>OW388304.1:47271152-48471152 GCA_936450465.1 Gibbula magus | reverse complement strand
CCGACTTCAGGACGTGCACGTGTATCCAGAAACCACACCATTCCACAGAGACGTCTCTCCGACTTCAGGACGTGCACGTGTATCTAGAAACCACACCATTCCACAGATCGATACATCTCTCCGACTTCGGGACGTGCACGTGTATCTAGAAACCACACCATTCCACACATCGATACATCTCTCCGACTTCAGGACGTGCACGTGTATCTAGAACCACACAATTCCACAGATACGTCTCTCCGACTTCAGTACGTGCACGTGTATCTAGAAACCACACCATTCCACAGAGACGTCTCTCCGACTTCAGGACGTGCACGTGTATCTAGAAACCACACCATTCCACAGATCGATACATCTCTCCGACTTCAGGACCTGCACGTGTATCTAGAAACCACACCATTCCACAGATACGTCTCTCCGACTTCAGGACGTGCATGTGTATCTAGAAACCACACCATTCCACAGATACGTCTCTCCGACTTCAGGACGTGCACGTGTTTTTAGAAACCACACCATTCCACAGAACGATACATTTCTCCGACTTCAGGACGTGCACGTGAATCTAGAAACCACACCATTCCACAGAACGATACATTTCTCCGACTTCAGGACGTGCACGTGAATCTAGAAACCACACCATTCCACAGATCAATACATCTCTCCGACTTCAGGACGTGCACGTGTATCCAGAAACCACACCATTCCACAGAGACGTCTCTCCGACTTCAGGACGTGCACGTGTTTCTAGAAACCACACCATTCCACAGATCAATACATCTCTCCTACTTCAGGACGTGCACGTGAATCTAGAAACCACACCATTCCACAGATCGATACATCTCTCCGACTTCAGGACGTGCACGTGTATCCAGAAACCACACCATTCCACAGATACGTCTCTCCGACTTCAGGACGTGCACGTGTATCTAGAAACCACACCATTCCACAGATCGATACATATCTCCGACTTCAGGACGTGCACGTGTATCTAGAACCACACAATTCCACAGATACGTCTCTCCGACTTCAGGACGTGCACGTGTATCTAGAAACCACACCATTCCACAGATCGATACGTCTCTCCGACTTCAGGACGTGCACATGTATCTAGAAACCACACCATTCCACAGAGACGTCTCTCCGACTTCAGGACGTGCACGTGTATCTAGAAACCACACCATTCCACAGATCGATACATCTCTCCGACTTCAGGACGTGCACGTGTATCTAGAACCACACCATTCCACAGATCGATACATCTCTCCGACCTCAGGACGTGCACGTGTATCTAGAAACCACACCATTCCACAGATAGGTCTCTCCGACTTCAGGACGTGCACGTGTATCTAGAAACCACACCATTCCACAGATACGTCTCTCCGACTTCAGGACGTGCACGTGTTTCTAGAAACCACACCATTCCACAGATCGATACATCTCTCCGACTTCAGGACGTGCACGTGAATCTAGAAACCACACCATTCCACAGATCGATACATCTCTCCGACTTCAGGACGTGCACGTGTATCCAGAAACCACACCATTCCACAGATAGGTCTCTCCGACTTCAGGACGTGCACGTGTATCTAGAAACCACACCATTCCACAGATACGTCTCTCCGACTTCAGGACGTGCACGTGTTTCTAGAAACCACACCATTCCACAGATCGATACATCTCTCCGACTTTAGGACGTGCACGTGAATCTAGAAACCACACCATTCCACAGATCGATACATCTCTCCGATCTCAGGACGTGCACGTGTATCTAGAACCACACCATTCCACAGATACGTCTCACCGACTTCAGGACGTGCACGTGTATCTAGAAACCACACCATTCCACATATCCATACGTCTCTCCGACTTCAGGACGTGCACATGTATCAAGAAACCACACCATTCCACAGAGACGTCTCTCCGACTTCAGGACGTGCACGTGTATCTAGAAACCACACCATTCCGCAGATCGATACATCTCTCCGACCTCAGGACGTGCACGTGTATCTAGAACCACACCATTCCACAGATACGTCTCTCCGACTTCAGGACGTGCACGTGTATCTAGAAACCACACCATTCCACAGATCCATACGTCTCTCCGACTTCAGGACGTGCACATGTATCAAGAAACCACACCATTCCACAGAGACGTCTCTCCGACTTCAGGACGTGCACGTGTATCTAGAAACCACACCATTCCACAGATCGATACATCTCTCCGACTTCAGGACGTGCACGTGAATCTAGAAACCACACCATTCCACAGATCGATACGTCTCTCCGACTTCAGGACATGCACTTGAATCTCCAGTCTCCAGTGTATCCAGCCCTCAAATGTTCTGAAATAAGTCTTTCAAAATGATGACATCTCGACTCCAGTGTATCAAGCCCTCTAATAAACTTAAATAAGTCTTTCCAAATGAGGAAATCTCGGTTCCAGTGTATCCAGCCCTCAAATGCTCTGAAATAAGTCTTTCCAAATGATGACATCTCGTCTCCAGCGTATCCAGCACTCTAATGTTCTGAAATAGGACTTTCCAAATGAGGACATCGCGGCTCAATTGTATCCATCACTCTTATGTCCTGAAATAGGTCTTTCCAATTGAGGAACTCTCGGCTCCATTGTATCCATCAATCGAATGTTCTGAAATAGGTCTTTCCAAATGACAACATCTCGGCTCCAGTGTATCCAGCACTCTAATGTTCTGAAATAGGTCTTTCCAAATGAGCACATCTCGGCTCCATTGTATCAACCACTCTTATGTTCTGAAATAGGTCTTTCCAATTGAGGACATCTCGGCTCCATTGTATCCATCACTCTTATCTTCTGAAATAGGTTTTACCAAATGTGGACATCTCAGCTCCAGTGTATCCAGCCCTCTTATGTTCTGAAATAGGTCTTTCCAAATGAGCACATCTCGGCTCCATTGTATCCAGCAATCTAATGTTCTGAGATAAGTCTTTCCAAATGAGGACATCTCGGCTCCAGTGTATCCATCCCTCTAATGTTCTGAAATAGGTCTTTCCAAATGCGCACATCTCGGCTCCATTGTATCCATCACTCTTATGTTCTGAAATAGGTCTTTCCAATTGAGGACATCTCGGCTCCATTGTATCCATCACTCTTATCTTCTGAAATAGGTTTTACCAAATGTGGACATCTCAGCTCCAGTGTATCTAGCCCTCTTATGTTCTGAAATAGTTCTTTCCAAATGAGCACATCTCGGCTCCATTGTATCCAACCCCCTACTGTTCTGAAATAGGTCTTTCCTAATGAGGACATCTCAGCTCCAGTGTATCCAGCCCTGTAATGTTCTGGAAAAAAAAATTCCAAATGAGGACATCTCGACTCCATTGTATCCAGCCATTTAATGTTCTGAAATAGGTCTTTCCAAATGAGCACATCAGCTCCATTGTATCCATCAGTATAATGTTCTGAGATAAGTCTTTCCAAATGAGGACATCTCGGCTCAAGTGTATCCAGCCCTCGAATGTTCTGAAATAGGTCTTCCAAATGAGGACATCTCGGCTCTAGTGTATCCAGCCCTCGAATGTTCTGAAATAAGTCTTTCCAAATGAGGACATCTCGGCTCAAGTGTATCCAGCCCTCGAATGTTCTGAAATAGGTCTTCCAAATGAGCACATCTCGGCTCTAGTGTATCCAGCCCTCGAATGTTCTGAAACAAGTCTTTCCAAATGAGCACATCTCGGCTCTAGCGTATCCAGCCCTCTAATGTTCTGAAATAGGTCTTTCGAAATGCGCACATCTCGGCTCCAGTGAATCCAGCTCTCTTATGTTCTGAAATAAGTCTTTCCAAATGAGGAACTCTCGGCTCCATTGTATCCATCAATCGAATGTTCTGAAATAGGTCTTTCCAAATGACAACATCTCGGCTCCAGTGTATCCAGCACTCTAATGTTCTGAAATAGGTATTTCCAAATGAGCACATCTCGGCTCCATTGTATCAACCACTCTTATGTTCTGAAATAATTCTTTCCAAATGAGGACATCTCGGCTCCATTGTATCCAGCACTCTAATGTTCTGAAATGAGTCTTTCCAAATGAGAATATCTCGGCTCCAGTGTATCCAACCCTCTAATGTTCTAAAATAAGTATTTTCAAATGAGCATATCTCAGGTCATTTGTATTCATCACTATAATGTTCTGAAATAGGTCTTTCAAAATGAGCACATCTCGGCTCCAGTGTATCCAGCACATTTATATTCTGAAATAGGTCTTTCCAAATGAGGCCATCTTGGCTCAATTGTATCCAGCCCTCTTATGTCCTAAAATAAGTCTTTCCAAATGAGCACATCTCGACTCCAGTGTATCCATCACTTTTATGTTCTCAAATTAGTCCTTCCAAATGACAACATCTCGGCTCCAGTGTATCCAGCACTCTAATGTTCTGAAATAGGTATTTCCAAATGAGCACATCTCGGCTCCATTGTATCAACCACTCTTATGTTCTGAAATAATTCTTTCCAAATGAGGACATCTCGGCTCCATTGTATCCAGCACTCTAATGTTCTGAAATAGGTCTTTCCAAATGAGCACATCTCGGCTCCAGTGTATCCATCACTCTAATGTTCTGAAATTAGTCTTTCCAAATGAGGACATCTCGGCTCCATTGTATCCATCACTCTAATGTTCTGAAATAAGTCTTTCCAAATGAGCACATCTCGGCTCCATTGTGTCCATCACTCTTATGTTCTGAAATAAGTCTTTCCAAATGAGGACATCTCGGTTCCAGTGTAATTTTGATTATCATTTCACTTTCCAATGCTATGCCTTTCATGCTATATTTTATAATGTAAGTATTGTATTAATGTAATATAATGTGAAATATAATTTAGTTATCCTTTCAGCATGATGCCTTGTTTAGTTCTCTGCCATAAACATAGCATTAGGCTTCAGATATGATGTATCTAATAACTGTTTCTATTTTATGGTAGTTTAATTGTGTTTTGAATATATTCATAACGTAATCATACCTTTTGTTTCAGGTTATTTAATCTAATGTGATGATTATTTTAGTAAACAAAAATCAAACCCAGAGAAAGTCGCATATCGCTCTCCGGATTCATAAGTTAGAGAGACACTATTCCCTCTCCGAAATTGAATTACATATTCAGTGCTCAGTGGATGTGATTTGTGCTTGTGTGAACCAGTGCTTCTAAACAGGATATGTGTATTGTTTCATCTGTCAGTTTCCATTACCTGGATACCATATTGGATACCATGTGACACCTACTGTGTGATACTGTGAGTAATTTACTTTGGGGATACCTGCTTTCATACTCTTTTGGATATATACCACATAGCTACTGTGTGACACCTTGTGTGTTGGACTTTCTCATGAAAGTGAATAGTTTTTGGTACATTAATCCCTGGATACTTACGTTGCTTGTAACCATGTACTTCACGAACGAGGAAGACGCCAAAAGGACAGACCAAGAGCTAACACTCCTGGGGAATTTGAAGAATGCATTCAAGGATTATCCATCACCAGAGGCCATGAGCCAGAACTACGACCTACATCATAGGCAATGTGGACAGATGGGCCACATGCAGTACTCATGTACCTTTAGGCTGGATCACACCCGACGTGGACAAGCTTTAAACTGGCACAGACCTATGGGCAGGGGCCGCCTATAGGTGTGTTTGAACGCCCCAAGACAAGAAGGAACAGAGTACCCGATGGACTTGTATGATCTACTTATGAAGTTACTGTTACCATAGAAGGAGTCACCACTACAGCGTTACTGGACACAGGAGCCACTGTATCAGTACTTGCACAGTCCTTTTATGATCCTTTATGATCCTCTTCTCTCATATTGAACCTTTGGAAAACATGCTGAATATAGAGTGCGCCGGAGGAGAATCGTTACCATATTCAGAATATGTTATTGTCAACATGGAATCATCAAGAATGTCACGATCAGAGCCAAACATTTTGGAGCATTTGATCACTGGATGCAAAAAAACTCATGTTGTCATGTTTGTCCAGAAAGTGAACTTATTTACCCCTTGGTATCTAGCCTTCAGGACAATGACCATCAGGGAGAAGGAGCTACAACGGAATGGAGGAAAGATATCATCATCCCGGCTAACAGTCAAGTCATTATCCGAGGGCAAGTAATACAGTCTATCAACTATCCGAAAGTGTGTGCCTTATTACAGCCTTCGAACAGTGCAACCATTAAAAATGATGTAGATGTTACTCCAACGCTCATGGACTACGACTGGGAGAATCCTGGACAAGAGGATGCTCACCTTTCTAACGTCACAACTCAGGCCATCGTGGTGAAACCCAAAGCCGTCTTATGTGAACTCCAACCTGTTCTACCCGAAGAAAATATACCACATCAAGCTGAAGATGAAATGACTCTTCTTGAACAAATTGATGTCAGACAAGAGAACGTAGCTCAGACTGAATTTGATCAAGGAATTGAACTCATCTTCAAGTACAAGGGCATATTTTCAAATGGAGATAACGACTTGGGACACATCAACTTAGTTAGGCATAAGATAGCTCTCATTGACGACATTCCTTTTAAGCAACGCCACCGCCGCACTCCACCAGGGATGTTTAATGAAGTCCACAGTCATCTGCAACAGCTTCTATCAGCCGGTATTATTAGACCTTACCATAGCCCTTGGTCATTCAACGTGGTACTGGTCCGCAAGAAGGATTGTAAACTGAGGATGTGCGTTGACTTTAGACAGCAAAAAAACAAGCCCACAGAACATCAATACAGCCTCCATGACCACACACTGGAATAAGTCCACAGTTGCAAGTACCTAGATTGCCTCATAACATCGAGCCTGAACCACATAGTTAACATCTGTGCCAAAGCCAACAGAACTCTAGGATTCCTAAGCCGAAACCTCAACATCGGATCTACATCAGTAAAGGAAAATGCATATAAAACCCTTGTGCGACCAAAAGTAGAATGTGCATCATCAGTGTGGGACCCATTCCACCACAAGGACATCCTTAAACTTGAAATGGTCCAACGCAGAGGAGCCATATATACGTCTGCAACCCTTTTGGAAACCGCTCCAGTGTTGATAACATGCTCACCGCACTGGATTGGAGATCACTCTAGACAAGAAGAACAGATGCAAGACTTACCATGCTGTACAAGATCACCAACGACCTAGTCGTCCTGGACAAAAGGAACAGACTCACAACGCCAAAACGTTTGTCAAGAAACATGTACCAACTCTCATTACAAATCCCGTCCTCCAACAGCGACTACAGGAAATTTTCATTTTTCCCATGTACCATTAAAGACTGGAACTCGCTACCCCGAGACACTGTAATGGCCAACACACTTGCACACTTTAAGTCTCAAGTGTCGACGTCCCCAGAGTAAAAGAAACCCCGCAGAATCACCATTTTAACTGTATATAGATGCTAACTGAATTGTTTGTTTGTTTTTAACCATCTGGTTCATTACATCATACGTAACCAACATTGCAAAACAGTCAATTAGTTGATGGTGGCCATTACATAGTCTAACACTTAGATTCTAAAAATAATAATAATAATAATTGAAAGGAGCCTTCTTTTTATAGTATGAAAATTCGATTTCTTACAGTCTCCTTTTCAATATTTAATAACATGGTGATATTTTCAGAATAAATACTTTTTTCATAGTCTGAGTGTAAGACTAGCCATTACAGGGCAGAAGCAGAAGTAGACAGCTCAACAAACAATCTCTTAAGGATAATTATTCTCTGCCAAGGATTGACGAGTTACTTTACTGCCTTGGAGGAATGACGTAATTTTCAGTTCTTGACCATCCTCGGTTACCCATGGTTTTATAATATGCTCCGTTGCTCTCCACTATATGGGAAACTCTGTCAGCGAAATCTGTACTAAAATTACCCGCCCTTAACTGGCGTAACGCAGTCAGTAACCAAAGAAAATACTCAATACTCAAATACTCAAACCGGTGACTGATGGCTAACAAAATGACCTCGCGTGCTTTTCAACGAAGTGATATGAATTGTCATTGGCTCGCAGGTCCAATCTGCGTAGCGGTTTGATTGGCTCACACCGGCCAAGGGCGGGTAATTTGAGTACAGATTTCTCTGATGAAATTTCCCATGGGTGATATAGTGGAGAGTAACGGAGCATATATAAAACCATGGGTAACCGGGGATGGTTCTTGACATGACGTCTGGCTACCTCCAAGTGGAACTCCTAGAAGAAAACAAGGTCAGGTATATCGGATATATCGTATCGGAAAGTGGAATCGAGGCTGACCCTGAGAAGGTGGAAAAGATACTTGATGGTAATCTTGATAAAACTAAAATTGTTGTATTTCGTAAGGGTGGGCCAACATCAGCTAAGGAGAAATGGTATTTTAAAGGTAAACGTATGACTGTTGTCAATGAATATAAATATCTTGGGATATTGTTTACACACACTCTAAATATGAACAAATCTACTATCAATTTGGCATATATAGAGCTAAAAGGGTCCTACTTCAGTTGCTCTCTGTTTTACCCAAGTTGGGCGAAGTTGGTTTTTCAAATTGTTTGACAAGTACAACCTATTTTTCACTATGGGTCTGAAATTTGGGGTTACAGGGAATGTTATGCCATTGAAAAGGTTCACCTTCTTGCTTGTAAAACGTTTTTAAATGTCGGTATGTCTTTCTGAGAGATTCCCTTTGCACATAATTTCTTATTGCCGTTGTGGTTTTGGTGTAAAATAATAAATATGCTTGAACATCGCCTCCCAAAAAAAGCCTACAATATGACTGTCCATCTTGATAATACTGGTAAAAATACTTGGGCATCCGGTATTTGTAATATGTTTACATATTGCTATGAATTTGTTTGGTTATCCCAAACAGTTGGTGATAAGCATTTATTATTATTACATTTTCGTGCAAGGACAATCGATATCTTTAAACAAGACTGGCACTCATCTTTGCATGAAGTTCACGATATGATTGTTATCGCAATTTAAATTTGTTTTAGAGCCCGAGTCGTATCTGTTTAACCCATGTAATAAAACTCTCAGAAATGTCTTCATACGATTCAGACTCGGCCTAAATGATTTATCCATCAACCAATGAAGATACTCATGTATAATTAAAAATGTATAAAAAAAACGAGGCTCTGTCCATTTTGTGATATCGTAGAAAATGAATTACACTTTTTATTTGTTTGTCCTGTATATAAAGATTTAAGGCAGCTGTATTTTCCACAATGTAATCATTCCTTTACCAATATTACAGAGGAGAGGAGAGGTATTAAGATAGGCTGCAAGCCTGTTTACCAATCCCTTTCACTTATTTTTGAAATAAATATTGTTTAAACCACATCATCCACAGTACAATATAGTGTAACCCTATTTATCCACCATTCACTCGTATTGAGAAGAGATTCATTGTAACGTATGTTGTACATATTGTAAATATGTTGTGTACCAAATTATTTTGTATATGGGCCTATGGCCTACATGCAATAATAAACTGACTGATTCTGATTGGCCTACTACTACAACACCAGATGATGTCAGGGGATTCTTGGGATTTGCCGAATATTATCAGAAATTCGCCAGGAACTTTTCTAAAATTGCTAAACCGTTCAGTGAGTTAATGCCAAAGACCAACAAAAGGACAAGAAATAAACTGGCTAAAGTAGAATGGAAATGCATTTCAGGAACTCAAGAAACATCTAACATAATCACAAGTGCTTGGATATGTCGACTTCGATCAATCTTTTGAGTTGCACACAGATGCCAGCACACATGGCTTGGGAGCAGTTCTGTACCAACAACAGGAAGGAGTATCACAAGTCAACAGAGGACTCAACAAGTCAGAACGCAACTATTCAGCACAAAAGCTCGAATTTCTGTGTTTGAAATCGGCGTCACGAATAATTCCATGATTATTTGTATGGACATCGCTTTACGCTTACGGATAATAACCCATTGACCTATGTTCTTACAAGCGCCAAACTAGACGCCAGGGGACATAGATGGCTTGCAGCTCTATTTAGCATATGATTTTACCATCTCATACAGACCAGGAAAAGCGAAAACAGATGCTGACACACTCTCAAGACTACCAACTAAGGATTGTACTGGAGGTCATATCTCAAAAGAGTCATTAGGAGCCATCTGCAACATGGTATCAGTTCCAAGTCTAGTGGAAAGTGTATCATCAGCAACAGAGATCGTAGAGAAAACACCATGTTGGACCACTTTTTCATGCTTACAATTCGACAAGGCACGAGACAACTGGATACTCTCCTTTCTTTTTGATGTACGGCAGACAGGACAGGTTACCTGTGGACTTAGCATTTGGACTAGACATAGAGCCAGGAATATTTTGTCTAGATACCCATTATATGTTATGTGTCAGTTCAACATGTAGTATCATGAGTATGAATTATGGATATTATGAACCTGTTAAACAGGTTTTTGTTTCCATTGAGTGTGTGTAGCATCCAATTCTTATTGTTAATAACATGTAGGTATCAAATGTCAAAATTTTAAAACAATTAAAATTTGGACCCAGAGGGAATATGAAAATATAAACATAATTGATAGAGATTATAAAATAGTTCTTTTACCCGTATTATTTGGATTACCTGAATTAGAAATAATTAGGTAATTGTATCCCTGATTTCTGCTTTTGGAGGGTGAGGAAATATTTCAAATGTAAATGTGACAGAAATGGAATTAATGTATCAGAATTAAGATTATGTGACCTGGTAAAATTTTTAATCACATGACAGAATTTTCAATAAATAACTGAATAACATATTTTTGCATCTTTGTCTACTGTCTACTGTGTAATGCATTTAAAATGTATCTTCAATTTTGTACAATGTTCAATTTCAATTATTGAAAGTTAAGAATGAATTTTCCATTTTTACAGCGTTTATACAAGTTTAATTTTGAAATTTTGTCTTTACCAAAGAAATGGGCTTGCTGGAAAATTATATTTCTGCATATTTGCTGTGATAAACAAATAACTGTCGAAGACCTAGATATTTTATGAACGTTTTCAATTTTAGCTGAAAAATCCCAACTGCGCTAATCATGAACCTCTATTGGTTTCTACTGATGCCGTCCGTGTGATATCCAAGTTGTTGGTACTCTTAACGTCGATTTTTACGTTTTTATATTTGCATCGATTACCAAGATAAATTAAATCCTTGCAACTCATTTACTGGAAGTCAGTGGCTTGATTTATTTTTACCGTCCACGTCTAACGTTAGTTGCAAGGGAAGTAACTCGTGCTTTACACGATTATAATTTTTCAACCCGCAATTTGTAAAGTTTGAATCTGTCTGTTTTAATTCAATTTTTTTTAAATATAAAATAACGGCATTTTTCTTTGTGAATCTAAATTAATGTGTTTAATCAACATTTTATGTCTGTAGAATTACATATAATTAATAATTTATTCATCAGACTAAAATGTTGGTAAAAGCAACGGGTCAAGGACATGCTATACTATGTAAAACTGTGTTCACAGGTGCCCGTCCTGCCGAGATCATATGTTGCTAAGCAACACGTACCTCGTAAATAATTCACGACATGGATTTAAGTCCATGTCGTACGACATGGATACGACCCCGTTGTGAAACGGTCGTAAGCCATGTCGTATGAGGGTCGTTAACAAGGTCCTATATGCTACGACCTCCTAAATTTAGAAGGTCTTTGTGAAACGGCGAACAGGACGCTATCATAGTACACTAAAGGACCTCGAGAACGACTACATCAGGCTTACGACCTCGCTACAGAAAATGTCGAGACGTCACAAGGAAGACAACAAAAGAATAATGACACCAAAGCTCGAGCTGCCGGAATAGAGATAGGCGATAGAGTGCTGGTGAAGATAGTTGCTTTCGATGGGAAACATAAGATCGCCGATGAGTGGGAAGAAGATCCATAATCGTCCTCAAGAACCTGATCCACTCATACCTGTCTACATTGTAGGAAAAGAAACTGGCGGAGGACATTGAAGGACATTACATAGGAACCTTTTACTTCCTATAGGATATCTGTCTTTTCCCGAAGTGCCGGAACCTAATCCACGCACAAGGAAACAGAGAGTTACAGTGACGCCAACAACCCCTCGGATTATCACCAAAGGATGAACTGGAGGACACTGTCAGCGAGAACCTTGAGGATGAGGAGGAGTTGATCCCTGTTGTAATACCAGGACACTCGGTATCAGAGGAGACGCCATCTGGCGGGCCAACTGAGGAAGAAGAGGTTGAAGTAGTTACGGATGCTGCTCTTGGAGAGGATGCAACAGAAGCTGCCACGGAAGGTACTGTAGATGATGGAGCTGAAGTTAGTGATCAGGACGTGATTGATGGAAGGGGAAGTGTGTGGCAGAGTACATATTTTAATACTGTATGTTTTAATTGTATATATCTGTGTTTTAATGCATCATTTTATTTCAGTGTATCTTCTGGTAGCTATAAAGTTTTCATGGCCTGTTAAATCTACAAGCATTCAATCAATCTGTTAGCTTGTATTCTTTTGTTTTCTGGTGTGACTGCTTTCCCAGTACGCCAGCTCAGCTCTCCTTCTGTTGTTCTATTTATGGTTAGGTAAGCGCACTCCTTGCAATGCATGCTTTCAAAGTCTATAATGTTAACCAACACCAATCGTTAATTGTACTGATGTGACACACGTGAAGTTGGACCAGCACTTTCAATGGACAGATTCTCACATCTACGACTCTATCTTCCATACATCGCAGGTTAGTTTACATACCTCCTAGTCTATTCAATTACATTTAAATAAGGTTTTAATGTCGTATTATGAATGGTTAGGATTGTGTGTATGATGTTTGAATGTATTATAATTTTAGTATTACATGCTGAAGGTAAGAGTGTGTATAATATCAGGCACATATAATGGTTGTATCATATGTATCATATGTATCATATGTGTCATATGTACAGATCAAGTACATTATCTGTGTCAACATGTATTAACTTTGTTTGCTAGCACAAATGGTATATTATATCAACTAAATAGCATGCTAGTTATACATAACCATTTGGTTATGTATAGAATAGACTCCTCAAACACGTCATTAGTTGTGCACGAGGTTTAGTGCTCAGACTAATGACCTGTCTGAGGAGTCTATTCTACTTCAACCTAAATTCACGTGCACAAGCACAAAAATCGATTGTTACGCGGAATGCACGCGCTCAGATAATGACGAGAAACGTAATAATGATGCTATATATAAAGGTGTTTCATGCATTAATTCATTACAGTCTTTTCAGATCGTAGGTAAGCATGTCCACTGGCAGTGATAGCGAAATAAAATGAAAAGTATTGTTGGGGTACCCAACTCCGAAAAACCAGAGAGATGTCCTGTTCACCTTCACAATAAGAATCTGTCTCTGAATAATGTTTTTTTTATTCATTTGTATTTAATTCTTCTTCTTCTTCTTCTTCCAGGTATAGTAGTGTCCTTCATATTTGAAGATTAATACCACTTCTGTGTGTGCGCTGCGGTGCGGATATTTACAGTGAGGTTAAAAACATTATGGGGAATTACATAATAGGTTGTGACACTAGACCTTGCCGAAATGCTGGCAAGGAGCTGGCCATCACAACATGTTCTGGTAGGCAGTTCCATCCCCTGATCGTCCTTGGGAAGGATGAGCATCTGTAGTAGTCAGCTCTTGTGTGTGGAACTGTATAGCTCTGGCTGTTTGTTGTTCTTGATCTTCTTTGCAGTCTCTCCATGTGGTCTTCTGCTTCTATGCGGACCATGCTGTTGTGGATCTTGTACATCATGGAGAGACGGGCCTGTCTGCGGCGCTCTGTGAGAGGTTGCCATTGGAGGTCCTCGGAATTCTGTTGGTCTTTCTGGTAGCTGGTGTTGGTGAACCTTGAGAGGACATAGCGAGCTGCTCTGCACTGGATCTTGTCGATTTTCTCGATGTTGCTTGCTGTATATGGGTCCCATACACATGATGCGTTTTCCACTAGTGGTCGCACAAGACTCTGGTAGGCAGTTTCCCTAAGCTTTTTGTCTTTAGTCTTCATATTTCTTCGGAGAAAGTTAAGCGATCTATTGGCTTTAAGAGTGATATTGTTGATGTGTTCGTTCCATCGTAGATCATGAGAGATGTTAACGCCCAGGTACTTGGCAGAATCTACTTCTTCAAGAACATGCCCATGGAGGGTGTACTGTTGTCTGATGATGTTTTTATTCCTGCTGATACGGATGACTTGGCATTTTCCTGGGTGGAACTCCATTTTCCATTGCTGTTCCCACTTGGCTAGTTTGTTAAGGTCATCTTGTAGTGTCTGTGAACTTTGGGCGTTTTTGATGGCTAGATATGCTATGGTGTCATCGGCGAACAATCGTTCTGTGGATGTTAGACCTTTGGGGATGTCATTAATGTAGAAGAGAAATAGACTGGTCCCAGCACTGACCCTTGGGGTACTCCTGACTTGACATCGGCTGTGTATGAGCTCTCTCCTTCGACTACTACTGTCTGGGTTCTACCAGATGGGAATGTCTTGATCCATCTGTTGGTTCTTCCATCAATTCCATAGTTCTTCAGTTTTGTGATCAGTAGTGTGTGGCTCACTTTGTCAAAGGCCTTGCTAAAGTCCATGACCAGGACGTCAGTCTGCAATTTCTTCTGCATATTCCTTGTAATGTCATGGATGAACTCTACGAGCTGTGTCTCACATGATAGTTTGGATCTAAATCCATGTTGCATACGATACAGCATGTTGTTGTGATTGGCATGTCTCATGATACTTGATGTTATGATGTGCTCCATCGTCTTGCATAGTATGCAGGTCAGCGATATCGGGCGGTAGTTGGAGGCTCTGTTCTTGGGTTCTTTCTTGTATCCTGGAGCTACGTTTGCAGTTGTCCTATTCCTTGGTATTTCCCCGGTGTTGTAGGATTTCTGGAAGAGTAGGGTGATAACAGGGCACAATTCCACAGCAAGTTATCTAAGTACTCGTGGTGCTATTTGATCTGGTCCAGCTGCTTTGTATGGGTTGACCCTGCAAGTAGACGCTTCACTCCTTCCTGGGTGATTGTGATATCCTCCATTATAGGGAACTCATGGCTTGAATGTTGGTCTGGGTTATCGACCTTCGGGTCCTCACTGAATACTGATTCGAATTATAATGTTTGATATATTTTAACTATGTTGTTTAACACTCTGTTGAGTCGGTTATGTAGTTGTAAGTTAGGTTTTGTAAATCTTCCGACTGCAATCAATCTTGCTAAAAGTAATAGAAAAGATCAATTACACTACTTCACTTGTACATCTCTATGCAGAATGATAAAAACGAGATTTAATTATTACGGAGATACAGGAGAGAACATTTAGCATTCTGTCTATGTTTTATTAAACCAAGATTTCCAACGACTGCAAACTACTAATACAAGTAACTAATACAAAACCGTAGGTATCATTATAACATTCATTTCAAATTGTTTAAAAGGTTGAATAGATAAAATGAGGACATTTGTTACTTTAATGACATATTTTGAGCATATATATCACCATTACAATGGTAAAATAAATAACCCATTGATAAGTGTTGTGTTTAAAGGTATAATAAGTGAATTATTGGATTCACAAACAGCTGCGTACTAAAAGTTTGTTCATCTACATGTGAATGTTAGTGCAAATATCGTGTAAATGGACGTTATTTGTAAGGTCAATAAAATAACATCACATACAATGACTTTGAATCATCATACATCCATGAGTAAGACAATCATTCTTAAACTTATTCTGTGATCGCCACGGCAGTGGTATATGTTTATGAAATTTGGCGTAATGAAAAACACAGAAGGGGGAATGTTTTCAGAATGACTAAATGAGAACAAACTCATCACAAATACATTGACTAAGTATAAGAGAAAGTATGTAATGTATGTTAGACCAAGTTGATCATTTACTGAATATTTCACAGAAGAAAATAAAAACTGTACTTTTGAAAAGATTGACCTCTGGTCTCTTCAAAGAGCTGCCAAAATTGTAACTGTTTACTATGAGATATTAAATCAGATTATGTTATGGAACACTTAACCGTCTTTTTATAATGCGAAACTGCAAAATGATCGGTCTAGTTTTCGCGTTGATGAGAGATTTCAAAGACATGCCAGAGTATATGATATTTGCACTACAGTACACCACCAGGTGAACAAACTTTTGGTACGCAGTTGCATGCGAAATTTTTAAAATGACGCTATTTTATAAATGAGAACATACTGTTTATGAAAAGTATAATTTTAAGGTAAATCGGTGCTTTAGAGCGAACATATCGACGTTTAAAATCGCTATTTTGCATCGAAATCAGTTAGGTAACCGTTCATTTTTAGCTCAACTCTTTATCGTGTTATTAACATTGAGAATATGTAAATCAAAAAACTTATTTACTCTACCTTCGAAACTAATTCTGTGTATTCTTTATTAATAAAGTTACAAGAGGACGAGTGACGAAATGTTCTGCATGATGGACAACCTGGTGCAGAGGAGGACAGGAACAGCCTCGGCAACAGTAACCCGCCCTGGACCTACCACGCCTACTGACCACACGACCTCTGACCCCTCTCCTCTCCCCACACTACCAGGACCCGCATCGACTTCTTCTGCCTCCAACCCACGAGATGACACCAGGGACCTTATATAAGGTCCCTGATGACACGAAACCATCCAGTTCACGGTCAAGCGTAAAAGGGCAAAAATTACTCTCACAATGTGAAGGCTATGGAATTCTGGTATTAAATTATTGTTATTATTTTCAGTTCCATTAATGTCGCCCTGTGTGCTAATGAATAAATGGGCGGTATATTGAGGGGTATATAATATATATTCTTAAGGAGACAGTTCTATAGGGTTATTTTTGGTGGAGATGGAATTCCAGGGGACGTTCTTTTAGACACATATACGTTATTAATACACGCTTATAAAACAACCCGGTTGACACATGTTACTAAGTGAAATATTAGGAGCATTATGTATCAAATTGACAATCCACTTGAATTTCGTCTCCAAAAAATATCGCGATAGAACTGTCCCTTTAACTATCCCAATGCTGAGATAGTCAATGAATCACATGATGTAAATGCATTGTAGTTTTCTTATTCCACGCAGCATTACTTAATGTCATAGCGATGCTTGTGGTTACATCATTGCTATCCAAGCTTGTCGAGAATAAACAAAACTTGCACGTGGCATGTCAATGTGTTGTTGCAAAATATAATGACGAGTTATATATCTATTGACGTCTCGCTGAATACTAATGACGAGTTATCTGACACTAATGACAATATGACACTAATGATATGATCGGTTGTCCCAGAAAACATTCTTCCATCACCACAGCGGACGACCAGACATATGCAGAGGATTTGAACAAGTTCTACACCTGGTTTGATACACGTGATTTCGGCAATGAACGGAAAGTTGTGATTGACAAGATTAACAATAGAGATGCGGATAAACATTGTTATTACTCCAGAAACAGTTCAACTGCAATTCTCAAAATTGAACACAAGGAAAGCGCCGGGACCAGATGGTTTAGGCGGCATCGTCCTGAAACGGTGTAGTGAACAATTGTGTAATGTATTTTCACGACTGAATCAACTCTCCTTTGATTGTCATGTGATCCCGGAAATGTGGAAAATGTCAAAGATAATACCAGTACCAAAAAAGAATAATTCTACACTGTAAAAATCGCGATTATCAATTAAACACCACCGTTACATGTTTAATGCTCCACATGTTTAGGATAGTGCTTAATGGCTAAACACAAGAACGATATTACATCTTGTTATCACCAACTTAGTTTTGTCTAGTTGACCCTGATAACCTTGGGGAGAGACAACCAAGCACATGTCTTGACTGGACTACTTTTATTCCCAGAATCCTACATCGGGTATGAATACATAAAAAGATGACTTCCTGTATTCACTCATGAAAACATTTTACACTTAAGGGAGGGACCTCAGATGAATAGAGTCTATGTATTATCATGATTATGACATTCCTCCTCCCTTAAGTTTGAACATGATATATAAATACGAACATACGCGAACAGGAGTAAATGCGAAAAGTCATTTTTCACTGTTTGCATGCACAGCAAACTATACTGGATTTCCCAGACGTGACGGGGGTTTCCGATCTCTGGTAGAACGGCGAAGCACTGGAGACATCTTGGGTGTGGAAGCTATGGACTCGGGATGCCCCACATTTGGCTCAGTTGGAAGTGTCGTTGGAGATTCAAAACGACACATGACAGGATCAACACTTCCACCTTGGTAATCATATTCAGTATCCAAGTCTCTGGATTCTGACATGATCACAACTTGGTCATTATCATGAAGCACTTCAGATTCGACATCAGGAACTGATTTATCATATGTACATGTCCTCAATCGGATATGATCCAGATGCCTTCTGATAAGCCTATCATCATCTAGCCTGATGATGTAAGACAACGGGCCTGTCACTTCTGTGATTGCTCCCGACAACCACTTTATACCAGAACCAAAGTTCTTAACAAATACTAAATCTCCTACTTTGAAGACACGAACCTTTCTGTGATGTGAAGCATTTTTAGAATGACGCTGAGCATGGCTCATTCTTGCCTTGAAGTGAGGAAACATAAGATCTAGCCTCGATCTCAGATTTCGTTTCATCAACATCTGTGCAGGAGTTACACCAGTTGATGACTGTGGAGTGATTCTGTAAGTGAACAAAAATCTTTGTAACTTTATGAGTAGAGAATCGCCTGACATTGTTTTCAAACCTTGTTTGACTATTCCAACTGCTCTCTCAGCCAAACCATTTGAAGAGGGATGATGTGGCGCAACAGTGATATGTTCAAATCCATTTTGAGACATGAATTCCTGAAATTTTTCAGAAACAAAGTTTGTTCCATTGTCACTGACAACCACTTCTGGCAAACCATGAGTTGCAAAAATACCTCTCAAATGCGACACTGTAGAGGTAGCAGTAGCTGATTTCACTATGGCACACTCAATCCACTTGGAGTAAGCATCGATCACTACAAGAATCATGTGGGACTGATATGGACCTGCATAGTCAATGTGAACACGCTGCCATGGACGTGAGGGGTATTCCCAGGAGTGTAGTGGAGCTTGAGGAGGAGATGATCTGTTCTCTTGACACAACGTACATGCTTTAACAATAGCATCACAGTCTTGATCAATAGAAGGCCATCAAACGTATCCACGTGCCAAGGCTTTCATTCTGCTGACTCCAGGGTGTCCATTGTGAAGTTCTGCCAGGACTGTTTCTCTCAGTGATGAAGGAATCACAAGACGACTTCCACGTAGCAAGCAACCGTCATTAACACTAAGTTCATCACGACAACGTTGATAAGATGACAGTTCAAGATCTACTTTAGATGAAGGCCAACCTTTCATAACAAAGGCATACACTCTTGACAAATCTCTATCCTTCTGTGTTTCAGCTCTCACTTCATCTGAAGTAAGAGGGAATGTTTCAAGTTCTGTGTGAAGTAGATAGACTTTATCTCGCACTTCATCTGAGTAATCACCAGGTTCAGGAGCAACTGGCAATCTGCTCAAAGCATCACAGTTCGTATGAGCTGCACCAGACTTGTGAACAATAGTGTAATCATAAGCACTCAACATGATACACCAACGCTGAACTCTTGGAGATGCCATTTCAGGAATAGCTTTCCTTTCACTGAAGAGATATACCAAGATATATTACACTCAATCCCTCTCTGTCTAATTGAGAATAGTTCTTTTCAGGAGCTGTCAAGGTTCTCGATGAATAACTGATCGGTCGATCAGTCCCATCAGGCATTGTGTGAGCAAGTACAACACCCAGTCCATATGGAGAGGCATCGCACTGGAGAAGTAGAGGCTTCTCAGGATCATAGTGCACTAGCAAATCACTGGAATGGAGAATGTCTTTGTCTTTCGTACCCCAGTTCCATGAAGTTTCCTGCTTCAAGAGGTCATATAAGGGTGACAAAGTATCTGGTAGGTTTGGCAAGAAACGGCGGTAATAATTCAAGAGCCCAAGATAGGATCGGAGTTCAGACAGTGATTGTGGGATTGGAGCATCTTGAATAGCAGTGAGTTTCTTGTCAACTGGACGAATGCCGTTTTCATCCATAATATGTCCGAGATACTGAATTGACTTTGCCATGAATACACACTTGTGTTTCTTCAGTCGCAAACCAGCATCTTCCAATCTCTGCAAAACTGAATCAAGGTTTATCAAGTGTTTCTGGTCATCATGCCCAGAATTGATGATGTCATCGATGTATGCAGCACTCATATTCAGGCCTTGCAAAACACTTTCGATTGTCCTCTGAAATATCGCAGGCCCTGAAGAAACACCGAAAGGGAGTCTTGTATATCTGAAGAGACCTTTGTGAGTGTTGATAACTACATACTTTCTGGACTCCTCATCAAGAATGATCTGCTGGTACGCATGACTCAAATCCAGCTTTGTGTACTTCTGGCCTCCAGAGAGTTTTTCACACAAGTCCTCTAATGATGGTATCGGATAGTTCTCAACTTTGGAATAACGGTTTACTGTCAGTTTATAATCTCCGCATATCCTTACGGTCGAGTCCGGTTTAATCACTGGAACGATTGGACACGCCCATTCAGAATACTTGACTGGTTCAATGACGCCTTCGGCCAGCAGTCTGTTCAATTCAGCTTCAACTTTGGGTTTGAGTGAGAAAGGTAAAGATCTGGCTTTGTAGAAACATGGCTTTGCATCTGCTTCCATATAGATGTGTGCTTCAAATCCTTGCAAAGTACCAAGACTTTCTTCAAAAACTTGAGCATGTTTTTGAAGAACACCATTTAGTGTTAGTTCAGTTTCAGACACCATGTTAATTGTCACATCTTTAAGATCAAAGTTCAAACATGACATCCACATTCTGCCCATCAAGTCAGGTCTATTCCCTTCAGTAACCACAAGTTCAAGGTCAAAGTTCTTCTCTTGATATGTCACAACGACCCCAGCTGTACCAATCACTTTCACTGAATGACCTGTATAACCCTCAAGATTTGAATCATAAGGCTTGAAGTTCACAATACCAAACTTCTTTGCAGTCTTTTCACTGATTAATGTAGCTGAAGAACCAGTGTCAATTTCAAATGAGTGAGACACACCATTCACAAGTAATGTCACAGTATATGGATCAATGTTCACAGATTTCTCACCCGACACATGGAATATGGAAGACACGAATATATCTTCAGGAGTTCCAGCATGTTCATTGGTTTGTGATGAAACATAGTGCGATTTCTGATGTCTGTTACTGTTCCTCTCAGATGGCTGTTTTGATTCACTTGAAGGAGCTTCTCTACTCCGACAAACTTTCTTGGTATGCCCTCTTTTTCCACACTTATGACACTTTTCATTTTTGAAGAAACAATGAGCACTATCATGTGTGTCACCTCCACACCTATTGCAATGCCTACCTGGCCTGCTAGATTTCTTCTGCAGTCTGTTTACTGGTGATGCACTGTCATGTTTCCCTCCATGAAAATCATGAATATTCCTGTTGGCCATTTCCACTGCTTGAGAGATTTTCAATGCATTATTAAATGTAAGTTCTACTTCAGACAATAACTTCCCCTGAATGCTTTCATCAGCGACTCCAGCCACCAACCTGTCTCTCAACATAGTATTCAGTGTATTTCCAAAATTACAGTTTTCACTCAATTTCCTTAACCCTGCCACGTAAGTTGAAATACTCTCACCCGGTCGTCTATCCCTGGTGTTAAATTTCCATCGAAGAAATGCTTCTGACGGTTTCGGTGTGAAATGGTCTTGCAACAAACGTACCAAAAATGCATAGTCCTTTGTGGGCGGTCTATCTGGCTGCACTTGAGCACGAATCAACTGATAAGTAGAAAGTCCACAACATGTCAACAAAACACATCTTTTCTGTGCTGCATCCTCAATGTTATTTGCTATAAGATACTGTTCTAACAGTTCACACCATTCGTCCCATCTAATTCTCTTTGGGTCAAATTCTGGCAATGTTCCTATCATAGCCATTTTCAAAATTTACAGTTCAATTGAAAATCCTGGAAAAACTGTCACAAAAGCAACCTTAAAGTCTTTGCATGACATTCAGCAAACAATTGTACACTGAAACTACTCACTTATTTTGAGTTCCATGTCAAAGTTCATAAGTCCATGAATTTCCATTGAAAACACATATATTCCATATCTGTATGAATGTCACATCCATAAATAGTCATGGTAATATCAAATCCAATCCCTTTTAGGACCAGAGAATCACATAAGAATCCCATCCTCGTCGCCAAATGTTATCACCAACTTAGTTTTGTCTAGTTGACCCTGATAACCTTGGGGAGAGACAACCAAGCACATGTCTTGACTGGACTACTTTTATTCCCAGAATCCTACATCGGGTATGAATACATAAAAAGATGACTTCCTGTATTCACTCATGAAAACATTTTACACTTAAGGGAGGGACCTCAGATGAATAGAGTCTATGTATTATCATGATTATGACACATCTGTTATTTAAACATGAATAGCTTTTAAACACTTTCCTAAACATGTTTGAGAATTTCCCCAATGGGTCGGATTACATTGGTCAGTTTGGGCGGGAGAGTTAATTAAGAACAGATGTGTATCCCTGTGGCCGCCATATTTCGCCAGCATCCTCTTGTCTATTTACACGTTGTTGATGCACACGTTTCTGGTCATTCGAAGTGCACATGAAGCCAAAAGTTGATGCTACTGCGAATATATGTCTCTATGTTCCCTGAACGACACAATTATGGTTCCAACCAAGACTTTGTAAGGTAGGTTCATTTGAGATTTCACAGATTGCTTTCTATGTTGTTTTCATTTGTCAAAGGAGTTTGTAATGAGTCATTTAACGTACGTATATTATATGCTTAGCACCAACAGTAACATATATATTTTAGTACTATTTTTTATTTATATAAATGATATATAATATGAGAGTTGTGATAATGTTTATAGATCTAAAATAAAGTAATATCCCTAAACCACATGTTACTATCGAATTCCAGTGTAGTGAGGTTTGATTAGTGTAACTGTTTGTGTTGAATTACTTGAATTAAGATGTGTAATAAGGGTAAAGATGTTTAACAATTGTATTTGCTAAAATAAGTTCTGAAAAAAGCATATGACAATATGTTCATTAAATACTTGGTTGATGCTCATATAGCTCATTTAGGACCAGACCAGTATGTTTAGATGTATCTATGTTATGCAGTTGGAGAAGGAATTTTCCTGATGACAGTCTGCCTTTACAAGAAAGATGCTGTGATGAATAAATACAAGAAACTGTTAGCATTGTCTCAGCTGTGGTGAGTAAATATTGAACCAAATTCCTTTATATTTAACGACTATCACAAATACACAACTATTGTATAAATATAGTTTGGTAACAACAATTCTTGTATCTGCCATTTTATTTTTGACTCTTTAAATACTTATTTTTGCCCTTTTTGTAGGAAACCAGAACTGACAGGATCAGTGATTACAAAACGTTGAAGTCCCACTAAAATAATGACAGTTTTTACTGATTGATCACTTGATTTGATGTCAGTTAATTTTTCACAACAACCTTTTGTATATACCCAATTGAGTTATTCTACAACATGTTACACTTTACTTCATTTGTTAAAGTGTTTTCATGAGACTGGATATATTCATCTAATGTGTTATTTTTGTCATGTTGCATTTCGATGGTAAACTAAAAGTTTCTTCATTCATGTTTCAGGTGAAGGATGCCAAAGGAGATATAATGCAGTTTACAAAAGACCATCCTGAATCTCAACTACCTTTCCAAATCCTTTGACTTATACAGATCTTTTAAAGGGAGTAAAAACAAAAGCTTTGTAAATATATATATATAACTATAACAAGTTTTCTCCAGAACAAAGGGGATTGAGCATTAACCTTTTTTTTAAAAAAAAGGATTCTTATGTTGTGAAAATATTATGTTGAAAACACCAAAACTTATTTTAAAGGATTAGAATGTTGCTAAATTGCCTTGATTCTAAAACCACTTTTAAAATATTTGTGTCTGAAAATTTAACTGCCAAATGAACATTGTTCAGGCATAAATATATTGTCTGCAGATACCTTCTTATCCATGTTTATTATGAGAATAATGATTATCTTATAAATTTAATATTTGGTGTATATGGTTATTTTATAAATAATTTTCAATAAACCTTTTCGAGAAATTCCTGATTTTTAGTCATTATTTTCTTTAAAAAAAGGTGATACAAACCAAACTTATTTCTTGTATCATACACTTATATATTATATGCTCTTTTATAATTTTTAGTAAGCGCCCTGAATTTTTTGGCGATGACGGTGTGTAAGATTGAATTACAATATATAACATTGGTCTTCATTGATGTAAATATTTTGTACAGTTGCAATGCTTTTATTTTCAGGCGTGCTGGAGAGTGTGGTTTTGTATTGGTTGAAAAGCTAAACTTAATCCTAAACGCGTGTCTTGTCCTGTTTTGTTACGCGTTTATACCCCTAAACACGTTTAGATCCCAAAATGTATTTAGGACTGTGTTTTGTTACTAAGCACAGTAATAAACGTGTTAATGTAGCTAAACGTGATTAGTTGCTAAACACATTCCTAAACACATTCAGGTAGCTAAACGTGTTTAAGGGTATAAACAGGACAAGATACGCGCTTAGTATTATGTTTATATGCTAAACACCATTTTTACAGTGTACAGAAATGAATGATTTCAGGCCCGTTGCTCTTACTTCCATCGCTATGAAATGTTTCGAACGCATCATTCTTAACTCATTATTGTGTAATGTTAGACACTTACTTGACCCGTATCAGTTTGCATATAGAGCCAGAAGGGGTGTTGAAGATGCAAAACTCTGTATTTTAAACAGCGTATATAAGCATTTAGAACTTCCAAAATCCTATGTGAGAATTTATTTGTCGACTTCTCTTCCGCATTTAACACGATACAGCCGCATATCTTGTTAGAGAAACTTTTGAACATGAACGTAAATTGTAATCTACTATTGTGGATTTAAGACCACAGTTTGTGAAGGTTAATTCCGCCCATTCTTCTATTGTGTATACAAACACTGGAGCCCCTCAAGGATGTGTCCTTTCGCCTGTATTGTTTACTCTGTACACAAATGATTGCATAAGAAATAATCCCTGTAATCTAACAGTGAAGTTTGCTGACGATACTGCGTTGGTAGGACTTATTCAAGAAGATGAACTTTCTTACAGAGAGAACATTAAACATTTTGTTACCTGGTGTGAAAACAATTTCTTAACGTTGAATGTCAGAAAAACGAAAGAAGTTATTATCAATTTCAGGAACAACCAAAGTACTACAAGCCCTGTTTGTATAAATGGTGACAATGTGGAGATTGTAAATGACTTTAAGTATTTTGGCACAATTATAGATAGTAAATTGAACTGGAATGCTAATACTGATGCTGTTTTCAAAAAATGGCAATAAAGATTACATTTCCTGTGCAAGTTGCGATCTTTTAATGTAAATGAACGAGTATTATCACTATTTTATCAATGTTTTGTTGAAAGCATTTTAACCTTTTCCTTCCAATGTTGGTATGGTTCTTTGTCTCTTGTTAACAAATCTCGCTTAGAAAAAGTTGTCCACATCGCTGGTAAAATAGCTGGAGTTCATTATACAAATCTGTCCTATCTTTATGAAAAATGAGTTTTGAAATTATCTCTGAAAATTTTGTCGGATCCAGATCATGTGTTGCACAGTGAATATGTTCAACTTCATTCTGGAAGGAGATAGTTATTACCTCGATACAAAACCAATAGAGGTCTGAATACATTTATTCCCTTCAGCATTCGTTTGTTATATGATCCTTAAGTTAACCAATTGTGATTGTGTTTTGTATTACATGTAATCTGTGACTGTTAATTGCCATTCATGTACACGAGCTCTGTCATGATACAAAATGAATTCCTTTTATTTCCTTTTATATATTATTATTTGACCTTTTTTGTCCGAAGGATTTCCGCCTAACCGCTCGACTGATTTCCATGATTTTTCCAGAGTTTGTAGCTTGTGACATAAACTGGATTTGTGTCGAGCCATTTTTTTTATTTTCGACTTCTTTCGCGAGTTATCTCCCCTTGAAGTCAAAACTTATATCTCAATATCTCGAAAACTAATCAACATATTTGCACAAAACTTCTACCACTATGTGGGCAACAACATTCCCCATCGATTAGGTATATAGCGGTTTTCGGCCGTAATAACAGATTTGTTGCTATTTCGAAAAAACTGAAAATTTTGTGAACCTTCGCGGTTTTGAGAGTACGCGTCTTTGAAAATCTTCTCCTAATTCAGGGCAATACATACAGCTATGTGTGATAGCTCACTTTAAAGCTGAATAACTGCTCAATAGAATGGTCTAGCCCGAATTTTGAATTTCGTCGTAAAACTAAAATTATCTGCCCTTGAATATGGTCCTTTTTTAATTGTTTATTTTTCGGCTACATGTTCAAAGGGACATAACTCTGTCTGGAATAAAGTTATGACAATGTTATTTATTCCAATCTCTTTATCCCAACCAACATAACAATTCCATAGCATATTATTATCATATAAAAGTTGATAGTTTCGGCACAATTTGGACATATTTCCAAAAATGTAAAATATTGTGGTTTTGAGAATGTTCGAGGGGTTCTTTCTTTGTAGAATTATTTATCGTAAACTACAGAAGATACAATAATGTTTAATAGCTCAATTTGAAGCGTAGATGACCTTTATTAAGAAAGATAAATTTCAATCATGTATCTTTTATACTTTATATGTGACAAGTCGTAGAAGATTGTCATTTTTTTTTAAATCGCCATTTTCAGCAATGTTTAAAGAATCATAACAGCTTAACTAATTAAGATATTGAAATTGTAATTACATCCGTGGATGCACAGTTTCAAGAACAACAACCTATCTGTTGAACCCTTTCATCAAAAAGGTGATAGTTAAGCTCCGAACATCGCAAACGTTGTCTAGGGGTCAAAATTTAAGCATTTTTGAGTATTTTCTTGAATATTCAGTACAGCATAACTTATTAATTATGTATGCAATCTAAATTATTATTACATCTACTTATGTGGAAATTAAAGCACAACATTTTCTATGTTGTACCTTAGTATGATAATATTGACCATTTTGTCTTAATCGTGAGAAAGATCATCTAGGTGTCCATTAAAAAGCGATTGTTCAATTTTCAGAGGGTCATTGTCTTTGGAGAATTTTTGTAAAATAACTACTGAGGATAGAGACATGTTCGATAGCTCATTTTAAAGCAGATAAACTCATGAATAACCGAGAGACAACATGGAGTTCAAGGTCAAACATACGTCTTGAAGACCTAAGTATTGCCTTGGCAATCCTAGTTATAAGGGTATTCAAGACTAAGTCTGGAAGACCTATTGTTATTATCGTGTTTTTGTTGTTTTTAGGTCTTCAAGACGAATGTCTGAAGACCTATTGTTATTATCGTGTTATTTATTTATTATTTTTATTTTTTTTTTTTTTATTATTTGACCTTTTTTGTGAGAAGGATTCCTGCGTAACCGCTTGACCGATTTTCATGAAATGTTCAGTGAGGATAGTCTATGACCTTACCTAGTGCACTACGAAGCCCGATTTTGGATTTTCGACTTCTTTCGCGAGTTATCGCCCCTTGAAGTTAAAACTTTAAACCTTTATAGCTCGAGAACTAATCAATATATTTGCACAAAACCTTCACCACTATGTGGGCAACAATATTCCTCATCGAATAGGATTATAGAGTTTTTCGGCCGTAATAATAGATTTTTTGCTATTTCGAAAAAACTGAAAATTTTGTGAACTTTCGCGGTTTTGAGGGTACGCGTCTTTGAAAATCATCTTCTAATTCACGGCAATACATACAGCTATGTGTGATAAATCATTTTAAAGCTGAATAACTGCTCCACAGAATGCTCAAGCCCGAATTTTGAATTTCGTCCTAAAACTAAATTTATCTGCCCTTGAAAATGGTCCTTTTTTAAATCTTCATTTTTCCGTTCCTTGTTCAAAGTGACATAACTCTGGCTGGAATAAAGTTATGACAATGTTATTTATGACATTCTCTTTATCATAACCAACTTAACAATTCCATAACATATCATTATCATGTAAAAATTTATAGTTTTGGCACAATTTGGACATATTCCCAAAAAAATAAAATTTAGTGATTTTGAATCTTTTCAAGTGGTTCTTTCTTTATAGAATTGTTGATCGTAAACCATGAAAGATACACTTATGTTTAATACCTCATTTGGAAGAAGTTACAAGTACATTAACCTTCAATCATGTACCGGTCATGCTGTACATCTGACAAGTCATAGAAGATTGACCTTTTTCAGAAAACGCCATTTTCAGCAAAGTTCAAAGAATCATAACTGCTTAACTAATTAAGATATTGAAATTGTATTTTCATCTTCGGATACACAATTCCAAGGACAACAACGTTTCTGTGGAACCCTTTCATCAAAAAGTTGATAGTTAAGCTCTGAACATCGAAAACGTTTTCTAGGGGTCCAAATTTAAGTATTTTTGAGCATTTCCTTGAATATTCAGAAGTATATTATGCATTACCTATATGTGCAATCTTAATGATGATTACATCTACTTAAGTGGAAATTAAAGCACAACATTTTCTATGTTACATATTATTATGAAAATATTAACCATTTTGTCTTAATCGTGAGAAAGATCATGTATTTAGGTGTCCATTAATAAGCGATTGTTACAATTTAAGAGGGTCATTGTCTTTGGAGAATTTTTGTAAAAAAAAAACTACTAAAGATAGAGACATGCTTGATAGCTCATTTTAAAGCCGAGAAACTGATGGATAACAGATAGTCCAACACGGAGTTCAAGGTCAAGCAGAAGTCTTGAAGACCTAAGTATTGCCTTTGCAATTCAAAGTTATTATTATTTGTACTTTTTTTGTCCAGAGCTTTCTGAAGTAACCACTGGGCCGATTCGCATGAAAGTTTCAGGGATGATAGCCTGTGACGCAACTTAGAAAATAACGAGTCACTTTCTGAATTTTCGACTTCTTTCTCGAGTTATCTCCCCTTGAAGTCAAAACTTTAAACCTCATAGCTCGAATACTAATCAATATATTTTCTCGGAACTTTCACCAAAATGTGGGCAAGAACATTCCCCATCGAAGAGGTTGATACCATTTTTTCGGCCGTATATATAGATTTTGTGCTATTTCGAAAAAAATGAAAATTTTGTGCAATTTCGCGGTTTTGAGGGTACGCGTCTTCAAAAATCTTCTCCTAAATCAGGGCAATACACACAGCTATATATGATAGCTCATTTAAGAGCAAAATGAATTCATAAAAGATCGTTGAGATTCGAATTTTTAATTTCCACTTAGAATTTGTATTATCTGCCCTTGAAAATGGTCTTTTTTTTAAATGTTCCTTTTTCGACTGCATGTTCAAAGGGGCATTTTTCTGTTATGAATTAAGCTATGTCAAAGTTATATATTGCAATCTCTTCACAATAACCAGCTCAACACTTCCATAACATATCATTATCATGTAAAATTTTATAGTTTAGGCACAATTTGGACATATTCCAAAAATGTAAAATTTGGGGATTTTGAGACTTTTCGAGGGGTACTTTTTTTGGTAGAATTTTCCATTGTAAACCACTGAAGATACAATTATGTTTAATATATCATCGTGAAGTAGAGATGTCTATTATTAAGGGGACATTTTTCTGTCATAGTTTATGTGTGACAAGACATAGAAGATTGCCATTTTTCAGAAATCGCCATTTTCAGCCATGTTTAAAGGATCATAACGGCTTAACTTATTATGATATTGAATTTTGCATACACCTACGTATGCACAATTTCAAGAAGAACAACTTTTCTATCGAACCCTTTCATCAAAAAGTTTATAGTTAAGCCTCGAACATCGCAAGCGATGTCTAGGGGTCCAAATTTAAGCATTTTTGAGTATTTTCTTGAATATTCAGAAGATTATAACGCATTACCAATGTATGCAATCTTAATGATGATTACATCTACTTAAGTGGAAATTAAAGCACAACATTTTCTATGTTGTACCTTAGTATGATAATATTGACCATTTTGTCTTAATCGTGAGAAAGATCATGTAGGTGTCCATTAAAAAGCGATTGTTCAATTTTCAGAGGGTCATTGTCTTTGGAGAATTTTTGTAAAATAACTACTGAAGATAGAGACATGTTCGATAGCTCATTTTAAAGCAGAGAAACTGGTGAATAACCGAGAGTCCAACATGGAGTTCTAGGTCAAGCAGAAGTCTTGAAGACCTAAGTATTGCCTGTGGCAATCCTAGTTATTATTATTATTATTATTATTATTAAATGTGAACATTTTCGAACTAATGGTGATTACTTTAGGTTTAACTAGGCATATGCTTATAAGTATAGTATATGTAGTTATGTATTCTATAATGTATTATGCATTATACAGTATGATTGATATGTGCCCTTAGTGCCTATTCAATTGTATTATTATCACTTGCGTACAACATATGCTTTTATGCTTAAGCATAGTTTATAACTATGTTGTTGTGTGTGTATTTGTAGGCCCGTAGCAACAGGGGGCTGGGGGAAAAATTGTTTCGGCTCTCTATTCCAAAGTGTTTTTCAACCTTAAAGACATTGCAAATAACTTTGTGAGAGAACAAATAATTTTCACTTATAGAAAAATCTGATTATGTACGTAACGTTTGCATGTAAGTTACAAGTATCGTGTATGACGTATCATATAGACAATGACAATAAAAACAACTGGCTCTATATACTTTGTAAGAAGTGAAGAAAATTCTGATAGTGCAAATGGATGTTTGAGTATAATGCATACTGCGTAGACAAGTATTGCAACATTTACCAAGCGTACCTTTTGAGTACTGATTTCGGCTCATGCAGCGTTATTCATATTTTATTCATGTATATTTAGTATGGTGCCAGAACATCTATATTCAAACGTTTCTACCATTTACTGTAGATATTGAGTCATGTTTACATGTATGTACATCTCGATGCATTACTTATGTCATCTAATTAACCATTTTTAGGTTCATGTCATGATGTGACGACGTGACGTCATACGCACTCATGGTAGTGGACATCGAAGTACCATATAATTGGTATGTTGTATGATATTGTATTATCTTCATTCTGTATAATTAGTACACCCATACTTTGTGTCATCTGTCTTTATCTATATATGTGTGACAGACTGTTTATCATATTCTTTACTAAAGGTATAGTATTGTATTATTATATTTAGTATGCTATCAATTATGACACAGAAGTACGTATATCTGTGGTACTGAAATATATGCAATATACTTAAATATTCATACTCATGTGCATGTTATGTATAATGTACCATGTGCTTCATTTGTATATATTCTTAAGGTATGTTATGGTATTGTTTCAGGGTGTATTGTTACCTACCACCGTACGATGGTATCACCATATATCATCGATATGTGAATAAACTCTCCAATCGAACCCAAGCAGCCTTTAGTTTTCTTTTGACCAAGTGAACCCTGCTACATTTACTCTTCAGAACTTCAGGTACTGCCATTATTGAAGGACATATTGTGTAAACCTTTACATTTTCCCAAGCAATTGCTGAATTAATATCTGATCAGTGAATAACTGAGTTAATTTGTTTAAACCTACGTCTTAGAATATTGGTATGAGAACTGACATGATTACTACCAATTATCACTGAAATGTTTAATTAAAATTAGTTAAGTAAGATTAAGCGTGCATGTTTCTCTCCACAACGAATATTACCTTTAACTTCAGCTAGTTCTAAACTCAAGGGCAAAAGAAAGTATAGGTACAACAACGCAAGATATTTTAATCAACGAGCGATGAACACTATTAAAATATAGTTATACCATGTCTCTAAAAGCAAACTAACATTGTCTGTAAATTTTGAAAAATTATCTGTTCATGATTCTGAAAAAAACGGCTTTTTAAAATCGTCGTTATAGAATATCCTTAACAAGGCGGAATAGGGGAGTGAAATATGGCTTTCTAGCTTGTTTTATGACCTCCTACAGCAACGATGCGACATTGATTTAAAGTCAAAGGAGGTACATAATGTCGATACCATCTTGTACTAACATAATTTCCATATTTCATAAAATTTTACCTTAAATACCCAGAATTATTTCCCAAAATACCTTTTGAAATAGCTATTTTAGCACCCCATGTGTGCTTAAAAAGATATAAAATATTAAGTATCATACTCCCATGAATGAAATTGTGTATGTCTCTTAAGGAGATATATCCTCATCACAAACATTCAAAACCGAGTTTATCCGGCAGAACTATTTTGTCTTTGACTCTGTTGAAAAGAACATATACTTTCTTTTGCCCGTGAGTTTATATGTATCACTTTCAATTATTTAACCAACAATACTGTCCGACAAACAGTTTTACTTGCTACATAAAGTTATGCACAATAAAAAAAAACCAGTTTTGCACCCCAAAATTTATGTCCTGTAAAGAGTCAATTTTTTTAAAAAGTGTAAATTTCCAGGGCTATTTTCTGAAAAATATAAAATATTGTTACTCTTTTAGTTTGTCAAAAATAATAAAGACACATGTCAATTTTTTTTAAAGTGTAAATTTCCAGGCTATTTTCTGAAAAATATAAAATATTGTCTTTTAGTTTGTCAAAAATAATAAAGACACATTTCTTCTAACAAACATCATTGTATTAATAATATTTTCACAAATAAAAATTTTGTAGCATTTACGCAAATCAAGCAAAAGGGCCTGTCCCAAAGTCAAAAATGACATTTTGTAGCAAGATTGAAATGATTAATAAAATGAAAATGTACAATTTCTAATGTTTTCATACAATCTCATAGGCATACCAACTGGAACATAATCACAAAGAAATTTTTTTTTTTATTTATTTACCTAATATTCACATTTTCGTCTGTCCCAAGCTTTTATGTCAGTTCTGGTACCGTGATGAATCATATGCAAACATGATTTCTCCTTTGATGCCAACAATGATACAACTACCTGTCATTTCTTTTTCTAATCATCTATTAACAAAACTCACGAATTTCAAACATTATCAGTGAACATAGATATATTGAAAATCGGTAACAGCTTGGACACAGCTGGTAACAGTTCTGACATCTCACTGCTTTTTATTCAAGCTAAGGCTTAATTCTTTTTAATGAACTTATGATCATCGTCTTATATCTTCTATTGACATTGACGCAATTGTTCTTATGTATTTCTTAACAAAGTTTTGTAAAGCAGTGAGTATATCGGATAATAAAATGAAAAAGTATATTGGGTAACAGTTTTGACATAAAATGTCAAAAGTGGGACCAATTATTTTCATAATTATATCCAGGTCTTTATCCTTTTTCTTCATTATAATAATTAAAACAAATCGTATGTTCATGTAGCATATTGCACATTATACTATCTCAAATAGCTTTTCCAAATTCTTATATCAATTAATGAACCTTCTACCATTTACACAAAGGTAACAGTCCTGACGGACCAATGTCAAAACTGTTATCACTATTAGTTATATTTCCATGCCAAATGGAAAATATTAAATGAATATGCACGTTTAAGGAAGTGTTTAATGCCCAAAATAGTTGCAAACAGATAGCTGCAGTGATATTCTGAGGACCAATTACAACATTTTCCATTAATGTCAATACTGTTACCAGAAATGTCATTTCTGTTACTGACAATATGGCAACATGCCCACATATATATCTTTAAACACAGCTATGCATATAGAACAAGTAGTTGTCACGAAGGTGACATGATCCCCCGCCGCAAATTAATACTTCAAACTTGAAAAATAATGTTAAGATCAGCAAAATCGACTGGGCCCTGAATATTCCCTAAAAGAACCATTGCTGTAAGATAACGATGAGAATCCAATGAACAGTTCTTATGATATCGATTCCCCTGACATGCTTAACATGTCGATATTAAAACTCAAAGTTCCGCTGTGACCTCAAGGTCACCAACATCTAATCAGCCTTTGTCTTTCCCAGGAGGTGCTTTGTGTAAGATATGAAGAGAATCCAGCTGCGAATGGTTCTTGAGATATCCCGCTGACAAGGGTAACATGACGAAGTCTCGTTGTGACCTTGAAATAAAGGTCAAGGTCACAAAACTCTGTAGGAATAGTACTCTCCCTATGATGAAGCCATATGCAAAATATGAAAAGAATCCAGTGAATAGTAATTGAGTTATTCCATTTCGTACGGACGGACGTAGCCGAATACTATATCCCCCGCTTCGCGCTAAACGCGCGGCGGGGGATAATGAGTATATATCGTGATGTAATGTTCGAGGATAAATAGTCAATCTCCATCAAGAAACATTTGAGAACTCATTTATTTAATTTTCATGCAAATACAGTGTAGATTTTCCATTCTGTTACCGTCCTTGTTCAAACTGTTAAAAATGCGAAGGCCACTTGTGTTATAACTAAAAACAACTGATTATTAAATCAAAAACGTTTTATTTCATTTAGTTTTTACACAGCCATCTTTAGGAAGATACGGAGAACATACAATTTCTCTTCAGCAGTTAATAAATATAGCAAATAAAAGAGTTCTGGTTTGTTTTTTGCTGTTAAATATTGTATTACATTTGTAAAGTTTTTTTCCTATTTTGAAACTACTACCTCAATGTAAATGCATGTTTCACTGTACAAATCAAATCTAGTGAATAAAATGACACTTTAAAAAAATTGACATTGTATTACTACCTGGAAAGCAAAACACTAGGATTTTATAAATGCAACTATCTAGAAGTAGTAAAACGTTATTTGATAGAAATGTTCTTTGTTGAACTGCTATAGATAATAAGTCTATAATAAACTCACGTGCAAAAGAAACGTCCCCACATTTTGAAAACAGTATAAAATGAAATATTGATGTCGGAGAAAGTAGATTTTGAATGTATTTGTATAGAAGTTTTGTATAGAAGTATTCACAATTTCATACATCAGAGTATGTTTCTTTTATTTTTTACATCTGTTCAAATACACATGGGGTGCTAAAATCGCTTTTTAAAGATGTTTTTGGCCCACACTATTTGGTATTTAAGTTTAAAACATTGAAAAAGTAGAGATATCCTCGACATAAATAACCTTCTTTGATTTACATTTGTTGACGCGTCATTATTGTAGGACGTCACAAAACAATCCAAAACTGGCTTTTTGAGGCTTCTACCTCATCTAGTTAAGGAGATTCTAAAACGACCATTTCTTAAAACTTGTGTTTCTCAGAGTTATGAATAGATAAAGTTTTGAAAATTCATATTTAGTATTGTTGGGTTCTGAAGACATGATGTAACGCTGTTTCAGTCGCATTTATCGCCCGTCGATTGAAATATCTTGTATTTTGTATGGGGACGTTTCTTTTGCACGTGAGTTTATAACAAGATGACATTTTCTTACAGATCTTACAAGACAAGTATTACTGGTGAAACATCTTGGAGTGATACACTTTTATCATGTATATCGTACAATGTGCATAGCCGGAAATGTTCGGGATGGATTGGTTTAAAGGTATCATGAAATATGATCAAACGGTTTAGGACATGATGTCATCTCCCATGGAAGATACTGCAGTGTAATATTCATACAGAAATATTAAAGAAAGATTATTACCCGAGGAAGTGTGTCATATGAATTTTACGAAACGAGTGGGAAAGTTTGAATTGCCCGAGCGATAGCGAGGGTTATACATACATTTGCATGAGTTTCGAGTCTAATAATTTCTTTATTACCCATTCTAGTCCATTTCAGGAAAAGGCCTGCTTCTCTTGCGACGGCAAACTGCGGTGACGTCACGAACAAGTGTTTTCTGATCTCACAGACGACGACATACGGGAAGTCCAGGTGAAACAATGGTTGCTAGGCAAACGTGATATGTGCACATGTGCTTATATCGATAATATTAACCCGGTTATGTTCAACCACATGAGTAATAAACTAGGGAAATACCGCTGCAAGTGTGATGTCACAGTATTGTACAGTTGTGACGTCACAATGGTACACGACTTGTGGGATTCTTATTTTCAGCTTGATTAATTTCCCTTGATTAATTAGGTAAACCAAGGAATTAGATGTGATATACGTCCTTGGGTAAACATAATACTTAACTCCCTTCCATATAATACCATTTGTGAGTTTGTATTAAATTTGCTTTCGCTCGTTTAATACCAAATCATTAACTCGTCTACTAAAGGTTGTTTAATGGACGGTCATTTAGTATGTTTGATACATTTATGACGTTTCCAGACAGGACAAGTAGTCAGTTATAAATGGATGTAGGCTACTGCTTTTTAAAATTCCAGTTCTAGTTCTAGGTAGTCTAGGCAGGTAGATACTCCATATCAGGGTGTGTTTCGTGACTGAGAAGCACTGTAGTGCATACAAAAACATTTTGCTTTAAATGTCCATTGAATGTGTCAGCATTGAGATCACAACATCCCAATCGTAGGCGAATACTTAATTAGGCCTACAGTATATATCTGGTAGGAATGAGTTGTCATATGAAACCGGCAGGGTGTAGCATTTCGTAATGGACATGACGTGTATTTATGTGTAGGCATCTGTGTGCTATTAGTGCGTGTCAACGTGTGTACGCCTAACCACGAACTCAAATTAAGTCTGTGGCCTAACCTAGTGTGCTAGCGTCCTTGGATGTCTTGTAATCCATTTCATAACTCTTGTAATGTATACGCTGTATGTGAGAAACCCCTTGGTTTTACATCTGGTATCGTTTGTTTTCAATCGCGATTTGTAAAGAATCAGTGACATAACGATATGGCATTGCCTTGTACCTCGCTGAACCAGACATCTGGATGAGTATCACAAGGAGACGTCAGCCCCTGTTAATATATCTGCCTGGTTTACATCCGTTTTTTGGATGCGATGCGTTAAAAATAATCGCATCAGAACGCAACACGTTATTTTCAATGAGTTGTCATACACTACGTCCGTTTTTTTCATGCGTTGCGATGCGATGAGAGAAAAATAGAACCTGTTCTATTTTATTCGCATCGCATTCACAATCGCATTGGAATACCCTATATGACGTCATTTTTCATCAACTGAAGGGGTATTTCCCACCACGTGTAGGCAAAGCAGTCATACAAATAGCATGTCAACAGACATCTGTACACCAATACATATATCATACATTCAGCCTGGTATACATACACACATGTGTACATATATACATCTGTACCTTCATACATACATTTGTTCATACCGTACATACATAATATTCTATACATAAAATCTGTATATACACCCATTGTACACACCCCTACAGTAATTACATTCATTTGTACATATAAACATATACATGTACATACATATCATATGGAACTAAGGCGCACTAATGATATTCGCATTAAAATCGCATGCAAAACGCGTGTAGTGTAAACCCCCAAATCGCATGCGTCAACGCAACGCGATTTATTCGGACGTAGTGTAAACTCTGCCTTACGTCATATTTTACACTTCTCGACGGGGTTCCCCAATCAAAGCACATGAAAGGAAGTGGCTAGGCCTATGTGTCATGCGAGCTATGGTTATGTCTTTATCCATAATTACAAATCCCGCTTTTTATAAAGTTTTGAAAAATAAATTGATATTATACTGTTGCCGACGTATACATGTACATATTATTTGTTTAAATTTGAAGATAATACTGAAATTTCTTAAGCATGTTTTGTAAGACTATTTTATGGATATAAAGAGATTTCAGCAAATTGACAGTACAATACACTACAGATATATAGCACCTAATGCTAATAATGAATATTTGTAAAAGCGCAATATCTAACGCACTTGCTCAAGTTCTGCAGCAGCGCGTGTAGTGTGCGCGGAAAAACGCAACGCAACGCATGACGTCGTGTGTGCCCAGCCTTACGCCTTGCGGTCGCGATACCAGTATACTATTATGTTTGTATATACTATTCGTTTCTTAGTTTTCAATATCATGATTATAATTTATTTTTTACTATATATCGTTACGTTTTTCGTATACATTGTGGTAAAGAAATAAATATAAACATATATAGTCACGGGTGACGATAAAAGGATTAATTTTCGAGGGTTCTATCGGGGAAACGAAAGTCGAGAGGATATTCCTGTTCACACATATTTGTTATTAATACATGATTAGAATACAGTGAAAATGAAAGATACCAATGAAGGTAATATTTTTGTGACTTTATATTTCACAACTTGATAAACTTAAGCGTACATTTGTTGAAAAATAAAACAATGAGAACTGAAGCCATTTATCGGCGCTGCGCGTGGGGAAAGCTCCGCTACAGCATAACAGCAAATTGTTTATTAGTTTTATCATGACATGTTAATACGGTATGTACGTGTTACTGTATGAATAGGCTACTCTATCAGTGTATGTCTTCAAAATAATGAGGAAGAAACTAATATCACAGGAAGCACTATCAAACACCATATGATGTATGATGCTAATGGCTAAAAATATAATGTGGTTCAAACACTGTTAAGCAAAATCGATTTTTCTATGTTTGGAGTAAATTTTTAGCATCTCAGTAATTATGATCTGATGTAAAGATGAGTAGGCAATCCTGGTTGATACCTATTGTTCTGGAAAGTTCCATCATTGTGCTAAGTTGTTACAAGTAATTACTTGACATGTTAGTTCAATTTACCAATATTGAGGCATGTTATCACCCTGGGGGTAATCGGGGCAGATTGGGACTGGTTGGGAATTGGGACAATGCTACCGGGGTAGGTTGGGACACTATTTTGACAGTGTCCCAATGTGCCCCCTCTTGATTGCTATTCTTTTTAAAAAATACAATCTCTTTGTTTTTTTAAAGTAAAATATTAAAAATCATTGTGATAAGTATTGAAATCATAATGTTATTCTCTCAAGAATGGGTATTGTCCCAAAGTGCCCCGGTTCATGTCCCAATGTGCCCCAGGTTGGAACAGGTTGGGACAGCATTTTTCACTTTGTTATTTCTTGTCTATACGAAAAAGTTGTTTTTATATTTCGTTGTTCCATGTTTTTGTATTTTGACAATGAAGGATGCTTTAAATATGCAAAGTTTCATGTTGCTTGTGTCCATAGGTTAAGAACAAACGGGGAAATAGTGTTTTTTGGCCCAATGCGCCCCGGTCTCCCCTACAATGTAGTTTGTTGTTATTTCACGATAAGCAAAAAATCAAATATGGCGACACTTTAATTACAAAAACACACTATAAAATGCAATTTTGAAAATTTTGAAAATTAATCGTGACTTGAAATAACTGTTTTATCTTATCATTGAGTAACTGTAGCCTACTTGACGTGTGTATCTTACAACCCTGAACAAAATCATCAAGTTTTCCACCCAGGTTCGTGAGTTAATTAATTACGTGCCCTTGTAGCTAAATAAACGACTGAGAGCAGTTTGGAGCTCAATCAGTAATATATATTCCTGTAACAAACTGTAACTTGGGCTTTGTTCGGTTGTTATACGAATTTATATATTGTTGCATTGACAAACTTCACATGTAGGCCTACGTACTGGGAGCAGACTGTTCTTCGAATCGTTAGCGATAGCGAACACTTGACAGCAGGCGAACTCGACCCCGAGAGCCGCTGGAGCATGCGATGCCCAAATGTAGAGAGGGGTGTCAGTTTACGGCCATGTTCATATATTCTGGGAGAGGCATTCATTTACCATTCAGCCGGTACAACTTGGAGCGCATGGTCGTAGATTGTACATGCAGAGAGTAAACGTGAGTTCTTATTTGTCAAGTCTATATTTTAACTTTTTCAACAGCTTACAGTACTGTTCGGTAAGTTTTATCTGAATAAGATCTAGGCCTAGTCATTATTTGCGTCATTACGGAATGTCGGAATATTGAAGGGCATGCATTCGGAGTGATGATCAGATTGCTTCGAATTGTTGATCGGATTGCTTGAGAAACGATACTGTAGAACGGAATATCCTACAACCTCTTCCCCCAGTATCATCAAAAGGCGACGTCAGGGTGTCAAAGAGCCTATTTTTGCGAAGCAACTGCAGGTAGTGTTAGGCCTACGTATAGATTTTTTAGATCTAGTGGACAGTGGATGATCTACATAATTTCCATCTGGGAGTCTCATTGCGAACTGCGCATGGAATTTCAAAACTATTTCTAGCTGTTCCGTTTCTAAGAAAGTTACACAGGAACTCGATATCGTATATTATTACGTATGTAAAACGTAGGTAGGTTTAAAAAATCTCCACCCATCTTCGTTTTACCTACGTTATAATTAGGAAATCGAGTATGAGTATCGAGTATGTGGTCTAGTACACCGCGGAGTTCATCACACACATGATAGAGCAAACTGCAGTAGCTGTGTGTACAGGAAACATAGGCCCTGTGCTTCTCATACATTAATCGGGCTGATAAATTTGGTTAACAATATATTTTAAAGGCACTGTAGCACGTTTTTGGATTTAATGTTTTCTCTTATTTGCCATTTATTATTAAAGGGAAAGTTCTATCACCGATTTATCAGCAGTATCCGCCATCTTGGTTTCTTGGCATGTCGTGAAATGAAAACACGCTATATTTACCCAAATTGTATTTGTTTGTCATAATAAAACATATACACTGATAGAATATACACAAAGTAACACATAACGTATCATACAACTAACTAGGATTGCCAAGGCAATACTTAGGTCTTCAAGACTACTGCTTGACCTTAAACTCCATGTTGGACTAGCTGTTATTCAGCAGTTTCTCTGCTTTAAAATAAGCTATCAAACATGTCTCAATCTTAAGTATTTTTTTAACAAAAATTCTGCAAAGACAATGACCCTCTGAAATAGAATAATCGCTTATTAATGGACCCTTACATGACCTTTCTCACGATTAAGACAAAATGATTACTATTTTCATACTAAGGTGTAACATAGTCGATATAATCATCATTAAGATTGCATACATAAGTAATGCTTTATGTTCTTGTTGATTTTCGGATCCCAAGACAACGTTTGTGATGTTTGAGGCTTAACTGTCAACTTTTTTATGAAAGGGGTCAGCAGAAAAGATGACCTTCATGACATTGTGCATACGTGGGTTTGAATAAAATTTTGATTTTCGAAAAATGACCATCTTCTATGACTTGTCACATATAAACTATGACAGATACATGCTCGATAAATATTGTTCTTAATAAATGAGGTTTCTACATCAAAATGAGCTATTAAAAGTCTTCCTATCTTCATAGTTTCATGATCGAAAATTCTCCCAAAAATATGCCCCTCGAAAAGTCTCAAAATCACAGAAGTTCATATGTTTGGACCAATGGTTAAATTGTAGCAAAACTATGAACTTTTACAAGACATAGATCTGAAACAGAAATGTCAAGAAACGTATCTGGATCAGATTGTAATATGTATCTCTGACATATCTCCATTTTGGACAGAGTTATGTCCCTTTGAACATGAGACCGAAAATCGCTCTTTTGAAAAAGGAAAATTTTAAAAGGAAAATTCCTCAAATACCAAATCAAAATTCTAAAATCGGGCAATTTTACGGTTATTCAGCAGTTATTCAGCTTCATATTGAGCTATAATACATAGCTGTATACATGTATTGCCGTTATTTAAGAGAAGATATTCAAAGACGCATACCCTCAAAACCGCTGAAGTAAACACAATTTTCAGTTTTTTTGAAATAGCAAACAAATTATTACGGCTGGAGACCGCTATATGCCTAATCGATGGAGAAAGTTGTTGCCCACAATTTGGTGAAGGTTTTGTGAAAATATCTTAATTAGTTTTCGAGCTATTGAGGTTTGAAGTTTTAACTTCAAGGGGAGATAGCTCAAGATAGAAGTCTGAAATAAAAAATCAACCAACGTACAAGGGTAGTTTTTGTCACAGGCTATGATGCCTGAAAATTTCATGTAAATCTATCTAGCCGTTACTTCAGAATCCGCATCACCAAATTGTGCTAATAATAATAAGAAGAAGAAAAAAATTCGGATAAGAACAATAGGTTTTCAAACATTTGTCTTGAAGACCTAAAAATCTGGATAAGAAAATAGGTCTTCAGACATTCGTCTTGAAGACCTAACTAGGACTGCTGCGGCAGTACTTCGGTCTTAAAACTATTGCTTGACCTTGAACCCCATGTTTGACTTAAACGCTTTCACTTTCTCTGCCGTCAATCATTAGTTTAATCTTTTTGTACTATATAATATTTATGATATCATTATATTTATCTTATTTGTATCGTATGATTGCATGACATGTTATACGAATATTATACAATGTATACATCTGTTTATATACCATATGTATTATTGGGTGATGTATAGGTATGTGTTCACTGTATGGGAGACGTGTCGCTTCAATTTGTTTTTAACCGATTAATACGCGACGGTAGTGCGCAGATAACCTCGTCGAGCAGTAAATCATACTTAACTTGGTGGGTTGCAAATATATTTGCTTATAGACCACATATAATTCCATTTCTTGGTGATATTAAAAGATAAAGCATAGTTTTATTACGATAGTGATTAACGTAAGTTCTTATCATTTTGAATTCAATTCATTTGGATGTTTAGTAAAATTTATTCCTGAAAAAGTGATTTATTATCAATTACCTTCCATTTTGGTATAATTATTATCGTTTCAATAGTCAATGTGATTTTGACAAACATGTTCAACTTTTTAACCTAAACAATTGAAGAGATTCATCGTTGAAAAACTCTAAGAATTACGCGACTGTTTTTAAACCATGCTCCTGTTTTTATACGATTGGACTTTGTTCAGAGACAGGATGTGTTTTACAAGTTTTGTGGAACCAGTGGGATATGTCATCTTCTGATGACTCTTGTTATGAAATGTAATCTATCGATGACAAAAGAAAACGATGATCAAGGGGCAATATTTCCAGCAGAGAAAATAAATGAAATACAATTAAAGAAAATAAAAGGCTTATGGTGTTAATTGTGTAGAATTAGCGTCCAAGAAAATTGAGAAATAGAAACAATGAGCACTCGGGTTGAGGTCACCAACCAATTTGACCCTGTTGTGGCTGATGGAAATAAAGAAGGGAAATTGGAGTGATATGGTCACAGATTCTATTGAGGGGTGACAGTGTCATTTTTTTTAAAGGGTGTCAATTATAACATGTGTCCATTTTGGCACTCTTGTATGTTTTCTTTTTTGTTTGAAGGACAATGTCTATAGATAAGATGAATATTGCGTTTACACTTGAAAGACACTTACCTAGTTCCCGGTATTTTGCAGCAAAATGCTAAGGACATGTGGTGTTAACTAGGGCTGTAATGATTCATCGATACCTACGATACAAATTACAATCGTAGCTTGGGAAATCGTGATTATTGTATCGTGAGCTTCCTGTATCTTGATACACTAAAAATAGATTTCACTTACTTAAAAATGAAAAGAAAAACTAAGTGAACACTATAAAAACCAGCTAGTGTTGTGCAGTAACAGTAACTACAGTAAGCATGAAGCAATCTGATTCATAAATAACTGTTTTTAGAGAGAAAAAAACTGTTTAAATCTTCGATTTTCGATCATCTCATAACAAAATATTTCCACCATCTTGAAAATTTCACATGAAAATATGCATGAAGTTATACTTTAAACAATGAATTGTGATACATATCGTCTCTTGAGATTTCCCATGATACCCAATCCTCTTGTTAACTTATTCTAAACAAACTGTTGACGCCAACTGACGGCCATACAGTAAGAGTGACAACCTCCTCCCAACAGACTTAAATTTATGCCCTAATGAAAGCAAACTGCTTGCAAAATTCCAGACAGTTCTGACAAATAAGTTCTGCTAAAATAAATAGATAAAAACTGCTTTAAAGAAAAGATGATTTCTAACTTATCTCCCCTTTGTTTGTAACTACGTTTTCCAAGATTTTTATGGGGACTATGTACGCTTTTAACCGCTTTTATACTTAAATTTCATCAATATCGCCTGGTACTTGCGACCTGTAGCTCTGGTAGTAAAAAATGTGTGATTAATAATAATAATAATAAATTCAGCAATAACAATATGGGCTTCTGCTTGAAGCCCTTAAAAAACAGAATGGATTTATCTCCTCATTTTAGAGCTATTATAAAATTCAGGTTTTTCTCCCTTTCCTTGGCTGACAGGCCACAGGTGCAGTCCATGAACTGCATAGGATTGCATAATGCTATAATTAGATACAAGGAAGTAGCCTCTGTGAGATTGGGTATTGTGTTATAGTAAGGGAATGTGGGTATTGTGTTATAGTAAGGGAATGTGGGTATTGTGTTATAGTAAGGGAATGTGGGTATTGTGTTATAGTAAGGGAATGTGGGTATTGTGTTATAGTAAGGGAATGTGGGTATTGTGTTATAGTAAGGGAATGTGGGTATAGGGCCCGTAAGTCTCGTTTACGTTAATTTCCGGTGACACGCTTCCGGTGACACCCTTGAACTGGTTACAGGAATCAGATGCGCAACGCAAATACACAGCCATCACGCCGTGACGCGTGGACGTAACCCAGTCGAGTTTATTGCGGGAAATTCGTCCCATAAGCTCAACGATAAAACATCGTTATATTAAGTGTATTAATTAATGATATGACTGTTTATTAGAATTAAATTCCGATCCAATTCGAAAGCAAGGCAATTAGAGTATAATACCAACTAATAAATATATTATCGCTTCAAAACTTTTGACAGAATATGAATATAAAAAATATCATTCTTACCCTGTCACCATGTCATATAATGTTATCATTAATCTTGTTTTGTTGACAATATGTTATAATTGTATATTAGAACGTGTACCAAACATACTTCAAGATTTTATTAGCATTATTTCGTAAACGAAAATATTTTTATGTTGTCAATAAATCAAAACCATTGTCACCATATTTAAATAACTATTTGCCTGTGTGTATTGTGATTTTTAAATTTGTTTAATTGTATGTTGGTGTCTGATACTTTTTTTTATTTATTTTATAAATAATATGAGAACACAGGTAACAATTTAGTTTATAAATTGCGGATGAAAATTGTAGAATTCTAATATTCTTTCACAAAATGGACACACCAATCATTCTAATTTAAGTGTTCGCAGTTTAGAGAATTTAATTTTATAAGTTTATAAGTTTCTATTTACAGATTAGATTTACAAAAATTCCAATGGACTCTTAATTTCCTCCCCTCTTAATTTCTTGAAAACAATATTTTGCTAAAAATAACCATGAAAAACTGGTTATGAACATTCAGCAACGCTGAAAATTAAGACTTTGTAAATTATCACTTTCAATTAGCATACTTACCTGTTGTCAGTTTTATTTATTCTCAAACAAATATCCATTCCACCAGATTATACCTTTCAGGTTTGATTTTAAACAGATTAAAACTATCCTACACCAGTACAGACATTGATATAAATGGTACTACAACATGAAATATGAACAATATGGTGCCGGATATATTTTTTCCATATTCTAAAATATTATGTACATTTATTTTGAGCACAATACTCGAAATACTCATTTCTCTTCAATTCTGAGTATTTTCAAGTGGTACAAAGCAACCAGCACTTCTTAGAAATTTTTGTGAAAACTGCACTAAAATAACATGTATTTAGAATAAAATCAGGTACCTTACAAGCGCTATAATAAATATATATTCTTGAAAAATATTACTGACGGTAAATTGGTAATTAAAATTTAATGTTTTCCATTCCTTTACAAGGTCTAAAACACTAATTTTTATAATTAATTGATTTGTTTACAAATAAACGTGGGCACACTGCATGGACGACAAAACGATCTAACGGGTAAAATTTAACCTTCATAATGGTTTCGATACTCGCAGTCAATGGAAATAGCATCCCGCCGTCCCTACAACCCTATTTATATGATTTCTAAGTGAATTTGGACCCGGTTACAGACCCATTCAGTCACTCATTTAACACGGTGAACGCCATTGAGAAACGTGTTTGTCACCGGAAGTGGGTACATCTCGCCGGTCCAACGAGAGTTACTTACGGGCCCTATTGTGTTATAGTAAGGGAATGTTGGGTATTGTGTTATAGTAAGGGAATGTGGGTATTGTGTTATAGTAAGGGAATGTGGGTATTGTGTTATAGTAATGGAATGTGGGTATTGTGTTATAGTAAGGGAATGTGGGTATTGTGTTAAAAGTAAGGGAATGTGGGTTTTGTGTTATAGTATGGGAATGTCGGGTTGGGGTTGGTAGAGGGATGGGATGGTATGTGGGCTGGGTGCGTTTCATTCAACAACTTCATAGCTATTGAAATATGTTATTTATTTTTATTTTGAAATCAAAGGTGTGCATGTTAGTACTATCACAACGTTATATCAAAAGTGGTCATGTGCGGTTCAAGTAATTAACGTCCTTGTGCTTTAACTAAAATAGTTCAGGGCAAAACTATACTTTATTACAAAAAAACATTGGGGTACAGCAAACTTAATTTCTTAATTATCATACCATTGGGTTGATGCACTTACAGAACCTGATCATGATGATGTTATAAATGAAGAACACAAATGTCTGCAGTAATGGGGACTTTTAACACTTTTAAACATTTATTCACCAGGACAAACAGTGACAACTTAATACATAACATTAGTAGATTTACACTTGTGTCCTAATTCCAAGGGGCTCACCTCACTAACTTAAACTCTACTTATACTCTCTTAGGAACTCACCAGTGTAAGCACTTCAAGGTTGTTTCACACATTTCCGGTACTCCGTCCCCCACTTGGGCCACAGCAGATTTCTATTTCAATCACATGGTTGAACCAATCAACAATGAACACGCATCGTATAAATAGGGTTCCCAGGACTTGTTCACCTTATGATCATATCCACTGTGCACAGAATATTACCAAGATACACAACTGCTGAAAAAACGCCAAAGAAGAAGAAGGCTACCTGAGGAAGAGGCAGAGGAAAGACCCACATTGCAGCACCCTCTATTTCTATTGAATATGAATACATTGTCATTCTATTTTCATGAACATTATGGGGAATATACATACACCTGTTAATTTACGAATTCATAATTAACTTGTCTATACACATTATTGTGATGGAATGTGCTTCATGAATAAAAATGATCTTCTGATACTTTAATCTGTACAACTCAACATCCCATATCCGGATATTTTCCAAGAATATTGATTCTGGACTTGGAATTCAAATGTCAGAACCTCCTTTTCAATATATTTTTTCAGATTCTAAGTATTAGACTAACAGTCTGTGTGTGAGACTGGTTGTTTGGGTGAACTTAAAACAATAGTGATCACACCTTTATAATGTACTAGTTTCTTCTCTACACTTTGCCCCAGTAGCCTAACACTCTCCCCTCATTGACACCACAGCTCTCTGACCCTGAGGCAAGCCTGAACTGCGTATTGGCAGCTGGAATCCCCAAACAGGAAGAATCTATCATATCGTGTTTCAGTTGTGTCACTGCACATGCTCGGTGGAGCAGTAATGAGTGAGAGATTGATTAGCTCATCTGGGAGGAGGCTTAATTGGACTAGTAAACTGACGGAAGGGATATGGCTTTGTGTATTAATTATCTACATGTCTGCAGTACACCTTTAGGGTATATGTCTACACCATTTGAATTGGAAAAGGTACCTTCTCTTCCAAATCATTGCAGGTATTGTCCAAATTTAGTCATGTTGTTCCTGATGAGCTACAGAACCCATGGCTCTATTTTCAACTCATCAGATGGACTTATGGCATGGGCCGGCATCCGGCGTCTGTCATTCGTCGTCCGTCTGGCGGCATCAGTAAACTTTTTACATTTTTGACTTCTCCAGAACGCTACATGGTCCAAAGCTGTAATTTGGTGGACGGGTACCCATCACCTAGGGGGTCAAAGTTTGTTCATCACAAATTCCAACGCCCACAAATATGGCCGCCAGAGACGTTAAAAGTGAAACCTTTCAACGACTTCTCCAAAAAAGCGCTTGATTTTGGAATATGAAATTTTGTCATCAACATTTTTGTGGGGTGGAGATATTATAAGTTTGTAAATTTGGTTGAGATAAATTATGAAATATGAACTTTGCAGGGGGTTCATCCTAAAAGCTTCAAACGACTTCTTCTCATAAACCAGCAGTAGGAGATATCCAGAAACCTAGGCAATGTTTGTCAGTTTTATTTCCTAAATTTTGAAAGTTTGGTTAAAGTAGGTGTTCACTTAAAAGTATTTTTTTCATCTCAGAAACCAATGACCCTAGAACACTCTACTTTTGAGGATATCATCTATGTTAAGTGAAGATGAAGAGTTTCAAATTTCAAGTCTTTTGGATAAAAAGTAAGAAAGTTATACATGAAAACATTTTGTATCAAAAATCACTTATTCACCAAGACTCATTATAATGGAATAGTAGTCTGCTAAGGTATAGATTTAATGGTGTGTTCAAGAGCTTTCTAATGCAGTCATTGTTAATGTTGTATCATAATAAATACTGGTATTCTAACTGTGGCTTAATTGTCCAGCCTTTCAAATCCAGGCCTACCAAAGAAAAAAGCGAATTGCAAAGGAAAGAATCGAAATGCATACAGAAAGAAACAAATTTGCATCGTAAATAAGCATTATGTAATGAAAAGACGCGAATCCGCACACAAATGAGACGATCAGCAACTAAAAATACACGAGGACGCACAATGAAAGACGTGAAGCACAACACTGTGACATGCGCTGTCCAATTAAAACTTGGTGGATAAAAGTTTGACCCCGTCGACTGGGAAGTTGAAATACTTTTCTGCTTAACTAACTAACTAACTCGGTTAACTAAAATGTTCATGAAATAAATAACCAGCTTTCATCACATCGGAGAAATGTCATGTTTTGCTTCGCTTTGGTTACTGAGCATGCACAGTCACAGTGTTGCACTTGGCGTCTTTCATTTCGCGTCCACTTAATTGTAGATTCAAGTTTGTTCATTTGAACTTGACCCCTCTTCAAATAATGGTTAGACAGGGGATCCACCCTAAAATCTTTAAACAACTACTTCTCCAAAACTGTTTGATACAACAACCTCATTTTTTAGCTCATCTGGCCTGAAAGGCCCAATGGGCTTATGGCATGGCATGGTGTGTGGCGTCCGTCCGTCCGTCCGTCCGTCTGTAAACTTTTTGCATTTTCGTCTTCTTCTCCAGAATCACTTGGTCTAGGGCTGAAATTTTGTGTGCAGACTCCTTGGCTAATGGGGATTCTAAATTGTAGATTTCGTGACCCCGTGACCCCAAATAGGGTCACAGGGGTCACAACCCCAAAAACCTATTTTCATCTTCTTCTCCAGTTCCAAAAGGTCTAGAGAGCTGAAAAGTTGTGTGCAGACTCCTTGGCCAAAGAAGATTCTTAATTGTAGATTTCATGATCCTTCAACCCCAAATATAAATCACAGAGGTCATGACCTGAAAAGCTGTTTTCATCTTCAGATTTTATGTGCTCTTCAAAGGGAGGTAATTTAAAGGAAACAACAGTGATCAGGGATTCAGATTGGCGTCGGTCATCGGTCATAGTCCGATTCATTTCATAAATGACCGATAGCTATTATGCTAGCTAGGTCAAAGGACCGATACATTTCATGGTACATCTGTCAACTGAAATCGCCTTTCAACTGTCGGTCACTAACTTATTCATTTACGTATCTAAATATATATTTAAATGTCAATTGCCAAAATTGCCGATAAAACAATAACAGTCCATCAAAATTCTCGGAAACGCTAACCAAAAAGAAAGGGAGGCTACTCTTGTTCTCCCTCTAAACTAGGCGCTGTCTAATGTGTTATCATATAGCGCAAACGTGCACTTATCTGTAACCAGTTATCGGCATTTGTTTACGAATGACAGGCTCTTCAGCCGGTTTTCTCGCGGTCTGTGTTTATTTATTTTGACATCTGTTTAAACTTATTTTATTGTTGATAACCAGAGAAATTATTATTAAAACATATAAAGATGGAAAGTGTCAGTGAATATTTTGACAAAAGTCATTGAGGGACATTTGATCGGACCATGTGCTTATATTCTGTATATTGAAGACGTAATGTAATTTTTTCTATTTCTATTTAGAACAACACATTCAGGACAGGAACATTGTTGTGTTAATTAATCACAATTAAAAATCAGAAGGAGAAGAAGTTTTCTTTTTTGAAAGTAAAAATATATCAACTTAAATTGAGTGAACTAATATTCAAGATTGAAATAGCCAGTCTAATAATGTTTATATAATTAATTAATTTGATTATTAATTGTACTCATAATAATTTTTATGTTTTTTTATTCCATTTTGAAGTGACTGAAACAGAAAATTTATTCATTCAATATTAGAAGTATATTGAAAATTATGTACAAAGCACATGATTTGATTTTAGATGGTAGTATAAATAAATATATTGAACATACAGTATAATTTGGTACATCACTACATGTATTAAATGAAAGTGAATAAAATTAAGTTTTGGAATGAACAGTTTCCTTTCTGGTAAAAGACAATAAACTGATGCTGTATTGTATTTGTTCCCATCTTCAGCTGAACGTAATGTTACTGACTTGTAGAGTGTGACCTATACTTTTTCAAAATGACCTGTAACTTTAGTCATCTTCAGGACATTTGACCTGTTATCAAAATTTCCATCAAAATCACTGAGTGATGAATTATATCTTCAAGTGTGTCTTTATTTGTAGGGGATTTTATCTCTGGCCTCAAAGTTTGATCAGAGGGGCAAGGACCTTAAGACCTATTTCATCTTCTCCATTTAAAGTTCTTCCTATTTGTTGTACCTCTCACCTAGAAGTTGACATTTTGAATTAGTTAATGTATATATAGCCTGATGAGCTACAGAGCCAGTGGCTCTATTTTTAACATAGCCTCTTTAAACATGAAGCTGAAAATACTCTTTTTAAAAAGGACGATATTCAAAGGCAGATAATTAAAGTTCTAGAACGAAAATAAAATTTTTGTTAGCAAATTTTGTTACACATTTATTCTACAGTGGCTTTTTTTTTTCAGAAATACATTTTTATAACATTATGATTTTATTGACAAACAGTGGTTGTTGTCTCTCAGAGCATTGTTTTTCCTGCATATGATGCAACATTTATGTCAATACCCTTTTCTTATTTGTCTTCTCATTTTCACAGGACTTCCAAAGATGGTGCTGGTAGTTAACCTAGAAGAAGATTTGAAGCAGACACCAGTGTCTGAAACATCACAGCAGTTGCCAGTGTCCAAAACATTAGAGCAGACGCCAGTGTCGCAAACTTCACAGCAGACGCCAGTGTCCCAAGCATCACAGCAGACGCCAGTGTCCCAAACATCACAGCAGGCGCCAGTGTCCCAAACATCACAACAAAAGTCGGTGTCCCAAACATCACAGCAGAAGCCAGTGTCCCAAGCATCACAGCAGACACCAGTGTCGCAAACTTCACAGCAGAAGCCAGTGTCCCAAACATCACAGCAGACGCCAGTGTCCCAAGCATCACAGCAGACACCAGTGTCGCAAACTTCACAGCAGACGCCAGTGTCCCAAGCATCACAGCAGACGCCAGTGTCCCAAACATCACAGCAGACACCAGTGTCCCAAACATCACAACAAAAGTCGGTGTCCCAAACATCACAGAAGACGCCAGTGTCCCAAGCATCACAGCAGACACCAGTGTCGCAAACTTCACAGCAGAAGCCAGTGTCCCAAACATCACAGCAGATGCAAGTGTCCCAAACATCACAGCAGACGCCAGTGTCCCAAGCGTCACAGCAGATACCAGTGTCCCAAACATCACAGCAGACTCCAATGTCTGAACATACAACAGAACATACAGTCATTGATAACCAGAACATCCATGATGTAGAAGTAATACAGAACGTTTCAAATGATTATGGTAAAAAATCTTTATCAATGAAGCATAAAGAAGTCGATGGGCACAAGGTAACTGATGGAAAGGAAAGGGAAAAAGGAATGGAAACTATTGAAGAAAAACATTCAAATTTATCATATAAACATGATATTAAATCATCAAGCCACAGAATAAATCCGTCTTCATCTAATTTTGTTGGTTATGTACCAACATTACAGAGCTGGGTTAAATCTATTCGAGAGCAGCTGGAACTCAAGGATCAAGCAGAAACAATGCAAGCTTTGTTTTCAAACTGCAAGACTGATGAAGATCGTGTTTCATTGTTGTACAATCTGCCAATCATTCATGAAATACTCGATGTAAAGGAATCATACATAGGCAAAGATGAAGAAGAAGCCAAAGACTTAAGAATGCAAGGAAATCTTGCTTTCCAAAAGAAAAACTATGATGTTGCAGTTCGAAAATACTCAGAGAGCATCTTGAAATCCCCCGCTGGAAAAAGTTCTGTACTATCATTGGCATTTGGGAACCGCTCTGCAGTGTTGTACCACCTCAAACAGTATGTTCTGTGTCTACAGGATATCAAACAAGCTTTTAGCAATGGTTATCCTCAACATCTGCAATACAAACTCTATGAGCGAAAAGGAAAAGCGTGTTATTTTCTAAAATTGAAGGAAGAAGCTACTCACTCTTTTAAGGATGCTCTGAATTCTATAAGAAATTCTGAATTAGCTGAAAGCAAGGTCATGTCTGTGAGGGAAGAATTGACAAAGCAGTTGAAAAAATGTGAAAAACTTTCACCAGCTCAGGGAGTGAAGAATCCCAAAGATTTCAACCACAGCCATGGCCCTCTTCCATTAATTTCGGATCATCTGAACAGTCAAATACCATGCATGGCAAATTCATTGAATTTCAAACATTCAGAGAGTGATGGCAGGGGCTTATATGCTGAAAGAAATATAGAGGTTGGTGAGATTTTAATCATGGAGAAACCTTATTCATCTGTTACACTGCCAGACTACAACCTAACCCACTGTCATCATTGCTGCAATAGAGTGTTGTATCCCCTGCCCTGCTACCAGTGCAGTGGGGTTGTTTTCTGCAGTGAGCATTGCCAACAAACATCATGGAAGACTTACCATCATGCAGAGTGTAAGTACCACCAGCTCATCCAGATGTCAGGGCTGGGCATGGGCCATCTTGCTTTGAGGATGGTACTTAAGGCCGGTCACAAATATCTATTTGAACATAAGGATTCATTTACAGAAACACGTTATGAAAACCAACTACAATGCAACAAAGATGGTATTTATGACTCAGAAGACTATCAATCGGTGTATAATCTTGTTTGCCATACAGAAGATCGGTCTCCAATTGATTTGTTCAAACGCTCAGTTTGTGCTGTGTTTTTGTTAAAATGCATTGAAAAGTCTGATTTTAAATTTGATAGCCACAAAGAAAAGTTCCTTATTGGAGGTCATATTCTGAGGCATCTACAAATGCTTCCTTGCAATGCACATGAGGTGTCTGAATTTGTCTATAAAAGTTACAGTGTTCAAATGTCAGAACCAGAAGAAGTTGGGTCAGCTATCTATGCTACCTTGAGTTTGATTAACCATTCATGTGATCCATCTGTTGTACGACACTCATATGGAAATGTTTGTGTTGTCAGAGCTATTAGAAACATTACACAAGGAGAGGAAATATTTGATAATTATGGAGTCTTGTATCCTGTGATGAGTAAGCCAATGCGACAAGAGAAACTGCTTTCACAATATTTTTTCTCTTGTTCTTGCAAAGCCTGCATCTGCAACTGGCCAATGTATGACAAAATTCCATGTGAATTTCCTGTTTTGAAATGCAACAAGTGTAAAATTGGTCGTATTATGATACCAGCAGACAACCAGACAACGCGAGCAATCTGCGCTGACTGTCGGGAAGTGGCTGACATTAGCCGTGACCTGCTGCACCTGTCCAAATCTGAGCAGTTCTACCAAGGCTCGCTGAACAAGGTGTTGAAGGGGGAAGACCACACCGGGGCAGAGAGTCTGGAGTTCCTGGAGCAGCACTTGCGCCTCATTGACCGCCTTCTGCTGCGGCCCTGGAGGGATTACAATGACTGCCAGGAGGCAATCAAGCAGTGCTACAGCACCAGGGCAAACTGCATAACCCTCGACCAGCCAGACACAGATGATGAGGAACTCATGGAGGCAGTAGCAGCACCTCATTGATAAAACATTAATAGAAATAGGACCTAAAACATCTGACTTAATCAATATTTTTGCCTATGGCATGGCGATTGTATTCAAAGTGTATTCAAGTCCCTGGCTCTGGAAACCTTGTTAACCGATACAGGGATTTTGAATTGTAGATTCAATGACCCTTTAAACCTAAATAGAGGCCACAAAAGTTGAGACTCAATACTATATTGTTGTCTTTCTTAACAACCCTAGTAAGATAAATATTATTTATACACTAATGACAGAACAAACGACTCATATTTACTGGTTGAGCATCGTATTTACTGGTTGAGTCAATATAATGTAACTTTTTCTTAACCCGCATATGAGTTAAGGTTAGGTTAACCTGCTTTTGTGTTCTTTCAAATTAATCATATTTACACAAGAAAATAATCTTGATGCTTGTTTACCTTTATTACTTACAAATGTACATAATTTTAAAGTCACACACCCCCTTGCCCACTAAGTGGGGTCTATTAGACCCCAGTGTCACGAATGGTCACGAATGGCATATATTAGCACACGATATTCATTAAGAAACTTCACGATGGCTTTCTTATATAGTATCTTAAATAATTTTGATTTATAATTGACTGAAAAATCTACTATTTTTAATTATGTAAAAAAAAATTAACTGTGGGGTGTGAAATAATAAACAAAAATTAATCATTTTATTTAAAATCATCCAAAATCAATCAAATTTGGTGTGTGGATAAAGCAATCTTTCAACTATAACATAACAATTTTGTTTTTAATCCAAATAAATTTATTTAAAATAAATTTTGACTTTGGAGACCCAACCTCAATAACCAAAAAATGACTATTATTTTTGTCCACTTTTCTTGGTCGGAATCATTTGAAAATATTTATATACTTTCAACAAATACAACTGAGTAAGCAATGGTAAAAATTTCTGTGAACCATTGGTGCCATTTGTGTCAGAAATTCTGTGGGGTCTCCTAGAACCAACGGTACTTAGTGTAATTGTCATACGAGGGTTAACAGTGTTGATTTAATCAGACTGACTATCAGCTACAGAGCTGGCACCTCTCTGTGTGCTGTCAGTCAGTGATTTATTCTTTTTTATGAGGTCTTCAAGACATATGTCTCAAATATCTCGAAGACATATTGTTATTATCTTGATTTTTATTATTATACCCCCGACATAAAAAGGTTGGGGTATATAGTAATACCAATGATTCCGTCCTTCCGTCCGTCCGAAGAAAATTTTCGTCCGATCCTTTTCAAATTTGGTACATGTCTTCTTCACAAATAGGAGAGGTGCAGTGCGAAATGTAAACTGAATTGGTGAATTTTTAAATTTTTGACGGATTTTTTTAGTTTTTAACTTAGTCAAATTCTGTGCATTTTTTGTCCGATCGATAACAGAAATACTATTCAACTCATCCTTTTCAAATTGAGAACATGTCTTCTTTACCACTAGAAGAGTTGCAGTTGGAAATGTAAATGGAATTGGTGAATTTTTAGCTCATCTGGCCTGAAAGGCCCGATGGGCTTATGGCATGGCATGGTGTCCGGCGTCCGTCCGTCTGTCCATCCCTCCGTCCGTCTGTAAACTTTTCGCATTTTCATCTTCTTCTCCATAACCACTTGGTCTAGGGAGCTGAAATTTTGTGTGCAAACTCCTTGGCTAATGGGGATTCTAAATTGTAGATTTCATGACCCCGTGACTTCAAATGGGGTCACAGGGGTCACAACCCCAAAAACCCATTTTCATCTTCTTCTCCAGCTCCAAAAGGTCTAGAGAGCTGAAAAGTTGTGTACAGACTCCTTGGCTAATGGGGATTTTAAATTGTAGATTTGGTGACCCTGTGACCCCAAATGGGGTCACTGGGGTCACAACCCCAAAAACCTATTTTCATCTTCTTCTCCAGTTCCAAATGGTCTAGAGAGCAAATACATTGTTTTCAGACTCCTTTGCTAATTGGGATTCTAAATTGTAGATTTCATGACCCTGTGACCTCAAATGGGGTCACCGGGGTCACAACCCAAAAAACCTATTTTCATCTTCCTCTCAAGTTCAGAAAGGTCTAGAGAACTGAAAAGTTGTGTACAGACTCCTTGGCCCATGGGGATTCTAAATTGTAGATTTCGTGACTCTGTGACCCCAAATGGTGTCACAGGGGTCACATCCTTAAAAACCTATTTTCATCTTCTTCAGTTCCAAAAGGTCTAGAGAGCTGGAAAGTTGTGTGCAGACTCCTTGGCCCATGGGGATTCTAAATTGTAGATTTCATGACCACGTGACCCCAAATGTGGTCACAGGGGTCACAGGGGTCACATCCTTAAAAACCTATTTTCATCTTCTTCTCCAGTTCCAAAAGGTTTAGAGAGCTGAAAAGTTGTGTGCAGACTCCTTGGCCCATGGGGAATCTTAATTGTAGATTTCGTGATCCTGCGCCCTTAAATATAGGTCACAGACGTCATGACCTGAAAAGCTATTTCATCTAGGGATTTTATGTGCTCTTTAAAAGGAGGTAATTTAAAGAAAACAACATTAATGAATTTAGTCTTCATGTGTGACTTTATTTGTAGGGGATTTTATCTCTGGATCTCTTAAGATCTATTTCATCTTCTCCATTTAAAGTGCTTACTATGTGTTATACCTCTCACCTAGACATTTTGAATTAGTTAATGTATATTAAGCCTGATGAGCTACAGAGCCCATGGCTCTATTTTTATTTATTAATATCGGGTAACCTCAGCATTAAGTGCTGTTTGTTGTGTATTTCATAAACTCATATACAGAGAAATCAAATGATTGTGTTCCTTGATGAAAGCAATTCCATTTGATAGTTAATAAGTCCTTGATGGCTTGCAATGTGTGCAGTGAAGAGAAATAATTGTTGATCGAATTCTAGTGTTCATTACATGTATATCTTCATCTGAAGCCCCGGGGGACATATTGTTTTTGGTTGAGTTTCTGTTGGTGTTGGCTTTCCCATTGTTTCCAGAGCATTACTCTTAAACTACTTGACTTCTAGATGTGCCTTTTGGTGGTTTCAATTTTTTTTTAAAATTTGTTTTGTTTCCATGGTAACAATTAGGACTTTGTCTATTTGAAGGTTTGGGTTTTTTCCGGGGCTGATCTCTAAACCTTCATGACCCATCCTCACCAAATTTGACAGTGTGCCTCAACACATCATATAGATGTAACTTTTGGTGGTTTGAACTTTTTGAGATTTAATTTTTAGGTCATCTGGCCTGAAAGGCCTGATGGGCTTATGGCATGGCATTGTGTCCTGCGTCCGTCCGTCCGTCTGTAAACTTTTCGCATTTTCATCTTCTTCTCCAGAACCACTTGGTCTAGGGAGCTGAAATTGTGTGTGCAGACTCCTTGGCTAATGGGGATTCTAAATTGTAGATTTCGTGACCCTGTGACCCCAAATAGGGTCACAGGGGTCACAACCCCAAAAACCTATTTTCATCTTCTTCTCCAGTTCCAAAAGGTCTAGAGAGCTGAAAAGTTGTGTGCAGACTCCTTGGCCAATGGGGATTCTAAATTGTAGATTTTATGACCCCATGACCCCAAATGGGGTCACAGTAATTAAACAACAGTGATGAATTAAATGTTCAAGTGTGTCTTTATTTGAAGGGGATTTTATATATGGCCTCAGAGATAGGTCAGAGGGGTAAGGACCTATTTCATCTCCTCCATTTAAAGTGCTTCCTATTTGTTGTACCTCTCACCTTGAAGTTGACAATTTGAATTAGTTAATGTATAAAGCCTGATGAGCTACAGAGCCAGTGGCTCTATTTTTTTCTCTTTCTATGGCAACAACTTCTCTATTTTTTTGTCTATGATATTTGTTTCTCAGTTCTTCACAGTAGTTTTGGGTCCTTGAAATACACTCAACAAAAACAATGTTATTTGGACCATACCAATGTTGAGACGTATGTAGACCTTCACTTGTTTGTCATCACTTTGTGGAGCAGTGGTTTGACTTATGGAACATTTTGGTTTTTCCGATACTTTGCTAACATTAAGTAACAGCTCTATTGGATCTATTGTAGTTATCAACAATGTAATGACCACATTCAATGCTTAACATATACCAACTATAAACTGTAAAACAATGATTGCATTGGACATGAAACAATACATTACAAGACTTTGTTAGATTTATTAAAATATACTTAAAGTTACTGAAGTGCCACATGATTTTGAAATAAAGTTTTAAAAAATAAACAGTCAGAGTCTGTCCTTCATTTTAGACATCATGCCTTCTGAACCACTCCAAAATGTCATGACTACTGAAACACTCCAACATGTCTCAACCATTCATTTTTGAAGTCATGAATTCTGAAAGATTTCAACATGTCATGACTTCTGAAACACTCCAGCATGTCATGACTTCTCAACCACTCCAACATATCTCAACCTTTATTTTAGATGTCATGAATTCTGAAACAGTCCAACATGCCATGACTTCTGAACCACTCCAACATGTCTGAACCATTCATTTTAGATGTCATGACTTCCGAACCACTCCAAAATGTCATTAATTATGAACCACTCCAACATGTCCCAACCTTCATTTTGGACGTCATGAATTCTGAAAGATTTCAACATGTCATGACTTCTGAAACACTCCAAAATGTCATGACTGATGAAACACTCCAACATGGCTCAACCATTCATTTTAGACGTCATGACTTCTGAACCACTCCAACATGTCTCAACCATTCATTTCAGACGTCATGACTTCTGAAACACTCCAACATGTCCCAACAATTCATTTTAGACGTCATGACTACTGAACCACTCCAAAATGTCATGACTTCTGAAACACTCCAGCATGTCATGACTTCTGAACACTCCGACATGTCTCAACCATTCATTTTAGACGTCATGACTTCCGAACCAATCCAAAATGACATGACTTCTGAAACACTCCAGCATGTCATGACTTCTGAACCACTCCAACATGTCTCAACCATTCATTTTAGAAGTCATGACTTCTGAAACACTCCAACATGTTATGACTGTTAAAACACTGCAACATGTGTCAACCATTCATTTTAGACGTCATGATTTCTTTAACACTCCAACATTTCTCAACACTTCATTTTAGACGTCATGACTTCTGAAACACTCCAAAATGTTATGACTTCTGAAACACTCCAGCATGTCATGACTTCTGAACCACTCCAACATGTCTCAACTTTCATTTTAGGCGACATGGCTTCTGAAATACTCCAAAATGTCATGACTTCTGAAACACTCCAACGTGTCTCAACCTTCATTTTAGATGTCATGACTTCCGAACCACTCCAAAATGACATGACTTCTGAAACACTCCAGCATGTCATGACTTCCGAAACACTCCAACACGTCTCAACCATTCATTTTAGACGTCATGCCTTCTGAACCACTCCAACATGTCTCAACCATTCATTTTAGACGTCATGCCTCCTGAAACAGTCCAACATATCATGACTTCTGAAACACTCAAGCATGTCATGACTTCTGAACCACTCCAACATGTCTCAACTTTCATTTTAGGCGTCATGGCTTCTGAAATACTCCAAAATGTCATGACTTCTGAAAAAATCCAACGTGTCTCAACCTTCATTTTAGATGTCATGAATTCTGAAACAGTCCAAGATGCCATGACTTCTGAACCACTCCAACATGTCTCAACCATTCATTTTAGACGTATTGAATTCTGAAACAGTCCAACATGTAATGCCTCCTGAAACAGTCCAACATGTCATGACTTCTGAAACACTCCAAAAAGTCATGACTTCTGAAACACTCCAATATGTCTCAACTTTCATTTTAGGCGTCATGGCTTCTGAAATACTCCAAAATGTCATGACTTCTTAAACACTCCAACATATCTCAACCTTCATTTTAGACGTCATGAATTCTGAAACAGTCCAACATGCCATGACTTCTGAACCACTCCAACATGTCTGAACCATTCATTTTAGAAGTTATGAATTCTGAAACAGGCCAACATGTCATGACTTCCGAAACACCCCAACATGTCTCAACCATTCATTTCAGACCTCATGAATTCTGAAAGATTTCGACATGTAATGACTTCTGAAACCCTCAAAATGTCATGAATTCTGAACCACTCCAACATGTCTCAACCCTCATTTTAGACGTCATGACTTCTGAACCATTCCAAAAAGTCATGAATTCTGAACCACTCCAACATGTCTCAACCTTCATTTTAGACTTCATGCCTTCTGAACCACTCCAACATGTCATGACTTCTTAAACATTCCAAAATGTCATGAATTCAGAACCACTCCAACATGTCTAAACCTTCATTTCAGAAGTCATGACTTCTGAACCACTCCAACATGTCATGACTTCAGAAACACTCCCAAAAAGTCATGAATTCTGAACCACTCCAACATGTCTCAACCATTCATTTTAGACGTCATGATTTCTGAAACACTCCAACATGTTTCAACCATTAATTTTAGACGTCATGACTTCTGAACCACTCCAACATGTCTCAGCTATTCATTTTAGACGTCATGACTTCTGAACCACTCCAACATGTCTCAACCATTCATTTTAGAAGTCATAAATTAAGAAAGACTCAAACGTGTCATGACTTCTGAAACACTCCAAAATGTCTCAACCTTCATTTTAGACGTCATGAATTCTGAAAGATTTCAACATGTTATGACTTCTGAAACATTCCAAATTGTCATGAATTCTGAACCACTCCAACATGTCTCAACCTTCATTTTAGACGTCATGATTTCTGAAACACTCCAACATGTCTCATCTTTTCATTTTAGACGGCATGACTTCTGAACCACTCCAACATGTTTCAACCATTCATTTTAGAAGTCATGAATTCTGAAAGACTCAAACGTGTCATGACTTCTGAAACACTCCAAAATGTCATGACTTCTAAAACACCCCAACATGTGTCAACCATTCATTTTAGACGTCATGACTTCTGAAACACTCCAACATGTCTCAACCATTTATTTTAGACGTCATGAATTCTGAAAGACTCAAAAATGTCATGACTTCTGAAACACTCCAAAACGTCATGATTTCTTAAACACTCCTACACGTCTCAACCATTCATTTTAGACGTCATGCCTCCTGAAACAGTCCAACATGTCATGACTTCCGAAACACTCCAGCATGTCATGACTTCTGAAACACTCCAACATTTCTCAACCATTCATTTTAGACGTCATGGCTTCTGAAACACTCCAAATGTCATTAATTCTGAACCACTCCAACATGTCTCAACCTTCATTTTTGACGTCATGACATCTGAAACACTCCAACATGTCTCATCTATTCATTTTAGACGGCATGACTTCTGAACCACTCCAACATGTTTCAACCATTCATTTTAGAAGTCATGAATTCTGAAAGACTCAAACGTGTCATGACTTCTGAAACACTCCAAAATGTCATGACTTCTAAAACACCCCAACATGTGTCAACCATTCATTTTAGACGTCATGACTTCTGAAACACTCCAACATGTCTCAACCATTTATTTTAGACGTCATGAATTCTGAAAGACTCAAAAATGTCATGACTTCTGAAACACTCCAAAACGTCATGATTTCTTAAACACTCCTACACGTCTCAACCATTCATTTTAGACGTCATGCCTCCTGAAACAGTCCAACATGTCATGACTTCTGAAACACTCCAGCATGTCATGACTTCTGAAACACTCCAACATTTCTCAACCATTCATTTTAGACGTCATGGCTTCTGAAACACTCCAAATGTCATTAATTCTGAACCACTCCAACATGTCTCAACCTTCATTTTTGACGTCATGACATCTGAAACACTCCAACATGTCTCAACCATTCATTTTAGACATCATGAATTCTGAAACAGTCCAACATGTAATGCCTCCTGAAACAGTCCATCATGTAATGCCTCCTGAAACAGTCCAACATGTCATGACTTCTGAAACACTCCAATATGTCTCGACTCTCATTTAAACGTCATGAATTCTGAAACAATCCAATATGTCATGACTTCTGAAACACTCCAGCATGTCTCAACTTTCATTTTAGACGTCATTCCTTCTGAAACACTCCAAAAGGTAATGAATTCTGAACCACTCAAACGTGTCTCAACCTTCATTTTAGACGTCATGAATTCTGAAACAGTCCAACATGCCATGACTTCTGAACCACTCCAACATGTAATGCCTCCTGAAACAGTCCAACATGCCATGATTTCTGAACCACTCCAACATGTCTCAACCATTCATTTTAGACGTCATGATTCCTGAAACACTCCAACATGTCATGACTTCTGAACCATTCCAAAAATCATGAATTCTGAAAAACTCCAACATGTCTCAACCTTCATTTTAGACTTCATGCCTTCTGAAACACTCCAACATGTTATGACTTCTGAAACATTCCAAAATGTCATGAATTCAGAACCACTCCAACATGTCTAAACCTTCATTTCAGAAGTCATGACTTCTGAACCACTCCAACATGTCATGACTTCAGAAACATTCCAAATTGTCATGAATTCTGAACCACTCCAACATGCCTCAACCATTCATTTTAGACGTCATCATTTCTGAAACACTCCAACATGTCTCATCTATTCATTTTAGACGGCATGACTTCTGAACCACTCCAACATGTTTCAACCATTCATTTTAGAAGTCATGAATTCTGAAAGACTCAAACGTGTCATGACTTCTGAAACACTCCAAAATTTCATGACTTCTAAAACACCCAAACATGTGTCAACCATTCATTTTAGATGTCATGAATTCTGAAACAGTCCAACATGCCATGACTTCTGAACCACTCCAACATGTCTCAACCATTCATTTTAGACGTATTGAATTCTGAAACAGTCCAACATGTAATGCCTCCTGAAACAGTCCAACATGTCTCGACTTTCATTTAAACGTCATGAATTCTGAAACAATTCAATATGTCATGACTTCTGAAACACTCCAGCATGTCTCAACTTTCATTTTAGACGTCATTCCTTCTGAAACACTCCAAAAGGTAATGAATTCTGAACCACTCAAACATGTCTCAACCTTCATTTTAGACGTCATGAATTCTGAAACAGTCCAACATGCCATGACTTCTGAACCACTCCAACATGTAATGCCTCCTGAAACAGTCCAACATGCCATGATTTCTGAACCACTCCAACATGTCTCAACCATTCATTTTAGACGTCATGATTTCTGAAACACTCCAACATGTCATGACTTCTGAACCATTCAAAAATCATGAATTCTGAAAAACTCCAACATGTCTCAACCTTCATTTTAGACTTCATGCCTTCTGAAACACTCCAACATGTTATGACTTCTGAAACATTCCAAAATGTCATGAATTCAGAACCACTCCAACATGTCTAAACCTTCATTTCAGAAGTCATGACTTCTGAACCACTCCAACATGTCATGACTTCAGAAACATTCCAAATTGTCATGAATTCTGAACCACTCCAACATGCCTCAACCATTCATTTTAGACGTCATCATTTCTGAAACACTCCAACATGTCTCATCTATTCATTTTAGACGGCATGACTTCTGAACCACTCCAACATGTTTCAACCATTCATTTTAGAAGTCATGAATTCTGAAAGACTCAAACGTGTCATGACTTCTGAAACACTCCAAAATTTCATGACTTCTAAAACACCCAAACATGTGACAACCATTCATTTTAGACGTCATAACTTCTGAAACACTCCAACATGTCTCAATCATTTATTTTAGACTTCATGACTTCTGAAACACTCCAAAATGTCATGATTTCTTAAACACTCCAACACGTCTCAACCATTCATTTTAGACGTCATGCCTCCTGAAACAGTCCAACATGTCATGACTTCTGAAACATTCCAGCATGTCATGACTTCTGAAACACTCCAACATTTCTCAACCATTCACTTTAGACGTCATGGCTTCTGAAACACTCAAAAATGTCATTAATTCTGAACCACTCCAACATTTCTCAATCTTCATTTTAGACGTCATGACTTCTGAAACATTCCAACATGTCTCAACCTTCATTTTAGACGTCATGAACTCTGAAACAGTCCAACATGCCATGACTTCTGAAACAGTCCAACATGTCATGACTTCTGAAACACTCCAACATGTAATGCCTCCTGAAACAGTCCAACATGTCATGACTTCTGAAACACTCCAGCATGTCATGACTTCTGAAACACTCCAACATTTCTCACCCATTCATATAAGACGTCATGGCTTCTGAAACACTCCAAAATGTCATTAATTCTGAACCACTCCAACATGTCTCAACCTTCATTTTAGACGTCATGACTTCTGAAACACTCCAACATGTATCAACCTTCATTTTAGACGTCATGAATTCTGACAGATTTCAACATGTTATGACTTCTGAAACATTCCAAATTGTCATGAATTCTGAACCACTCCAACATGTCTCAACCATTCATTTTAGACGTCATGATTTCTGAAACACTCCAACATGTCTCATCTATTCATTTTAGACGGCATGACTTCTGAACGACTCCAACATGTTTCAACCATTCATTTTAGAAGTCATGAATTCTGAAAGACTCAAACGTGTCATGACTTCTGAAACACCCCAACATGTGTCAACCATTCATTTTAGACGTCATGACTTCTGAAACACTCCAAAATGTCATGACTTCTAAAAAACTCCAACATGTCTCAACCTTCATTTCAGACGTCATGAATTCTGAAAGATTTCAACATGTTATGACTTCTGAAACATTCCAAATTGTCATGAATTCTGAACCACTCCAACATGTCTCAACCATTCATTTTAGACGTCATGATTTCTGAAACACTCCAACATGTCTCATCTATTCATTTTAGACGGCATGACTTCTGAAACACTCCAACATGTCTCAATCATTTATTTTAGACGTCATGACTTCTGAAACACTGCAAAATGTCATGATTTCTTAAACACTCCTACACGTCTCAACCATTCATTTTAGACGTCATGCCTCCTGAAACAGTCCAACATGTCATGACTTCTGAAACACTCCAGCATGTCATGACTTCTGAAACACTCCAACATTTCTCAACCATTCATTTTAGACGTCATGGCTTCTGAAACACTCCAAATGTCATTAATTCTGAACCACTCCAACATGTCTCAACCTTCATTTTAGACGTCATGACTTTTGAAACACTCCAACATGTCTCAACCATTCATTTTAGAAGTCATGAATTCTGAAAGACTCAAACGTGTCATGACTTCTGAAACACTCCAAAATGTCATGACTACTAAAACACTCCAACATGTCTCAACCTTCATTTTAGACGTCATGAATTCTGACAGATTTCAACATGTTATGACTTCTGAAACATTCGAACATGCCATGATTTCTGAACCACTCCAACATGTCTCATCTATTCATTTTAGACGGCATGACTTCTGAAACACTCCAACATGTTTCAACAATTCATTTTAGACGTCATGACTACTGAAACAGTCCAATATGTCATGACTTCTGAAACACTCCAGCATGCCATGACTTCTGAACCACTCCAACATGTCTCAACTTTCATTTTAGACGTCATTGCTTCTGAAACACTCCAAAAAGTAATGAATTCTGAACCACTCAAACATGTCTCAACCTTCATTTTAGACGTCATGAATTCTGAAACAGTCCAACATGCCATGATTTCTGAATCACTCCAACATGTCTCAACCTTCATTTTAGACGTCATGAATTCTGAAACACTCCAACATGTCTCAACCATTCATTTTAGAAGTCATGAATTCTGAAAGACTCAAACGTGTCATGAAATCTGAAACACTCCAAAATGTCATGACTTCTAAAAAACTCAAACATGTCTCAACCTTCATTTTAGACGTTATTAATTCTGAACCACTCCGACATGTCTCAAGATTTCAACATGTAATGACTTCTGAAACACTCCAAAAAAGTCTATAATTCTGAACTACTCCAACTTATCTCAACCATTTATTATAGACGTCATGATTTCTGAAACACTCCAACATGTCTCAGCTATTCATTTTAGACGTCATGACTTCTGAACCACTCCAACATGTCTCAACCATTCATTTTAGATGTCATGAATTCTGAAAGACTCAAACGTGTCATCACTTCTGAAACGTTCCAAAATGTCATGACTTCTTAAAAAACTCCAACATGTGTCAACCATTCATTTTAGACGTCATGACTTCTAAAGCACTCCAACATGTCTCAATCATTTATTTTAGATGTCATGCCTCCTGAAACACTCCAAAATGTCATGACTTCTGAAACACTCCAACATATCTCAACCTTCATTTAAGACATCATGACTTCTGAAACACTCCAACAAGTCTCACCGATTCATTTTAGACGTAATGAATTCTGAACCACTCGGACATTTCTCAACAATTCATTTTAGACGTCATGACTTCTGAAACACTCCAAAATTTCTCAACCATTCAGTTTAGGCGTCACGACTTCTGAACCGCTCCAAAATGTCATGAATTCTGAACCACTCCAACATGTTTGTACCATTCATTTTAGACGTCATGCCTCCTAAAACACTCCAACATGTCATGACTTCTAAAACAGTCCAAAAAGTCATGAATTCTCAACCACTCCAACATGACTTAACCTTCATTTAAAAGTCATGACTTCTGAACCTCTCCAACATGTCATGGCTTCAGAAACATTGTCTCAACCATTCATTTTAGAAGTCATGAATTCTGAAAGACTCAAACGTGTCATGACTTCTGAAACGCTCCAAAATGTCATGACTTCTAAAACACTCCAACATGTGTCAACCATTCATTTTAGACGTCATGACTTCTAAAACACTCCAACATGTCTCAATCATTTATTTTAGATGTCATGCCTCCTGAAACACTCCAAAATGTCATGACTTCTGAAACACTCCTAAATGTCATGACTTCTGAAACACTCCTAAATGTCATGACTTCTGAAACACTCCAACATATCTCAACCTTCATTTTATACGTCATGATTTCTGAAACAATCCAATATGTCTCAACCATTCATTTTAGGCGTCACGACTTCTGAACCACTCCAAAAAGTCATGAATTCTGAACCACTCCAACATGTCATTACCATTCATTTTAGACGTTATTCCTCCGGAAACACTCCAACATGTCATGACTTCTGAACCGCTCCAACATGTCTTAACCTTCATTTTAGACGTCATGACTTCTGAACCACTCCAACATGTCATGACTTCCGAAACACTCCAACATGTCTCAACAATTCATTTTAGACGTCAAGACTTCTGAAACACTCCAAAATGTCATGACTTCTGAAACACTCAAACACGTTAAACGATTCATTTTAGACGTCATGACTTCTGAACCACTCCAACATGTCTCAACCATTCATTTTAGACGTCATGCCTCCTGAAACAGTCCAACATGTCATGACTTCTGAACCACTCCAACATGTCTCAATCATTTATTTTAGATGTCATGCCTCCTGAAACACTCCAAAATGTCATGACTTCTGAAACACTCCTAAATGTCATGACTTCTGAAACACTCCTAAATGTCATGACTTCTGAAACACTCCAACATATCTCAACCTTCATTTTATACGTCATGATTTCTGAAACAATCCAATATGTCTCAACCATTCATTTTAGGCGTCACGACTTCTGAACCACTCCAAAAAGTCATGAATTCTGAACCACTCCAACATGTCATTACCATTCATTTTAGACGTTATTCCTCCGGAAACACTCCAACATGTCATGACTTCTGAACCGCTCCAACATGTCTTAACCTTCATTTTAGACGTCATGACTTCTGAACCACTCCAACATGTCATGACTTCCGAAACACTCCAACATGTCTCAACAATTCATTTTAGACGTCAAGACTTCTGAAACACTCCAAAATGTCATGACTTCTGAAACACTCAAACACGTTAAACGATTCATTTTAGACGTCATGACTTCTGAACCACTCCAACATGTCTCAACCATTCATTTTAGACGTCATGCCTCCTGAAACAGTCCAACATGTCATGACTTCTGAACCACTCCAACATGTCTCAATCATTTATTTTAGACGTCATGACTTCTGAAACACTCCAAAATGTCATTATTTCTTAAACACTCCAACACGTCTCAACCATTCATTTAAGACGTCATGCCTCCTGAAACAGTCCAACATGTCATGACTTCTGAAACACTCCAGCATGTCATGACTTCTGAAACACTCCAACATTTCTCACCCATTCATATAAGACGTCATGACTTCAGAAACACTCCAAAAATGTCATGAATTCTGAACCACTCCAACATGTCTCAACCATTCATTTTAGACATCATGGCTTCTGAATCACTCCAACATGTCATGACTTCAGAAACACTCCAAAAATGTCATGAATTCTAAAGCACTCCAACATGTCTCAACCATTCATTTTAGACATCATGGCTTCTGAATCACTCCAACATGTCTCAACCTTTATTTTAGACGTCATGACTTCTGAAACACTCCAACACGTCTCAACCATTCATTTTAGACGTCATGAATTCTGAAGACTCCAACGTGTCATGACTTCTGAAACGCTCCAAAAAGTCATGACTTCTAAAACACTCCAACATGCGTCAACCTTCATTTTAGACGTCATGACTTCTAAAGCACTCCAACATGTTTCAACCATTCATTTTAGACGTCATGACTTCTGAAACACTCCAAAATGTCATGACTTCTGAAACACTCCAAGACGACTCAACCATTCATTTTTGACGTCATGACTTCGGAAACACTCCAACATGTCTCAACCATTCATTTTAGACGTCATGACTTCTGAAACAATCCAAGTCGACTCAACCATACATTTTAGACGTCATGACTTCTGAAGCACACCAACATGTCTCAACCATTTATTTTAGACGTCATGACTTCTGAACCACTCCAAAATGTCTCAACCATTCATTTTAGAAGTCATGAATTCTGAAGACTCAAACGTGACATGACTTCTGAAACATTCCAAAATGTCATGAATTCTGAACCACTCCAACATGTCTAAACCTTCATTTTAGTGGTCATGACTTCTGAACCAATCCAACATGTCATGATTTCAGAAACACTCCAAAAATGTCATGAATTCTGAACCACTCCAACATGTCTCAACCATTCATTTTAGACATTATGGCTTCTGAATCACTCCAACATGTCTCAACCTTTATTTTAGACGTCATGAATTCTGAAACACTCCAACACATCTCAACCATTCATTTTAGACGTCATGAATTCCGAAGACTCCAACGTGTCATGACTTCTGAAACGCTCCAAAAAGTCATGACTTCTAAAACACTCCAACATGCGTCAACCTTCATTTTAGACGTCATGACTTCTAAAGCACCCCAACATGTTTCAACCATTCATTTTAGACGTCATGACTTCTGAAACACTCCAAAATGTCATGACTTCTGAAACACTCCAAGACGACTCAACCATTCATTTTAGACGTCATGACTTCGGAAACACTCCAACATGTCTCAACCATTCATTTTAGACGTCATGACTTCTGAAACAATCCAAGACGACTCAACCATTCATTTTAGACGTCATGACTTCTGAAGCACACCAACATGTCTCAACCATTCATTTTAGACGTCATGACTTCTGAAACACTCCAACACGTCTCAACCATTCATTTTAGACGTCATGACTTCTGAAGCACACCAACATGTCTCAACCTTTATTTAAGACGTCATGACTTCTGAAACACTCCAACACGTCTCAACCATTCATTTTAGACGTCATGAATTCTGAAGACTCCAACGTGTCATGACTTCTGAAACGCTCCAAAAAGTCATGACTTCTAAAACACTCCAACATGCGTCAACCTTCATTTTAGACGTCATGACTTCTAAAGCACCCCAACATGTTTCAACCATTCATTTTAGACGTCATGACTTCTGAAACACTCCAAAATGTCATGACTTCTGAAACACTCCAAGACGACTCAACCATTCATTTTAGACGTCATAACTTCGGAAACACTCCAACATGTCTCAACCATTCATTTTAGACGTCATGACTTCTGAAACAATCCAAGACGACTCAACCATTCATTTTAGACGTCATGACTTCTGAAGCACACCAACATGTCTCAACCATTCATTTTAGACATCATGACTTCTGAAACAATCCAAGACGACTCAACCATTCATTTTAGACGTCATGAATTCTGAAGCACACCAACATGTCTCAACCATTCATTTTAGACGTCATGACTTCTGAACCACTCCAAAATGTCTCAACCATTCATTTTAGAAGTCATGAATTCTGAAGACTCAAACGTGACATGACTTCTGAAACATTCCAAAATGTCATGAATTCTGAACCACTCCAACATGTCTAAACCTTCATTTTAGTGGTCATGACTTCTGAACCACTCCAACATGTCATGATTTCAGAAACACTCCAAAAATGTCATGAATTCTGAACCACTCCAACATGTCTCAACCATTCATTTTAGACATTATGGCTTCTGAATCACTCCAACATGTCTCAACCTTTATTTTAGACGTCATGACTTCTGAAACACTCCAACATGTCTCAACCATTCATTTTAGACGTCATGAATTCTGAAACAGTCCAACATGTCATGACTTCTGAAACACTCCAGCATTATATGTATAGTTATGTATACCCGTGCATGGTGTACAGTGTGTCCTGTAACATTATATGTATAGTTATCTATACCCGTGCATGTTGTACAGTGTGTCATGTAACATTGTATGTACAGTTATGTATACCCGTGCATGTTGTACAGTATGTCCTGTTACATTATATGTACAGTTATGTATACCCGTGCATGGTGTACAGTGTGTCCTGTAACATTATATGTACAGTTATGTATACCCGTGCATGGTGTACAGTGTGTCCTGTAACATTATATGTATAGTTATGTATACCCGTGCATGGTGTACAGTGTGTCCTGTAACATTGTATGTTTAGTTATGTATACCCGTGCATGTTGTACAGTGTGTCATGTAACATTGTATGTACAGTTATGTATACCCGTGCATGGTGTACAGTGTGTCCTGTAACATTATATGTATAGTTATGTATACCCGTGCATGTTGTACAGTGTGTCATGTAACATTGTATGTTTAGTTATGTATACCCGTGCATGTTGTACAGTGTGTCTTGTAACATTGTATGTACAGTTATGTATACCCGTGCATGTTGTACAGTGTGTACTGTAACATTATATGTATAAATATGTATACCCGTGCATGTTGTACAGTGTGTCATGTAACATTGTATGTTTAGTTATGTATACCCGTGCATGTTGTACAGTGTGTCATGTAACATTGTATGTACAGTTATGTATACCCGTGCATGGTGTACAGTGTGTCATGTAACATTATATGTATAGTTATGTATACCCGTGCATGTTGTAGAGTGTGTCCTGTAACATTATATGTACAGTTATGTATACCCGTGCATGTTGTACAGTGTGTCCTGTAACATTATATGTATAGTTATGTATACCCTCGCATGTTGTACAGTGTGTCCTGTAACATTATATGTATAGTTATGTTTACCCGTGCATGGTGTACAGTGTGTCCTGTAACATTATATGTATAGTTTGGATACCCGTGCATGTTGTACAGTGTGTCATGTAACATTGTATTTTTAGTTATGTATACCCGTGCATGTTTTACAGTGTGTCATGTAACATTGTATGTTTAGTTATGTATACCCGTGCATGTTGTACAGGGTGTCATGTAACATTGTATGTTCAGTTATGTATACCCATGCATAGTGTACAGTGTGTCCTGTAAAATTATATGTAGAGTTATGTTTACTCGTGCATGTTGTGAAGAGGGTCCTGTAACATTGTATGTTTAGTTATGTATACCCGTGCATGTTGTACAGTGTGTCATGTAACATTGTATGTACAGCTATGTATACCCGTGCATGTTGTACAGTGTGTCCTGTAACATTATATGTATAGTTATGTATACCCGTGCATGTTGTACAGTGTGTCCTGTAACATTATATGTACAGTTATGTATACCCGTGCATGTTGTACAATGTGTCCTGTAACATTATATGTATAGTTATGTATACCCGTGCATGGTGTACAATGTGTCCTGTAACATTATATGTATAGTTATGTATACCCTTGCATGTTGTACAGTGTGTCATGTAACATTGTATGTACAGTTATGTATACCCGTGCATGTTGTACAGTGTGTCCTGTAACATTATATGTATAGTTATGTATACCCGTGCATGTTGTACAGTGTGTCCTGTAACATTATATGTATAGTTATGTATACCCGTGCATGTTGTACAGTGTGTCCTGTAACATTATATGTATAGTTATGTATACCCGTGCATGGTGTACAGTGTGTCCTGTAACATTATATGTATAGTTATGTATACCCGTGCATGTTGTACAGTGTGTCCTGTAACATTATATGTACAGTTATGTATACCCGTGCATGTTGTACAATGTGTCCTGTAACATTATATGTACAGTTATGTTTACTCGTGCATGTTGTACAGTGTGTCCTGTAACATTATATGTATAGTTTGGATACCCGTGCATGTTGTACAGTGTGTCCTGTAACATTGTATTTTTAGTTATGTATACCCGTGCATGTTGTACAGTGTGTCCTGTAACATTATATGTATAGTTATGTATACCCGTGCATGTTGTACAGTGTGTCCTGTAACATTATATGTACAGTTATGTATACCCGTGCATGTTGTACAGTGTGTCCTGTAACATTATATGTATAGTTATGTATACCCGTGCATGTTGTACAGTGTGTCCTGTAACATTATATGTACAGTTATGTATACCCGTGCATGTTGTACAATGTGTCCTGTAACATTATATGTACAGTTATGTATACCCGTGCATGTTGTACAATGTGTCCTGTAACATTATATGTACAGTTATGTTTACTCGTGCATGTTGTGAAGAGTGTCCTGTAACATTGTATGTACAGTTATGTATACACTTGTATGTTGTACAGTGTGTCCTGTAACATTATGTGTATAGTTATATATATCCGTGCATGTTATAAAGCGGGTCCTGTAGCATTGTATGTTTAGTTGTGTATGCATACCCGTGGATGTTGTTCAGTGTGTCGTGTAAAATTATATGTATAGTTCTGTATACCCGTGCATGTTGTAAAGTGTCCAGTCATGATTTAACTCTTTTGGTTGTTTTTTTTACTTTTCGATCACTTGTCATGTGTTACCCCTCCATGAAATATGAACTTCTTGCAAAACATATAATATTATAAATAACATTAAAATTTAATTTACCCATGACAAACAAATCGTATTAATCATAAATGACAATCCCGCATCAAATTTAAATAAGTTAAAAGAAGGGTTCTATCAGGGACCTTTTTGTGGAAACGATATTCGAGAGGATATGCCCATTTACACAAACATGCTACTAATACATAGCGCAGCCACGAGTGAAAATGTCACTTTCTCACTCAATTAAAACACAGTAAAATTAAAATATACTAATAATACAACTTGATAAAGACAAGCGAAATATTGTTGAAATATAAAAACACTGAAAACTGAAGCCTTTCATGCTACATTTAGGATTAAAGATGTAATTAAATAGAGGATACTAAACGACCTTCTATTTAATACCATTTTTATTAAACGAGTAAATGATTTTGTATAAAACGATCGAAAACGAGTTTGATACCAATCATTCACGAGTTCAGTAAAAATGGTATTAAATAGAAGGAAGTTTAATATTCTGTTTATTACTAGCCCACCAAAAATCCAGCAAAATAGCCGACATGGCTCTCAAAACTATTATTCCCGCAAGCCCGATGCCATTGTGACGACGTTACTCCCATTGTGACGTCATAATCGCAAACTATTATGACGTCATACGTGCGGCGGTATTACACTTGTTTAATATTGCCGTATACATATTACACTGCAGTATCTTACACGGGCGAGTAATAAAATATTTTAAATTCTCACGGATATAAAGGATACTAAACGACCTTCTATTTAATACCATGTTTATTAAACGAGTAAATGATTTTGTATGAAACGAGCGAAAGCGAGTTTGATACAAAATCATTCAAGAGTTTAATAAAAATGGTATTCAATAGAAGGTCGTTTAGTATTCTGTTTATTACTCGCCAACATATAATCCAGCGAAATAGCCGACATGGCTCTGAAACTATGATTCCCGCAAGTCCGATACCATTGTGACGACGTTACTCCAATTGTTACGTCATAACCGCAAACTATTGTGACGTCATACACGCGGCGGTATTACACTAGTTTAATATTGCCGTATAAATATTACACTGCAGTATTTTACACGGGCGAGTAATAATCAATGGTATTACACCAGCTTACTGGTCGTGCAGATCGAGTTACCTGCCCTTACTTCGAGTAACTCAAATCTGAATGATGATACATCAACTGTGACATCGGCAGTGAGAGACGTTTTTGCCGATACTTCGTTTCAAAGTCAAAATATTTTTTTGACAGCGGCCGGTTTCGATGAAAAGGGTACTCATACGATTTTAGGAAGTAATTTTGGATTTTTTGGACCTTTTTTTCGATGTTTAGCTCATCGGGCCTAAAAGGCCCGATGGGCTTATGACATGGCATGGTGTCCGGCGTCCGTCCACCCATCCGTCCATCCCTCCGTAAACTTTTCGCTTTTTCGACTTCTTCTCCAGAACCAATGACTCCACGGAGCTGAAATTTTTTATGTGCAGATTTTTTGGCCAATGGGGATTCTAAATTGTAGATTTCGTGACCCCGTGACCCCAAATGGGATCACAGGGGTCACGTCCTTAAAAACCTATTTTCACCTTCTTCTCCAGTTCCAAAAGGTCTAGAGAGCTGAAAAGGTGTGTGCAGACTCCTTGGCCAATGGAGATTCTAAATTGTAGATTTCGTGACCCCGTGACCCCAAATGGGGTAACAGGGGTCACATCCTTAAAAACCTATTATCAACTTCTTCTCCAGTTCCAAAAGGTCTAGAGAGCTGTAAAGTTGTGTGCAGACTCCTTGACCCATGGGGATTCTAAATTGTAGATTTCGTGAAATGGGGTCACAGGGTTCACATCCTTAAAAACCAATTTTCATGTTCTTCTCCAGTTCCAAAAGGTCTAGAGAGCTGAAAAGTTGTGTGCAGACTCCTTGGCCAATGGGGATTCTAAATTGTAGATTGTGTGACCCCGTGACCCCAAATGGGGTCACAGTGGTCGTGATCTAAGAACCTATCTTTTGCTTGTAAACAATAACTTAAATAACTTAAATATTCAACTTTAGATAGTAATTTTCCACTTGCCGTGACTCGGTCCGGTGGAAATAGGTCATTTTCAAAGGCATTTCAAACAGTAACACTAGGCCTAAGTATATTTTTGCATGTGATTGTGTAAATTGGCAGATAAAAAACGTCTTTGTTGGAGAAAAATGACTAACTTTGTGTTTGTAGATGTATTTACAGGTTTACTTTGGCAGTATTTACAGGCCAATTTCATGGGTCAGTGAAACTACACTGTTGTGGTTGCAAACAGGTGAGGTATTTTTGCATGATTTTGTTGATCAGCAGAGTCCATAAAATTATTTAAATTATGGTCTCTGGGATCAGTTGTCGTGCGAAGAAAGGACAGCCGCGATCTGCATGTGCTACACGCCTGCGACGTATGCACGTGCAACCCGTCTCATGTATAGCACAAGGTTCATACTACACCCAGGGACCAAAAGTTCTTCCCCGCTCTCGCATTTTCCATATACTTACATGTTAATTAACCATTGCAAGAATAATTTTCATAATTAAACTGTATGTAAAATGGTTATCAAATATATACCAAAAGATAGGAAATCACTTCAGTTACATACACATAATTTCCATGTTAGTTTCCGTTGAGTGTCAAGAAAGTTATCTTCATAAAAGCAAAGCATATACATCATACGTCAATAATTAACATGGCGGCCAATGGGACATTGGTACATGAACATGATATACGTTCTTCAGTCGGCTGTCATTTGATGAGTGATCCACATAAAGATGAACGAAATTATAGATGCACAGCTAACATAATTTCAAAGATGTTTGTTAAATTTTACAACAATTTGACTTAAACTTAAATTATGAAAATTATTCTTGCAAAGGTTAATTAACATGTAAGTCTATGGGAAATCCGAGTGTGGGGAAGAACTTTTGACCCCAGACTGTAGCTTTGGTATCGTGATTCTTCGGAACTTATTTGATAAGGCGTTGGTAAGACTCATTCTGGTACCCGGAGTCTGTTGCGCTGCGAAACTGGCGACTGGCTAAGTCAGTCGCCAGTTACGCAGCGCAACAGACTCCGGGTACCAGAATGAGTCTTATAATACAGTCCGGTCAGTATTTAACCCCCGGACTAGCTGGTCCACGACACCGGAAGTGTAGTTAACGAATGTAAAGAGGTGCTTTAGAGTTTTACGTCAAGCTTCCGCCAATTTTAAACTAGGCCTTGTGGATCAAGTTGGTTGGAAGTGCATTGTTTTTATAATGTTCTCGACAGATACACATGGTAACTATCTCTTTCTTTTCATATGCAAATTTCCATACGCAAATCTCAATGAAGACTTACCTATTTGAAAACTGGGAAAAGTTTCTAAAAAATATGTAAACCTGAACACATACAGTGCTGGGGCCAACAAAGTTCGTGGCCCTAAGCATCTATCAATAATTTCTCTTCAATAAATGCATGTCAGCCTAGTTTGAAAGTTTACAGCAAAATTATAACATTTTATGAATTACCTGACAGGATCAGGTGGATATTTTATATTATAGCAGAAGCTTTGACCAAGGAGAAACATTTGCTGTCAAAAAAACGAGTGTAGTGGCTTTGGGACACAAGTTCGTGACCTCAACCTCCAAGTCAGGGCGCTCTACCTCCGATTGGCTCTACGGTAGTGGCCCTGCCATCTTTCATGGGGGCATTGTTGTCAACCCAGTTGACAACAATTGAATATGACGTCACGGATAGCCAAGAACCAAAGGCTTAGTCACCATACCAAGCAATCGGTTCGAGAGTGTTACAATGCGTTAGGCGTAGGAATATAAGTATTGTTGTTGTTTTTGGTTAAATATATCATGTTTAATGACCTCGGCAATTGAACGAAAAGTTTTATTGTTTCAATAAAGCGATAGTAACCCTAACAATCACACAAATATTCGTTTAACGGCCTCTTTTCTTGTGTCGCTGTATGGAGTTGTAAAGCGAACCCTAAGAGTTAGAAGTTTCGTTTTGGAATGTGACCGCAATCACTAGCTGCACGTGAGGTATTAGAGCTTTCTCATCCGAACACCTTCTGATGGCAGCGAGTATATTAGTGATGTCACGGAGCGGTTACTCGCTGTTTGGAGCTAGTCGTGACCTTTGATTTAATGCTGTTTTCTTCAAGACTAATTATGTGTGATAAGTCAAGTATGGTCATCTGTTGACCTGACATATTTTTCTTTCAGAATTGAAGGCATTGTTTATACAATTTAATATATTTTGTTATTGTAGAGGTAAGAAAACTCTTAATGTATTTATTTTCCAGAAAAATGATGACAAACTTGCTTAATATTTATTTTGAGAATATTCTATTCACAAACAACTTTATACATTGATTGACTGACAACACCATGTGAAGAAATAACCAATGCTCAAATAAATGAATATGAAATTAAATAATGATAAATATTTTTCTCAAGTAACTTATTTTGAAATTATTATTTTTTAACATCTCTATGAATATTTTGACAATCCAACAGACGACTTCTCTGGCTTAATAAAATAAGTTGTGTGACGACCAGTATTTGATTGTTGGCACACTGCCACATGACCTACTTTTGGAAAGCAGACGACATGAAATGAAATTCATACATAATTCTGAAATTTTTTTATCGACTTTTGAAAATCCAGACATTTTAGAGGTAGAAAAAACAGTGATTTTGAGCACATTTGTTGACAAAATTGGCATTGTAAATGTTTAATTGGTTAAATGCTACTGCAAGTTGTATAAATCAATTTTGTTTGTGTTTTGAAACAATAGTCTGGGCGTTTCAGATATTTTGCGCGAGTCATAATGGAGCGCGCACATGTGTAAATGACGTCACAAACTTAGGATACTAACGAACTTAGGGCACCCTACCATACGCATGAATCTTTCAGAATACGAGTAAGATTTTGTTGACATGCATGAACATGATTGTCAAAATAGTGGTTCAGTCCTTCATGTCCGATCTTTATGTCTCGAATTGCATTGGTTGCCCCTCTATATCAGCAAAGGTTATCAAGTTTTTCCGCATAATATTATAATCCATGTTCGGGGTACATATTCTCAAAAAGCAAACCCTTATATAGCGTTACTATTATTGTCTCTCGGTAAGCATCAACGTAGAATTTCTCTCAAATAAATGCATGTCATTTATGTTTACAGCAAAATTATAATATTTTATGAAGTAATTGACAAGACCCCTAATCCTGAAGATTAGGGGGATATTTAGACGATCGTGCTCGCCTCGGTCAAGCTCCCCTACGCTGGGCTACGCTACGCTGTTACAGAGACGAGGAGCCTCGCATTGAAAAAAGTGGAAATTTTCCTCCGAAATTTTCAAAGTCGAAATAAAGAAATAATAGGAGTTTCCCGATCAAATTATTGTCATATTATATACCAATGTAAAATTATGAAATCTAATCATCCATTATTTTTCCAATAATTTGCCGAAATCGACGATTTGAAAAACGGGCCGGCCGGACTCGGATCCTAATCGGCCTTTGGCTATTAATTACTGCAAGAAATACTACAAATTCACACACAAAATTTTACCCACATGTTTTTCATCAAATAAATTGTTGATTTTAATTAAATCAAACCTCTCAGTGTCAATAATGTTTAAAGGAAGGCCGAAATATATTATTAGCAGCTCCGACTAAGTCGGAGCTGCTATCAGTTTTTGTGCAGTTTCCATCGCCGCCGCCGCCGCCAGCGCGTTTTGTATTGGCTATAACTTTTTTCCAAATTAGGTTTTGAGAACTCATATCCATAACTTCTTACTTATACCCCTGGGGAATTTTTTTGACATGTTCATATTCAAGGTCAAAGGTCAAGGTCACGAGTTCTGAAATTGCTAAAACAATCCTTGTAAACACGATAACTTGTAAAATATTTGTGCTATCAGGCTCTTATTTGGTGTATATCAACTATGGAGGAAGGCCAAGATTTGAAAAGGTTTTCGCTAACGAGGTCACAACCTAAGCATGCTTTTGCGAAAATGTCTTATTTCAACTATTAACACTTTGAATCATTACATGATTGTGGTTCACAATGAAAAGTGATCACTGATTGTGTGACCTTGAATTTTAAAGGTCAAGGTCACGAGATATGGTCATGCTGACCAATTCTGAAATCACTATGTAACTTTTTTCCATGAATATATTAACACCTCATATAAATAGCTTAATTTCTTTCTTATACACCTGGTGAATGATTTTGACATGTTCACATTCAAGGTCAAAGGTCAAGGTCATGAGTTCTGAAATCACTACAACAATCCTTGTAAACGTGATAACTTCAAACTTTTTTTGTGCTATTAGGCTCTTATTTGGTATATATGAACTATGGAGAAAGACCAAGATTTGAAAACGTTTTCGCTAAAATCTGTCAAAGGTCAAGGTCACAGTGATGCCAAAATTAGGCATGCTTTTGTGAATCTGCCGTATTTTAACTATGAACACTTTGAGTCATTGCATGATTATTATACGCGATGAAAAGTGATCATTGATGGTGTGACCTTGAAGGTCAAAGGTCAAGGTCATGAGATATTGGTTAATCCTTTGATCAAATTTTGAAAGAAGAAATAGGTTTTAAGAACAAACTTGTGAAAAGTGACCCCAGTGATGATTAGTAATAACTCGAATAATGAACAAACTTTTGTTAAAAAGAATTCCCATTTTATTGATGCTGACGAGAAGGCGGAACAGGGAAAGGCGATACCTTAAGTTTCGGAGCTGCTCTGCTTTTGCGGTGTCCCTCAAACGCTAATCTAGTTTTCTATTGAATTCTTAACTGCAATTGGTTCATTAGACTATTCTGTGAAAAACGCGACCCCAAAGAAATCCTATTCCTATATTAAACTAGAGCGACTTAAAAACACCGAAAATCATCGTCTGCTTTTCATCTGCGAGCGACAAACCAAAAATGGGGCGGGGCTTAGAGAGTTGGAAGATACCGGAAGTGACGTACGTGAAGGGACGGGGTGTAAACAATTGCTTACTATTTACAATGGCAAACACTGGGGAATCGGTCAGTTAATCTGTTATATCTACGCTTTGCGATAATGGCACATCACTGTTCTGCTGTAAACTGTTCGAATAATGTTAGTTATCAAGTTTCACTTTACAAATGTCCCAAAATATTGTTATATATATATATATATATCAAATATAATTTATATGAATAGTGAAAGACTGTGGATTCATAGACGTTCGTAGACCGAGGATAAATCAATGCTAATGATATATAAGATGACAAAATGAAACCAAGATATGATCATATGAACGAAGTATAGTTGAGACAACGAAATCAGATAGTCGGTGTTGTTATTATCCCACCGGTATGTAATACCGTGGGATATAGTCATCGCCCCGTCCGTCCGTAATTGTTTCGTTTCCGGAGCACAGCTCCAAACCCGTTCATCATATTTTCCTGAAACTTTGCATGTGTATTACCCACTGACTGAAGTGGTGCCTGTTGATATTTTCAGATTTTTTCTGAAAAATTAATTTTTTTCTGTTTGGTTTAAACATATTTTATTTCACAAAATGAAATTTGGATTGGCGAACAAGCCATATGGCTTATTTGAACACCGCTGTTTCCATAGAAGCATGAGAGGGATGTTGGTTGTTGTTGATTTTGACTGCTTCTGGAACAGAAGTCTAAAACCCTTAACCCTTACGTTGCGTATATATATATTTTACCCTTTTTATCCCCTGTGGCGGAATTTACAGGCTCGCAGCTCGCAGCAGTAGTTTGAGCTTAGGCACTAACGAGCTCTGCTGGCGGAATTTCCAGGCTGCGATTCCGGTACCGTTTTTACGAAATATACCGCATCTACATGGCGAATACGGGCTATATACGGGCGTTGAATACAAATTCAAGTCGCGGCACCCGTACACAAATGGTTGCTTTATACCCGCATCTTTGAATTATTTTTTTACGATTTTTCTTTACTTTTCTATTACTTTGTAAAGATTGTCTTTAATTCGGGCCTTATAACATCATGAATTTGGAGCGCGCTACTGAAATTTTTATATGGACTTGAAAACCAGATGTTTGTCTTTACAATGATATAAAAATTATTAGAATGCGACCTATGGTTATAATTCTATTGTCATCTAAAGTTTGTCTTTATTTCCAGCTTTATGAAATCAAAACTCCTGAGCGCGCCTATTGCGAAATTTATATGTGACAGTTTATTCCTCTTTACAATGACATAAAAATTATTAGAATACGACTTATGGTTCAGAAAATATAACCAACCAAAGGAGAGTGACGCTACCCCGACAGTACCACGTGAATGCGTCCCGACGCGCACCAAGTTACTGGCACCGCTTGGTCCCCCCGGGACTGGGCTAATTACAGTACTGTTACCTCCTCGAGACCTCCTCGAGGGTGCCAGAGCCGAGCGCGCGTGGAACTAATGGGTACTAATGAGCACAGCATACACTTATCACCGCGGCGAACGCAATACATGTTGCGTGGTGTAAAGTTTGTCTTTATTTCCAGCTTTATAAAATCGTAAATTATTTCGCGCGCATGCGAAACACGTATGTACATTATTGGAATACGTCAAATGGTTCGCAATATATGAAGATCGTAAGGAAGGCACCCCCAGTACTTAGAAAATTCATTTTTGAAAAACTAACTTTTTGCGACATCTGGCGCATCACTTGCCGCATGTTTATTTTTCGCTGCACATATACATATGATACACGGAATTGAAGACAATTTATTGCTCTTTACGATGATGTAAAAAGAAAAAAAATGCGCAACTTCGTTCAGAAGCTATAGCGTGCCAAATGAAGGTACCCTCGGTACTTTGAGGCAACTTTTTGACTATCGCGCATATCGGGGCACGTGCCGCAACTTTAGTTTTTCGTGCGCATGTATAAATTTTATATTGAATCAAAGCCGAATCTTTCCTCTTTACCCCATGTAAGTTTTATGAAAATCGGCCACCCGGTTCAGCATTTATGGGTGTTTTTTATGATGCGGTTCTGGCTGAACTTCCAATGAAAGCTCGCATTCACTTTCTCTGTCTCTTTGATAAAATAAAAAATATTTTATTTGCAATGACATGTATTACAATGAAATTACAATGCATTTATGTACAAATATACTCAATATTTACCTGCGGTTGTGCGCAGAACAGCTTTAGGGACCTAACAAGGTATGTATATAATGTGTATATACTGGTTGTCCACACTTCGGCTCTCTTTACTTTCAATTTTTTTCTTCTTCATTCCCTTCTTCATTTCTTTCTTTTTCCGTGGCAGTGATGTAAGCCCTGGAATAGTCAGTGGCGGTGTGGTACAGTTTGAAGCATGGTGCGGCGCACAGAGAAACATTACAATCTGTACATTCATAAGAAGACTCTCTGCCTACTCATTTTTTCTTCCTTGCTGGCCCATTGCCTTCTTCAATCTGTTTTGCGAGGACGGCGCATTTTGCCTTAGAGCATACCACACACATCCTTGTGACGTTTTTCTTCCTTCCGACAGGCTCAATCTTCGTCGGAAAGTGACGTCCATGAAGACGAGTGACACTCTCGTCGCTCGTGCTCGGCCGACCACGGGGACGTCTGCAAAGTGATGGAACTTGTTCCTTGTCCGCAAATGTTACTATATGTTGCGCGAAAGCCTTCCTGTATTCCCGACTTGTTTTTAGAGGTTTATCTTTGCTATATTCTTTATAAACGATGTAAGAGTTCAACATGGCAACGTTGAGAACGTGAAACCAAACCCGTTTCCACCACTTCAGGGTCTTCACTCGGAACGGCGTGTACGACAACATCTGGTCGGCCCGATCAACACCTCCCATGTACTTGTTGTACGCTGTTACAATGCGCGGCTTGAGAACTGGTTCCCTTGTTGCCCGGTTCTTCTTCCCTGTTTGTTCAAGTTGTGTATCTTCAACAGTAGACATGAGAAGCACTGATTTTCTATCTTCGTAGCGAAGAACGAGTAGGCCATGGTTGTGAGAAACTGTCATGTCCCCTTGCTTGGCTTTCTTTTTAGGTTTCTTGACTGAATCAGGAAGTCCCTTTCGATTGGCTCTCAACGTCCCCGTGGCACCGATTCCCCGCTCCCACAAATTTATGTACAGATTTGTGGACGAATAGTAGTTGTCCATAAAGATGTGATGCCCCTGTCCAACGTAGTCGTTCACCAAGTCCATGACTACATCATAAGTTTTGCCACCTTCAGAAACCGGTTCATTCCTTTTTCCAGTGTAGAGTTTGAACTTGCAAACGTATCCGTTGTGCGAGTCACACAACATGAAAGCCTTTATCCCATACTTCTTAGGCTTGTCGGGAAGATAAACTTTGAAAGATAAGTTACCTTTCCAGGGCACCATGCCCTCGTCGACTGAAATGTTTTGATGCGGTTTATACACTCTTGAAAAACGGTGAACTATCCGGTTATACAAGTGTCCCAGTTTATTTATTGGTGAAAAGCACGGGGTGTAACGGCCCGGCATCCTCCTGTTGTCAGCCAAGTGTAGGTAGGTTATAAGAAGCCAAAACCTGTCTCGGGGCATGCACTTGGCGAAGAAAGGCGTTGAGGTAACATCACTTGTTGACCAGTAATCAGCAAAGTTTCTCTGCACAACCAATAACATGGCAATTGTCATGGCTACAAATACCTTCATCTCTTCTGCATTAGTGTCTTGCCACTGTTGCATTCTTGAACGGGGTCTTAGAATTTTGTCCTCCGTTGCTTGTTTGAAATATCTATTGGTTTCCGTTGCCATATCCTCATAGTCATCATTATGTATAAACAAATTGAAAAAGTCAATAGGTTCAGGGTTCTCAGGAAGTTCTATGAACTGACGCAACCCAGTTTGACCAGTGAAAGGCAAGTTTCCACGTGGCCGCGGACCATCCACCCACTCATCAAACGTCTGTGAATTATCTTGATTATATTGTGGTATTTCGGCAAACTCCTCCTCAAAACCACTAAAGTCTTCTTTGGTGGAATTACCGGCGGCTAGAATCTTTCTGGCAATCTCTGTCTCTATATCACTCAGAGCATCTGTGTCACCATGTTCACTATCTATTACAGTGTCCCGATCATATGCATCATCACTGTCTAAACCACTGCTACCATCACTGTCAGTTGACTCCATATCAGAGGCTTCATCAGCATGGATCTCGTTGATGAAGTCGTCGTCGCTTCGACGGCTTCAAAGCTGCGTGTCCTAGTATGCAACGCCCTAGGCCGTCGCAGGGCCTTGCGTCCACGTCCGCGCAGCATTCTGCTTCAACCTGTAAATGATTGAAAATGCGTTAGATGTATGCAACATATAACATGTGATTAGAGACAATAAACATACAGAGATAATGAATGTGAGCTTCATGGACGTTCATTTGCCAGTTTCAGAACCTCCCGGCGCATCTAGGACGACTGCGCCGCAAGCGCTGACGGCATCTGACATCGCGCCGATTTTTCCGACGCATATGTCAAACGGACCATTTTCTGATTTCCTCGGCGGCGTGTAGCACCGGGCGCGAGGCCCGGAAAATATACTACTATGTCAGGGAAGCTCGGGTTGTCAGTTGCCGAATGACTTCTCATTTCGAGAAGCAGAGCATCCAAGGAGCGCTCTCTTGAGGCGGAGCCCGGACCCATGGGAGCATACTCCCATGCTCTCCGGGAATTCCCGTCCCCGTCTTCCGCGGCGGACCCCGGATTCAATCGCGGGACAGGTTTCCCTTGTTCTCTTTTGAGAACGAGAGACTCCGAGGAACAATCCTATGGGACGAACCCCGGATTCTATTGGGAATGGGTTCCCATGCCCTCTCGACATATATAGCAGAAACCTTCATACCTCGGAATGACACGAACCTTTATTTCAAAGAAGAAAAAAAATAATAATTTGCACAAAAAGTTTGGGGGGTGGCGACCAAAAGCAGGGGGGTTCGCGCACCCCCCGGTAGATATTTATAGTTGTGGGTCGGTCCCGAAGATGACGGACCACGCCCATGTTCATGGGAATTTTTTCTCATTATGTCATGGCGAATCCCGTCGGAAATTCCCCTGCTCACGAAAAAACTAATACCTAAAAAAGTAATTGTGATACAAAAGAACTTTGGTAATAAAAGTGGTGAGGAATCAAATTCTCCATCTGCTCAGTTCAGTCCGCTACACTTATAAATAATTCTTCAAATCTTATTGAATGAAACGTCTTTTTTTCAATAATGTAAAAGATAAAATAATAAATTCAATTCAAATGGTTTGGAAGGGTGCGCCCTCAATGCAAACCTTTCGCAAATGGCATCAGTAACAAAAATGTTCATGTATTTTTAGAAACTCCGAAAAGTGAAATATTTTCCTGAGAAAATATTCCCACGAAAAGGCTTTTCCCCGAGCGGCTGGTCCCGTACTCAAATATATTTTCGCTTTTATGTTATATTTTTTTTTCCAAAACTGGAAACAAAATTCCGTCATAACAGTTGTTCATCGTTTATAAAGCTCTATATTTGCGTATCAAAAGAACAGTAGTTTAGTTATATATTATCATACTTCTTTACTTATGCGTACATCAATATTGCGGCGCTTCGCGCATGCATAGTTCTTCCCAAAAACATGCGCATTATATCTGGAATTAAAGACAATCTTTTCCTCTTTACAATGATGTAAAAATTATAAAAATCGGACTTGCGGTTCAAAAGTTATGAAGTGCGAAAATTATACCTTTTGGCGCGGCGCTTCGCACATGCAGAGTTCTTCCCGAAAACATGCGCATTATACATGGAATTGAAGACAATGTTTTTCTCTTTACAATGATGTAAAAATTAAAAAAATCGGACTTGCGGTTCACAAGTTATAAAGCCCGTAATGATGGTATATGCTAAGAGCGCCACTTATTCAAAGCCGAATATCACCTTCTGCGCGACACCTGGCGCATCAAAAGTTATTGCCGAAAATACACGTATTTTATATGGAATTGAAGACAATTCTTTTATCTATATACTGATAAAAAAATTATGAAAATATCCCAAGTAGTTTCTTAGAAATAGAGCGCCGAGGCATGTTGGGGTAAATGCGCCACATGTATCAAAATTCAAAAGTGCGAAAGTCGCCTATCTCTGTGCGATTGCTGTATTTTCAGTTATGTTAGCGCAATTGCGGGAATAAAGGCCATTCTTTCCTCTTTATTTTGGTATAAAAAAAATTGAAAACAACCAATTGGTTCATATGATACGAAGTGCGAGAGAAAGGTAGCTTATCGCAATATCTTCCCGTAATTAGAGGCTATCTGCCCATGTGGCGAGATGCGAGACAGATAAGCATAGGCTATCTGCCCATGTGGCGGGATGCGAGACAGATAAGCCTGTACGGGCCTATCTCACCCCGGGGCAGTGCAGACACTTAGGTGATAATTAGCCGCCGGGCAGTGTAGCTATCGGAGCGAAGCAGGACAAAATTGGCCTTTTGTAAAGCTAATTATCGATGCGTTATGGGTCAACAATGCACACGCAAATTGGTGTGAATTTTGCTGGACGTTCTGACCAGACACTGAACAAAGCTTTATTCTCATTGCGGGCTGCGAGGCATAAATACAGCCATTCTCATGCAGCGAGTCGCGGTAACAATCGACTCGGGACCCGGTATGGGGGATAGAAAAGTACTTAGACAGCCGTGAATTCTTCTAAGTAAGCGATCCGGGATCCGTATTGAGGTACCTCAGAATCGCTTATAGCCCGCCCGGATAATTCCGGGACCCGCATGTTAAGGGTTAACATACCTGAAACTCAGCATCTGTAATACCCACTAATTGAAGTACGGTAGTAGATACACAAGATGTGTTTTACAAATTTTGTGGAACCGGTGGGATATGTCATCTTCTGATGACTCTTGTTTTTTGTTTGAGAATGTTCGTGTTTAAAATAAAACAACAAACGTGAGATTAGCAGACTCCGGCGAAGTAGGCCCTATTATAAACCATCGACAATAAAAGCACATCACAACATCCTGTTTTTAAACGTTGTTAATCAGCCGACAACCTAATTTACTAACTGTTCATTACAACAATCAAAGAAGCTCACCACATATTTTAAAACACCGCATCCCAATGTTACATTTGACGATTTAGTTATCACATTCAGAATCTAATAGATAATAAATAATGAATAATGTTTTCAATAAATAATTGTGGTTAATCAAATCAAATCAAATAAACATTGTGTTAAATTGACATTTCAGCAAAAGTGTCAATCGATGTAAGAAACTTACCTTATAAACGTATCAAAACGGACAATATGAATATCCAAATGCACATTAGACACAAATTGTAAACCTATAAATCCATCAATGACAGTACTTGGAAACAGAAGATGGTCAAATACTAACCCTCTTTCAGCAAAAGTCTTTTCGCAAATGACAAGATAGAAAACCAAATAGTTATGATGATTTTACACTAAAATAATTTCATTGGTACATTAGTATTGAATCCAGAGTTATAATTGGATAACTTGATAGAGATATGTTCTTTACTTTTATTGGCTGGCAATATCTAGATTGAATGTCGCGTTAATGTTTATTTCGTATTTCCTTTGTGTCACCAAGACAGGGCGTTTGACAATAAACATATATGACATGCTGGTCACCAACATGCCATTTGTTATATAATTCAATCAGTCCAGTGAACTTGTTATCTGTACAAACATAATTACACTCCTTCCTTCTCAGCTTCTTAATTGCGTAAACTAATTTGCTGTAACAACACTTCTCCCCTTTGATCTGGAAGAAACATCTATATGGTCCGCTAAACTGAGAATTGTGTGTTGGTGTGCTGAAGTGACACATTAAGGCTATCAGACTATTAATTAAACCATTTTGTTTTCATTTACGAGATGTGCATTAAGACGCTACTGGTAACCCAATTCTTAAATTCGATAATGTTTGTTGTCTATATCAATCTGTGTCATCATAATGTATATGTTTGCGTGTACAATAGAGCAATCTTCATGTAAATTTCATTTAGCTTGTTGACCTATCCAGTTCATGTATTTTTTCATGAAAGTGAAGTGAAAATGGTTTGCATTGCATTACATCATATATAGAATATTTTAATTGACGAACTTAATATACAGTAATCTTTTATATTAAATACACAATTTTATTTATAAATCTGCAATGTTGTCTCGCTTGTTCGAACAGGCAATCGTTCAGTGAATATGAAATTATACTTACCATATTACTTTATACACTTAATTACTCATGGTGAGATCATTATGTGAAATACAAGGATTCGAGACCGCCGGGGGAGCAAGGTACGAGAGTCCTTGTATTTCACATAATGACCTCACCATGAGTAATTAAGTGTTTTATTATACCGAAATTTTTGTTTTTCTTCTTCAGACTATAGTATTATTTTCCTTATTTGTCAAATCGAACCCATCAGCTAACGACATCTTGAAAGCGAACATCAAAACAAACAGTCACGTGACAAATCACGTGACGAGTCAATATCTCAGGTCAGTGATAAAAATTTCTGTCACAAAACTGACCTCATCGCTGGAATCACGGGTCAATGTATAAAAATATTTGTTGATCACGTGTTGCGAACTGGCCAATGATATTCCTACAAGTTTAATAGAGGTATAATAATATTTATTAATACATACAAAACAAAATTAACCTGCCGATTATTCAACATAATTTGATCAATTGAAGCTACTTAATCCTCTTCACCCGATTCCCGCGAGAGTCTTCTTCCCTTGTTTCAGTGTCACTTGAACTGTCATTTGGTTCATACAGGTAAGGCAAGGCATCGGCCACGTCACTTGAAATGATGGAATTCGATCTTGAAGACAAACACTCCATGGAAAGTGATATGTCACGGTGAATGGTCGTGCCTCGTGAGCTCTCGAGAAAATGAATTGAAAATCTACAAATATGGTGGACAATTAAATACATATTGATGGCAAAGTTACCAGTGATGTTATAAGAACACTACTACAATACAGATTTTGGATATTCTGTATCTGGATGGATTAATGGTGCTGTGATTTTCAATTGATTGGAGTTTATCATTTTTGGATTGCTTACGTGGACATTTTTTTTTTCAAACAGGAAACTGTAAGTACTTTGATAATTATTATCATATGGAGAAAACCCCCTATCCTGTGAAAAGAAACCGCAAGGACGTTTTCTCATCACCCGAGAGTGAGTTAGACACTGAAGCTAAACGGCAGTGTTCAATAAAATCTGACTCTGAGATGAGTGATACTGAAAGTCACGACCAGTCATCCTAGGATGGATTAGTCGAGAAAATGTTGGAAACACTTCGCTCTAAGGAGGTCATGACTGTCCTTTGTGCAACTGTGTCCAAAATTATCAGACCCATGCTTTGCAAAGAGATAGACAAACTTTCCGCAAAGAATGACAAACTCGAGGAAACTATCTCCACCCTGAACGCTAAACTAACTGATAAAGACCAAGTTATTCGAGATCTATCCTATCGCCTAGACCGGAGTGAGCAATACGCTCGGAGAAACAATCTCCGTATCTCTGGGATCCCTGAGTCCGACGGGGAAAGTACTGATGACTTGGTGGTCAGTCTCAGCCAGTCCTGTGGCGTGGACATAAGTCCGAGGGACATAGACATAAGTCACAGAGTGCCAAAGCGTCCAACTACAGTGACAGACCCTCCCAGGCCAGTTTTAGTCAGGTTTGTGAGCAATGCCACTAAGAGGTCCTTACTGAAATCGAGGTCCAAGCTTAAACAAATCAGAAAACCGAACGACCCCAAGTTATATATTAATGAGTAAAGCCCGGAAGCTGGTATCTGAGAAGCGAGCCGAATCAACCTGGGTAACGGGAGGAGTCATCCTCATCAAACTCTTGGATGGAACGGTGAAGAAGGTTGCCAATGACACCCACTTCCAGGATGTGTGTGAGTCTACTAGACTCAAGATGGTGTTCAATCTTAGTCAGTCTACCAATCAGGAGAATTAAATGACTTGTGAAAACCATTATGAGTGCCCTCATGATATAATATTATCATTTACTCAAATAATAATTATAATTATAAAATAGGCTTTTGATTTGTTTTCATCTTACAGTCATTGACTGTATCATTCGGGACATATGAACTGAGATTGTTTACGTACGTATGAACTGACTACTGATTCAAACAGCAATATTCATTATGAACCTGTGTACTTGAACCTGATTCATGATACAGTGACTTCCGGCTTCTATGAACTGATCCTGTGTTAGAACATACTGCCATAACTGATAAATAATGTTCTTTAAAACAAGTGCTCTGTATCTTGTTTCATGGTGCAGTGACATTCGGATCTTAATAGCCATTTGTTGCTTACTTGGAGGTGAATGTAAAGGTGATTATTATACCCCCGACCAACGGTTGGGGGGTATATAGTTATACCAACGATTCCGTCCGTCCATCCCCGTCCGTCCGTCTGTCCTTCCGTCCGTCTGTCCTTCCGTCCGAAGACAATTTTTGTCCGATCAATTACAGAAAAACTATTCGTCTCATCCTTTTTAAATTTGGTACATGTCTTCTTCACCACTAGGAGAGGTGCAGTGCGAAGTTTAAACCGAATTGGTGAATTTTTGAATTTTTGGCGAATTTTTTTATTTTTTAACTTAGTCAAATTCTGAGCATTTTTTGTCCGATCGATTACAGAAAAACTATTCATCTCATCCATTTCAAATTTGGCAGATGTCTCCTTCACCACTAGGAGAGGTGCAGTGCGAAGTTTAAACCGAATTGGTGATTTTTTGAATTTTTGGCGAATTTTTTTATTTTTTAACTTAGTCAAATTCTGAGCATTTTTTGTCCGATGGATTACAGAAAAACTATTCATCTCATCCTTTTCAAATTTGGCACATGTCTCCTTCACCACTAGGAGAGGTGCATTGCAAAATGTAACACGATTTGGTGAATTTTTTAATTTTTGGCGATTTTTTATATTCTTTTACTTGATCATAGCTAGAATGAATGAAGCTACTTCTGTATTGTGATTTGTTGACTTCATCATTTTCTTTTTCATGTAACTTTCATCAAAAGCTACTTCTGTGTTCTCGTTAATTTTACTATTTTATATTTCCACTGGTTATATTTTGGGAAAAGTTAAATTTTCTTGCCTTTCAGCCATAAACTGCTGTATATCTCTCACTGTGCCTTCAGGGGTGTGTTTCCATGTACCTGTTGTTTAAAGTCACTCGAATGAATCATTATGATGGACTAATTTCCAAAATAAAGTTGAAATCAGTGGTAATAGCAGTAGTGTATTATATTACCAATACCTTTTCAAGTTACTTTTATTCCTATTTTGACTTAAACCACCTTTTTCACATGAAGATCGAGACTTGTCCTACCATTTTCACAAACAGTTTAATCTTAGCAATTACATTTCAAAGCTTATCAATCCTTAGGTGTGCAGACACCTCTCTCTTTAAGTAAAATGAAAATGTCAAACTTAAACAGTCGGGGGTATTAGTGAGCCACGCTCACTTTTTTGCTTGTTTATATATATATATTTTAGTATGTTTCTCTTCTGTCTTGCTCAAGATTAACACTTTCATTGACTAGGTGTCCAGTTAATATAACATTTATATTCCAATTTCTTTGATTGATTGCAATATATGCAAGTATTCAGTATGACGACATTCACAGCCTGGCGATAATCAGATACACTAGTCTTACAATAATATTACACATTACAATATATCACGGCATGTATTTACTCAAATAAGTTTATAGCAATGCTTTGCAGTATGACTATATTCACAGTATGGTGATAATCACTTTATCAGATACACTTGCACAGTATCACAATAATCACAGCTAGTGTTTATTCAAATAATTCTACCTGTCTACGGTAATTTGATTGGGACTACATTCACTGTTTGGCATTATTCAGATACATTTACAGTAAATCAGTAAATTGTTTAATCACATCCTATTATCTCGATAATACATCAAATACAAAATCCTACTTACATTTCATACAGCAGTATAAATCCGACCAGAAAGCTATAGTTTTCTCACTAGGATTATCCATGCTGCTTCAATCAATCACTATGAAAGCACGTGATAAATGCTCGTGCAGCACGCGCCCATCCAAATCTAGGTCCGATTGCCCCGCGTTTTAGTTATGTCAAAGCGACCCATTTGTCCATCAGTATTTTCTTTTTAGCTCATCAGGCCTGAAAGGCCCGATGGGCTTATGGCATGGCATGGTGTCCGGCGTCCGGCCATCCGTCCGTCCATCCGTCCATCCGTAAACTTTTCGCTTTTTCGACTTCTTCTCCAGAACCAATAATTCCACAGAGCTGAAATTTTATGTGCAGACTCCTTGGCCAATTGGGATTCTAAATTGTAGATTTCGTGACCCCATAACCCCAAATGGGGTCACAGGGGTCACATCCTTAAAAACCTATTTTCATCTTCTTCTTCAGTTCCAAAAGGTTTAGAGAGCTGAAAAGTTGTGTGCAGACTCCTTGGCCAATGGGGATTCTAAATTGTAGATTTCTTGACCCCATGACCCCAAATGGGGTCACAGGGGTCACATCCTTAAAAACCTATTTTCATCTTATTTCCAGTTCCAAAAGGTCTAGAGAGCTGAAAAGTTGTGTGCAGACTCCTTGGCCAATTGGGATTCTAAATTGTAGATTTCGTGACCCCATGACCCCAAATGGGGTCACCCGGGTCCCATCCTTCAAAACTTATTTTCATCTTCTTCTCCAGTTCCAAAAGGTCTAGAGAGCTGAAAAGTTGTGTGCATACTCCTTGGGCAATGGGGATTCTAAATTGTAGATTTCTTGACCCCGTGACCCCAAATGGGGTCACAGGGGTCAAATCCTTAAAAACTTATTTTCATCTTCTTCTCCAGTTCCAAAAGGTCTTGAGAGCTGAAAAGTTGTGTGCAGACTCCTTGGCCAATGGGGATTCTAAATTGTAGATAATGTGACCCCGTGACCCCAAATGGGGTCACAGGGGTCATATCCTTAAAAACCTATTTTCATCTTCTTTTCCAGTTCCAAAAGGTCTAGAGAGCTGAAAAGTTGTGTGCAGACTCCTTGGCCAATGGGGATTCTAAATTGTAGATTTCGTGACCCCATAACCCCAAATGGGGTCACAGGGGTCACATCCTTAAAAACCTATTTTCATCTTCTTCTTCAGTTCCGAAAGGTTTAGAGAGCTGAAAAGTTGTGTGCAGACTCCTTGGCCAATGGGGATTCTAAATTGTAGATTTCTTGACCCCATGACCCCAAATGGGGTCACAGGGGTCACATCCTTAAAAACCTATTTTCATCTTATTTCCAGTTCCAAAAGGTCTAGAGAGCTGAAAAGTTGTGTGCAGACTCCTTGGCCAATTGGGATTCTAAATTGTAGATTTCGTGACCCCATGACCCCAAATGGGGTCACCCGGGTCACATCCTTCAAAACTTATTTTCATCTTCTTCTCCAGTTCCAAAAGGTCTAGAGAGCTGAAAAGTTGTGTGCATACTCCTTGGGCAATGGGGATTCTAAATTGTAGATTGCGTGACCCCATGACCCCAAATGGGGTCACCCGGGTCACATCCTTCAAAACTTATTTTCATCTTCTTCTCCAGTTCCAAAAGGTCTATTAAAAAGAGCTGAAAAGTTGTGTGCAGACTCCTTGGCCAATGGGGATTCTAAATTGTAGATTATGTGACCCCGTGACCCCAAATGGGGTCACAGTGGTCATGATCTAAGAACCTATCTTTTGCTTGTAAACAATAACTTAAACTAGGATTGCCACAGGCAATACTTAGGTCTTCAAGACTTCTGCTTGACCTTGAACTCCATGTTGGACTCTCGGTTATTCACCAGTTTCTCTGCTTTAAAATGAGCTATCAAACATGTCTCTATCTTCAGTAGTTATTTTACAAAATTTCTCCAAAGACAATGACCCTCTGAAAATTGAACAATCGCTTTTTAATGGACACCTACATGATCTTTCTCACGATTAAGACAAAATGGTCAATATTATCATACTAAGGTACAACATAGAAAATGTTGTGCTTTAATTTCCACTTAAGTAGATGTGATCATCATTAAGATTGCATACATTGGTAATGCGTTATAATCTTCTGAACATTCAAGAAAATACTTAAAAATGCTTAAATTTGGACCCCTAGACAACATTTGCGATGTTTGGAGCTTAACTATCAACTTTTTGATGAAAGGGTTCAATAGAAAAGTTGTTGTTCTTGAATTTTTGCATGCGGAGATGTCACTATAATTTAATTATCTTGATTAGTAAAGCAGTGATGATCCTTTGAACTTTGCTGAAAATGGAGATTTTCGAAAAATGACAAAGTTCAATGATTTGTCACACGTAAAGTATCACAGATACAAGTTTGAAATTTATTGTTTTTAATAAAGGACATTTTTGTTTCAACCTGAGGTATTAAACATATTTGTACCTTTAGTGGTTTACAATCTAAGATTCTTCAAAGAATATACCCCTCGAAAAGTCTCAAAATCACAGAATTTAACTTTTTTGGGAATACATCCAAATTGTGTCGATACTATCAACTTTTATATGATATTGATATGTTATGGAATTGTTCAGCAAGCTTTTTGAAACTTTGACATAAATTCATTCATAACAGAATCATAACCCCTTGAAGATGCATCCGAAAAACGCCATTTTCAAAAAGGTCAATATTGAAGGACACATTTCAAAAATTTGAGGCCATAATTCAAAAATCGGGCGAGATCACTTTTTTCTAAATTCATTTAGCTTTCAGATGAGATATCACACATAGCTGTATGTATTGCCATGATTTAGGAGAAGATTTTCAAAGACGCGTACCCTAAAAATCGCGAAATTGCACAAAATTTTCATTTTTTTAAAAAAAGCAAAAAATCTATTATTACGGCCGAAAACCACTATAGGCCTAATGGATGGGGAATGTTTTTGCCCACATTTTGGTGAAAGTTTTATTAAAATATCTTGATTAGATTACGAGCTATTAAGGTTTAAAGTTTTGACTTCAAGGGGAGATAACTGAAGAAAGAAGTCGAAAATCCAAATTCGGCTGACGTACAAGGCTAGTTTTTGTTACAGGCTATTATCCCTGAAAATTTCGTGCAAATCGGTTCAGCCGTTACTTCAGAATAGCGCGGACAAAAAACGTACAAATAATAATAATAAAGAACTAGGATTGACGCGTCAATACTGCAGGTCTTCAAGATTCCCGCTTTGACCTTTGAGCATGTAACCTTTGCAAACAACGTTTTTGGGCTTTGTACTTCTCAATAATGACTACGGGAACGGTTTCGAAGCAATTTGTAAAAGCAGTAAAAAAAAATAAATTTTTTGGCTCAAAATTTGTTTGGCCTCAAAGCATGATTTTTCGGTGTTACGTGGTGGCAGAAACATGGCAAGACAGGAAAAGACACTTTTGGAGTTTGTACCTCTCAATAAGAACTAAGGACACTGATTTGAATTTTTGTTTAACACCAGGAAAGGCAGGCTTTACTTGGTTGTTTCCTTGTGTCTATTGATTGAATCAGTTGGTCAGCTTTTATACGAGCTATCAAACGTGATTCTATCTTCAGTAGTTTTCGAACAAAAAATCTCCAAAGGAAATCCCCTGAAAATCGTCAAATGTGTTCATGTCGACGTTGTGCTTTAACGGTCCACTTTTACATGATTACATTCTGACGTGGAATTGTTAAACCACAAATGATGAACAGATTGCAAAAAACAGAATTCGAATCGGAGTTTTCCTTAGCGAGTTATGCCCCTTTGAAATTGCAGCAGAAAAACGCCCTTTTTAAAAAGGACCATATTCAAAGGCAGATTACTCGAATTCTAGGCCGAAATTCAAAATTCTGTTAGCAAATGATATTCTACGTTGTCTTGGCTTTCGAATGAGCTATCACACATATCTGTATGTATTACCGTGATTTAGAAGAAGATTTTTGAAGACGCGTACCCTCAAACCCGCGAAAGTGCACCAAATTTTCAGTTTTTTCGAAATAGCAAAAAATCTATTGTTACGGCCGAAAACCGCTATGGGCCTAATCGATGGGGAATGTCGTTGGCCTCATTTTGGTGAAAGTTTTATGAAAATATATTGATAAGTTTTCGAGCTATTGGGGTTTGAAGTTTTTCCTTCAAAGGGGGGTAACTCCGGAACCAGGTCAAAATTCAAAATTCGGGCTCCGTACAGAGCGAGATCTTGATACGCTCTAGCATCCCTTAAATTTTCAGAAAAATCGCTTCAGCCAATAGTTCAGAACCCGTGGGACAAAATCGGTACAAATAATAATAATAATAACTAGGATTGACGCGTCAATACTTAGGTCTTCAAGACTTCCGCTTGACCTAGAACTCCATGTTGGACTCAGGGTTATTCGTCTGTTTCTCCGCTTTAAAATGAGCTATCAAACATGTCTCTATCTTCAGTAGTTTTTTTACAAAAATTATCCAAAGAAGGTACCCCTCTGAAAATGGAAAAATCACATATTAATGGACCCCTACATTACATTTCTCACGATTAAGACAAAATGGTTAATATTTCCATATTAAGGTGCAACATAGAAAATGTTGTGCTTCAATTTCCACTTAAGAAGATGTAATCATCAGTTGGATTGCATACATAATAAATGCGTTATGCTGTTCTGAATAGTCAAGAAAATAGTCAAAAATGCTTAAATTTGGACCCCTAGACATCGCCTGCGATCTTTGAGGCTTAACTATCAACTTTGTGATGAAAGCGGTCAACATAAAAGTTGTTCTTCTTGAAATTGTGCATACGTAGGTGTATGTAAAACTTCAATAGCAGAAGAAGTAAAGCAGTTATGATCCTTTGAAGTTTGATTAAAATTGCGATTTTTTTAAAAATGACAAACTTCTATGACTTGTCACAACAAAACTAAGACAGATTTGAGCTTGAAAAATATTATCCTTAATAAAGGATGTTTCTACATCACCATGATCTATTTAAAGTCTTCCTATCTCATATGGTTCATTATCAATAATTCCCTAAAGAATAAACACCTCAAAAAGTCTCAAAATCAAAATATTTCACTGTTTTGGGAATACGCTCAAATTATGCCCAAACTAATAACTTTTATATGATATTGATCTGTTATGGAATTGTTAAACCAGTTATTGGTAAGAGAGGGCAATAAGTACATTTGATATAACTTCATCTGTTATAGAGTAATGTCCCTTTAAAGTCAAAGGCCGAAAATCCCCTTTTCAAAAAGTTCAATTTTCAAATTGCTGTGCCTCTGAAACTGTTTGAGATAGAACTGAGGTTGATAGATTCATATAAACAGCAGTCCTTAAGCTTCAGAATGAGCTACAATATGTGTCTGTATGTATTGCCGTTATTTAGAAGAAGATTTTTGAAGACGCGTACCCTCAAAACCGCGAAAGTTCACAAAATTTTAAGTTTTTTCGAAATAGCAAAAAATCTATTATTACGGCCGAAATCCGCACTAGTCCTAGTGGATGGGGAATGTTGTTGCCCACATTTTGGTGAAAGTTTTATGAAAATAACTTAGTAAGTTTTCGAGCTATTAAGGTTTGAAATTTCAACTTCCAGGGGAGATAACTCACGACAGAAGTCGAAAATCGAAAATCGGGCTTCGAGGTGCACAACTTGAAGGAACTAACTAGGATTGACGCGTCAATACTGCAGGTCTTCAAGACTTCCGCTTTGACCTTTGAGCATGGAACCTTTGTAAACAACGTTTTTGGGCTTTGTACTTCTCAATAATAAGTACAGGAACGGTTTCGAAGCAATTTGTAAAAGCAGTAAAAAAAATATTTTTTTGGGGGCTCAAAATTTGTTTGGCCTCAAAGCATGATTTTTCGCTGTTACATGGTGGCAGAAACGTGGCAAGACAGGAAAACACACTTTGGGAGTTTGTACCTCTCAATAAGAACTAAGGACACAGATTTGAATTTTTTTTTAACACCAGGGAAAAAAAAACGCGTTTTGCTCCGATTCGAGTCAAACCTTGATTTTTCTGATGCTGGCGGGATTAGAAAGTTGAGAAATCCAGGTTGCGCTCTGGACTCTAAAAAAAAAAAAAAAAAAAAAAAAAAGTAAAAAGACCTCCATATATGTATGGCATTGATGCAGACAGGCAGGCTTTACTTGGTTGTTTCCTTGTGTCTATTGATTGAATCAGTTGGTCAGCTTTTATATGAGCTATCAAACGTGACTCTATCTTCAGTAGTTTTCGAACAGAAAATCTCCAAAGAAAATACCCCTAAAATCGTCAATTGTGTTCATGTGGGCCTGTTGCTTTAACGGTCAATTTTTACATGATAATGATGTGTTATGGAATTGTTATACAGGTTATCATAAAGAGATTGAAATAAGTAATTTTGAAATAAATTAATTTGTTACAGAGTTATTCCACTTTGAACATGCAGCCAAAAAACGCACTTTTTGAAAAGGTCCAAATACAAGGGCACATAACTCGAATTCTAAGACAAAATTCAAAATTCTGGTCCATCAGAATTGCACACGTTTCTCCAGCTTTCAAATGAGCTATCACACGTAGCTGTATGTGTTGCCGGGATTTAGGAGAAGATTTTTGAAGACGCGTACCCTCAAAATCGCGAAATTTCGCAAAATTTTCAGTTTTTGCGAAATAGCAAAAAATCTGTCCTGCCGGCCGAAAACCACTATATGCCTAATCGATGGGGAATGTTGTTGCCCACATTTTGGTGAAATTTTTATGAAAATATCTTGATAAGTTTTCGAGCTATTGAGGTTTGAAGTTTCAACTTCAAGGGGAGATAACTCAAGAACCAGGTCGAAATTTACAAAAATGGCTCGACAAAATCTAAGTTGGGTTAGTAGCTACACTCCCTGAAAATTTCATGCAAATCGGATCAGCCGTTTTTCCGGTAGGAGGGCCACAAAATTCGTGCAAATAATAATAATAAAAAAAAACACGACAATAACAATAGGTCTTCAGACATTCGTCTTGAAGACCTAACTAGGATTGACGCGTCAATACTTAGGTCTTCAAGACTTCTGCTTGACCTAGAACTCCATGTTGGACGTAGGGTTATTCGTCTGTTTCTCTGCTTTAAAATGAGCTATCAAACATGTCTCTATCTCCAGTAGTTATTTTACAAAAATTCCCCAAAGAAGGTACCCCTCTAAAAACGGAAAAATCACATATTAATGGACACCTACATTACATTTCTCACGATTAAGACAAAATGGTTAATATTTCCATACTAAGGTGTAACATAGAAAATGTTGTGCTTTAATTTCCACTTAAGAAGATGTAATCATCATTTAGATTGCATACATAATTAATGCGTAATGCTGTTCTGAATATTCAAGAAAATACTCAAAAATGCTTAAATTATGACCCCTAGGCATCGCTTGCTATGTTCGAGGCTTAACTATCAACTTTTTGATGAAAGCGGTCAACATAAAAGTTGTTCTTCTTGAAATTGTGCATACGTTGGTGTATGCAAAATTTCAATAGCATAAGCAGTTAAGCAGTAATGATCCTTTAAACATGGCTGAAAATGGCGAGTTCTGAAAAATGGCAATCTTCTATGACTTGTCACACATAAACTATGACAGAAAAATGTTTGAAATTTATTTACCTTAATAAAGGACATCTCTACTTCAGGATTATATATTAAACATAATTGTATCTTCAGTGGTTTACAATGGAAAATTCTACAAAGAAAGTACCCCTCGAAAAGTCTCAAAATCCCAAATTTTTACATTTTTGGAAATACGTCCAAATTGTGTCGATACTATCAACTTTTACATGATAATGATATATTGTGGAATTGTTTAACTAGTTATATGGAAGAGATAGCAATAAGTAACTTTGACATAAGTTCATTTGTAACAGAGTTATGCCCCTTTGAACATATAGCCTAAAAACGCTCTTTTAAAAAAAGGTCCATATTCAAGGGCATATTCCTGAAATTCGAGGACGAAATTCAAAATTCGGAAAAGATCATGTTCTTGTACATTCATTTAGCTTTCAGATGAGCTATCACACATAGCTGTATGTATTGCCGTGATTTAGGAGAAGATTTTTGAAGACGCGTACCCTTAAAACCACGAAAGTTGACAACATTTTCATTTTTTTCGAAATAGCAAAAAATGTATTCACACGGCCGAAAACCGCTATAGGCCTGATCGATAGGGAATGTTGTTGCCCACATTTTGGTGAAAGTTTTATGAAAATATCTTGATTAGATTTCGAGCTATTAAGGTTTAAAGTTTTGACTTCAAGGGGAGATAACTCAAGACAGAAGTCGAAAATCAAAATTCGGCCGACGTACAAGGCTAGTTTTTGTTACAGGCTATCATTCCTGAAAATTTCATGCCAATCGGTTCAGCCGTTACTTCAGAATCCGTGCCACAAAAAACATACAAATAATAATAAGAAAAAAAACCGGATAATAACAATAGGTCTTCCAGACATTCGTCTTGAAGATTCGTCTTGAAGACCTAACTAGGATTGACGCGTCAATACTTAGGTCTTCAAGACTTCAGCTTGACCTAGAACTCCATGTTGGACTTAGGGTTATTCGTCTGTTTCTCCGCTTTAAAATGAGCTATCAAACATGTCTCTATCTTCAGTAGTTTTTTTACAAAAATTCTCCAAAGAAGGTAACCCTCTGAAAACGGAAAAATCACATATTAATGGACCCCTACATTACATTTCTCACGATTAAGACAAAATGGTTAATATTTCCATACTAAGGTGTAACATAGAAAATGTTGTGCTTTAATTTCCACTTAAGAAGATGCAATCATCATTTAGATTGCATACATAATTAATGCGTTATGCTGTTCTGAATATTCAAGAAAATACTCAAAAATGCTTAAATTTGGACCCCTAGACATCGTTTGCGATGTTCGAGGCTTAACTATCAACTTTTTGATGAAAGCGATCAACATAAAAGTTGTTACTTCAATAGCGTAAGAAGTTTAGCAGTAATGATCCTTTAAACATGGCTGAAAATGGCGAGTTCTGAAAAATGGCAATCTTCTATTACTTGTCACACATAAACTATGACAGAAAAATGTTTGAAATTTATTTAATTAATAAAGGACATCTCTACTTCAGGATGATATATTAAACATAACTGTATCTTCAGTGGTTTACAATGGAAAATTCTACAAAGAAAGTACCCCTCGAAAAGTCTCAAAATCCCAAATTTTTACATTTTTGGAAATACGTCCAAATTGTGTCGATACTATCAACTTTTACATGATAATGATATATTGTGGAATTGTATAACTAGTTATATGGAAGAGATAGCAATAAGTAACTTTGACATAAGTTGATTTGTAACAGAGTTATGCCCCTTTGAACATATAGCCTAAAAACGCTCTTTTAAAAAAAGGTCCATATTCAAGGGCATATTCCTAAAATTCGAGGAGGAAATTCAAAATTCGGAAAAGATCATGTTCTTGTACATTCATTTAGCTTTCAGATGAGCTATCACACATAGCTGTATGTATTGCCGTGATTTAGGAGAAGATTTTTGAAGACGCGTACCCTTAAAACCGCGAAAGTTGACAACATTTTCAGTTTTTTCGAAATAGCAAAAAAAATATTCACACGGCCGAAAACCGCTATAGGCCTGATCGATAGGGAATGTTGTTGCCCACATTGTGGTGAAAGTTTTATGAAAATATCTTGATTAGATTTCGAGCTATTAAGGTTTAAAGTTTTGACTTCAAGGGGAGATAACTCAAGACAGAAGTCGAAAATCAAAATTCGGCCGACGTACAAGGCTAGTTTTTGTTACAGGCTATCATTCCTGAAAATTTCATGCAAATCGGTTCAGCCGTTACTTCAGAATCCGTGCCACAAAAAACGTACAAATAATAATAAGAAAAAAAACCGGATAATAACAATAGGTCTTCCAGACATTCGTCTTGAAGACCTAATAATCTGGATAAAAACAATAGGTCTTCAGACTTTCGTCTTGAAGACCTAACTAGGATTGACGCGTCAATACTTAGGTCTTCAAGACTTCGGCTTGACCTAGAACTCCATGTTGGACTCTCAGTTATTCACCAGTTTCTCTGCTTTAAAATGAGCTATCAAACATGTCTCTATCTCCAGTAGTTTTTTTACAAAAATTATCCAAAGAAGGTACCCCTCTGAAAATGGAAAAATCACATATTAATGGACCCCTACATTACATTTCTCACGGTTAAGACAAAATGGTTAATATTTCCATACCAAGGTGAAACATAGAAAATATTGTGCTTTAATTTCCACTTAAGAAGATGTAATCATCATTCAGACTGCATACATAATTAATGCGTTATGCTGTTCTGAATATTCAAGAAAATACTCAAAAATGCTTAAATTTGGACCCCTAGACATCGCTTGCGATGTTCAAGGCTTAACTATCAACTTTTTGATGAAAGCGGTCAACATAAAAGTTTTTCTTCTTGAAATTGTGCATACGTAGGTGTATGTAAAATGTCAATAGCATAAAAAGTTAAGCAGTTATGATCCTTTGAACTTTGCTAAAAATTGCGATTTTCGAAAAATGACAAAGTTCTATGACTTGTCACACATAAAGTATGGCCGATACAAGTTTGACATTTATTATTCTTAATAAAGGACATATTTGCTTCAACCTGGGGTATCAGGCATAATTGTACCTTCAGTAGTTTACAATCGAAAATTCTTCAAAGAAAATACCCCTCGAAAAGTCTCAAAATCACAGAATTGTACTTTTTTGGGAAAACGTCCAAATTGTGTCGATACTATCAACTTTTACATGATAATGATACATTGTGGAATTGTTATACTAGTTATATGAAAGAGACAGAAATACGGAACTTTGACATAACTTCATTCGTAACAGAGTTATGCCCCTTTGAACATCCATCCGAAAAACGCCTTTTTCAAAAAGGTCGGAATTCAAGGGAATATTCCTGAAAGTGGAGGACGAAATTCAAAATTCGGAAAAGATCATGTTTTTGTACATTCATTTAGCTTTCAGATGAGCTATCACAGATAGCTGTATGTATTGCCGTGATTTAGGAGAAGATTTTTGAAGACGCGTACCCTTAAAACCGCGAAAGTTGATAACATTTTCAGTTTTTTCGAAATAGCAAAAAAACTATTGTTACGGCCGAAAACCGCAATAGGCCTGATCGATAGGGAATGTTGTTGCCCACATTTTGGTGAAAGTTTTATGAAAATATCTTGATTAGATTTGGAGTAATTAAGGTCTAAAGTTTGAACTTCAAGGGGAGATAACTCCAGATAGAAGACGAAAATCAAAATTCGGCCGACGTACAAGGCGAGTTTGTGTTACAGGCTATCATCCCTGAAAATTTCATGCAAATCGGTTCAGCCGTTATTTCAGAATCCGTTTAACAAAAAACGTACAAATAATAAGAAAAAAAACCGGATAATAACAATAGGTCTTCCAGACTTTCGTCTTGAAGACCTAACTAGGATTGCCACAGGCAATACTTAGGTCTTCAAGACTTCTGCTTGACCTAGAACTCCATGTTGGACTTAGGGTTATACATCTGTTTCTCTGCTTTAAAATGAGCTATCAAACATGTCTCTATCTTCAGTAGTTATTTTACAAAAATTCCCCAAAGAAGGTACCCCTCTGAAAAAGGAAAAATCACATATTAATGGACCCCTACATTACATTTTTCACGATTAAAACAAAATGGTTAAGTTTTCCATACTAAGGTGTAACATAGAAAATGTTGTGCTTTAATTTCCACTTAAGAAGATGTAATCAGCATTTAGATTGCATATATAATTAATGCGTTATGCTGAATATTCAAGAAAATACTCAAAAATGCTTAAATTATGACCCCTAGACATCGCTTGCGATGTTCGAGGCTTAACTATAAACTTTTTGATGAAAGCGGTCAACATAAAAGTTGTTCTTCCTGAAATTGTGCATACGTTGGTGTATGCACAATTTCAATAGCGTAAGAAGTTAAGCAGTAATGATCCTTTAAACATGGCTGAAAATGGCGAGTTCTGAAAAATGGCAATCTTCTATGACTTGTCACACATAAACTATGACAGAAAAATGTTTGAAATTTATCTACCTTAATAAAGGACATCTCTACTTCAGGATGATATATTAAACATAATTGTATCTTCAGTGGTTTACAATGGAAAATTCTACAAAGAAAGTACCCCTCGAAAAGTCTCAAAATCCCAAAATTTTACATTTTTGGAAATACGTCCAAATTGTGTCGATACTACCAACTTTTACATGATAATGATATATTGTGGAATTGTTTAACTAGTTATATGGAAGAGATAGCAATAACTAACTTTGACATAAGTTCATTTGTAACAGAGTTATGCCCCTTTGAACATATAGCCTAAAAACGTTCTTTTAAAAAAAGGTCCATATTCAAGGGCATATTCCTGAAATTCGAGGACGAAATTCAAAATTTGGAAAAGATCAAGTTGTTGTACATTCATTTAGCTTTCGGATGAGCTATCACACATAGTTGTATGTATTGCCGTGATTTAAGAGAAGATATTTGAAGACGCGTACCCTTAAAACTGCGAAAGTTGACAAAATTTTCAGTTTTTCCGAAATAGCAAAAAATCTATTGTTACGGCCGAAAACCGCTATATGCCTAATCGATGGGGAATGTTGTTGCCCACATTTTGGTGAAAGTTTTATGAAAATATCTTTATTTGTTTTTGAGCTATTAAGGTTTAAAGTTTTGACTTCAAGGGGAGATAACTCAAGATAGGAGACGAAAATCAAAATTCGGCCGACGTACAAGGCGAGTTTTTGTTACAGGCTATTATCCCTGAAAATTTCGTGCAAATCGGTTCAGCCGTTACTTCAGAATCCGTTTAACAAAAAACGTACAAATAATAAGAAAAAAAACCGGATAATAACAATAGGTCTTCCAGACATTCGTCTTGAAGACCTAACTAGGATTGACGCGTCAATACTTAGGTCTTCAAGACTTCTGTTTGACCTTGAACTCCATGTTGGACTCTCGTTTATTCATCAGTTTCTCCGCTTTAAAATGAGCTATCAAACATGTCTCTATCTTCAGTAGTTATTTTACAAAAAGTGTCCAAAGACAATGACCCTCTGAAAATGGAACGATTGCTTTTTAATGGACCCCTACATGACCTTTCTGACGATTAAGACAAAATGGTTAATATTTTCATACTAACTTGCAACATACAAAATTTTGTGCTTTAATTTCCAATTAAGTAGATGTAATCATTATTTAGATTGCATACATAATTAATGCGTTATGTTTTTCTGAATATTACAAAAAATACTAAAAAATGCTTAAATGTGGACCCCTAGACAACGTTTACGATGTTCGGAGCTTAACTATCAACTTTTTGATGAAAGAGTACAATATAGAGGTTGTAGATCTTGAAATTGTGCATACGAAGGTATCAATAACATTCCAATATCTCAATTAGTTAAGCAGTCATGATCCTGTGAAGTTTGTTGAAAATGGCGATTTTCTAAAAATGACAAAGTTCTATGATTTGTCACAGTAAAGCATTACAGACACAAGCTTGACATTTATTATTGTTAATAAAGGACATATTTGCTTCAACCTGAGGTATTCAACATAATTGTACCTTCAGTGGTTTACAATCGAAAATTCTTCAAAGAAAATACCCCTCGAAAAGTCTCAAAATCACAGAATTTTACTTTTTTGGAAATACGTCCAAATTGTGTCGATACTATCAACTTTTACATGATAATGATATATTGTGGAATTGTTTAACTAGTAATAAGAAAGAGATAACAGTAAGTAACTTTGATATAAGTCAATTTGTTACAGAGCTAGGCTCCTTTGAACATAGAGCCGAAAAACGCCATTTTCAAAAAGGTCCATATTCAAGGACACATTACTAAAATTCGAGGCCATAATTCAAAATTCGGGCGAGATCACTTTTTTCTAAATTCATTTAGCTTTCAGATGAGCTATCACACATAGCTGTATGTATTGCCGTGATTTAGGAGAAGATTTTCAAAGACGCGTACCCTAAAAATCGCGAAAGTGCGCAAAATTTTCAGTTTTTTCGAAATAGCAAAAAATCTATCCTGCCGGCCGAAAACAGCTATAGGCCTTATCCATTGGGAATGTTGTTGCCCACATTTTGGTGAAAGTTTTATGAAAATATCTTGATAAGTTTTCGAGCTATTGAGGTTTGAAGTTTTAACTTCAAGGGGAGATAACTCACGAAAGAAGTCGAAAATCCAAAAAGTGGCTGGCTATTGTCTAAGTTGGGTCACAGGCTATCATCCCTGAAAATTTCATGCAAATCAGTTCAGCCGTTACTTCAGAATCCGGCGCACAAAAACGTACAAATAATAATAATAAGAAACTAGGATTGACGCGTCAATACTTAGGTCTTCAAGACTTCTGCTTGACCTTCAGCTCCTTGTTGGATCGAAGAATGTCACCAATAATGTTTCTAACAAAACTTCTATGTGTAACATCTCATAATGTGCTGAGAAAACCTAAAAAAATCATAAATTTTATTTTAAATTAAAATGGCGGGAAAACCACGTGACCTACGAATTCGTCATGATTGACTTTTTTGCTTGCATTGTTATTCCCCATCTTTTGAAAAAAGTTTCAAGTCTCTAAGACAATTTTGAAAATTTTCCCCATGTTAAAATTCGAAATCGTGATTTTCTGTCATTTTTCAGCCTAATTTGTGACCGGAAATGACTGTTCGCGAGCGATTTTATTATTGATTCCCAAAAACACTATATTGATCTAGTAGCCCTGAAAATTTCATTCAGTTTTAAGGTCGGGAAGTTGGAGTAATTTCCCCTTAAAGTAGGTCCAGTTTATAAAGTCGCCCAACTTTGAAAGGTCACTGTGCGAAAAGTATTAGGAATTCGCACAAACAAGAACAAACTTGTTATTCCCCAATGTGTCAGCTATATATAAGTTAAGTTTCAGCTCTTAGGTGTTAATATCTTCGGAGTGGTGTTTCCGCAAAGGTACATGGGGTCAGACATTTTGAAAAAGATAGAAAATCCAAGATGGCGGCTGAACCACGTGACTTACGATTTCACCGCGATTTACTTTTTTGCTCGGATTGTCAATGCGCATGTTTTAAAAAAAGTTCCAAATCTCTAGGTGCATTTTGAAAAAAATTCCCATGTTAAAAATCGAAATTTTGAATCGAACTGGACCTTTAATGAGTAGAGCAATCGAAAATCCGTTCGACCACTTTTCAGATCCCATTGAACTCTACCATCCCTGAAAGTTTCATCAAAATCGGTTCAGCCGTTACTTCAGAAGTCGGCGAACAAAAAAGTGTGGAAATAATAATAATAATAACTAGGATTGACGCGTCAATACTTAGGTCTTCAAGACTTCTGCTTGACCCTCAGCTCCATGTTTGATCGAGGAATGTCACAAACATTGTTCTGTCAAACTTCCATTCGTAGCATCTTATAATGTACTGAGAAAACCTAAAAAAAATCATAAATTTAATTTTAAAATTAAGATGGCGCCAAAACCACGTGACCTACGAATTCGCCATGATTGACTTTTTTGCTTGCATTGTCATTGCCCATCGTTTACTAAAAGTTTCAAGTCTCTATCTCAATTTTTTAAATTTTCCCCATGTTAAAATTCAAAATCGTGATTTCCTGTCATTTTTCAGCCTTAATTGTGACCGGAAATGACTGTTCGCGAGCGATTTTATTATTGATTCCTAAAGACAATATATTGATGTAGTAGCCCTGAAAATTTCATGCAATTGTAAGATCAGGAAAGTGGAGTAATGTCCCCTTGAAGTAGGTCCAATGTAACAAGTCGCCCAACTTTGAAAGGTCACTGTCGGAAAAGTATTAGAAATTCGCACAAACAAGAACAAACTTGTTATTCCCAAATGTGTCAGCTATATATAAATTAAATTTCAGCTCTTTAGTAGTAATATCTTCGGAGTGGTGTTTCCGCAAAGGTACATGGGGTCAGACATTTTGAAAAAGTTAGAAAATCCAAGATGGCGGCTGAACCACGTGACTTACGATTTCACGGCGATTTACTTTTTTGCTCGGATTGTCAATGCGCATGTTTTAAAAAAAGTTCCAAGTCTCTAAGTGCATTTTGATTTTTTTTCCCATGTTAAAAATCGAAATTTTGAATCGAACTGGACCTTTAACGAGGACAGCAATCCAAAATCCGTTCGACCACTTTTCAGATCGCATTGAAACCTACCATCCCTGAAAGTTTCATCAAAATCGGTTCAGCCGTTACTTCAGAAGTCGGCGAACAAAAACGTGTGGAAAGAATAATAATAATAATAGAAGGATTCGGATAAAAACAATACGTCTTCCAGACTTTGTCTTGAAGACCTAACTAGGATTGCCACAGGCAATACTTAGGTCTTCAAGACTTCTGCTTGACCTAGAACTCCATGTTGGACTTAGGGTTATTCGTCTGTTTCTCCGCTTTAAAATGAGCTATCAAACATGTCTCTATCTTCAGTAGTTTTTTTACAAAAATTCTCCAAAGAAGGTACCCCTCTGAAAACGAAAAAATCACATATTAATGGACCCCTACATTACATTTCTCACGATTAAGACAAAATGGTTAATATTTCCATACTAAGGTGTAACATGGAAAATGTTGTGCTTTAATTTCCACTTAAGAAGATGTAATCATCATTTAGATTGCATGCATAATTAATGCGTTATGCTGTTCTGAATATTCAAGAAAAGACTCAAAAATGCTTAAATTTGGACCCCTAGACATCGCTTGCGATGTTTGAGGCTTAACTATCAACTTTTTGATGAAAGCGGTCAACATAAAGGTTGTTCTTCTTGAAATTGTGCATACGTAGGTGTCTATAAACTTTCAATAGCATGAAACGTTAAGCAGTTATGAACCTATCAACTTTGTTGAAAATGGCGATTTTTAAAAAATGACAAACTTCTATGACTTGTCACAAAAAAACTAAGACAGATACGAGCTTTAAAAATATTGTCCTTAATAAATGACGTTTCTACATCACCAGAATCTATTTAAAGTCTTCCTATCTTCAATGGTTCATGATCAATAATTCCCCAAAGGATAAACACCTCAAAAAGTCTCAAAACCAAAATATTCCACTGTTTTGGGAATATGCTCAAATTACGCCGAAACCATCAACTTTTATATGATAATGACGTGTTATGGAATTGTTAATCTAGTTATTAGGAAGAGATTGAAGTCAGTAAGTTTGACATAACTTCATTTATAACATAGTTATGTTCCTTTGAATGCGAGTCCAAAAAATTCAATTTTAAAAAAGTCCATTTTTCAAATCGCTGTATTCTGATAACCGTTATCAATACAGTTTTGGTTTTAGGTATCGTTTACACAGTGGCTATTCAGCTTTAAAATGAGCTATCACACATAGCTGTATGTATTGCCGTTATTTAGGAGAAGATTTTTGAAGACGCGTACCCTCAAAATCGCGAAAGTTCACCAAATTTTCAGTTTTTTCGAAATAGCAAAAAATCTATTATTACGGCCGAAAACCGCTATAGGCTAAATCGATGGGGAATGTTGTTGCCCACATTTTGGTGAAAGTTTTATGAAAATATCTTGATAAGTTTTCGAGATATTGAGGATTGAAGTTTCAACTTCAAGGGGAGATAACTCAAGAACCAGGTCGAAATTCAAAATTCGGGCGACGTACAAATCTAAGTTAGGACACGGGCTACCATCCCTGAAAATTTCATGTAGATCGAACCAGCCGTTACGTGGGAAAACTTGGAACAAAATAGTACAAATAATAATAATAATAACTAGGATTGACACGTCAATACTTAGGTCTTCAAGACTTCTGCTTGACCTTGAACTCCATGTTGGACTCTCGGTTATTCACCAGTTTCTCTGCTTTAAAATGAGCTATCAAACATGTCTCTATCTTCAGTAGTTTTTTTACAAAAATTCTCTAAAGACAATGACCCCCTGAAAATGGAAAATTGCTTATTAATTGACCCCTACATGACCTTTCTCACAATAACGACAAAATGGCTAATATTTTCATACTAAGGTGCTATAAAACATATTGTGCTTTAATTTCCACTTAGGTAGATGTTATCATCATTAAGTTTGCATGTATAAGTAATGCGTTATGTTCTTTTGAATATTCAATAAAATACTAAAAAATGCGTTAATTTGGACCCCTAGACAACATTTGCGATGTTCGGAGCTTAACTATCAACTTTTTGATGAAAGGGTTCAACAGAAACGTTGTTGTTCTTGAAATTATCCATCCGTAGGTATAAATACAATGTCAATATTTTAATTAGTTAAGCAGTTATGATCCTTTGAACTTTGCTTAAAATGGCGATTTTTTAAAAATGACAAACTTCTATGACTTGTCACAAAAAAACTAAGACAGATACGAGCTTGAAAAATATTGTCCTTAATAAATGACGTTTCTACTTCAACAGGACCTATTTTAAATCTTCCTATCTTCAGTGATTCATCATCAATAATTATCCATAGGTTATACCCGTCGAAAATGCTCAAAATCAAAAAATTTTACTTTTTTGAGAATATGTCCAAATTGTGCCGAAACTATCAACTTTTATATGACATCGATGTATTATGGACTTGTTACGCTCTTTATTAGCAAGATATGGCTATCAATAACTTTGACGTAAGTCAATTAGTTACAGAGTTATGCTCCTTTGAAATTGCAGGCGAAAAAAGCCCTTTTTAAAAAGGACCATATTCAAGGGCAGATTACTCGAATTCTAGGCCGAAATTCAAAATTCTGTTAGCAAATTATATTCTACGTTGTCTTGGCTTTCGAATGAGCTATCACACATATCTGTATGTATTGCCGTGATTTAGAAGAAGATTTTTGAAGACGCGTACCCTCAAACCCGCGAAAGTGCATCAAATTTTCAGTTTTTTCGAAATAGCGAAAAATCTATCATTACGGCCGAAATCCGCACTAGTCCTAATCGATGGGGAATGTTGTTGCCCACATTTTGGTGAAAGTTTTTTGAAAATATCTTGGTAAGTTTTCGAGCTATTGAGGTTTAAAGTTTCAACTTCCAGGGGGGATAACTCACGAAAGAAGTCGAAAATCCAAAAAGCCAAAAAATTACTTCTAAGTTTGGTTACAGGCTACATTTCCTGAAAATTTCATGCAAATCGGCCCAGCCGTTACTGAGAAATCTGCTGCACAAAATTGGTACAAAGAATAATAAAAATAATCAGGATAATAACAATACGTCTTCGAGACATACGTCTTGAAGACCTAATAACTAGGATTGACGCGTCAATACTGCAGGTCTTCAAGACTTCCGCTTTGACCTTTGGGCATGGAACCTTTGTAAACAACGTTTTTGGGCTTTGTACTTCTCAATAATAACTACGGGAACGGTTTCGAAGCAATTTGTAAAAGCAGTAAAAATGTTTTTATTTTTTTGGCTCAAAATTTGTTTGGCCTCAAAGCTTGATTTTTCGCTGTTACATGGTGGCAGAAACATGGCAAGACAGGAAAAGACACTTTTGGAGTGTGTACCTCTCAATAAGAACTAAGGACACTGATTTGAATTTTTTTTTAACACCAGGAAAAAAAAAACGCCTTTTGCTCCGATTCGGCTCAAACCTTGATTTTTCTGATCCTTGCGGGATTAGAAAGTTGAGAAATCCAGGTTGCGCTTTGGACTCTAAAAAAAAAAAAAAAAAAAAAAAAAAGTAAAAAGACATCCCTATATGTATGGCATTGATTCAGGCAGGCAGGCTTTACTTGGTTGTTTCCTTGTGTCTATTGATTGAATCAGTTGGTCAGCTTTTATACGAGCTATCAAACGTGATTCTATCTTCAGTAGTTTTCGAACAAAAAATCTCCAAAGGAAATCCCCTGAAAATCGTCAAATGTCTTCATGTCGACATTTTGCTTTAAGGGTCAACTTTTACATGAATACATTCTGCAGTGGAATTGTTAAACCACAAATGATGAACCGATTGCAATAAACAGAATTCGAATCAAAGTTTTCCTTAGCCAGTTATGTCCCTTTGAAAGCGAGCCGTAAAAATAAGTTTTTCAAAAACGTCAATTTTCAAATTGCTGTACCTCGTTAACCGTTCAAAATAGACCAACGGTTTGGGGGGTTCCTTTAAACTACATTCTTTCAGCTTTCAAATGAGCTATTGCATGATGCTCTATGTATTGCCGTTATTTAGGAGAAGATTTTTGAAGACGCGTACCCTCAAACTCGCGAAAGTTCACCAAATTTTCAGTTTTTGTGAAATAGCAAAAAATCTATTGTTACGGCCGAAAACTGCTATAGGCCTAATCGATGGGGAATGTTGTTGCCCACATTTTGGTGAAAGTTTTATGAAAATATCTTGAATAGTTTTCGAGCTATTAAGGTTTGAAGTTTCAACTTCAAGGGGAGATAACTCAAGAACCAGATCGAAATTTAAAAAAATGGCTCGACAAAATCTAAGTTAGGACACGGGCTATCATCCCTGAAAATTTCATGCAGATCGGACCAGCGGTTTTTCGGGAAAACATGGAACAAAATCGTCGGAATAATAATAATAATAAGGAAAAACACGATAACAACAATAGGTCTTCAGACATTCGTCTTGAAGACCTAATAATAGAAGGATTCGCATAATAACAATACGTCTTCCAGACTATGTCTTGAAGACCTAACTAGGATTGCCAAGGCAATACTTAGGTCTTCAAGACTTCTGCTTGACCTTGAACTCCATGTTGGACTCAGGGTTATTCATCTGTTTCCCTGCTTTAAAATGAGCTATCAAGCAAGTCTCTATCTTCAGTAGTTTTTTTACAAAAATTTCCCTAAGAAGGTACCCCTCTGAAAACGGAAAAATCACATATTAATGGACCCCTACATTACATTTCTCACCATTAAGACAAAATGGTTAATATTTCCATACTAAGGTGTACATAGAAAATGTTGTGCTTTAATTTCCACTTAAGAAGATGTAATCATCATTTAGATTGCATACATAATTAATGCGTTATGCTGTTCTGAATATTCAAGAAAATACTCAAAAATGCTTAAATTTGGACCCCTAAACATCGCTTGCGATGTTCGAGCCTTAACTATCAACTTTTTGATGAAAGCGGTCAACATAAAAGTTGTTCTTCTTGAAATTGTGCATACGTAGGCGTATGCAACATTTCAATAGCGTAAGAAGTTAAGCAGTAATGATCCTTTAAACATGGCTGAAAATGGCGAGTTCTGAGAAATGGCAATCTTCTATGACTTGTCACACATAAACTATGACAGAAAAATGTTTGAAATTTATTTACCTTAATAAAGGACATCTCTACTTCAGGATTATATATTAAACATAATTGTATCTTCAGTGGTTTACAATGGAAAATTCGACAAAGAAAGTACCCCTCGAAAAGTCTCAAAATCCCAAATTTTTACATTTTTGGAAATACGTCCAAATTGTGTCGATACTATCAACTTTTACATGATAATGATATATTGTGGAATTGTTTAACTAGTTATATGGAAGAGATAGCAATAAGTAACTGTGACATAAGTTCATTTGTAACAGAGTTATGCCCCTTTGAACATATAGCCTAAAAACGCTCTTTTAAAAAAAGGTTCATATTCAAGGGCATATTCCTGAAATTCTAGGACGAAATTCAAAATTAGGGCGAGATCACTTTTTTCTAAATTTATTTAGCTTTCAGATGAGCTATCACACATAGCTGTATGTATTGCCGTGATTAAGGAGAAGATTTTCAAAGACGCGTACCCTAAAAATCGCGAAAGTGCGCGAAATTTTAAGTTTTTTCGGGATAGCCCGATGGGCTTATGGCATGGCATGGTGTCCGGCGTCCGTCCATCCGTCCATCCAACTTTTCGCTTTTTCGACTTCTTCTCCAGAACCAATGACTCCACAGAGCTGAAATTTTATGTGCAGACTCCTTTGCCAATGGGGATTCTAAATTGTAGATTTCGTGACCCCGTGACCCCAAATGGGGTCACAGGGGTCACATCCTTAAAAACCTATTTTCATCTTCTTCTCTCTAGTTTCAAAAGGTCTAGAGAGCTGAAAAGTTGTGTGCAGACTCCTTGGTCAATGAGGATTCTAAATTGTAGATTTTGTGACCCCATGACCCAAAATGGGGTCACAGTGGTCACAACTTTAAGAACCTTTGTTCATATTCTTTTGTCTAGAAAGCTGAAATGTTTTGTGCAGAGTCCTTTGACAATAGGAATTCTAAATTGTAGATTTGGTGACTCTGTGACCCCAATCTAGGTCACAGGGGTCATGATCTAAGATCCTATCTTTTGCTTGTAAACAATGTATTACTTGAGATAACTTAAATATTTAACCTTAGATAGTACATAAATGAAATTCTAATGAGCTACAGAGCCCATGGCTCTATTTTTTTATTAGCTCATCAGGCCTGAAAGGCCCAGCGGGCTTATGGCATGGCATGGCGTCCGGCATCCGTCCATCCGTCTGTAAACTTTTTGCATTTTCGACTTCTTCTCAAGTTCCAAAGGGTCTAGAGAGCTGAAAACTTGTTTGCAGACTCCTTGGCTAATTGGGATTCTAAATTGTAGATTTGCTAACCAAATAAGGTCTCCGGGGTCACAACCCTAAATCCTATTTTCATCTTCTTATCCAGTACCAAAAGGTCTAGATAGCTGGAATTTTTTATGCAGACTCCTTGTCCAAGGGAGATTCTAAACTGTAGATTTTGTGACCCCATGACTCAAAATAGGGTCGCAGGGATCACTCAGCTGATTCTTTGGCTACACCTGTAAATCCTAGTTTAGTTTTCTTTTCAAGAACTGAAGCTTTAAAAGCTGAAAGCAGACATTTTGGTCAATGTGAAGTATAAATGTAGCATTGTTAAGTTTCTGATTACTTTAGTATTCTGAGCTTCTTACTAATTTTGGAATCAAGTTGATTATGATAAAGGTTGATTTATTACAGAGCCGATGTTGTCGTCTCCAACAAGTCCCGGGATAAACCAGTACCTTCCAGGCTATCTTCTTGGTGAAACAACTCAACATGTCATATCGGTAAGTGATAATAATAATGAGGGAATTTGTATAGCGCTGATCTCCACACCTCAGGGGCATGCTCTAAGCGCATACAAGGAGTTCAAAAAGGAGGAGTTCAATATCTTTCAAAAAGATATGTCTTAAGAGATCGCTTAAAGTTATCGAGCGTAGGAGAGTTTCTCAGGTCAAAGGGAAGAGAGTTCCATAAGGTAGCAGAAACATGCTGGAAAGATCTGGCACCAAATGACTTCAACTTGTAGGGGGGAACACAGAGGAGAAGCTGATCAGCAGAGCGGAGATTTCGTGTGGGCTGGTAAGACTGATGTTAACCCTTACGTTGCGTATATATATTTTACCAATTTTAGCTCCTGTGGCGGAATTTACAGGCTTGCAGCTCGCAGCAGTAGTTTGGGCTTTGGCACTAACTAGCTCTGCTGGTGGAATTTCCAGGCGGCGATTCCGGTACCGTTTTTACAAAATATACCGAATCTACATGGCAAATAAGGACTATATACGGGCGTTCAATACAAATTCAAGTAGCGACACCCGTACACGAATAGCTAATTCACACCCGAAACTTTGAATGAATTTTCTATGATTTTTCGTTTTTATCTACTACTTTCGAAAGATTGTCTTTAATTCGGGCCTCGTAACATCATAAATACGAAACGAAAAAAAATCCATTATTATAAGGAATTGAAGACAAGATGTCTAGCTTCACAATGATATACAAATTATTAGAATGCGACCTTTGGTTATAATTCTATAGCTATGTAAAGTTTGTCTTTATTTCCACCTATCAAATCGTAAATACTTACAACATGTATGCGGTATTGCGAACGGTCGTTCATCGCACTTTTCCAAGAAATCATAATCTCGAACCAGTTGACAAATAAGCACATGTCAACCCAAATATGGTTATGTTGTTTGACCTTTCAAATAAAAGCTAACCTCGAACCATAACTGATGAAAATATGTTGATTAGTTTGTGTGCCGTTTGGTTTCACATGCCTCTAAGAAAGGTAAAATTGTATCTTTATTTCTGTGAATAAATATGCGCATTTTATATAGAATAAAAGATTATTCTTTTCGGTTTATTGTGATATAAAAAATAAGAAAATGCATTCAGTATTTTAGCCGTGATAAATGTGCAAGAAGTTGTGAAAATCGCCGATTGATAAAGGGATTGTCGAAGTGTAAACGTGCCCTTTTCCACGGCGCTTGCTGTGTCTTTATTATTTTTTTGACATTTTCTAATTTTATATGGGAATGTAGTCCATTCTTTCCCCTTTATTTTGCCGTATTTTTTTTTTAAAACAAACAATTCGCTCGCATGATACGAAGTGCGGGAGTAATGCGAGTTACCAATTTTTTTCCCGTCTCGCGAGATGCGAAGCAGATAGCAGGTACGGGCAAGGCAAACCCGAGGCAATGCAAACACATGGGTGAAAATAGCCTCAAGCGTAATTACGCTTCGGGGGGGAGCACGACAAAAATGGCCTTTGTAAAGCTAATTATTGATGCCTTACAGGTCAACAATGCACACGCAAATTGGTGTGAATTTTGCTGGACATTCCGACCAGACACTGATCAAAGCTTCATTGTCACGGCTAACCGCGGAGCGTAAATACAGCCATTCTCATGGAGCGACTCACGGACACAATCGACTCGGGACCCGTTCCCAGGGCTTGCAAAGCGAGAGACAGCAGTGGAATTATTCTAAGTCTTGTATCCGGGATTCGTAATGAGGTACCTCTGACGTGCTTATAGCTCTCCCGGATAATTCCGGGATTTGCAAGTTAAGGGTTAAGTTCTGAAGGTATGGCGGAGAAGTTTTATGAACATATTGGTAGGTCAGAGACAGAATTTTGAACTGGATCCTCTCTTCTACCCGCAGCCAATGAAGGGATTTGAGAACCCGTTGAATGTGATCTCTAAGCTTTGTTTTGCTTACTACCCTTGCTGCGGTGTTTTGTATTCGCTGCAAACGTTGGAGTTGATCTTTTGTAATGCCATGTAGTAAGCCATTACAATAGTCTAGTCGAGACGAAATGAGAGATAGCATGAGAGTCTCTGTGACATCCCTTGATAAGAAACGTCTAATAGCACCAATGTTCTTGATGTGGTAATGGCAGACTTTGGATAGATAGCTGATATGATCTTCCATGGTCAAAGTAGAGTAAAAAAATACACCTAGATCTTTAACACGATGTGAAAAGGGAATGAATTCCTCTCAAAGACGAAAAACCTCCACTGAACACTTCTTGAGTCTCTGAGGGGGGCCAAATACAATGGCCTCTGTCTTGTCTGCGTTAAGTTTTAAAGTGCTTTCAAGTTTCAACCTTTCACCTCATATGCATTATAAGTTTTACTTTTCACTTGCATGCATTACCGGGTATAATTTTTTGCCTCATCATGCCTGAAAGGCCCGATGGGCTTATGGCATGGCATGGTGTGACTGCTGATGTCCGTCCATCATTCTGTCCATCCTTCAGACCGTAAACTCTTTTCTTTTTCGACTTCTTCTTCAGAACTGCTGGCTCTAGGAAGCTAAAATTTTATGTACAGACTCCTTGGGATTAACCCTTTAGTTACCGGTATATATTTTACCCATTTTAGCCCCTGTGGCGGAATTTACAAGCTCGCAGCTCGCAGCAGTAGTTTTGTCTAAGGCACTAATTAGCTCTGCTGGCGGAATTTCCAGGTGGCAATTTTTACGAAATATACCGCATCTACATGGTGAATACGGGCAATATAAGGGCGTTCAATACAAATTCAAGTCGCGGCATACGTACACAAATGGTTACTTCATACCCACAACTTTGAATTAATTTTCTAAGATTTTTCTTTATTTTTCTATTACTTTGTAAAGATTTTCTTTAATTCGGGCCTTATAACATCATAAATTTGGAGCGTGCTACTGAAATTTATATATGGATTTGAAGACCAGATGTCTGTCTTTACAATGATATAAACATTATTAGAATGCGACCTTTGGTTATAATTCTATTGTCATCTATAAAGTTTGTCTTTATTTCCAGCTTTATGAAATCAAAACTCCTGAGCGCGCATATTGCGAATTTTAAATGTACTTGTAGACAATTTATTCCTCTTTACAATGACATAAAGATTATTAGAATATGACCTATGGTTCAGAAAATATAACCATTAGAGTGACGCTACCCCGACAGTACCACATGAATGGGTCCCGACGCACACCAAGTTACTGGCACCACTTGGTCCCCCCGGGACTGGGCTAATTACAGTACCGTGACCTTCTCAAGACCTCCTCGAGGGTGCCAGAGCCGAGCGAGCATGGAACTAATGGGTACTAATGAGCACAGCATACACTTATCACCGCGCAAACGCAATACATGTTGCGCGGTGTAAAGTTTGTCTTTATTTGCAGCTTTATTAAATTGTAAATACTTTTCGCGCTCATGCGAAACATGTATGTACTTGAAGACAATTTATTCCTCTTTACATTGATATAAAAATTATTGGAATACGTCAAATGGTTCGCAATATATGAAGAGCGTAAGGAAGGCACCCCCAGTACTTAGAAAATTCATTTTTGAAAAACTAACTTTTTGCGACATCTGGCGCATCACTTGCCGCATGTTTATTTTTCCCTGCGCATATACAAATGATACATGGAATTTATTGCTCTTTACGATGATGTAAAAAGAAAGAAAAAAGCTATAGCGTGCGAAAGGAAGGTACTCTCGGTACTTTGAGGCAACTTTTTGAGGATGGCGCATCTCACAGCATGGCCGCAACTTTAGTTTTTTGTGCCCATGTGTAAATTTTATATGGAATCAAAGCCGAATCTTTCCTCTTTACGAGGATGTAAGTTTTATGAAAATCGGCCACCCGGTTCAGCATTTATGGGTGGTATTTATGATGCGGTTCTGGCTGAACTTCCATGAAAGCTTGCATTCACTTTCTCTGTCTCTTTGACAAAATAAAAACTATTTTATTTGCAATGACATATATTACAATAAATTTACATTGCATTTATGTACAAATATGTACACACATATTTACAGCTTTTAGGGACCTAACAAGGTCTGTATATAATGTTTATATACTGGTTGTCCACGCTTCGGCTCTCTTTACTTTCAATTTTCTTCATCTTCATTATCTTCTTCATTTCTTTCTTTGTCTGTGGCAGTGATTTAAGCCCTGGTGTAGTCAGTGGCGGTGTGATACAGTTTGAAGCATGGTGCGGCGCACAGAGCAACATTACAATCTGTACATCCATAAGAAGACTCTCTGCCAACTCGTTTTTTCTTCCTTGCTGGCGCATTGCCTTCTTCTATCTGTTTTGCGAGGACGGCGCGTTTTGCCTTAGAGCATACCACACACATCCTTGTGATGTTTTTTTTCTTTCCGACAGCCTGAATCTTTGTCGGAAAGTGACGTCCATGAAGACGAGTGACACTCTCATCGCTCGTGCTCGGCCGACCACGTCTGCCAGGGGTCCAGATAAGATTTGTATTTGCGTAGAATACGCATGAATTATTCAGATATATATACGCATGAAAAATGAAATCAATGAGTGAAAGATACGCACAAATCTATCAGAATACGAGTCCGATTTTGTGTACATGCGTGACTGTCAAAATAGTGTTGTTAGCAAGGTCAGAGGACCTATAAATTTCATGGTACTTCTGTCAACTGAAATTGCCTTTCACTTGTCAATAACTTTAATAAATATATTTCTGTATCAAAATATATATTTAAATATTAATTGCCAAAACTGCCGATAAACAATAATAGTCCATCAAAATTATCGGAAACGCTAACCAAAAACAAAAGGGAGGCTACTCTTACTTCCTCTAAACTAGGCGCTGTCTGATGAATGTTTATCATACAGCGCAAACGTGCACTTATCTGTAACCAGTTATCGGCATTTGTTTAGAAATGACAGGCTCTTCACCCGGTTTTCTCGTGGTCTGTCTTTACTGGTTTGACATCTGTTTAAACTTATTTTAGTGTTGATAACCTGGGAAATCATTATTAGCAGCTCTGACTAAGTCGGAGCTGCTATCAGTTTTTGTGCAGTTTCCATCGCTGCCGCTGGCGCGTTTTGTATTGGCTATAACTTTTTTCCTAATTAGGTTTTGAGAACTCATATACATAACTTCTTACTTATACCCCTGGGGAATTTTTTTGACATGTTCACATTCAAGGTCAAAGGTCAAGGTCACGAGTTCTGAAATTGCTAAAAAAATCCTTGTAAACACGATAACTTGAAAAATATTTGTGCTATCAGGCTCTCCTTTGGTGTATATCAACTATGGAGAAAGGCCAAGATTTGAAAAGGTTTTCGCTAAAATCCGTCGACGGTCAAGGTCATAGTGAGGTCACAACTTAAGCATGCTTTTGCAAAAATGTCTTATTTCAACTATTAACACTTTGAATCATTACATGATTGTGATACACAATGAAAAGTGATCACTGATTTTGTGACCTTGAATTTTAAAGATCAAGGTCACGAGATAGGGACTTGGTCACCAGTTCTGAAATCACTAAATAACTTCTTTCCAAGGAGGTATCAACACCTCATTAACATAACTTCTTACTTATGCCCCTGGGGAATTATTTTGACATGTTCATATTCAAGGTCAAAGGTCAAGGTCACGAGTTCTGAAATCCCTAAAAAAATCCTTGTAAACACGATAACTTGAAAAATATTTGTGCTATCAGGCTCTTCTTTGGTGTATATCAACTATGGAGAAAGGCCAAGATTTGAAAAGGTTTTCGCTAAAATCCGTCAAAGGTCAAGGTCATAGTGAGGTCACAACTTAAGCATGCTTTTGCAAAAATGTCTTATTTCAACTATTAACACTTTGAATCATTACATGATTGTGATACACAATGAAAAGTGATCACTGATTTTGTGACCTTGAATTTTAAAGATCAAGGTCACGAGATAGGGTCTTGGTCACCAGTTCTGAAATCACTAAATAACTTCTTTCCAAGGAGGTATCAACACCTCATAAACATAACTTCTTACTTTCGCCCTGGGGAATTATTTTGACATGTTCATATTCAAGGTCAAAGGTCAAGGTCACAAGTTCTGAAATTGCTAAAACAATCCTTGTAAACACGATAACTTGTAAAATATTTGTGCTATCAGGCTCTTATTTGGTATATATCAACTATGGAGAAAGGCCAAGATTTGAAAAGGTTTTCGCTAAAATCCGTCGACGGTCAAGGTCATAGTGAGGTCACAACTTAAGCATGCTTTTGCAAAAATGTCTTATTTCAACTATTAACACTTTGAATCATTACATGATTGTGATACACAATGAAAAGTGATCACTGATTTTGTGACCTTGAATTTTAAAGATCAAGGTCACGAGATAGGGTCTTGGTCACCAGTTCTGAAATCACTAAATAACTTCTTTCCAAGGAGGTATCAACACCTCATTAACATAACTTCTTACTTTCGCCCTGGGGAATTATTTTGACATGTTCATATTCAAGGTCAAAGGTCAAGGTCACAAGTTCTGAAATTGCTAAAACAATCCTTGTAAACACGATAACTTGTAAAATATTTGTGCTATCAGGCTCTTATTTGGTATATATCAACTATGGAGAAAGGCCAAGATTTGAAAAGGTTTTCGCTAACATCCGTCAAAGGTCAAGGTCAAAGCGAGGTCACAACCTAAGCATGCTTTTGCGAAAATGTCTTATTTCAACTATTAACACTTTGAATCATTACATGATTGTGATACACAATGAAAAGTGATCACTGATTTTGTGACCTTGAATTTTAAAGGTCAAGGTCACGAGATAGGGTCTTGGTCACCAGTTCTGAAATCACTAAATAACTTCTTTCCAAGGGGGTATCAACACCTCATATACATAACTTCTTACTTTCGCCCTGGGGAATTATTTTGACATGTTCATATTCAAGGTCAAAGGTCAAGGTCACAAGTTCTGAAATTGCTAAAACAATCCTTGTAAACACGATAACTTGTAAAATATTTGTGCTATCAGGCTCTTATTTGGTATATATCAACTATGGAGAAAGGCCAAGATTTGAAAAGGTTTTCGCTAACATCCGTCAAAGGTCAAGGTCATAGCGAGGTCACAACCTAAGCATGCTTTTGCGAAAATGTCTTATTTCAACTATTAACACTTTGAATCATTACATGAATGTGATTCACAATGAAAAGTGATCACTGATTGTGTGACCTTGAATTTTAAAGGTCAAGGTCACGAGATATGGTCATGCTGACCAGTTCTGAAATCACTAAGTAACTTTTTTCCATGAATATATTAACACCTCATATAGATAGCTTAATTTCTTTCTTATACACATGGTGAATGATTTTGACATGTTCACATTCAAGGTCAAAGGTCAAGGTCATGAGTTCTGAAATCACTACAACAATCCTTGTAAACGTGATTACTTCAAACTTTTTTTGTGCTATTAGGCTCTTATTTGGTATATATGAACTATGGAGAAAGACCAAGATTTGAAAACGTTTTCGCTAAAATCTGTCAAAGGTCAAGGTCACAGTGATGTCAAAACTTAGGCATGCTTTTGTGAATCGGCCGTATTTTAACTATGAACACTTTGAGTCATTGCATGATTATTATACGCGATGAAAAGTGATCATTGATGGTGTGACCTTCAAGGTCAAAGGTCATGAGATATTGGTTAAGGCCACGTTAATCCTTTGATCAAATTTTGAAAGAAGAAATAGGTTTTAAGAACAAACTTGTGAAAAGTGACCCCAGTGATGATTAGTAACTTGAATAATGAACAAACTTTTGTTAAAAACAATTCCCATTTTATTGATGCTGACGAGAAGGCGGAACAGGGAAAGGCGAGACCCTAAGTTTCGGAGCTGCTCTGCTTTTGCGGTGTCCCGCAAACGCTAATCTAGTTAAAACATATGAAGATGGGAATTGTCAGTGAATATTTTGACAAAAATCATTGAGCGACATTTGATACAGACCATGTGCTTATTCTGTTATTGTCCCCCGCCGCAACGCGGAACGGGGGACTATGTATTCAGCGGCGTCCGTCCGTACGTCACATTTCTTGTTTACGCGATATCTTATGAAGCGTTGCATCCAAACTCTTCAAATTTGGTGTCTGCCTACATTGTTGGAAGACGCAGATGCCAGTTAATTTTGGTGACCTTGGCCTTATTTTCAAGGTCACCACGACACTTTGATCACTTTTTGAACTCTTGTTTACGCGATATATCATGAAGCGTTGCATCCAAAGTCTTCAAATTTGGTGTCTGCCTACATTGTTGGAAGATGCAGACATCATTATATTTGGGTGACCTTGGCTTTATTTTCAAGGTCACCCGGACACTTTGACCACTCTTTGAACTCTTGTTAAGGCGATATCTCATGAAAAATTGCATCCAAAGTCTTCGTATTAGTTGTCAACCTACATTTGGGAAAGACGCAGACATCAGTTGATTTTAGTGACCTTGACCTTTTTTCAAGGTCACTGCGACATTTTGACCACTTCAAACTCTTGCTTACTCGATATATCATGACCGGTTGGACCAAATGTTTTCAAATTTCAGGTCAGTCTACATTGGAGGATGACGCAGGCACCAGTCGATTTGGTGACCTTGACCTTATTTTGAAGGTCACCTCTACACTTTGACCTCTTTTTGAACTCTTGTTAACGCGATATCTCATGAGATGTTGCATCCAAAGTCTTCAAATTTGGTGTCAGCCTACATTGGGGGGTGACACACACACCAGTACATTGTGGTGACCTTGACCTTATTTTCAAGGTCACCACAACACTTTAACCACTTTTAGAACTCTTATTAACACAATATATCATGAACCCAAGCACCCAAAGTCTTAGAATTTACTGATCATCATGGCACTTTTTACCAGTAATGCATTATATAAAGTAGCTCCAATGATGTGTCTTACTAACTCAATGTCACTGGCGGGGGACATTGCCATGTTAGTGGCAAACACCTGTTCTAAGTTATAAGTGATTTCTATTTCTATTTAGAACAACAAATTCAGGGCAGGAAAATTGTTATGTCAAATAATCACAATTAAAATCAATAATAAGCTTTCATGCTTTGAGAAAACTTCTAACATTAAATGTACTTTTATCAACTAATATTACACTTTGTAGTGACTGAAACAGAAAGTTGATTCATTCAATTTTAGAAGTATATAGATGTGATTTTAGACTGTAATCTAAAAAATAAATATATTGAAGAACAGTATATTTTGGTGCATGTACTGGCCAAATAACCAATGACTGATTGAACATCTATGAGATGAAGACACTGAATGTTAATAAATGTTGAAAGTATGAAGTACTCTTAGCTTTTTTTTCATTTAGTGATTTTACTCCTCACTTTTTATTTTGATGAGTGAAATATCCATTGGTGAAAATATTTATCTGAAGCCCTGGTCTGCACAGCGATGGAACTTGTTCCCTGTCCGCAAATGTTACCATATGGTGCGCCAAAGCCTTCCTGTATTCCCGACTTGTTTTTAGAGGTTATCTTGGCTATATTCTTTATAAATGATATAAGAGTTCAACAAGGCAACGTTGAGAACATGAAACCAAACCCGTTTCCACCACTTCAGGATCTTCACTCGGAACGGCATGTACGACAACATCTGGTCGGCCCGATCAACACCTCCCATGTACTTGTTGTACGATGTTACAATGCGCGACTTGAGAACCGGTTCCCCTGTTGCCCGGTTCTTCTTCCCTGTTTGTTCAAGTTGTGTATCTTCAACAGTAGACATGAGAAGGACTGATTTTCTATCTTCGTAGCGAACGAGTAGGTCATGGTTGTGAGAAACTGTCATGTCCCCTTGCTTCGCTTTCTTTTTAGGCTTCTTGACAGAATCAGGAAGGCCCTTATGATTGGCTCTCAACGTCCCTGTGGCACCGATTCCCCGCTCCCACAAGTTTATGAACAGATTTGTGGACGAATAACAGTTGTCCATAAAGATGTGATGCCCCTGTCCAACGTAGTCGTTCACCAATTCCATGACTACATCATAAGTTTTGCCACCTTCAGAAACCGGTTCATATGTTTTTCCAGTGTAGAGTTTGAACTTGCAAACGTATCCGTTGTGCGAGTCACACAACATGAAAGCCTTTATCCCATACTTCTTAGGCTTGTCGGGAAGATAAACTTTGAAAGATAAGTTACCTTTCCAGGGCATCATGCCCTCGTCGACTGAAATGTTTTGATGCGGTTTATACACTCTTGAAAAACGGTGAACTATCCGGTTATACAAGTGTCCCAGTTTATTTATTGGTGAAAAGTTCGGGGTGTTGCGGCCCGGCATCTTCTTGTTGTCAGACAAATGTAGGTAGGTTATAAGAAGCCAAAACCTGTCTCGGGGCATGCACTTGGAGAAGAAAGGCGTTGAGGTAACATCACTTGTTGACCAGTACTCAGCAAAATTTCTCTGCACAACTAATGACATGGCTATTGTCATGCCTACAAATACCTTCATCTCTTCTACATTTGTGTCTTGCCACTGTTGCATTCTTGAACGGGGTTTTAGAATTTTGTCTTCCGTTGCTTGTTTGAAATATCTATTGGTTTCCGTTGCCATATCCTGATAGTCATCTTCATGTATAAACAAATTGATAAAGTCAATAGGTTGAGGGTTCTCAGGAAGTTCTATGAACTGGCGCAACCCAGTTTGACCAGTGAAAGGCAAATTTACACGTGGCCGCGGACCATCCACCCGCTCATCAAACGTCTGTGAATTATCTTGATTATATTGTGGTATGTCGGCAAACTCCTCATCAAAACCACTAAAGTCTTCTTCGGTGGAATTACCAGCGGCTAGAATGTTTCTGGCAATCTCTGTCTCTATATCACTCAGACCATCTGTGTCACCATGTTCACTATCTATGACAGTGTCCCGATCATATGCATCATCACTGTCTAAACCACTGCTGCCATCACTGTCATCAGTTGACTACATATCAGAGGCTTCATCAGCATGGATCTCGTTGATGAAGTCGTCGTCGCTTGAAACGGCTTCAAAGCTGCGTGTCCTAGTATGCATCGCCCTAGGCCGTCGCAGCAGGGCCCTGCGTCCACGTCCACACAGCATTATTCTTCAAGCTGTAAATGATTGAAAATGCGTTAGATGTATGCAAGATGTAACATGTGATTAGAGACAATAAACATACAGAGATAATGAATGTGAACTTCATGGACATTCATTTGCCATTTTCAGAAACTCCTGGTGCATCCGTAAGCGCCGACGGCTTCTGACATTGCGCCAATTTTGCCGACGCATATGTCAAACGGACCATTTTCTGATTTCCTTGGCGACGTGTAGCACCAGCTGCGAGGCACGGAAAATATACTACTACGTCAGGGAAGCTCGGGTTGTCAGTTGCCAAATGACTTCTCTTTTCGAGAAGCAGAGCATCCAAGGAGCAGTCTCTCGAGGTGGTACCCGGACCCATGGGAACATGCTCCCATGCTCTCCGGGAATTCCCGTACCCGTCTTCCGAGGCGGACCCCGGATTCAATCGCGGGACAGGTTTCCCATGTTCTCTTTTTAGAACGAGAGGCTCCAAGGAACAATCCTGTGGGATGAACCCCGGATTCTATTGGAAATGGGTTCCCATGCCCTCTCAACATATATAGCAGAAACCTTGATACGTCGGAATGACACAAACCTTATTTTCAAAGTAGAAAAAAATTTTTTTTACAAAAAGGTTGGGGGGTGGCGACCAAAAGCGGTGGGATCCGCGCACCCCCCGGTAGATATTTATAGTTGTTGGACGGTCCCGAAGATGACGGCCAACGCCCATTTTCATGAGAATTTTTTCCCATTATGTCATGGCGAATCCCGTCAGAAATTCACCTGCTCACGAAAAAACTAATACCTAAAAAAGTAATTGCGATACAAAAAAACTTTGGTAAATAAAAGTGGTGAGGAATCAAATTCTCCATCTGCTCAGTTCAGTCCGCTACACTTATAAATAATTGTTCAAATCTTATTGAAAAAAAGTAAAATATTTTCCTGAGAAAATATTCCCACGAAAAGGCTTTTCCCCGAGCGGCGGGTCTCATACTCAAATATATTTTCTTTTTTATGTTATATTTTTTTCTCTCCAAAACTGGAAACAATTTCGTCATGACAGTTGTTCATCGTTTATAAAGCTCTATATTTGCGTATCAAAAGAACAGTATTTTAGTTATATTTTATCATACTTCTTCACTTTTGCGTACATCAATATTGCGGCGCTTCGCGCATGCAAAGTTCTTTGCATTGTATATGGAATTAGAGGCAATGTTTTCCTCTTTACAATGATGTAAAAAACTTTAAAATCGGACTTGCGGTTCAAAAGTTATGAAGTGCGAAATTTACCTTCTGTCGCGGCGCTTCGCGCATGCAGAGTTCTTCCCAAATACATGCACATTATACATGGAATTAAAGACAATGTTTTCCTATTTACAGTGATGTAAACATTATAAAAATCGGACTTGCGGTTCAAAAGTTATAAAGCCCGTAATGATGATATATGCTAAGAGCGCCACTTATTCAAAGCCGAATATCACCTTCTGTGCGGCACTTGGCGCATCAAAAGTTATTGCCGAAAATACAATTATTTTATATGGAATTGAAGACAATTCTTTTATCTTTATAGTGATACAAAAATTATGAAAATATCCAAAGTACTTTCTTAGAAATAGAGCGCCGCGGCATGTTGTGGTAAATGCGCCACATGTTTCAAAGATAAAAAGTGCGAAAATCACCTATCTCTGCAAATAAGTTAAAATTTCCATCTCAATTTCTGGAAAACTGTATCAGACAGTTTCACAAAACCTTCACCAAACTAAGTACAGCAAGAACAGGTTGACATGGCGACTGTACAGCAGGCTAAAAAAGGATTTTTGACAAAGAGATTTAAAATAAATTAACATAAAGACTTCAAACTTTTTTAAATAGATGTGCAATACCAGGGACCTCTATATAATGTCACTGGCAATACTAATACAAACAAAAAGCAACAGTCACGTGGTTTAGCCACCATTTTGATTTTCCTTGAAGTTGTTCGATTTTGACGTGTAAAATCTGAAAACTCCTAGAGACATCCTAGAGACTTGAAACTTATTTAAAAATATATGCAATTACATTTGGAATGTCCTATTTCATTATCTTTGAATTAAATAAAACATTTAAGCGCAGAATCCGCTTGTCGTCGCTTGCGACTATATTTAAGGATTCTGCCCTTTGGGGCAGAATCCTTATTGTTATTGGCTTGTTTTTTTTTTTATTATTTGCACCGATTTTGTGACACCTATTCAGCAGAAACGGCTGCAGAGAATTCAACCAAACTTTACAGTCTGAAAGCCCTTAGTGTGAACTAATTAAATTAAGCTTTTGGACCCAATCGTTTCAGCCATTAAAGGTCCAGTTCGAATCCAAATATCGATTTTTAACATGGGAAATTTTTTCAAAATGCAATTAGAGACTTGGATTTTTTTGCAAAAGATGCGCAATGACCATGCGAGCAAAAAAGTTAAAACATGGCGAATTCGTAAGTCACATGGTTTTTCCGCAATTTTGATTTTAGACACATTTTACAATTTTCCGACCCCATGCACCTTTGGCAATTTTCTCCTCTGAAGATACTAGCATCTAAGAGCTCAAACTTGCATATATGTGTAGCCAAAGGGTTGGTGATTAAACGATAGTCCAAAGCATTAGCGAACTCCTCATACTTTTTTCACAGTGACCTTTCAAAGTCCGACAATTTTTTAAAATCGAATACTTCAAAGGTAGATAATTCAAAAACCTACCAATCGAATTGAAAGATTTTTTCAGGAGAGTAAGACAGGACTATGGCCGTTATGAATCAATAATAAAATCTCTCGCTTACAGTCATTTCCGGTCATAATAAAGAAAAACTTTTAACATGGGAATTTTGTTTTAATCCACTTAGAGACTTGAAACTTTTTGCAAAAGATGCGCAAGAACAATACAAGCAAAAAAGTAAATCATGACCAATTCGTAGGTCACTTGGTTTAGCCGCCATTTTGATTTTATTTAAATTTGTCTGATTTTGACATGTTAAATTTGGATCTAAATAATCCCAGTGACATACTAGAGACTCGCAACTTGTTTTAAAAGACGCTTAATAACTAGACAAGCAAATATGTTACCATTGCGAAGTCGTAGGTCACATGGTTTTGACGCCATATTGAATTTTAACCTTTTTTGATCATGCACTTTTGCGGAAACACCACTTTGAAGACAGTTGCATCTAAGCGCTGAATCTTAGATTTATATGCAACTGAAGCATGCGAGAATAACAAGTTTGTTATATTTTGAGTAAACTCCTAATACTTGTTTCACAATCACCTTTCAAAGTATGGTCATTTTGAATATTTGATATGTTTGATTTGAACTGACTTGATGAAGATTTTATTGAAGCGTCACTAGACAATAGACCACTCATAATTTGATTTTCAGTAATTTCTATTGTAGAGGCATCGGATATAGCTACGAACTTTTACTTCAACCCGGAAGCAATTCAGAGACAATGCAGTCCATTTCATTTTGATGTGTAAACAGAGGAAATTCCTACTTTCGTTTTGACATACATTGTTTTGCTGGGGGGTCAGTAATTGCATCAATGCATAATGATTCTCCCAAGAGCAAAGAAATGATCTTGGACAAAATATCAACAAGTGCTACATAAATTCCCTTAATTTCGATAAATATTATCGGAACAAAACAGTGCAGGGATTTTCCTGGACTAAAAAGGAGTGAGATAAATATATCATTTGACTTACAAGAGTGAGATATTTTGAATTTTAGTGAGATTTTTGGCCTTATTTAAATCAGTCATAAGAGATGGCATAAGGGCATTCAAGTTTTCACACTTACTAACCCCTGCATTGAAAATAGATTGCTCCTGAGTCAAAGTGTTGACATTCCATTGAAGTCCAGCTCATTATTGCATAGGGGTGACAGGGGTTGTGTAGTTAAAATGACCAGAGTAAAAAAACTTGTTAAAATATGGATTTACTCTTTTAAAATAAAGACGGATACGTGTTTACCTTATTAAAATATCTTGGTGACATGTTTGTCAAACTAATACACTGTCTGTGTCTGTTTGCTTTTATGTAATTTATTTCAATACTAAAACCTTAATGTTGACACTGACAGTGTCATTATTTGTGTCAGCCATTTGGTGACTCTGCATTTACATTTGAAAAAAGATCTATTATTATCAGACAGTTTTCATAGATTAACATAACAAGTAAAGCCATTTTTTAATTATTAATTGATTTACTGTGACAGTATTTTCAGCAATTCAAATTAAATTAAATTAAATTAAATTAAAATCATGAGGTCTGGTTATTATCTATTTTATATTAATTGTTAATAACCGCAGTCATCTTTGTCAAAACAAACATAAAAAGATACAAATGCTGTATTGAATGTCAAAAGACGTGAAGTGAATGTGATCGCTATTTAATTAGCAAAATTGACATGTCTGTTAAATTTACAAATAATCATCATACCAACTATAAGATGTTGAATGAAGCATAGATTAGGAATATAGATTTCATTTTTAGCTCATCAGGCCCGAAAGGCCCGATGGGCTTATGGCATGGCATGGCGTCCGCGGCGTCCGGCCGTCCGGCCGTCCGTCCGTCCGTCCATCCGTCCGTAAACTTTGCGCATTTTCGACTTCTTCTCCAGAACCAATGACTCCACAGAGCTTAAATTTTATGTGCAGACTCCTTGGCCAATGGGGATTCTAAATTGTAGATTTCGTGACCCCGTGACCCCAAATGGGGTCACAGGGGTCACATCCTTAAAAACCTATTTTCATCTTCTTCTCCAGTTCCAAAAAGTCAAGAGAGCTGAAAAGTTGTGTGCAGACTCCTTGACCAATGGGGATTCTAAATTGTAGATTTTGTGACCCCATGACCTCAAATGGGGTCACAGGGGTCACATCCTTAAAAACCTATTTTCATCTTCTTCTCCAGTTCCAAAAGGTCAAGAGAGCTGAAAAGTTGTGTGCAGACTCCTTGGCCAATGGGGATACTAAATTGTACATTTCGTGATCCCATGACCCCTAATGGGGTCACCGGGGCCACATCCTTAAAAACCTATTTTCATCTTCTTCTCCAGTTCCAAAAGGTCTAGAGAGCTGAAAAGTTGTGTGCAGACTCCTTGGCCAATGGGGATACGAAATTGTACATTTCATGACCCCATGACCCCCATGACCCCAAATGGGGTCACCGGGGTCACATCCTTAAAAACCTATTTTCATCTTCTTCTCCGGTTCAAAAAGGTCTAGAGAGCTGAAAAGTTGTCTGCAGACTCCTTGGCCAATGGGGATACTAAATTGTACATTTCGTGACCCCATGACCCCAAATGGGGTCACAGGGGTCACATCCTTAAAAACCTATTTTCATCTTCTTCTCCAGTTCCAAAAGTTCAAGAGAGCTGAAAAGTTGTGTGCAGACTCCTTGACCAATGGGGATTCAAAATTGTAGATTTCGTGATCCCATAACCCGAAATGGGGTCACAGGGGTCACATCCTTAAAAACCTATTTTCATCTTCTTCTCCAGTTCCAAAAGGTCAAGAGAGCTGAAAAGTTGTGTGCAGACTCCTTGACCAATGGGGATTCAAAATTGTAGATTTCGTGACCCCATGACCCCAAATGGGGTCACCGGGGTCACAGCCTTAAAAACCTATTTTCATCTTCTTCTCCAGTTCCAAAAGGTCTAGAGAGCTGAAAAGTTGTGTGCAGACTCCTTGACCAATGGGGATACTAAATTGTACATTTCATGACCCCATGACCCCAAATGGGCTCATCGGGGTCACATCCTTAAAAACCTATTTTCATCTTCTTCTCCGGTTCAAAAAGGTCTAGAGAGCTGAAAAGTTGTGTGCAGACTCCTTGGCCAATGGGGATACTAAATTGTACATTTCGTGACGCCATGACCCCAAATGGGGTCACAGGGGTCACATCCTTAAAAACCTATTTTCATCTTCTTCTCCAGTTCCAAAAGGTCTAGAGAGCTGAAAAGTTGTGTGCAGACTCCTTGGCCAATGTGGATTCAAAATTGTAGATTTTGTGACCCTGTGACCCCAATCTAGGTCACGGGTCATGACCCAAATATTTTCATCTTTATCTTAAGTATGTAAAGCTGTAGAAAGGTGAAATTGTAATTGTAGATTTGTGACCCTGTGACTCCAAAGTTGGGTCACAGGAGTCATGGTCTAAAAAACCTATTTTTTTCTTGATAACAATGTATTACTTGATATAACTTAGATAGTCAACCTTAGATAATAATCAATGAAATCCTGATGAGCTACAGAGCCCATGGCTCTATTTTTATAATATTTTGGCAACTACTATCCGTGAATAACTTACCAGGGTAAATTGGTAATTAAAAAACCAACCAGCTGCACAGTAGCTGTCAAACGACACAAATCTATTTATAGACACAAAGTAACCAAGGCAAAATAGTGAAAATACATTATATTGAGAGAACTATAAACACCTAAGTACTTTTAAACTTTATTTCATGCAGTTATGATGCATACCAAATGTTTGAAAGCCGATACGAATTGATTTTGATCCTGTCAAAAAGGCCGACACTCTTGTTTGTTTTTTACACTTCCACATGGCACATGGCTGTTCCCTTTGCCACCCTCGTAAACGCGGTCAGCTCCTAACAGCGATGTGGGAATGACAAGCCTTGCTTATAGCAATGCAAGGAGCTTACGCAAAGGAATTAAGCGGAGGGGGTGAAACACAGCATGTAAATAATGGCGATGAGTTTATTTACCGGAAGTTTTCATTTTTGGTTACTCGTTGTGGTTTCCCCCATGAGTCACTAAATACTCAATGAAGTTTAGAATAAAAAATGATAAGAAGTGTGAAAAATGAAAACAGGTACAATATCATGCGATATAAAATCGCATTTAGCAAAGTGGAATGAGATATTTAAAATTTGTGTGCGATAAAATCGCGATATCGCGGCCCAAGTCAATCCCTGCAGTGTCTTATAGATGTATAAAATATAATCAATAATTTCCCCGAGCAATGACAAGAGGACCCGTAGCTCCGTGGTAAGACCGCTGGATTTGTATTCCAGTGGACTGAGTTCAAGTCCACCAGTATAAAACTTTTTTGACTTAAATATAATTTCAAATGTTCAAAACTTATTTTGTTTTGTATGTTAAATTGTTTTGACTTGTTTTTGAACTTTTATTCATTAAAAATTCATATTGGCAACACTGTCAACATTAGTGTACTGGCTACTTTTTTTGGTTGTATTTTTGAATATTTCTTTACATGTAACCAATAAGATGATGTCATGACATATTTTGGTACGTTTGTCGTTTTGCCGATTTTGGATTTTCGACTTCTTTAATGAGATTTGGGTCCAATAAGTTAAAAATTAAAATCTCAAAGAATAAAAAAAAATCAACTTTCTCAGTTTTTAGAGTACGTGTCTTCAAAAGTCTTCCCCTAAATTACAGCAATACATACAAAATCATGCTATAGCTTATTTCAAGAGACTTAAATCTTTAAAAAAAATATATTCAATTACAATTAGAAGATCTCCTAATTCATTATCTTTGAATTAAATAAAATATTTAAGCGCAGAATCCGCTTGTCGTCGCTTGCGACTATATTTATTATTATTCTTTGTACCAAATTTTGTGATGCAGATTTCTCAGTAATAGCTGGGTCGATTTGCATGGAATTTTCAGGGGTGGTAGCCTGTAACCCAACTAAGATTAATAAGATCCACTTTTTGGATATTCGACTTCTTTCGTGAGTTATCTCCCCTTGAAGTTGAAACTTCAGACCTCAATAGCTCGAAAACTATTTACGATATTTTCATAAAACTTTCACCAAAATGTGGGCGCCAAGATTCCCCATCGATTGGGCCTATAGTGGTTTTCGGCCGTAATAATAGAATTGTTTCGCTATTTCACAAAAACTGAAAATTTGGTGAACTTTCGCGATTTTGAGGGTACGCGTCTTCAAAAATCTTCTCCTAAAAAACGGCAATACATACAGCATCATGTTATAGCTCATTGGAAAGCTGAATGAATGTAGTTTAAAGGTATCCCCCAAACAATTGCTCTATTTTTAACGGTTAGCGAGCTACATCAATTTGAAAATTGAACTTGTTTATAAACTTATTTTTAGGGCTCGCACTGAAAGGGACATAACTCTGTTTCAAATGAAGTTATGTCAAAGTTACTGACTGGAACCTCTTTCTAATAACTAGGTTAACAATTCCATAACACATCATTATGATATAAAAGTTTATGGTTTCGGCGTAATTTGGACATAGTCCCCAAAAAGTAATTTTGTCTGATTTTGAGCATTTTCGAGGGGTACATTCTTTTTAGAATTTTTGATCGTAAATCATTGAAGATACAATTATGTTTAATATCTCATTTTGAAGCAGAGATCTCCTTTATTAAGAACAATACATTTCAATCACGTATCTGTCATACTTTACATATGGCAAGTCATGGAAGATTGTCAATTTTCGAAAATCCCCATTTTCAACAAAGTTGAAATGATCATAACTGCTTAACTAATTAATAATAATGACACTGTCTTGACACCTTCGGATGCACAATTTCAAGAACTACAACTTTTCTGTTGAAGTCTTTCATCAAAAAGTTGATAGTTAAGCTCCGAACATTGCAATCGTTGTCTAGGGGTCAAAATGTAAGCATTTTGAGTAATTTCTTCAATATTCAGAAACACATAACGCATTAATTATGTATGCAATCTAAATGATGATTACATCTACTTAAGTGGAAATTAAAGCACAATATTTTCTATGTTGCAACTTAGTATGAAAATATTAACCATTTTGTCTTAATCATGAGAAAGGTCATGTAGGGGTTCATTAATAAGCGATTGTTCCATTTTCAGAGGGTCATTGTCTTTGGAGATTTTTTGCCTGAAAGGCCCGATGGGCTTATGGCATGGGATGGCGTCCATCCGTCCGTTAACTTTTCACTTTTTCGACTTCTTCTCCAGAACCAATGACTCCAGATTGTAGAATTGGTGACCCTGTGACCCCAAAAAAGGGCCACAGTGGTCATAACCTAAAAAGCTATTTTCATCTTCTTCTCCAGTCCCAATGAAAATAGAGAGCTGAAATTTTATGAACAGACTCCTTGACTAAAGGGGATTCTTAATTGTAGATTTGGTAACGCTGTGACCCCAAATAAGGGCCACAGGGGTCACAACCTAAAAAGCATTTTCATCTTTTTCTCCAGTACCAAAAGCTCTAGAAAGCTGAAATGTTATGTACAGACTTTTTGGCCAATGGGGATTCTAAATTGTAGATTTGGTGATCTTGTGACCCCGGATCACCGCCTAAAACAGCTGTTTTAATGAGCTGTGAACTTAATGAGATTTTATGTGCACTTCATATGTCAGCTTGATTTAAACATATTTATTCATGAAATGTATACATGAATGGACTGGCCAACAAGCTCCGAAGAGCTTATATAAAGGCCACTCAGCTTAATAGTAATACTACATTATGGACATGTTTGATGTAATCAATGTGAAATTAGAACTATTGAATAGCCTGTGAACTGAATATTGTGACAGGATGCATAGGAAAAAAATTGAAAAAGGGTTAAGAAATGTTTTTTTTACATTAGATATGTGAACTAAATATGACTGGTGATGAAGTAAGATAAGACTAATAAGACTAATAAAACTAGCTACATGAGTCTGTGATACCACATCTTCTTTTCCAGTAAAGAAAACAAATAAAGATGGCGAAAACAAAATTTAAAATATATAATTCACTGGCTGTGAGTCCAGGGTCTGCATGTTGTGTAATTGCAGGTGTTGACCACTCCCTGGCAGAGATGCAAACAGCAGCTAATACACGGAGGTTTCAGGTTACTTCTCTGCTGTGTTACTGATTTAGTCTTACACTCAGATGCTCAATAGAATTTATTAATTAAATATTGAAAAGGAGCCTATGAGAATGAGTTTTAGAAACAAATAGGGGCTCTTTTTCATTATGTAATAAATGTTGATAATTCAAGAATAAAAATAAGAAGTAAAACAAAAAACTGCAAAGGTCTACATTATTATACCCCCGACCTAAAAAGGTCGGGGATATAGTAATACCAACGATTCCGTCCGTCCGTCCTTCCGTCCGAAGACAATTTTTGTCCGATCGATTGCAGAAAAACTATTCATCTCATCCTTTTCAAATTTGGCACATGTCTTCTTTACCACTAGAAGAGATGCAGTGCGAAGTTTAAACGAAATTGGTGAATTTTTTTATTTTTGGCAAATTTTTTTATTTTTTAACTTAGTCATATTCTGAAAAAATTTTGTCCGATCGATAACAGAAAAACTATTCATCTCATCCTTTTCAAATTTGGCACATGTCTTCTTCACCACTAGAAGAAGTGCAGTGCGAAGTTTAAACCAAAATGGGTTTTTAGCTCATCTGGCCTGAAAGGCCCGATGGGCTTATGGCATGGGATGGCGTCCGTCCATCCGTCCGTCCGTCCGTCCGTCCATCCGTCCGTCCGTCCGTCCGTAAACTTTTCGCTTTTTCGACTTCTTCTCCAGAACCAATGACTCCAGAGAGCTGAAATTTAATGTACAGACTCCTTGGCTGAAGGGGATACTAAATTGTAAATTTGGTGACCCTGTGACCCCAAATGTAGGTCACAGGGGTCATAACCTTAAAAGCTATTTTCATCTTCTTCTCCAGAACCAATGACTCCAGAGAGCTGAAATTTTATGTACAGACTCCTTGGCTGAAAGGGATTCTAAATTGTAGATTTGGTGACCCTGTGACCCCAAGTGTGGCTCACAGGGGTCATTACCTAAAAAAAACTATTTTCATCTTCTTCTCCAGTCCCAATGAACGTAGAGAGCTGAAATTTTATGTACATACTCCTTGACTGAAGGGGATTCTAAATTGTAAATTTGGTGACAGTGAGACCCCAAATATTGGGTCACAGAGACAATGACCTAAAATGCTATTTTCATCTTCATCTCCAGTCCCAATGGCTCTAGCGAGCTGAAATTTTATGTACAGACTCCTTGGCTGTAAGGGATTCTTAATTGTAAATTTGGTGAGTCTGTGACCCCAAATATGGGTCACAGGGATCATAACCTAAAAGCCTATTTCAGTTTACAGCATCTTTCTGAGATTATATGTGCACTTCAATCAGTAAGTAGGTAAGGGAGGTAATTTTAAAGAAAACAGCTGAGTTAAAGGCATTTCATCTTTCTGATGTGAGAGTTCTAACATGTGCTTTGAGAATATAATATGTCTGATGAAAAAGAGATATTTAGTCTAAAAGTATTCTAAAGACTTAATACAGAATCTTTTATTAAATCTAATATTATGTTCTTTGTAATTTAAGAGTAAATAATGGAGTTTTTTAATATCTCATGATATTGTGTAATTATTTGGAGAATTAATTAATTAATTAATGAGAATTTCCAGTACGAGTCAATTTGGTATACCTTATTTATATCATATTTTATACTTTATAACTGATTTAGTTTTCTATTAACTTTGCAGTTAATTTTATTCAATAGGAACAAGAAATGAGATAGATGTCTACATCATGGACTTGTTTAATGTGAATCTATTTGAAATGAGAACTACTGAATACCCTTTGAAGGAATAACTTGAAGAGGAATTAAAAATTTTCACATTACATGAGATATGTGAACTGAATATGACTAGTGATGACTGGTGATAACATAGGATTATAAAAGAAGTAGCTATATGAGATTGTGACATCACACCTATTTTCATCATCTTCTCCAGTACAGAAAAATAATTAATTGTAGGAAAAACTGCATCTAACATATAAATTTTACTGGCTGTGAGTCCAGTGTCTGCATGTTATGTAATTGCATTGTGTTGACCTCTTCCTGGCAGAAGAATGAAAACTGATAGTTACACAGAGGTTTCAGGTTACTTCAAACTTCTGTGCAGCACTGTGTTATCATAGACTGTGCGTGAGACTGCTTTAGTCTTCCACTGACTCTAAAAAAGAATTTATTCATAGAATATCACCATTTTATCAAATATTGAAAAGGAGCCTATAAGAAATGGTGAAAAAGAATTTACAAAAAAAAATTCACCAATTTATTAAGTATTGAAATGGAGCCAATGAGAAATGGGATTTTCAAAAACTGAGGCTCCTATTCATTATGTAATAAATGTTGGTATTGCCATAATGCAATTAAGAATTAAAACAATATAATGCAAAGGTGTATGATATTCATAACGAATGTTGGTTTATGTGTAACCAATTTTGATAATAATTAGCAGGGGTCATGACCTAAAAAGGTTTTTTTTCATTTTCTTCTACAGCCCCAGGCCATTATTGCAATAGCTTACAGTGGTGAATTGTATGCAAAGAATTGTACCCGGTATATTCATTATTATATAATGTGTGTACGATCTTAAAAAATAGTATGATCTCTCCACCACATTATTATATGTTTGATACCAGCAATTTATTTCCAAGCTTTGTGTTGCTCTTTCAACACATATATATAGCAGATTGGCATAGTTATGGTAACAAAATATTTTTAAACTGCTTTAATCGTTTCACTACCTAGATTCTTATTACTACATTCCATTATCTGACCATTGCTATAAAGTCCACTCCATAACATACCCCACTTATTATCTCCTGATGAGCTACAGAGGCCATGGCTCTATTTGTTTTAATTTTTGGCGATTTTTTTTATTTTTTAACTTAGTCATATTCTGAGCATTTTTTGTCCGATCGATAACAGAAAAACTATTCATCTCATCCTTTTCAAATTTGGCACATGTCTTCTTCACCACTAGGAGAGGTGCAGTGCAAAATGTAACACGATTTGGTGAATTTTTGGTGATTTTTTAATTTTTTTAATTCGTCATATTCAGAGCTAAAATGAATGAAGCTACTTCTGTGTTGTGATTTGTTGACTTTATCATTTTCTTTTTCATGTAACTTTCATCAAAAGCTACTTCTGTGTTCTTGTTGAATTTACTATTTTATATTTCCACTGGTTATATTTTGGAAAAAGTTAAATTTTCTTTCCTGTCAACCATAAACTGCTGTATATCCCTCAGGGGTGTGCTTCCATGTACCTGTTGTTTCAAGTCACTCGAATGAATCATTTTGATGAATTAATTTCCAAAATAAAGTTGAAGTCGGTGGTAATGGCAGTAGTGTATTATGTTACTCATTCCTTTTCAAGTTACTATCATTCCTACTTTTACTTTTAAGAGACTTGTCCTACCCTTTTCACAAACACTTTAATCTTAGAAATTACATTTCATAGCTTATCAATCCTTAGGTGTGCGTCAAACTTTAACAGTCGGGGGTATTAGTGAGCCACGCTCACTTTTTTGCTTGTTTATAATGAATATGGATTAATGTGTAACCAATTTTGATAATAACTTTTAAATTTGATGACTGGGCAATGACATTTTATGTGATATCTTAATCTTTTCTTTAGAGATAATTGATAACATGATTCCTGATCAGCTTCAGAGCCAGTGGAAGACCTATTGTTCTTATTATCCTGTTTTTTAGCAGCTCCGACTAAGTCGGAGCTGCTATCAGTTTTTGTGCAGTTTCCATCGCCGCCGCCACGTTTTGTATTTGCTATAACTTTTTTCTTATTAGGTTTTGAGAACTCATATACATAACTTCTTACTTATACCCCTGGGGAATTTTTTTGACATGTTCACATTCAAGGTCAAAGGTCAAGGTCACGAGTTCTGAAATCGCTAAAAAAATCCTTGTAAACACGATAACTTGAAAAATATTTGTGCTATCAGGCTGTTATTTGGTGTATATCAACTATGGAGAAAGGCTAAGATTTGAAAAGGTTTTCGCTAACATCCGTCAAAGGTCAACGTCATAGCGAGGTCACAACTTAAGCATGCTTTTGCAAAAATGTCTTATTTCAACTATTAACACTTTGAATCATTATATGATTGTTCGACACAAAGAAAAGTGATCACTGATTGTGTGACCTTGAATTTTAAAGGTCAAGGTCACAAGATAGGGTCATGGTCACCAGTTCTGAAATCACTATGTAACTTTTTAGCTCATCAGGCCTGAAAGGCCGGATGGGCTTATGTCATGGCATGGTGTCCGTCGTCCGTCCATCCGTCCGTAAACTTTTCGCTTTTTTGACTTCTTCTCCAGAACCAATGACTCCACAGAGCTGAAATTTTATGTGCAGACTCCTTGGCCAATGGGGATTCTAAATTGTAGATTTCGTGACCCCATGACCCCAAATGGGGTCACCAGGGTCACATCCTTAAAAACCCATTTTCATCTTCTTCTCCAGTTCCAAAAGGTTTAGAGAGCTGAAAAGTTGTGTGCAAACTCCTTGGCCAATGGGGATTCTAAATTGTAGATTTCGTGACCCCGTGACCTGAAATGGGGTCACAGGGGTCACATCCTTAAAAACCTATTTTCATCTTCTTCTCCAGTTCCAAAAGGTTTAGAGAGCTGAAAAGTTGTGTGCAGACTCCTTGGCCAAAGGGGATTCTAAATTGTAGATTTCGTGACCCCATGACCCCATGACCCCAAATTGGGTCACAGGGGTCACATCCTTAAAAACCTTTTTTCATCTTCTTCTCCAGTTCCAAAAGGTTAGAGAGCTGAAAAGTTGTGCTCAGACTCCTTGGCCAATTGGGATTCTAAATTGTAGATTTTGTGACCCCGTGACCCCAAATGGGGTCACAGGGTCACATCCTTAAAAACCTATTTTCATCTTCTTCCCCAGTTCCAAAAGGTCTAGAGAGCTGAAAAGTTGTGTGCAGAATCCTTGGCCAATGGGGATTCTAAATTGTAGACTTCGTGACCCCGTGACCCCAAATGGGGTCACAGAGGTCACATCCTTAAAAACCTATTTTCATCTTCTTCTCCAGTTCCATGACCTAATAAGCTATTTCAGTCTTCATCATTAAACAATATAAACCCTGATGAGCTACAGAGCCTATGGCTCTATTTTTTCCATGAAGGTATCAAAACCTCATATATATATAACTTCTTTCTTAATTATTTTGACATGCTCACATTCAAGGTCAAAGGTCAAGGTCATGAGTTCTGAAATCATTACAAAAATCCTTGTAAACACGATAACTTCAACAACTTCTGTGCTATCAGGCCCTTACTTGGTATATATCAACTATGTAGAAAGTCTGAGATTTGAAAAGGTTTTCGCTAAAATCTGTCCAAGGTCAAGGTCACAGCGAGGTCACAACTTAAGCATGCAGTTGCGGACATGCCTTATTTTAACTATTAACACTTTGAATCATTACATGATTGTTATACACAATGAAAAGTGATCATTGACTGTGTGACCTTGAAGATCAAAGGTCAAGGTCACGAGATATGGTCATGGTGACCAGTTCTGAAATCTGTAAATAACTTTTTTCCAAGAAGGTATTAACATCTCATATACATATAGCTTCTTTCTTATAAATCTGGTGAATGATTTTGACTTCTTTCTTATAAATCTGGTGAATGATTTTTACATGTTCACATTCAAGGTCAAAGGTCAAGGTCATGAGTTCTTAAATCACTACAATAATCCTTGTAGACATGATAACTTCAAACATTTTTGTGCTGTCAGGCTCTTATTTGGTATATATCAACTATGGAGAAAGACCAAGATCTGAAAACGTTTTCGCTAAAATCTGTCAAAGGTCAAGGTCACAGCAAGGTCACAGCTTAAGCATGCTATTGTGAATATGCCTTATGTTAACAATGAACACTTTGAGTCATTGCATGATTGTTCTACACAATGAAAAGTATTCATTGATGGTGTGACCTTGAAGGTCAAAGGTCAAGGTCATGAGATATTGGTTAAGGCCATGTTAATCCTTTGATCCAATTTTGAAATCAGAAATAGGTTTTAAGAACAAGTTTGTGAAAAGTGACCTCGGTGATGATTCAACTTGTTAGAATAACTTGAATAATAAACAAATTTTTGTCCAAAATAATATTCCCATTTTATTTATGTTGAGGAGAAGGCGGAACAGGGAAAGGGGAGACCCAAAGTTTCGGAGCTGCTCTGCTTTTGCGGTATCCCGCAAACGCTCATCTAGTTTATTTTTATTCTTTGGACGTTTTTTGTTGGTTGCGTCCTGCAATAACCACTGAACAGATTTCTACGAAATTTTCAAGGATGATAGCCTGTGACCTGAACTCGTTCACTACGTCTGCCGATTTTTCATTTTCGACTTCTTTCGCGAATTATCTCCCCTTGAATTTGAAACTTCAAACCGTAATAGTTCAAAAACTATTCAAGATAATTTCACAAAACCTTCACCATAATGTGGGCAAAAACATTCCCCATCGATTAGGCCAATAGTGGTTTTCGGCCGTAATAATGGATTTTTTTGCTATTTCGAAAAAACTTAATTGTTTGTGTACTTTTACGGTTTTGAGGGTACGCGTCTTCAAAAATCTTCTTCTAAATCAGGGCAATACATACAGCATCATGCAGTAGCTCATTCGAAAGCTAGAAGAATGCTGCAAAAAGTAATCCCCCAACCCTTGCTCTATTTTGAGCGGTTAACGAGCTACAGCAATTTGAAAATTTAACTTTTTGAAAAGCTTATTTTTATGGCTCGCATTCAAAGGGACATAACTCTGTTAGAAATGTTGCAGGTCATCTTGCTCATGCAAAGTCTGCTCGCCTCTATGTTGACCAAATGGTCTTCTGACCAATCCTACAAGTACAGACACATTCTTGAGTGGGACATTAGTGATCAAACACAATTTAGAAGAATCTAATGAGATTGTTGAAAGTATCTCAGGTGCCATGGCCAAGTGTCATATCTCCAGATTATCTGGAGATATGACACTTGGCCATGGCACAAATGATAGCACTTTTTATCCCACCACAGGGTTCGAAATTATTAGTGCCATCGTGCCGAGGGCACAGTTAAAATCGTAATGGCACGGGTAAATTTTTACCTGCATGCCCTTATGGCACACTTGATTATTATCAATAATGTATCATAGTATTAGTATTTTGTCACTGTTAAAATTTTGAATATTTTGTTAAATTTTCACCAAACTGTCATGTCAACTGTCAGTTTATATGAACTCAAATTCTAAACATCGTCCCCTCTATCAATATTTTCATGGTGTTTGATCTTTGGCTGTTCCTTTTTGCCGTATTGGTATCTAAGGAAGTGAGCATGCTGATTGGTTGAAATATAGGATGGCGAGGGAGGATCACGGACAGCCTTGGTTTGCACCGCATGAAGCAAAAGTCGATGTTTAGCACCAATTTGAAAAAGAAATTATGTTACGCACTTCTTAAATATTATTTACCAACAATAGAAAATAATACTACTAATTTAATTATTTAATTTAATATTAAGTTGATTATCTACGAAAAATAAAATCAATAACCTCCTCAGTCGTCTGTGAGTGTTTGGTTGAGTCCATTTGTTTTGTAGGGATTAACAAGTCACAAAACTTTGAAACAATTTCATTATAAATTCTGAGTTTTAAAACTGAAATATATTTGTATGTAAAATCTAACATCTGTCATAAAATTCCAACAGTAAATAATCTTTTGATAAGTAAATGACTCTTACCAAAATGAAAATGCAAGGAAATATCCTGGTCATCCCTACCAAAAAAAACAACTAGGTCAAGTGACTGTTTCAAGTCTCCCCAGTAAACATCCAGATGTTATAAAACTTATCATTAGTCAAGTGACTGTTTCAAGTCTCCCCAGCAAAAATCCAGATGTTATAAGCTCTATCATTGGTTAACACCTACGTTGCGTATATATATTTTACCATTTTTAGCCCCTGTGGCGGAATTTACAGGCTCGCAGCTCGCAGCAGTAGTTTGGGCTTTGGCACTAACTAGCTCTGCTGGCGGAATTTCCAGGCGGCGATTCCGGTATCGTTTTTACAAAATATACCGCATCTACATGGCGAATAAGGACTATATACGGGCGTTCAATACAAATTCAAGTAGCGACACCCGTACACAAATGGCTAATTCACACCCGAAACTTTGAATGAATTTTCTATGATTTTTCGTTTTTATTCTATTACTTTCGAAAGATTGTCTTTAATTCGGGCCTCGTAACATCATAAATACCAAACGAAAAAAAATCCATTTATATACAGAATTGAAGACAAGATGTCTAGCTTCACAATGATATAAAAATTATTAGAATGCGACCTTTGGTTATAATTCTATAGCTATGTAAAGTTTGTCTTTATTTCCACCAATAAAATCGTAAATACTTACAACATGTATGCGGCATTGCGAACGGTCGTTCATCGCACTTTTCCAAGAAATCATAATCTCGAACCAGTTGACAAATAAGCACATGTCAACCCTAATATGGTTATGTTGTTTTACCTTTCAAATAAAAGCTAACCTCGAACCATAACTGATGAAAATATGTTGATTAGTTTGTGTGCCGTTTGGTTTCACACGCCTCTCAGAAAGGTAAAATTGTATCTTTATTTCTGTGAAATAATTATGCGCATTTTATATAGAATAAAAGATTATTCTTTTCGGTTTATTGTGATATAAAAATCATGAAAATGCATTCAGTATTTTAGCCGTGATAAATGTGTAACAAGTTGTGAAAATCGCCGATTGTTAAAGGGATTGTCGGTGTAAACGTGCCCTTTTCCACGGCGCTTGCTGTGTCTTTATTATTTTTTTGACATTTGCTAATTTTATATGGGAATGTAGTCCATTCTTTCCCCTTTATTTTGCCGTATTTTTTTTTGAAAACAAACAATTTGCTCACATGATATGAAGTGCGGGAGTAAGGCGAGTTAGCGATTTTTTTCCCCGTCTCGCGAGATAGCGAGGCAAACCCGACGCAATACAAACACGTGGGTGAAAATAGCCTCAAGCGAATTAATACTTCGGGGGCTAAGCCCGACATAATTGGCCTTTTGTAAAGCTAATTATCGATGCGTTACGGGTCAACAATGCACACGCAAATTGGTGTGAATTTTGCTTGATATTCCGACCACACACTGAACAAAGCTTAATTCTCATGTCGGGTCGCGATGTGTAAATACAGCCATTCTCATGGGTCGGGTCGCGGACACAATCAACTCGTGACCCGGTATGGGGGATAGAAAAGTTCTTAGACAGCCGTGAATTATTCTAAGTCTTGTATCCGGGATCCGTATTCAGACACCTCGGAATCGCTTATAGCCCGCCCGGATAATTCCGTCGCCCGCATGTTAAGGGTTAACTTTGGGATATCCCTTTTCTTAGCCAATCAGAAAATTGAATACAAGTTCAATTCATAGTGTAGCATTACCATGTTGACGGTCAAAGTGATATCTATTTATAGACTCACATGGAAGTGATTGCTGCCTTTTCATTTACCAAAATTTAAATCATTGATAAAAGATAATATAAGATGTAACATCATTATTGATAAATGTATTTCATAAGTACAGTAAGTGAATACTTTGAGAAGTGTGAAAATAACTCATTGCTCATTTATCGATTAGAATGTCTTGTGACAAGCGTGGTCAAGTTAAAACACATCCCAAACATTTTTGTAATAAAAACATCCGCTTTTCTTGTTGCTCCAAAATACACCCAAACTGAAGAAATTACTGCTCAGTATTGAGTCACTCTTCAGAAATCATACAGATACAGATACACTTATGATTTAAAATACTTAATTATCATTGAAAAAGACCACTCAGTGAATACCGTAATTCTTCCTTAATTTCGCCCCCTCTATAAGTTCGCCCACGTAAGATCATCTGACAGCCTTTTTTCAAAATACCTTTCCAAATTTCGACAGTGTACCAGAAGTTCAGTACTGACAAATTAAAAATTCGACCACATTCCAAATTTTGAAAACAAATTATTTACAGCCATGATATACAATCGTCTTGTGATTTCTTTTCAGTGAGTTTTATGAGAAAAACACATATTTTTTATTACACAAATTTTGGGAAATGTTTTAACTTGATCACGCTTGTCACAAGACATTCTAATCTATAGGTGTATTTTCACACTTCTCAATTTATTCACTTACTGTACTTATGACATACCTTTATTAAGAATAATGTTACATCTTATCATATTATCCATTGTCAATGATTTCATTTTTCGTAAATGAAAAGGCAGCAATCACTTCCGTGTGAGGCTATAAATATATATCACTTAGACTGTCAACACGGTAATGCTACACTATGAATTGAGTTTGTATTGAATTTTCTGATTGGCTAAGAAAAGGGAAGTCCCAAAGTTAACCAATGATAAGGCTTTTAACATCTGGATGTTTGCTGGGGAGACTTGAAACAGTCACATGACTATTGATAAGTTTTGTAACATCTGGATGTTTTCTGGAGAGACTTGAAACAGTCAATTGACCTAGTTCATTAAAGTCTGCAGTGAAGTCACTGGAATAGTCTATTTTGAGTAGGGATGACTGCATGGGATGTTTTTTGCCTTTCCATTTTGGTAAGTCAATTTACTTATCAAATGATTAATTACTGTTGGAATATTATGACAGATGTTAGCTCATACTTACAAATATATTTCAGTTTTAAAAATCTGAATATGTAATAAATTGTTTCAAAGTTTTGTGACTTGTTAATCCCTACATACAAATAGACTCAACCAAACACCCAGAGAGAGGACTGTCCACTGTCGTAGATAATCAGAACCATATATGTTGAGGTATATGTTTCAAAATATTACTAATAATTAGTTTGCGTGAATTAAGGCTTTCAAAAGTAATATAATTATTCAGCTGTCATTGTTTATGTTCGTAATTTCTTGCAAAGCAAGCTTGTTGATATATTCGACTTGATTGTCACACAATGCCGTTTCAAAAAAAAAATATGCTTCCTAACTTCACGTGTATAGCCACAGACAATGGTTCATATTATAATTTATTGATGAATTATACACATAGGACTCTGAACTAATGCAACAATAGTTAGAATTGGTGTATTGTTTTTACTCAGTTCTAGGTGATACGCTTGCTAGAAGGGAATTCCGTAATGACGATAGTCTGCTGTGATTGGTTTATACTAATATAGCAACCAATCAGATTGTACTTCCTTCGAAAACATGTGGACAGCCAGCTATGCGAGACATGCACGCTAAAGCTAAATTACGATTCATATAATTTCAAATTTCCTGGTTTATTTTGTCAAGTCTAAGAACATAACAATTCAACTCCAAATTATTATTGTTTTATTTCCTGGTACACAATTTAAAATCCAAATGACATTCAAATTTCACAGAAACAATAAATTGAGAATCGTGGCTTCGCCGATCGTAACTTGTCTTCTGAAGAAAAAAAATGGTGTAGTAGTGCATTATATGAATATAATTACCATATACAAACATAATTAAAAGTTTTTGCTAACTAATATTTACGAAGTGTGTAACATTCTTTTTCAAATTGGTTTTAAACATTTATATGAAAATCTAAAATTTCGACAAAGATGGCGCACAAACGAAGGTGAGTGGTGATAATTTCGACCGTGAACATTTCTTTAAAATATTTGGAAAATTTGAGGGTCGAAATTATGGAAGAATTACGGTACAACGGTCACATTTTGATTTAAATTATCATAATCAATTTTATTTAATGATTTAACTCAATGAATAGTACATATTATACAACAATATAGCCATTAAATGATCAACATAAAATGTTGCACTTCAAGTCTTGGAGTGTTATATGGTTCAGTTTTAACTTTCATAGACCATGGTATTTTGAATTTCAAAGGCACACCTAACATTGAAATGGCACACTTGAAATACCATGAGAGTGCCCACATGGCACACTTTGAAAAATAGTAATTTCGATCCCTGCACCAGTATGTAATACCGTGGGATATAGTCGTCGCCCTGTCCGTCCATAATCATTTCGTTGAAACTTTCCATGTGTATTACCCACCAACTGAAGTGGTGCCTTTTGATATTTTGAGATTTCTGAATATTTTATTATTTTTTGTTTCCATAGAAACGCGTTGGACTTTGTTCAGAGATTCGTAGGTTCGTTTCCGGAGCACAGTTCCAAAACTATTCATCATATCTTCCTGAAACTTTGCATGTGTATTACCCAGTAACTGAAGTGGTTCATTTTGATATTTTCAAATTTCTGAATTTTTAGCTCATCAGGCCTGAAAGGCCCGATGGGCTTATGGCATGGCATGGCGTCCGGCGTCCGTCCGTCCGTCCATCCGTCCATCCGTCTGTAAACTTTTCGCTTTTTCGACTTCTTCTCCAGAACCAATGACTCCACAGAGCTGAAATTTTATGTGCAGACTGCTTGGCCAATGGGGATTCTAAATTGTAGATTTCGTGACCCCATGACCCCAAATGGGGTCACATTGGTCACATCCTTAAAAACCTATTTTCATCTTCTTCTCCAGTTCCAAAAAATCTACAAATGGGGTCACAGGGGTCACATCCTTAAAAACCTATTTTTCATCTTCTCCAGTTCCAAAAGGTCTAGAGAGCTTAAAAGTTGTTTGCAAACTCCTTGGCCAATGGGGATTCTCAATTGTAGATTTCGTGACCCCATGACCCCAAATGGGGTCACAGGGGTCACATCCTTAAAAACCTATTTTCATCTTCTTCTCCAGTTCCAAAAGGTCTAGAGAGCTGAAAAGTTGTGTGCTGACTCCTTACCCAATGGGGATTCTAAATTGTAGATTTCGTGACCCCATGCCCCAAATGGGGTCACAGGGGTCACATCCTTAAAAACCTATTTTTCATCTTCTTCTCCAGTTCCAAAAGGTCTAGAGAGCTTAAAAGTTGTGTGCAAACTCCTTGGTCAATGGGGATTCTAAATTGTAGATTTCGTGACCGCATGACCCCAAATGGGGTCACAGGGGTCACATCCTTAAAAAACTATTTTCATCTTCTTCTCCAGTTCCAAAAGGTCTAGAGAGCTTAAAAGTTGTGTGCAAACTCCTTGGTCAATGGGGATTCTAAATTGTAGATTTCGTGACCGCATGACCCCAAATGGGGTCACAGGGGTCACATCCTTAAAAACCTATTTTCATCTTCTTCTCCAGTTCCAAAAGGTCAAGAGAAGTTGTGTGCAGACTCCTTGGCCAATGGGGATTCTAAATTGTAGATTTCGTGACCCCATGACCCCACAGGGGTCACATCCTTAAAAACCTATTTTCATCATCTTCTCCAGTTCCAAAATGTCTAGAGAGTTGAAAAGTTTTGTGCAGACTCCTTGGCCAATGGGGATTCTAAATTGTAGATTTCGTGACCCCATGACCCCAAATGGGGTCACAGGGGTAACATCCTTAAAAACCTATTTTCATCTTCTTCTCCAGTTCCAAAAGGTCTAGAGAGCTGAAAAGTTGTGTGCTGACTCCTTACCCAATGGGGATTCTAAATTGTAGATTTCGTGACACCATGACCACAGATGGGGTCACAGGGGTCACATCCTTAAAAACCTATTTTTCATCTTCTTCTCCAGTTCCAAAAGGTCTAGAGAGCTTAAAAGTTGTGTGCAAACTCCTTGGCCAATGGGGATTCTAAATTGTAGATTGTGTGACCCCGAGACCCCAAATGGGGTCACAGTGGTCATGATCTAAGAACCTATCCTTTGCTTGTAAACAATAACTTAAATAACTTAAATATTCAACTTGAGATAGTAAATCAATGAAATCCTGATGAGCAACAGAGCCCATGGCTCTATTTTTTTTTGTTTCGTTTCCAAACACGTTGGATTTGGACTTTGTTCAGGGATAGGTCTGCTTCTGTTGTAGAACTCCAAAACCCTTTATCATGCCTCAAACTCACCATGTGTATTACCCCCTAACTGAAGTAATTTATATACAATTATCTGTCACAGATGTGTTTTATAGATTATGTGGGACCGGTGGGATATGTCATCTTCTAATGACTCTTGTCTTAAAATGAGTCCATTCCATGCCACGCTGCATTCCAATATGTGATGCTCTGAAAAATTTCAAAGATGCACACACACACACACTTGCGCTTGAGTAGCATGTCTATGGGTGTGAGAAACTATGAAACACATATTCTTCAACTGACTGAAAATGCACGAGGTTATTGCTAGAAAATCGGCAAATACAGATCCAGCAATTTCAGTTGGAAGCAAAGCAGCATTAGCTATAACTGATCAAATATGTGTAAAGTTATGTGACACACGTTATAAAGAGGTACGCTAATTTAAAAACTCCAATTTCTCTTGCGTTTACATTAGTTCTTTTTATTCTATAATTATTCATTTACAATTGCGAAATATGTCTCCAAATAAAATATAAAAGTAATCTTATTAGAATAAGTTCAAATTCGTAACTTCATCTTGAATAGGAAATAGTCGTATGGAAAATAGTTGGACCACGTGCTCTGCCGAGTTGTGAGTTTACGTAAATTATATCGCTATTGAAAACGAGTTCCTTTGAATTTAAAATGATTATTTAGAAGGTATATATCATTTGGTCCATGATTTGAACTTTTGATGAACTACCGGGTATGTGCAATTAAATTATTAGAATTTTCTCGTCCATCTTGACGCAAATTCGCTTGTAAACTCGCTCAAACTAGCACTGTCGGTAAATCGTAGTTGGTAAACATTGATTTTAAATTATGAACCATTTTATGCATGTTAATGATAAATTAATAGTTATCATTAATTGCTTTCGTGTTATGTTTAATAGTATGCAATGAATGAAGAACCAACAAATAGTAATACTTTCTGATACTTTATTCATAAAAATTTTTTTTACTTCCGGGTTCGTCTTTTTGGGTCAAAGATGAAATGTCCGACTGGCAAAAATTTGAATCTGCATCCCTGGTGTAAACGTAGCCAAATCACAGTGAGTGGGGTTGAATTGGAAGTAAATTCAACCATGCTATTCATGAGAGTCACATGTGTGAAATGAAATCATATCTCCTCCACGAGTTTGCAAAGCAACCACCCTCGTATTTCAAAACTTCTCTGATAAAGGAAAAACACAAACGGTATAATGGCAAATCTTCTCATATCACTGTGATTTCTGACGATGAACTCCCGGGAGATGCACTCTTTGTCTATGATGGTGGTCACCTTCTCCGTTGTCTTTCCTGACCTGTTGATGTTACATATGGTCAGATCTGTGACAGTTATATATTGCACATAATCATTATGTGGTTCAGAACCCATAGTAGTGTTTGATGGATATGATTATAACATCTAATGTTTGCACATGCAGCTTCTGGGTGTGACCCTATCTCAACTCTCTATAATCAAGGAAAGAAGAAAGCTCTAGCCCTCCTGTTGGACAATGCTCAAAACTGGGATTCTTTGGATATGTTCGATCAGCATGGAAGTTCCCAGGATGACATAACTTGTGTTTCAGAAACATTCCTTTTGCAACTCTATGTCTCTGGACAACCATCGATGCAAAAAGTATTTCAAATCAGTCCATAGAGCTAGATTATCATCCACTTTCAAATTGGAATCACTCCCTCCAACATCTTCAGAACATACCTCACATAGACAGACATGTAGCAAAAGCAATGAAGTTGTAAAAGTTATGAAGATTTTTTCTTTTGGATGCAAGACACGCATTGTGGTAACTAATGAACTTGTTTTAAAGCTAGATTCAAGCCTGTGTACTGGATGTCATGGAAACTGCACCAGTTTTTTATTTAAAGGTGCATCCATTGTGTTTCATAAAATTTTATTTGGCTTTAATGCGTTCCAACACACCATATGTGCTGTTTACACTACAAACAAATTCACTTAGCTTCCATATTCATCCCCAATCGCCAAACATATCATAATTACTAGTTTCCAATTAAAATCTATTAACATCAGTATGCATGTGCAGAAACCGAAAGTGCACGTAATATTTACATGCACAGTAGTTATATGACCTATTGAACATTTTCAAACCAAATTTGTTATTTTGTCTGGTGTAAATAAGATTCCAAAATTACGTTTGAGTCATTGGCGCGCGCCACACGCGGTGCATTGTCCGGTTTTCGATCAGAAATCACTACTTTTACCTTCATATCGTCAATATACCGAGTCGAGCATGATGAAAATGATTGTTTTCGGTAACAGTTGGTACTTCTCGATAAAATAAGACCATTTATAACGTTTGTCATATTTGACCCCCAACAACACAATGGATGTACCTTTAAGGGTATAGTCTACCCAGAAACAAAAGTTTCAAGATTTTTCTGATTTTTCGTTTATAAGTACTTTTCAATGTGCTGAATTCAAATTTGAAATAAAATTTTGGGGTCACGGATCTAAATAAAGAGTTATAAGCCATTTAAAATATGGCCCCAGTGAAAAAATGGGAAAATACATATATTACTTGTTTTAATCATATTTTTATTATTTGGCACCGGATTTCATTTATTGTTGTTTTTATCGAATATATTAATGATAGCCTTTGTATTTATTGCAAAAATATATTTAAAAAACATAAAATTAATATTTTGGGGGATTCAATTTCAATTTGTCAATTTTTATGACACTTTTTTTTCAAAATATGCTGAATAAAACAACTATATAAATTCAACTATTTTATAAAAATCTCGGAAATGAAACTTTACATTATATTAATCATAATTAAATAAAAATATGTTGGGGTCACCGAATGAATTAATCCGCCATAACGTTTTGAAAATTGATCACGGCAAATTATTTGGTCCGATTTTCGCCTTTATCATCCATGGCGCGGGCCTTACCGGTAATTCGGGGCGGTCCGGTGTATTTTCAGTGATTTGATCCACGCATTGCTCGAAGTGTGCATAAATGTACAACACTATTGTATTTTAAATAACAGGATTGATCGTGAAAGAAATGCTTATGTTATAAATATGCCTCAAAACATTGTGGTCTAAACCCGTGTGCCGGAATTTCTGTTATTCAGATTTCGGGCCACGGCACACTGTTTCTAGCATGACGGCAATCAGCATGTAAATTCGATGTGAATAAAAGCCCCCTTCGAAATAAATATAAAGAATTCCTAGAGGAAGTTAATTAGAACTTAGGTGATCGTTATATATAATTATCAAAAATATAACCCGTGTCAGGTACAGCAGACTGATTTCCGTACGAGTAACTTACGACATGCACTTCCGGGTTGATTACCGTTCGTGAAATATTGAAGGGACCACCACACAAACACTTTCCCCCATGCAAATATGTAAGCTCCAGTTATGGAATGTAATCAGAAAGATTACTAAACTACTATCGGCAAGTTATTGAAGAAAATTTCCAATCCACACGACTGAGAGCGTGTCGTGCCAGTGATGGATTTTTAACTTGTTTACCGCAATAGAGTTGCAAACAGCTGATTGTCATAATAAACTTACATGTAGTTCTACTACAGTAAAACGTGTTACCAGAAAATATTGTTTCTCGTCAATCTGTGAAATTAAATCCTTGGAAACTTGTATATTGACCAATTTAAAAAATAAACAGTATTTCAATGGCGTCTATTGGAGGAAATACAGTGGTTTTGAAATGTGAAACCAATGTATTAATCCAACACTATAAGCTTGTCAGATGAATCGGTAATACCTTCTTATGTTATCACATAAATATATGTATTCATATATACTTATATATATTTATATACATATATATTTTGACAAATTATAACAAACAATTTCATTAAAATATACATTTTATTTATCAATCCGGCAAATATATTAACATTAATGAATAATTTAATCATTTGACAGTCCAATAGTAAGGAACCTGAGCAAGTCAACAAATTGAAGTACATATTTAGTATGCACAGTTTACATAACAATAAGCTTTGAGAATCCAATGTTTTCATGATCAGATTAATTGTGTATTTCTGACTTTTTTCTGCAATCAACTGAGCTTCAATGTACTTACTGGATGACCCTTCACTCTAGAGACACTGTTGGTTGTATAAAATACTGTTCATGATTTAATTCTGTCCAGGTAGAAGAAAGAAGCGAAATTGATTCCAGCATAACACTTGTCCAAAATCTGAAATGTAAACAAAACAATACCGAGCATATAGGGAAAATCTACAGTTTATATTTATATCAATAAATAAAATGATTACCAGTGTATATAATAAAGCTAAGCTGGTGGGTTTAGGTAAGGATAATTTATGTTTTGAACTTGCTTTAAAAAATAATCCACCTATATCAATTCATGCCTGTAGTTCTCAGCATCATTGTACATTAGTCTTACACTCAGACTCTGAAAAAAGTATTTATTCTGAAAATATTACTATTTTATTAAACATTGAAAAGTAGACTGTAAGAAATGGAATTTTCAGATGTCTCCTTTTCTCTATATTACTGTCAATATTTTTTTCAGAAATACAAAATATTTCTTCAGATTCCAAGTGTTAGAGTATATATGTACATGTATATTGCAATGAAACCTGTGATCATTGGAACTAGCACATCATGTGTGAAGTGCAATGCAGCATTTTACTCATTGAACCTACATCAATACAGGTAAAAAGTGTTCTACTGCAAGTAACTACCTTTTGATACAAAATATTAAATTTTTAATACTTACCCCACTTCAGATATTGCATATTACCTTGTACTTCCGATAAGAGATTGGAAAGAGTTGAATCCTTGTCCTTACGAAGTAGTAGTGTGATGAACACGTAGACAGGATGCCAACTACCTGACCGGAAGGTGAGGCCAATCTATCACGTGAGAACGTGACGTAATCATATTTCCTTTTATCGGAGATCAGGCAAGACGGTATCCTACCTGGGTCTAATTTTGTCTATGTGTTTTGATTCTATTGCAAAGTTACCTACGGTATGTCCTTTTTTCATTATAATATCAAGCGAAGTGTGTGAATAAAGTATTGCCAGTACCTACCTTTCGACGAATTTTGTCTTCTCGCTTCACGTGAAGATTTTCGTCTATCCCGCAGTTCAGCACATTATTTTTCCTCTACTGACGAGTTTTCTCGTTTCTGTAGCCCTTATGCATTCATGCTTCATGTTTTTCTACACTTGGTTATCACTTTTTATGCCTAAAAATTGGCATTTTGTCTCAAGTTATGTCACGGTGTTTTCACTTTTCTTCCCTCCATTATGTATTCGTGCGCCGAAGCACATGGCATGAATTTTTCTCACTTTATGTGTTTTTTCCTCCTTTGACATCGGGATATGGCTTTTATATGCTTGCTGAATGTTTTAAACCCCTATTTTGGGTTTTATTTTCACTTTATTGGGTATTTTTTCCCTCATGTACCATTCGCACTATTTTGTTTTGGCTCGTTTGGCTGGGTAGTAACGCGTCTAGACTGCTGTCGACTCGTTTCTATTTTTAGCGCTTACATCACCTTACTTCTCGCCTCGGTGATTTGTTTGTTTACATTTCGCGTAGATGCTTTCTTCATCTCACACTTGTTTGATAACTTCTTTGTGATGTTTTTATTTACACATATGTGTTTTATGCTACCCTTTTGATGCAAACATTTGTTTGTTTATTTTTTAATAATAAAAAATAAATAATAACATAAATAATTCATTCATGTTTTTTACCATTTAATAATGTTTACATTATTATTTCTTCTTCCACCGGCTTTTTCTAGCTCGTGGTAATTGGTAAAATATTTCATTTTACAAACTTAATAATTTTTTTGTTTACTATGTAATTGGTAAACATTAAAGGGGGACTGCACCCTCTTATGGTTTGTTATTTTTTCTTATTATTTTGTTTCTGTTTTACAGTTCAAAATAACTCTATGAGAGTTTACTGCATTAATTGCAGAATTCAGAAGTCCGCCAAGGATCCTCACCCGCTCTGTCCGGACTGTGTAGAGGTCCAGTGTGACGTGACTTCTAAGTGCCTTCATTGTCAGCCCTTGTCAGCAGGGGAATTTAAGGCCTTCGACGCTGCCAGACGTAAGCGTTTCACACAACGTCGGCTGAGGAACATGTCCGACAAAGGTGGGTCTCCTTCTCGGGACGAGGCCTCTGTCCCGGGGAACGTGACCACTCTGTCGGGAGGTACAGACAGTGAACTGGTGTCTGACCCACCCCCTGTTGTGCAGAAGAAAAGAACTTCCTTCGGTCCAACACTGGAGGAGGTGGAACGGGGCGTCAACCGGGGCGCTCCTCAGATTGATCCCAACTTCATACAGTCCCTGGTGAATCAGCAGTTCACCATGCTGATGGACGCACGTGTCGCTCAGGAGACACGTGTCGCACAGGAAGCAGCGGCCGCTGCTCAGCGGCAGGCCCTTTCACAACAACCAAGGGGGCCTGCAGAGACTGTGCTTAAGGACAGACAGGGGGACCAGCGCCAGGACGAGCGCCCCCCTGTTGTGCAACGCCGTGAGGATCATCGGCAAGAGGACAGGGATGGACGCTCCGACAGGGGCGCTGCTCGGGACGAGCACCGCATTGAGGATCGGCGTTATGACTCCAGAGCGACAGAGGGCTATCGCTTTGGGAGTTATAACAGGGAATTCCAGTTTAGAGATGACAGGCGCCGGCGCTCGCGCTCCCCGCGGCGCTCACGCTCCCCTAGGCGCTCCAGATCTCCTCGGCGCTCCAGATCTCCTCGGCGCTCACGCTCTCCACGGCGCTCCCGCTCTCCACGGCGCTCCCGCTCTCCTCGGCGGCGCTCACGCTCCCCTAGGCGCTCACCTCGGCGCTCACCTCGGCGCTCGTCACCTGCTCACAAGGCTCCTTCCACTAAGGGGCGCTCAGACAGATCCCGCTCCCCTCTACTTAGAGAGGAACACGACTTCGTCCCAGATTACGACGAGAATGTGGAAGCTCCATCTGAGGATGACAACGGTGACACACATCTTGAGCTTAGTGATGTGTTCACTTGGGTGGCCGATAGACTGATCACTTGTCCATCCCCAGGCGCTGGTGCGGACAAGCGCTTCACGATTTGGGACGAGCCGGAGCTCTTGATCCCACCCCATCCAGTGATTAAGGATGGCCTTGACAATCTGGACGACGACTTTGCCAAGTTGTCACTCAACCCATCTTTCCAGCTGGCAAAGAATAGCACCGCAAAGTACAAGGTTCATTCGCTGGACGGTCTCAAGACAGGCGCTGTCCAGGACGACCAAGTCAGGAGGCTATCAGACGCGTCGTTAGCTATGTACAAAGTACAAGACGTCAAGCTCCGCAATGTGGACACTGAGCTTAGGAGAATCCTGTTTCCACTGTCAGCCCTTGTGTCTTCCATGGAGGCCCTGACACAGGATTGGAACGAGGACAATCCATCAAGAATGGATCACCATACGACGGTGATCAAGTGGCAAGTCAAGGCGTGTTCGGACATCTTTGAGCATGTGCGCTCTGCTATGGCGACAACTACCATCATGCGGCGCAATGGCCTTCTGCAGCCGTGTAAGTGGGACGACGAATTTAAAAAGTCCTTAGTGCGTGCGCCGGTGTGCTCGGACACTTTGTTCGCGGGCAAAATCAACGATGTTTTCAAGGAGCAATCTGTGAAGATGCAGGCAGATTTCACATTTCAAGCCTGTAAGCTTGTTACTCAATCCTTCCCGACGAACTTCAAGAGATCGGCACGGACTTACACGGGGCGTCGCAACTCTGTCAGAGGAGCCTACTTTCGAAAAAGGGGCGGCTTCGACGCGGGGGCCAATCGTGGACGAGTCCAAAACTTCAACCAGGCTTCCCGTGGTAAATTCCCGAACACCCCCGGGAAGAAGCCCAAGACGCCTTACAAGTCCCGACGTTGATGGGCTGGACAAGCACGACTGGAATCTCCCGCCTCCAGTCGTCCCAGTGTCAGATATACCAGTAGGCGGGAGACTGGGAGTCTTCTGGCCCAATTGGACAATCCTGGGAGACCCCTTTGTGACAAGCATCCTTCAGACCGGCTACAAACTGCCAATAGCCAGGTCTCCGCCTCTGACCAACCTGCCCCGGTCACGCGAGTACTCGCCAACTCAACTGCTGCAGCTGTCCGACAACATAGCCATTCTCTTGGGCAAGTGTGCCTTGGAGATTGTGACAGACCCCGAGAACACCCCAGGTTTCTACTCTCCCATCTTCCTCGTCCCCAAGAAGAACTCGGAGAAGATGCGGATGATCCACAACCTGGCGGTGTTCAACGACCTCTACCTGTCGGAGCCGCCGCACTTCCGGATGACGTCCCTGGATCAGCTGCGATCCAAGCTGTCCCACAACGACTGGCTTGTCAGTTTGGACTTACAGGACGCCTATCTACACGTGCCGATCTACAGGCCCCACAGGAAATACCTGAGGTTTGTCTTTCTAAACATCCATTACCAGTGGAAAGTCCTGCCATTTGGCATTTCCACGGCCCCGTGGCTTTTCACACGTATAACAACGCCGATCGCGAGGTTCCTTCATCTCCGAGGGATCGAGTTCGACCCGTACATCGACGATTGTCTGATGAGTCACGATGCGCCTCTCGTGCTACACAGACAGTCGCAGTTCGCGCGCGATCTCCTTTGCCAACTGGGATGGATCATCAACGAGGAGAAGTCACATCTAGTCCCTTCACAACGACTCACGTTCATTGGGGGGTTCTTCCTCACCGACTTGGACCTGGTGAAGGTCCCTCCAGACAGGTGGACCAGGATCCAGGGCTTTGCGAGGAGAGCTCTAGTCGACAAGCTGACACTCAGGGAGTGGCAGTCCCTGTTGGGCCTTCTCTCCTCAGCGCAATATCTCACCTCCAGGGGGCGCCTGACGCTTCGACCATTACAGAGGTTCCTCGCTCCTTACATTCAGAGGGACGACCTACAGGTCGAGTTTCCTCTCCCTGTAGGCCTCCACCCTTACCTGCGCTGGTGGACAGTCCGATCGAATGTCTGCGCAGGAGTCTCATTGACAGAGTTTCCCCCGGACTTTCAGTTGTTCGTGGACGCGTCCCACCAGGGGTGGGGCGCTCATCTGGAGGACTGGACGACAGCAGGGCTGTGGTCAAACGCCCAAAGTCGATGGCACAGCAACAATCTAGAACTACAGGCGGTGATTCAAGCAATCACGCATTGGCTACCGGTTCTTCGGAACTCTCGTCTGTTGGTAGCCTCAGACAATTCAACAGTAGTTTGGTTAGTAAAGAACCAGGGTACGACAGGCTCGAAGTCTCTCCTGGATCAGACGTTTCAACTCTTCGAGTTGTTGGACGCGAACCGGATTCAGATAAGGGCACGACACATTCCAGGGTGTCAGAACGTGTTGGCAGACGCTCTGTCCCGTCCGGACAAGCCATCCCCGACAGAATGGATGTTACACCCAGAAGCGTTCGAGCTGCTTTGCGCAAATCTTCATCGACCCCTGGTCGACCTATTTGCGACAAAGTTCAACGCTCGTCTTCCAGTGTATGTGTCCCCTCTTCCCGATCCAGCAGCGTGGGCAGTGGACGCTCTATCGCTGAACTGGGAGGGTCTGGACGCCTACGCATTTCCGCCTCCCATTCTGCTTCCCAAGGTGGTGGCCAAAATCAAGACCACAAAGGTGTTGAGACTGCTTTTGGTAGCGCCCTTTTGGCCGGCGAGAAGCTGGTTTCCCGTACTTCGCGGATTAGTCGCCAGCGAACCAGTACCTCTACCCCAGTGGCCTCGGCTACTGCTACATCCGAACAGCCGACTGCCTCATCCAGACCCGGAGCGATTTCATCTGTCCGCCTGGGTCATTTGCAAAAGGCCTTAAGATCAAAGGGGTACTCATCTCGAGTAGCCAGTGCCATTTCAAAGGCCCACAGAGTGTCGACCAGGTCATTGTATGATGACAAGTGGTCTTCTTTTGAGAAGTTTTGTTCAGCTCGTTCAAGGGACCCCATGGGTGCCTCTCCGCAATTCGTGGCAGAGTTCCTTTTACATCTTCGCAACTCGAAGCATTTAAAGGGAGGCACTATTTCGACGTATCTATCAGCTCTCAACTCAGTCTTGTCCGTTAAGACGGACAAGAAGTTTTCCAAGACTCCTGAACTCATTGCGCTGCTGAAGTCCTTCAAGTTGGAGGACCAGAAACAGAAGTTTCGTCCTCCGGCTTGGGACCTCAATCTGGTCCTTCGGCATTTACGAGGTTCCCCATATGAGCCTCTCAGTGAGGCCTCTTTTGAGAACTTGACCCGTAAAACGGCTTTTCTCATTTCTCTGGCTACAGCAGCCAGAGTAAGTGAGATTCATGCTCTCGATGTGACGAGGGTACGCTTCGAAACTTCTCGTCATGGTGCTGTTCATCTGGGGTTGCTCTGGAACTTCGTGGCGAAGAACCAGCTTCCAGGGCAACCGGATAGGAAGTTCATTGTTCCTCCACTTTCGTCGATTGTACACGACTCAGAGAGAGAGGAGCTCTCTCTGTGCCCGGTAAGGGCTCTGCGAGAGTACATTCGGCGTTCAGCGAAAAGACGGAAGACTCGGAAAAGATTGTTTTTACCCTTTTCCGCCACAGCCAATGGTGAGGTCAACAGGAACACCATTGCGCTGTGGCTTCGCCAAACGATTTTGGCGGCATACGACGCGGAGGGAATACCTCACCCGGTGGCTAGTAACCCCCATGAAATAAGGGCTTTGGCCTCTACAATGGCGCTACACAGAAATATATCTGTACCGCAGATCATGGAGGGGTGTTTCTGGCGATCTACCACGGTGTTCGCCAGTCACTACTTGCGAGATCTGGCAGTGGAGGACGTGCAGGGATTACAATCCTTTGGACCGTTGGTCGTGGCTCAGCAGCTTACCCGACCGCGGCTGCACTAGGTAATTATGTTTACCTTGCCCTCGCTTTAGCCTTAAGGTCTTCCTTGATGTATCAGGTTGTTCCTTATAGTGCTATGACTTTGTCATTCTTCTCCTTACAGGAGTTGGTGTCATTGTCTTGCCTCCTCTTGTGGGTGGGTCCTCCTCGAGACCTGCCCGCCATCCTTCACTGTCGGATCAACATGCAATATCTGAAGTGGGGTAAGTATTAAAAATTTATTAAAATCTAAATATTTTAGATATTTAAAAATACTTACCCCACTTCTAGGAATAAGCCCACCCGGCGGGTTTCGCCTCCTCCCCACAGACGTTCTCTCTTCGGACCGTAGTCAGGAAATATGATTACGTCACGTTCTCACGTGATAGATTGGCCTCACCTTCCGGTCAGGTAGTTGGCATCCTGTCTACGTGTTCATCACACTACTACTTCGTAAGGACAAGGATTCAACTCTTTCCAATCTCTTATCGGAAGTACAAGGTAATATGCAATATCTGAAGTGGGGTAAGTATTTTTAAATATCTAAAATATTTAGATTTTAATAATTCTCAAACTATTGTGCTATCCTGTAACCTGATTTTATCAGTTACAACACACAAAAAGAAATTTCAGATTTTCAGTGAACCTTTTTTGCATGAAGTAAGATAGGCAGTAACATGAGATATGTCCACCAAACCAATTAATTTGGAAAATGTCATGAGAAAATATAATATTAATATTATTGTATGTTATCAAATCATGATACCTTCATTGATACTTTTCAATATTGTAAATTTTACTCTTTTTTAATTTAAATTATCATTTTTGACCTGCTTCTATTACAGACTGTCAATGGTGCCATGTGGAATTGGGATTTAATATAATATTACACAAACTTTATGTTTATCAAAGACTGGCTGTCATTCAAGAAGGAACATATGTTTATTGCACAAATACACATGCACATTAACCTACCAGCTTGTGTGTTCAGCATGTTCCAGTTTCAGTCATGAGTATGTGTGTCATCCTGCCTGAGTTTGACATCTTTTGGCATCAGTTTGGTGTCTCAGTGTCTCACCAGCAATATGAACCTGAAAATACAGATTAATTTAATTAGTATCTTTTTAAACAGATATTTTTGTTTTTCTGTATTTCAAAAGAATTGTTCAAACTCAAAGTACAGAAAAACAACCTCAGGCTCCACTTGCACTTCAAAGAAATCTGATTGGAGAATAGATTTGTGCATATTTTAAGAAATATATACCGATTTATCTAACAGTAGCATATTTTAGAATTAATTGCACAATCAAAAATAAATTTTATCATGACCAACAATTTCAAATTACCGTAAATCCTTCAAATAGTTGCCTACCTTTAACCTTCCTGAAATAAATAATCACATGACTTAAATAATTGCTGGGTTTAATTTATCAATGTAAACAAATATATCCGATATTGAAGGTGTTTTTTTGTATTTTGAATTTTTGCGTTCACATATATAATAATTAATTGGTTCGATTTGCTTTGAAATTAGTAGACTTCTAATAGCCAACTGTAAGTGTAATCTCTGTCTGAGCGATTATTCAAGGATTTACGGTAGTCAACAAATTGTCAAGAGCAATGTTATTAATACTACTTGTATTTGTTTAACTTACCGAAATTCTCAAATGGATCAGTCAAAGTCGTAGGATGATTGAGTGAGAGTAACATGTCACTAGATCGCTTCTCACGCCGGGCAGGCACTTGGAGGCTCGGGACGGTGTCATGTCAGCGAAATAAGAAGTTAGAGAAGCCGGGTTTTATGACTTCATGTTCAGCAACGGTGAACGCTGATATCTTCTTCTTTTATGTCTTAGTTCGTCTAAGTGAGTAATAACATGTCTTCCGTTGACACTTGTCTTTTGATGATTTTGTCTGATGAGCAGCCGATCGCCAAACGGAGCGAGTGACCGGTGTTGAATGAAACTCGGACCGGTGTTGACAAACAATGCCACTATTCGTTCGGTTGTCTCTTATGATGTTAAATGTGTTCATTTGCTAATATTTAGTACTTCATTAACATGAATACATACATAGATCATCTGGAAACATAAATTTCGTTGCATATTGTTTATTTATAGTTGTTTAGTGTCGATGACGTGAATTTCTTGTCAGTTTGAATGCCGTCAATTCAGACATGCGCAGAAGTGATTATGTGTGCCTAGACTATACCCTTAAGTGACTTACTGTGAATACATGATATATGTATTTGACAACGATTATAGTCAATATTACACAACATTTCCTTTCTACAATAATGAGTTGCACATTTCTGAAAAGGATTATAGCATTTCTTTTACACTACATGCCATGATTGGCACAAATGTATTATACAAGTCGACGATCCAGCAAATCCCCGTCCAAAAGGGCTGCCATTTGGAAAATGCCACCAGCTGGAATATGCAAGTCAACTTTATAACTGAAACCTCCAAATGCACAAATGTATTTCTAAATGTTTCAATCATCAATACACGTAATATGATTTTAATGTATCATAATTAATCATGATAAGCATGGTTTGGGTTTGGAAATTATGTTTTAAAATAGTAAATCGAAAAAAGGTATTGAAGACATTTTCAAAACCCAATAATGGATAAACTAATCACCCCATGTGGAAAAACTATTTGGTTTCGGAATGCACTTGAAGAAAGCTTTCATTTGATATATGACATGACATGATAAACTTAAAAATAAAAATAATTCATTAATTTACCAAAACGCCGGCGGCCATCTTGTAAATGGCGGCCATTTTGAAAAAGCCATCAGCTAGAATTTGCAGAACTTTGTGCCATTGATTATAAACAAGGTGATCGAACCGACCCTAATAATTACCGTGGAATTACTGTACTTAGTGTCTTCGGTAAATTATTCACTTATATTATCAACAAAAGATTGGTTAAGTGGGCGGATGCTATGGACAAGATATATGAAGGACAAGCAGGTTTCCGGGAAGGTTACACTACTACAGATAATATTTTCATTCTTCATTCTCTTATACAAAAATATCTTAGTTCGAAAGGAGGAAAGTTTTATGCACTATTTGTAGATTTTGCGAAGGCATTTGACTCTGTACAGAGAAATAAACTTTGGAATCTCTTGCAAACGCATGGAATAAGTAGTAAAATGAGTAAAATGTTGGAGAGTATTTATCAAAATGTAAAAGTACGTGTAAGAAATAATCATGAAATGTCTGAACCCTTTATTAGTCAACTTGGCATTAGACAAGGTTGTATCTTAAGCCCCTTTTTGTTTAGTTTTTTCATTAACGAATTAGCAGAGCCAATATGTAATACATGTACAAAGGAATCCAATTACACCCAGACACAGTTCAACTATTCCTGTTACTTTTCGCCGATGACATTGCACTATTCTCTAGTACCATAAGCGGGCTTCAGAAACAAATAAATGAATTAGGTACGTTCTCTGATCAATATAAATTGAATGTCAATAGAGAGAAAACCATAATAATTGTTTTTAAAAGGGATGGAAAACTATCCAAAAATGAAAAATGGTTTTAGAACGTCTTCAAACTACCAGCGCTTATAAGTACTTAGGTGTATGTTTCTCTAATAATCTATCTTGGTCTTTTCATACCAAACAGGCCTCAACACAAGCCATGAAAGTCTTAATAGGTATATACAGAAATATGCGACTTTTAGGTGAGATGTCCTTTAATACCTATTTTAAAATATTTGATATGAAGATAAGCCCAATACTGAAATATGGGGATTGGCACAACATGACAACATAGAAAAGGTTCATTTATATGCATGCAAAAAGTTCCTATTCGTCAAACCAAGCACTTGTAGCACAATGGTCTATGGAGAATTAGGCAGATTCCCACTGTTCATTTATTCCTCAATTAGAGCTGTTAAATACTGGATAAGGTTGTTGAATATGCCGCTTCATAGATATCCAAAAAAATGTTATAATATGATGAAACTGTATGATAAAAATGGTAAAAGAACTTTGGGTGACTGATATTAGAGAGCTTCTCAACAAAATAGGATATGGTCATATTTGGTACAATCAAAGTGTTCAGTCACAATCAGAATTTATCATCTCAATAACTCAAAGAATGAAAGATATATATTTACAATCCTGGGCAGAATCCATGACATTATCAACAAAATGTATATATTATAGAGAATGGAAATCTGAAATATTTCTTGAAAGCTATCTTTCAAAAGTTGATGTTAAAAAGTTCCGTAATGCCTTAGCCCGTTTTCGTTGCTCATCACATGAATTGTTTGTTGAAACTGGAAGATATAAAGGTATTGAAAGAAAAAATAGAATATGTAAAGTTTGTAATATGAACGCTGTGGAAGACGAGCCACACTTCTTATTAACCTGCCCTGTCTATAAGAATCTACGGATAAAATATCTTAAACCTTACTATTTTAACCACCCAGATAGAACAAAATTATTGTCATTGTTAACAAATACCAATACTCAGTCATTACAGAACCTTGCAATGTATATCTATTATGCAATGTTATTTAGAAAGAATATTATGAATGCAACTGATTTTATCATGTGATCTACCATTGATTGTACTACTGGCCTGTGGCCTTCTAAGTACAGAAATAAAGATTGATATAAGGACAATATTTTAAAGGTATTCAGAGAAAATCAGCTTTCTACTATTTTTTTCCACCTCATGTCTAATGGTCCTGGCCTATAAGGCCTGAATTACTGTCTTGTGTTTGTCTTCTTACGGCCGCATATCTTTGTAACAATTGTCTTTTGTATTTCATCGCCGCTAATGGCTGCAATACTGCCGAAGCGGTGTTAAACAGTAACTCACTCACTCTTTTGTATTTCAGCCTCCTGCTCCAAGACTGTGGTCAACAGGGGGTCAGAGTCCTCAGAAAAACTCTCTCACCTCCCCCCAAACTGGTTCTGTTGCCCCTTCCTCTGCACACAGGTAGGTGCTAGTTTTTTTAATGAAAAAAAATAAAGGAGAAACAACCACAAAGACTTTAACACAGAAGACTAAGGAGTTTGGCTTTCGCTGAAGATGTCCGACATTTGTATCACCTTGGCTCTGCAACTTTGTCTGCAGTAGAGAACTGTTATACACGCAGTAAGGTTTGGGTGAAATGCTACACTGAATTTCAGCGCAGTACCACCCGTGGTTTGCTAGTTCCAGCAGATGCTCACAGGTTTCACTGCAATGCCACAGTGGTATTGTGGTCATGATCTAAAAAGCTATTTTTATCTTATTCTCCAGTCCCAATGACTTTAGAGAGTTGAAATTTTATGTACAGACTCCTTGGCTGAAGGGGATTCTAAATTGTAGATTTGGTGACCCTGTGACCCAAAATAAGGGTCGCAGGAGTCATGGCCTAAAATAACTATTTTAATCTTCTTCTCAAGTCCCAAAAGCTCTAAAAAGCTGAAATGTAATGAACAGACTATTTGGCCAATGGGAATTCTAAATTGTAGATTTGTTGAACCTGTGACCCCAAATATGGGACACAGCCTAAAAAAAACAGTAATAATCTTTGAACTCTTGAGATTTTATGTGTGCTTCATTGAATAAAAGTAGAGAGCCATCTCATCTTTTCATGTGAGAGTCCTAACATGTGGTTTGAGAAATGCAGAAATTGAGAAAAGAAAGTAACTTTACAGTTAATCTTATTCAATAGGAATATGAAATAATCTTATTCAATAGGAATGTGAAATATATATTGACTTAAGATTAATATCTACATTATGTAACCAAAGTGAAACAAGAACTAATGAATAGCTTATGAACTGAATATTGTGACAGGCGGCAAAGTAATTAATTGAAGAGGAGTTAAGAAATTTTGTATTTTACATGAGATATGTGAACTGAATATGACATAATAAAATGATAAGAAAAGACTAATAAAAGTAGCTACATGAGATCATGACACCACATCTTCTTCTCCAATACAGAAAAATATTTAAGTGTGGGGAAAACAATTAAAATATGTAATTAACTGACTGTGAGACCATGATCTGCATGTTGTGTAATTGCATTGTGTTGACCTGGGGAGTGAGAGAGATGCAAATGAGAGAGATGCAAAGAGCAGCTGTCAGTGCTAATACACAGAGGTTTAAGTTTACTTAACTCTTAACTTGCGAACCCCGGCATGGTCCGGAGGGGGGGGGCATAAATAATTCCTAGGGGCCTCATACCGGGTCATGGACACTGAACTTAGAATTATTGTCAGATGTCTACCATTGAGCTAGTACTCAACTAGCCCTGTCCGCAATCTGCGAGTCAAGTTGTCTCCAGAAGTCGCTCCATAAAAACCTCTGTATTATGTCTCGCAGTTAGCCACGATAACGAGTCTTTGTCAATGTCCGGTCGAAATGTCCAGCAAAAATCACACCAAATTGAGTGTGCATTGTTGACCCGTAACGCATCAATAATTAGCTTTACAAAAGGCCAATTTTGTCGGCCTAATCTTCCTGGGGCCTAATTATCACCCACGTGTTTGCATTGCCTCATGTTTACATTGCCCAAACATGCTTTCTGCCTTGCATCTCGCGGGACGAGAACAAAAATAGGTAACTTGCCTTACTCGTGCACTTCATATCATGTGAACGAATTGGTTGTTTTAAAAAATTGTTATGCCAAAATAAAGGGGAAAGAATAGACTACAATCCCATATGAAATTTACAAATGTCAAAAAAATAATAGACACAGCAGTGCCGCGAAAAAGGTCATGTTTACTTCATAAATTTTGAAACAATCCGCCATTTTCACAACTTCTTACACAAATTATCACTGCTAAACTACTGAATGCATTTTCATAATTTTTATATCACAATAAACCGAAAAGAATAATCTTTTATTCTGTATAAAATGCGCATATTTACTCACAAAAATAAAGATACAAATTTACCTTTCTGAGAGGCATGTGAAACCAAACGACACACAAACTAATCAACATATTTTCATCAGATATGGTTCGAGGTTAGCATTAATTGGAAAGGTCGAACAACATAACCATATTTGGGTTGACATGTGCTTATTTGTCAACTGGTTTTCTAGATTATGATTTCTTGGAAAAGTGCAATGAACGACTGTTATGCAATGCCGCATAAATGTTGTAAGTATTTACGATTTTGTAGGTGAAAATAAAGACAAACTTTACATGGCTATAGAATTATAACCAAAGGTCGCATTCTAATATTTTTTTATATCACTGTGAAGCCGAACATCTTGTCTTCAATTCCGTATAAATCATCATTATAATGTAATATTATAAGGCACGAATTAAAGACAATCTTTCGAAAGTAATAAAATAAAAAAACGTAGAAAATTCATTCAAAGTCGCGGGTATGAATTAACCATTTGTGTACGGGTGCCACCACTTGAATTTGTAGTGAACGCCCGTATATAGTCCGTTTTTGCGATGTAGATGCGATATATTTCATAAAAATGGTACCGAAATTGCCGCTTTGAATATTCCGCCAGCAGAGCTAATTAGTGCCTAAGCCAAAATACTGCTGCGAGCTGGAGGGTCTGTAAATTCCGCCACAGGGGCTAAAATGGGTAAAATAGAAATATAATTATAACCTGCTACGAAGTAAGCGGGGGTATATATATAGCGGTCATTCCGTCCGTCCTTCCGGTCAATTTTCTCAAAAAACGTCAAAGGTACATCAACCAAAGTTTGTACAGTTGTTAACCATGTTCTTCCGATCGCACACAGACAATTTTCAATTTTCCATGGAAACGTCACTTTTTGGACTAAGTTTTATTGTGTTCAATGGGGACAAGTTTTCTCGGATACTGTTCAACCTAGGTGAATGAAATTTTGGTTGTGAGTACTCATGACCATACTCTTTATCAAGTTCAAAAACCAGTTCCGGAATATTATTTTTTAAGGAGTTATGGCCCTTGAATCCGAAATTTAACTTAGTACCAAAAGAACTGTGATGCTCCAATGGGGACAAGTTGCCTCAGAAACTATTACATCTTGGTGAATGAAATTTAATATTGAGGTAGTCCAGAAAATACTCTTCATCGAGTTCGAAAACCAGTTCTGAAATATTATTTTTTAAGGAGTTATGGCCCTTGAATCCGAAATTGAACTTTGTACCAAAAAAGTTTTGATGCTCCAATTGGGACAAGTTTTCTCGGCAACTATTACATCTAGGTGAATGAAATTTTACATGTAGGTAGTCCAGATGATACTCTTCATTGAGTTCACAGTCCAGTTCTGAAATATTATTTTTTACGGAGTTATGAAGCCCTTGAATCTGTAATTGAAATCGGTACAAATTACCGGTGTGATGCTCTAATGGGAAAAATTAAGTTACCTGAAAAATATTGCATGTATCTGGGTGAATGAAATTTTGTAATAACCGTCCGTTCCTAAAATTATTTTGGACAATATTATGATGCTTGAAGCTGTTTTTTAAACATAGTAACCTTCACATCTATAATTCTCAATGGACGGAAAGCGGATGGCGGGGGTATGTGAGCCATGCTCACTTTTTAGCTCATCAGGCCTGAAAGGCCCGATGGGCTTATGGCATGGCATGGTGTCCGGCGTCCGTCCATCCGTCCGTCCGTCCGTCCGTCCATCCGTCCGTCCGTCCATCCGTCCATCCGTCCGTAAACTTTTCGCTTTTTCGACTTCTTCTCCAGAACCAATGACTCCACAGGGCTGAAATTTTATGTGCAGACTCCTTGGCCAATGGGGATTCTAAATTGTAGATTTTGTGACCCCATGACCCCAAATGGGGTCACAGGGGTCACATCCTTAAAAACCTATTTTCATCTTCTTCTCCAGTTCCAATAGGTCTAGAGAGCTGAAAAGTTGTGTGCAGACTCCTTGGGTAATGTGGATGTTAAATTGTAGAATTCGTGACCCCGTGACCCCAAATGGGGTCACAGGGGTCACATCCTTAACAACCTATTTTCATCTTCTTCTCAAGTTCCAAAAGGTCTAGAGAGCTGAAAAGTTGTGTGCAGGCTCCTTGGCCCATGGGGATTCTAAATTGTAGATTTCGTGACCCCGTGACCCCAAATGGGGTCACAGGGGTCACATCCTTAAAAACCTATTTTCATCTTCTTCTCAAGTTCCAAAAGGTCTAGAGAGCTGAAAAGTTGTGTGCAGACTCCTTGGCCCATGGGGATTCTAAATTGTAGATTTCGTGACCCCGTGACCCCAAATGGGGTCACAGGGGTCACATCCTTAAAAACCTATTTTCATCTTCTTCTCCAGTTTCAATAGGTCTAGAGAGCTGAAAAGTTGTGTGCAGACTCCTTGGGTAATGTGGACGTTAAATTGTAGAATTCGTGACCCCGTGACCCCAAATGGGGTCACAGGGGTCACATCCTTAAAAACCTATTTTCATCTTCTTCTCAAGTTCCAAAAGGTCTAGAGAGCTGAAAAGTTGTGTGCAGGCTCCTTGGCCCATGGGGATTCTAAATTGTAGATTTCGTGACCCCGTGACCCCAAATGGGGTCACAGGGGTCACATCCTTAAAAACCTATTTTCATCTTCTTCTCAAGTTCCAAAAGGTCTAGAGAGCTGAAAAGTTGTGTGCAGACTCCTTGGCCCATTGGGATTCTAAATTGTAGATTTCGTGACCCCGTGACCCCAAATGGGGTCACAGGGGTCACATCCTTAAAAACCTATTTTCATCTTCTTCTCCAGTTTCAATTGGTCTAGAGAGCTGAAAACTTGTGTGCAGACTCCTTGGGTAATGTGGATGTTAAATTGTAGATTTCGTGACCCCTTGACACCAAATGGGGTCAGGGGTCACACCCTTAAAAACCTATTTTCATCTTCTTCTCAAGTTCCAAAAGGTCTAGTGAGCTGAAAAGTTGTGTGCATACTCCTTGGCCCATGGGGATTCTAAATTGTAGATCGTGTGACCCCGTGACCCCAAATGGGTTCACAGGGGTCACATCCTTAAAAACCTATTTTCATCTTCTTCTCCAGTTCAAAAGGGTCTAGAGAGCTGAAAAGTTGTGTGCAGACTCTTCGGCCCATGGGGATTCTAAATTGTAGATTTCGTGACCCTGTGACCCCCAATTGGGTCACCGGGGTCACATCCTTAAAACCCTATTATCATTTTCTTCTCAAATTCCAAAAGGTCTAGAGAGCTGAAAATTGTGTGCAGACTCTCTGGCCCATGGGGGTTCTATATTGTAGATTTTGTGACCCCGTGACCCTAAATAGGGTCACAGGGGTCACATCTTCAAAAAACTGTTGTCATCTTCTTCTCCATTTCCAAAAGGTCTAGAGAGCTGAAAAGTTGTGTAGAGACTCTTTGGTCAAAGGTGATTCTTAATTGCAGGATTGGTGACCCTGTGACTCCAAATACAGGTCACAGGGGTCATGATCTAAAAACCTATTTTTTGCTTGTTAGCAATGTATTACTTGAGATAACTTAGATATTCAACCTTAGATAATAAATAAAATCCTGATGAGCTACAGAGCCCATGGCTCTATTTTTTCTTGTTAGCTCTGCTGGCGGAATTTCCAGGCGGCGAAAATGCGCGAGTAAGGCAAGTTACCGTTATTTTTTCCCGTCCTGCGAGATGCGAGGCAGATAGCATTTATGGGCAATGCAAACCCGAGGCAATGCACACACTAGGGTGATAATTAGGCCCCAGGGAGATTATGCTTCGGGCCGAAGCCCGACAAAATTGGCCTTTTGTAAAGCTAATTATCGATGCGTAACGGGTCAACAATGCACACACAATTTGGTGTGATTTTTGCTATATAAACAAGTTTTCATGTGGCTATCCACGGACACACTTCGTCTCGCATATCGCCTGGAGACTAAATATAATTATTATAATATAATTGTCAAGGGGTAACACATTTTTCTCTATGGTAGCATATATCAGGTAGCACCCTGTGCAGGTTACTTTTTTCTGATAAAAAGTCTTTCTCAAAAATCCCTTTTATAATGTGAAAGTTTACAAAGCCATCGCCGATTTAATCAGTTACTTTTACTGAAATAGGTTTCATTCGAGTTATTTATCAGTCACATAGAAAATGTTTAGGAAACCGAAACCAGTTTCAACAGCGATCCACTTTGTCAATCTCTTATAGAAAACTTATAGAGGCTCTCAAACCGGTTTGAGATATTCGTTTTGAATAATTATTCTCCGGGTCTTGCAGAAATATAGGTCAGCCAATCCAAGTGCGTGAATGAAAAGTTTTTCTTGAATATTTATCTTCCGGCTGAATTCGGCTGGTGATGCTAACAGGTTATCCAATCAAATGTCTTGTGATCAGTGATAACGATTTGTTTGTCTGTCTGTCTGTCTGTGTGTCTCACTAGCAGACGAAGTGAAAATGAAACACGACAGGTTTACATGATCAGTGTTCAAGTCAGGCTGCGGGATTGCGGGATTCACGCATAGTATTTGGTTCTGACGCAAAAATATTCACCTGTATGTGCCCCAAGGCCGCATTGAATTTATTATTTCTTAAATCAATTGTGCACTTGTCTTTGAAAACAACAGTTTATCATTTGAAATAAAACTCACATCATTAAATATCAAAACGAAACCCGGAAGTTTACTTATCATTCGCAATGTCTCGCTAATTTCTGACATGCTGTTGCTATTTTGATCTTTGGCTGTTCCATTTAGCCTCATCGGTATCTAAGGAAGTGAGCTTGCTGATTGGTTGTAATGTAATGCAAGGGAGGGGCACGGAACAGCCTCTGTTTACGACACTATGAAGCGAAGGTTCGAAGCGAAACAAAGTCGATATAATTATAACTTTTAGTCATAAATCGCTTAACATCAAAGATTAATATGCATTTATGAAATAATTAATTCAAAACATGGATCTTACAGTGTTTTATAACAACGATACCAGCAATGAAAACACATGTGCTGTGCTATAAATAACCTACTCACTCGGCGAGAAGTGGCGATATTTAACCTTACGGACATTACGGCATATTATTTCATTATATATTATCTCAAAACTGACTTCATGAAATATAAATAAAATATTAATATGAATTTACTTTAATAAAATTAAATCTCAAAGTATTGAAATGTGATAATCGAGTTACATTCGAATTCGATATTAGATGATTTGGTTTTGTTTTCGTTTACCATTTAGACTATTTAATAACGTTGTCAGAATGCTGAATATCTTTGAAAATATATTTTATAAAATCAATAACGAAGATTGGTTTTGATAATTGTTATTCCAAATTGTTATTCACAATGATGTCATGTCATGTAAATTGTTGACATATCGGCAACATTTTTTGCTAAACTTTTCAACCAGTCATTGAATGTGTTTTGACCTTAGATTTTTATCCCCCGCCACGAAGTGGAAGTTGGATATAGGTTTGGGCTCCGTGCATGCGTGCGTCTGTCCGTCTGTCCGCTATAAAGGGGACAGCTTTTCTCAGAAACTATTTAAGATAGGACAACCAAATTTGGTGTGTGGCTTGTGGACATAAATACCTCGATGGAGTTCGAAAATAAGAATGATGTGATTATTTTTTCCGGAGTTATTGCCCTTGTTTCGTATTTTGGGTCTCTGTTCGTGTGGCTTGTGGACATAAATACCTTGATGGAGTTCGAAAATAAGAACCGTGTGATTATTTTTTTCGGAGTTATTGCCCTTGTTCCGTATTTTTGGACTCTGTTCATGGTATCTCCAAAGGGGACAGCTTTTCTCAGAGACTATTTAAGATAGGATTACCCAATTTGGTGTGTGGCTTGAGGGCATAAGTACCTTGATGGAGTTCGAAAATGAGAAGCACACAATTAATCTTTTTGGAGTTATTGCCCTTGTTCCGTATATTTGTACTCTGTTCAAGGTATCACCAAAGGTGACAGATTTTCTCAGAAACTATTTAAGTTAGGATAACCAAATTTGGGTGTGGTTTAAGGCCATCGATACCTTGATGGAGTTTGAAAAAAAAAGAAGCATGTGATTATTTTTCCCGGAGTTATTCCCCTTGTTCCGCTTTTTTTACTCTGTTTCAAGTATCCAAGGATATAGCTTTTCTCAGACATTGTTTTTCATAAAATCAGTTGTGTGGCTTGAGGATATCTTTACCTTAATGGAAAGAAAATGAGAAGCGCACAATTATTTCTTCTTGAATTATTGCCCTTGTTCTCATTTCTTGTGTCTGGCGGGGGATGTTGATGACTATGTCTTCTTGTTTACAATACTGTCATATTTGTGATGATTGACAATCTATGGAATTATGCAAACTATTTTCACAGCCAGTTTCCAATAGTACATATGATGTACACACATAATACACTTCTCATTTCAAATTTGACTCTTTGTTTACCAATATGTTTGGAAAACCATTTTTCAGCTTCATATGGGACTTTTTTTTGGGTGTTAATTAACTATTATTGGTCAGTATTCTTGAATTTCTAATGTGTCTTGATACTAGTAGTATCATGAAATTTCTTGTGATACTCAGATCTACTAAACATGATCAAATAAAACAAGACAGTTATCTTTGGAATCTTTTATTGAAAATATTTAAAGGCCCGATAAATATCCAGATGGCCCCTCTTTTTTTATAAGGAGGGGGCCCTTGGGCCCCACATTTTTTAATCCTGGCTTGAACACTGCATGATTTTGACAAGCGTGTATCTGTTTAGGTGTGGGAAATCAGTATGGCATATAGAAAACGGTCCACACTAACAACTTTTTTTCTCTCCAAAGATACTCCTTCAACTATAAAAAAATATTCTTTCTGGGATTCTTGGAAAGTGGGTAAAGAATTAATAGCTATCATATTGTGAGACTGATAGGTTGATGTTTTGTACATTTTGTCAGAAACACAATATAAGTGGAAGACATAATGCTTTCCGATAAGGTTGCTCTTCAATGAGACTTCAGGAAATTAAAATTCACAAAAACAGTGAATTATATAAATGCTGTGTACATTCTGAATTAGCCACTGTAATATATGCAGTACATCCAAATGTCCCCTAGAACATGCCGTCATGAAGATTGAATGTAAAAATACACACACATCAATGACATTATTTGGAGTAGCATATTTAATTGGAAATAAATCTAAATAACTCCTCCATGTCCTAGCTCTGCTCGCTGTTCATCAGTGTTGGGGGAAGTCTCCACCACTAGTGACCACTGTCCAGTGTCCTAGCTCTGCTCGCTGTTCATCAGTGTTGGGGGAAGTCTCCACCACTGTGACAATCAAGATGCATTGTGCATCGTTACTATTTCACCTTATTCTGCTTTCAAACCATATTTTATGTGGTTGGACTTTCACCCCTCATCAGAACCCAAGCCATTAGGCGCACTGGATACAACATACACCACTGAGTTTCTCATGTCTCACCGTGGATATACATCTATCAGTGGACTCAAACTGGATTTACCTCCGGAGTGCGTGTCTAATGGTTCCTACTCTCGGCCCAAACGCAAGCGAGGTAAGAAAGGAGGTGTACGTGTACATGTACGAGCTCGGAAATGCCGACCGCCACTCCCTACCATACTTATGTCCAATGTCCGCTCTATGAAGAAGAAACTTGATGAACTAACGGCCAATGTTCGATATCAATATGAATATAGGGACAGTTGCATGATGTGTTTTACAGAGACCTGGCTCATTCCCGATATCGATAATGATACAGTTAACATCGATGGATTTCGCCCACCATTATGTCTGGATAGAGAGAAAGACAAGACTGGGAAGTCACATGGAGGGAGAGTGTGCATATATGTGAACAGAAACTGGTGTAACAACTGGACACTACGGAAGACCATCATGACACCGGACTTGGAACTGTTATCTGTATCTTTTAGGCCATATTATCTGCCAAGGGAATTTGGACAAGTGTTTATGGTTTGGTTTACATCCCACCCTCTGGCTGCTATGACAACGCAGCAAAGCTCATACACGACCATGTTCAAGAAATAGAGAATATTTCTACAGAAGCTCCAAAGTTTATACTTGGTGATTGTTGTATACTAGACTGAATAATATTATCAGTTGTCCATCTTATAGTATCGCTCCGTGCATGCTGTACGCGCATCACGTGACCTGTATAAGCTTCAGAATAAACCGGGTGACTAGACTATCCCGACGTCGTGTTGTCTCCCTAGCAGGTGGCACCGCCCCGCTGCTAGCCTATATGATATGAAGTGAGCCCATGAAGACACTACAATGGCGACGAGGATGCTGCTTCATAATATAAGGGAAGGTAGACACTCGATACACGACACAGAACTATGTGAGTGATACGAACTCTCACTAATTGTTGGAACTTTGAAATATAGAACTTTGAGTGAGAAATCTTTACACTCGCAAGACGCCATTTTTTCTCGTGCATCACGCATGTTATAATCACCTGTCAGTGTCACGTTAACAGCGCAACAGTTAGTCTTCAACAATTCACCATGTAAAATAACAATTATATATCATCATGAACATTATTTAATAATGAACTGGATTCTAAGAACATTATTTGTGCTTTTCCAAGTCGTACTTGCCTTGACATGTGCATACTTTGACTATTCCAAATTGTGTCAACACTACGTAACCATGGCAGAAGGTGGTCAACCCGTGGAACCTATGAACAATTTCAATCTGCATTTATCTCCCCTTCAGCTCTAAATATGAATGCCACTGATTTGAGTAATGAATTTACTGTATGGATGGAATCTTTTTCTATTTATGAGATTGCAAGTGGTTTAGAAGTGCAGGCGGATAAGGTTCGTAGGGCTACTTTGTTGCATTGTTTAGGTTCTTCTTGTCAACGAATTTTCCTTACATTACCTGGTGAGAAAGATACTTATGATAGAGCTCAGGCTGTTTTGAGGGCATATTTCATTCCTAAGAGAAATGTTGTAGCAGAACGTTACAAGTTTCGGTCTAGGTCACAAGGGTCAGATGAAAGTATTGACAATTACGTCACAGATTTGAGAGAACTTGCTAAGACTTGTAATTTTGGTGCATTGCATGATGAGATGATTAGAGACCAAATTGTTGAGAAATGTGCATCGAGACAGTTAAGAGAGAAACTTTTGCTGAAAGATGATTTGACATTAGATTCTGCTCTTAAGATTGCTAGGTTGTATGGTATGGCAATGGAGAATTCTAAAGCTATTGCAGGGATTTCTGTGAACAAAGTTGATTCTAATTTTACTCATTCTGGTTATCAGTCAAATGGTCATTGTTATAGATGTGGTTTTTCAGATCATAAGGCCTCTGATTATGGTGCTTTCAATGCTACTTGTCTGTTTTGTAAAAAGAAAGGGCATCTGGCTAGAGTTTGTAAAGCTAGACAGTCAAGTGGTAGGTCAAGTTCAGCATCAAGGTCTCCGTCACGTCAGTCAGTTCCTGATAGAGTTTCTAGGAATACCACTAAGCAGGGTCATTTCAAACAGAAGACTGGTAGAAAGAAGAAAAGTAAAGTTAGGTTTCAGCAGCAGAATGATAGACAGAAACTAATGCAGTTTTAGTTGATGAGACAGATTCTGATTCAGATTCGTTTTCAGAGGACGCAGAGTTTGTGTATTATCTGGATTCAGATTTGTTTACCAGTGTGAATGTAAATGGTAGAGATTTGGAAATGTTCTTAGACTCAGGTTCATATAGGAATATCATTTCAAAGATTACTTATGATAGGTATTTCAGAGATTTCACACTTTCTCCTACAGGGAAACATTTCAAAGCTTATGGTCAAAAGAAGCCTATGGAATGTCTTGGTTATTTTGATGCGGTCTTGAAAGTTGGTGATAAGGCAGTTGAAGATAGGATTTTTGTAATGCCTGGTGATGATGTATCTTTGCTTGGAAGGAAATCTAGTCTTGAACTATCATTGCTTCAAATTAACATCAATAAGGTCAGTTCTTCAGCAAATCTTGATCATTTATTTGATGAGTTTTCAGATGTTTTTGATGGCTTAGGGAAAATCAAGGATTTTACTCATACAATCAAGGTTGATGAGTCAGTTTCTCCAGTTACACAACCGCTTCGTAGGTTACCCTATTCTATGGTGGAAGCAGTCAACTCTGAGTTGGATCGTATGATTGATGATGACATTATCGAAGAGGTTCATCACGCAACACCTTGGGTTTCCAATATTCATTGTGTTCCAAAGCCAAATACTTCTGAAATTAGAGTTAACTGTGACCTACGTGAAGTCAATAAAGCAGTGGTACGTGAAAGGTTTCCAATTCCTACTGTAGATGATACTCTTTATGCCATGAGGTCTGCACGCTATTTTGCTAAGTTGGATTGTAAACGAGGTTTCTGGCAGATAGATTTAGCAGATGAATCTAGAGATTTGACAAGTTTTGTTACACACAGAGGTATCTTTAGATTCAAACGACTCCCGTTTGGCTTGAATTCAGCTTCTGAGGCGTATCAAAAGGCCATGAACTATGTTTTCCATGATATCTCAGGTTTGGAGAAATATATTGATGACTTGATCTGTTATGCAGATACTCTTGAAGAACTTGAAATTTTGCTCAGAAAGGTTTTCAAAAGATGTAGAGAGTACAATTTAAGGCTCAATAAAGACAAGTGTAAGCTTGGTTTGACAGAGATAGAGGTTCTTGGACATGTAGTTTCTATTGAAGGTGTTAGACCTAATCCAAAGAAGGTTTCAGCTGTTGAGTTAGCAAATCCTCCAGAGAACGTAGCTGAGTTGCGTTCATTTCTAGGAGTTTGCAATTACTTGATGAAATTCATTCCTGGTTTTGCAGATTTGTGTGAACCTTTGCATTTTCTCACAAGATCTGGAGTGAAATGGAAATGGGACAATGTTTGTCAATCAGCATTTCAGTCTCTGAAGAAAGCTATTGGTAAAGCCACGTGTTTAGCATTCTATGATATTGATGCTTCAACTGTTTTGGTTAGTGATGCTAGTCCAGTTGGTTTGGGTTCAGTTCTACTTCAAGAACAGGTTGATGGTAGTCTTAGACCTATTGCATTTGCTAGTCGTTCTTTGACTGAAACTGAGCGTAGATATTCACAAATAGAACGTGAGGCTTTAGGATGTGTATGGTCTGTGGAACATTTTCACAAATATCTTTGGGGAAAGAAGTTTATCTTACAAACTGATCACCGTCCATTAATTCATATGCTTACTCAGGAGAAAACAGTTCAGTTACCCCCTAGAATTCAAAGATTCGCTTGGAAGTTACAGGGATATGATTTTCAGATTAATCACATAGCTGGCAAGTCAAATATTGCTGACTTTTTCTCTAGGCAGTCATTATCTTGTAAGAGAAGTGATAATGTGGCAGATTATTACATTAGATCAGTGGTTGATATATGTGTTCTAGACATTGAATCAATTACAATTGATGAAATCAGAAACTATTCATCAAAAGATGCAGAAATTGTCAAAGTGATGAGTGCTATAGAAACAGATGACTGGAGTGATGTGTCAGTGAACTTTCTCAAGTTTAAGGACGAACTCTCATCGTTCGACTCCATTCTTTTGAGAGGAGAGAGAATTGTGATTCCTGGAAAACTGAGATCAAAAGTTTTGAGTATTGGTCATGAGACACATCAAGGTATAGTACGCACTAAGCAATTCCTTCGTTCAAGGTTTTATTGGCCAAACATGGATGCTGATGTGGAACATCTCATAAACAACTGTTCAACCTGTGTTCTTAATCAACCGTTGAGAAATGACACTCCTTTACAACCTGTAGATCCAGCCCCAAGACCTTGGTCGAAAGTTGGTATAGACATCGTTGGACCTATCGAATCAGTGTATGTGTTAACATTGATTGATTATTTCTCTTCGTATCCTTTTGCTGTAGTGATCAAAGACATTACATCAAGTGCTATTATTGAAGTTTTGGAAAGAATATTTTCAGAACATGGATTCCCAGAGAGCATGGTTTCAGATAATGGTCGACAATTTGTGAGTTCTCAGTTTGTGAAATATTTGAGAATGGCAGGGATTATACACATTCGTTCATCGCCATATTTTCCTAAGAGCAATGGGAAAATCGAACGATTCCATAGATATTTGAAGAAGGCATTTCGTTCAGCAACAACCGATGGAAATGATTGGAAACGACAACTACCCAGAATTCTACAAATGTATAGAGCTACTCCTCACAGAGCTAGTGGTGAAACTCCAGCTGTTGTTGTTCAGCAGAAATATCAAAACTAAATATCCAGTGTTGTGTTCATCAAATTGTGATCCACTTTTAGAAAGAAAACTCAGTTATGCAAAGAAAATGAAATCTTATGCTGATGAGAAGAATAATGTGAATCATCATTCATTCGCAATTGGTGACATAGTGTATGTTGCTAATTTTGTGCGTGGTAAGTTAACACCTACGTACAAAGCTGTGAAACATGTAATCATTACTAAGAAACAACGTGATACCTTTCAGATAGTTAACTGTGATACAGGTATTATTAGTATAAGGAATGCTAAATTCCTAAGACATGCTCCATGTGAAGATCCTGTGAACTTGGACAATGTTGAAACTTCTGAAGATATGATTCCGAGAAATCTGGTATTAGAGAAAACATCACAAGTACAATCAGCTTCAGCAACAGCAGAGCAATCACCTGTTCGACATGATACTCTGTGTACTGATTCAGCTGTAGATCTTAGTACTAATGTGATAGAACCTGAAATAGAAGATGAACTGAGTAGATCTGTTACACAACCAGCAGATACTGCTTGTTTGAGAAGATCTCAAAGAACACGTCGTTCACCTGCATACCTGAGCGACTACGTGAAGAAATGAAATGAACATTTATATTCAAATTTGAGTCATTATAGTGATTGATCTGTGATGACTTGTGTAAATATCAAGTTGAACATATTTTGGTGGTAGATTTACATTTGAATTTATTATATGTTACATTTTGAATTTATACATAATGGTGGTAGATTTTAATATTTAAAATCATAAGGAACTTCAATTCTAATTGTTGGAGGAATGTTGTATACTAGACTGAATAATATTATCAGTTGTCCATCTTATAGTATCGCTCCGTGCATGCTGTACGCGCATCACGTGACCTGTATAAGCTTCAGAATAAACCGGGTGACTAGACTATCCCGACGTCGTGTTGTCTCCCTAGCAGGTGGCACCGCCCCGCTGCTAGCCTATATGATATGAAGTGAGCCCATGAAGACACTACAGTGATTTTAATGGATGCAATCTAAAAACTGTTCTCCCTCACTATCAACAATTTGTTTCTTGTGCAACCCGTAAAAGCAGAGTACTGGACAAGTGTTACTGTAATATATCACAAGCCTACAAATCAGTGACCCGACCGCCACTCGGTTCATCAGACCGTAACACTGTTTTAATGTTACCTGCTTACAGACAGAAGCTCAAAACAGGCAAGGTTGAAAAGAAGATAATCAAGACATGGAACACGAACTCATTAGATAAACTTTGTGCATGTTTCGATTGTACAAGCTGGGACAGTTTACTTGAGGCTGGAACAACAATAGATGACAGGTTGGATGTAATCACGAGTTATATAAACTTTTGTGTTGAGACTGTGATCCCCGTGAAGGAAATCAGTGTGTATTCCAACAACAAGCCCTGGGTCACAAAGGAACTCAAGCACCTACTAAATATGAAGAAAATTGCCTTCAAATCTAATAACACAGCCAAATTGCACGATCTGCAGAAAGAGCTGAATATCCAGATTAGAAAAAGTAAAGACTCCTACAAGTGCAAACTGGAGAGTAAACTGCAAACTGGTGACATGCGCAGTGCCTGGAATCACATCAAGGCAATGACCGGAAGTGGTAAACGTCGCCAGGCTATTGACGTGTCCGACGAACGTGCATACTCGGAAGAACTTAACTCATTTCTACTCCCGTTTTGACAACAAGGAGTTTTCACATGAACTGAATAACGTCTTGGACTCCTTACCAATAGCAGACGAAGATACAGAGATAACGGAAGAGGAAGTGAGACGCGTTTTCAGCAAGGTCAATGTACGGAAATCCCCCGGACCGGATGGCATAAATGGTAAGATCCTGAAAGAGTGTTGTGCTGAACTCTGCTATGTTTTTAAGCACTTGTTTGAGGAGTCTCTTTCTTCACATCATATCCCGGCTGTTTGGAAACTATCTAAAATTGTTCCAGTTCCGAAGATAATAAGGCCTAAAGTACTAAATAATTACAGACCAGTTGCCCTGACTTCTATTATCATGAAATCCTTAGAAAGACTTATACTGACACGTCTAATGCATTTAGTAAGAAACCAGCTTGATCCGTTGCAGTTCGCATACAAGGCACGACGCGGAGTTGAAGATGCCACCACAACGCTACTGAATGCAATCTACAAGCATACAGATTCAGCAAACACGTATGTGCGCGTACTATTTGTAGACTTTAGTTCGGCTTTTAATACGATCCAGCCGCACCTGATGGTTCAGAAATTACGTGACATGGGTGTCCATCGTAACATCATTTTGTGGGTTAAGGATTTTCTTATGAATAGAGGACAGTTTGTCAAAGTGAATACAGCTGTATATTCACACCAGACCATAAGCACTGGAGCACTACAAGGATGCGTCTTATCCCCGGTGTTGTTCACTATATATACAAATAACTGTACATCTACCGAGAACAACACTCTGCTTGTGAAATTCGCTGACGATGCTGCTATTGCGGGGTTAATTACGAACTGTGACGAAACATCCTATCGCAGAGAAATATCCCAGTTCTGTGAATGGTGTAAGGACAATTTCCTGGTGTTAAATACTAATAAAACTAAAGAGATGGTTGTAGACTTTCGGATGAAGAAACAATGCAAATCACCAGTGTGCATTGATAATTGTGATATCGAAACTGTGCCTGAATACAAATATCTTGGAACTGTGATTGACGAAAAGCTCAACTGGAACTCTAACACTGACAAAGTTTACGCCAAATGCCAACAAAGATTATTTTATCTTAGACGTCTTAGATCTTTTATGTCAGTCCATTTACACTTGTTCTATTTTACAAAACTTTTATTCAAAGCATTCTCTGTTTTTCAATTCAGACCTGGTTCAGATCTCTCTCGGTTAGAAACAAAAACAAGTTGTCAAAAATTGTAAATGTTGCCAGCAAAATTTGTGGGGTATCTCTCGAAGATATCACAACTTTAGGCAAGCGGCAGATAGAGAATCTATCTGAAAAAATTATTTCTGATCCCGATATCACTTCCTGCATAAAGAATATCAACTTTTACCTTCAGGTCGCCGCTATCAAATTCCTCGTTTCAAAACCAAGAGAGCTTCGAACTCATTTATTCCTTTTAGTATTATTATTTTAAACAAATTTAACCGTTATTAACTTTATCAATTTATCTTATAGCTGCTTTTTTATCTCCACATTCCGTGCATTTTAACAGCATCTGCCATGTGTGTGTGTGTGTGTGTGTGTGCGTGTCTGTACATGTGTACTTTGTTGTCTATTTTTGCAATGTGTATGTGTATGTTTCCTTAATATTTAATATTTATATAATTTATTTTTATGTCACAACTGTTTGTAACATGCAAAACAAGTTCCTTTCGGGGTAATAAAGTATTATTATTATTATATTATTATTATTAGTGACCACTGTCCAGTGTCCGAGCTCTGCTCGCTGGTCATCAGTGATGGGGGAAGTCTCCACCACTAGTGACCACTGTCCAGTGTCCGAGCTCTGCTCGCTGGTCATCAGTGATGAGGGAAGTCTTCATCACTAGTGACCACTGTCCAGTGTCCGAGCTCTGCTCGCTGGTCATCATTGATGGGGAAGTCTTCATCACTAGTGACCACTGTCCAGTGTCCGAGCTCTGCTCGCTGGTCATCAGTGATGGGGAAGTCTTCATCACTAGTGACCACTGTCCAGTGTCCGAGCTCTGCTCGCTGGTCATCAGTGATGGGGAAGTCTCCACCACTAGTGACCAGTGTCCAGTGTACGAGCTCTGCTCGCTGGTCATCAGTGATGGGGAAGTCTTCATCACTAGTGACCACTGTCCAGTGTCCGAGCTCTGCTCGCTGGTCATCAGTGATGGGGAAGTCTTCATCACTAGTGACCACTGTCCAGTGTCCGAGCTCTGCTCGCTGGTCATCAGTGATGAGGGAAGTCTCCACCACTAGTGACCACTGTCCAGTGTCCTACCTCTGCTCGCTGGTCATCAGTGATGGGGAAGTCTTCATCACTAGTGACCACTGTCCAGTGTCCGAGCTCTGCTCGCTGGTCATCAGTGATGGGGAAGTCTTCATTACTAGTGACCACTGTCCAGTGTCCGAGCTCTGCTCGCTGGTCATCAGTGATGGGGAAGTCTCCACCACTAGTGACCACTGTCCAGTGTCCGAGCTCTGCTCGCTGGTCATCAGTGATGGGGAAGTCTTCATCACTAGTGACCACTGTCCAGTGTCCGAGCTCTGCTCGCTGGTCATCATTGATGGGGAAGTCTTCATCACTAGTGACCACTGTCCAGTGTCCGAGCTCTGCTCGCTGGTCATCAGTGATGGGGAAGTCTTCATCACTAGTGACCACTGTCCATCGTCCTACCTCTGCTCGCTGGTCATCAGTGATGGGGGAAGTCTTCATTACTAGTGACCACTGTCCAGTGTCCGAGCTCTGCTCGCTGGTCATCAGTGATGGGGAAGTCTTCATTACTAGTGACCACTGTCCATCGTCCTACCTCTGCTCGCTGGTCATCAGTGATGGGGAAGTCTTCATCACTAGTGACCACTGTCCAGTGTCAGAGCTCTGCTCGCTGGTCATCAGTGATGGGGAAGTCTTCATCACTAGTGACCACTGTCCAGTGTCCGAGCTCTGCTCGCTGGTCATCAGTGATGGGGAAGTCTTCATCACTAGTGACCACTGTCCAGTGTCCGAGCTCTGCTCGCTGGTCATCATTGATGGGGAAGTCTTCATCACTAGTGACCACTGTCCAGTGTCCGAGCTCTGCTCGCTGGTCATCAGTGATGGGGAAGTCTTCACCACTAGTGACCACTGTCCAGTGTCCTACCTCTGCTCGCTGGACATTATTTAGAGTAGCATATTTAATTGCAAATAAATCTAAATAACTCCTCCATGTACTTGATTTCTGTTTTTGGTTAATTATGAAAGTTATTACACATTATGATTCAAACTATGGTGCAGCTAATATATGTTTAGTGCAACCCAGTTAATCATTCAGGTTGCACAAGGTGCAATCTATTTAAAACAACAAAATCGACCCCTGAACTTGTTGAATTTGGACTTTATTCAGAGACAGGTTCGTTTCCGGAGCACAGCTCCAAAACCGTTCATCATCTTCCTGAAACTTTGCATGTGTATTACCCACTAACTGAAGTGGTGTCTTTTGATATTTTCAGATTTTTTTTGAAAAATTAATTTTTTTCTGTTTCCATAGAAACATGAGAGGGATGTTGGTTGTTGTTGATTTTGACTGCTTCTGAAGCAGAGGTCTAAAACCCTTTACATACCTGAAACTCAGCATCTGTAATATCCACTAACTAAAGTACGGTAGCAGATACACAAGTATCTGTCAAAGATGTGTTTTACAAATTTTGTGGAACCGGTGGGATATGTCATCTTCTGATGACTCTTGTTAGTATCGAGCAATCAGATGTCTGAAAACGGCATTCGCTCGCTGATTGTCAAAATTCCGGATGCACTTGCTTAATGGGACAAGATAGTCATCTTAACAATTTCTCCAATTTATTTTAGATAAAGCTCATATGATAAAATAGGTGAAGTATATTTATTAATTCTAAAACATGTTTACTATCAACATTGATTTGTGTCTTAAGCATGCGGAAACCAATGACTCAAGGTTACGTCTGTGAGTATGGAGAGGTTTATGAAAGAATGTTACAAGCAGAGTATATATCTAAATTATTTCGGAATAAGTTGCTTATTGTTGGTCATCATACTGTCTTTCTTGAAACTTAAAAATAATTTGTAATAGTTCTAATGCTGAAACTAAGTCGTAAGAGACAAATCTACATGTCAAGTCTTCAGCACTGATATCGATGTTTTCACTGTTTTGCTATGTCAGAACTAGAGAATACTGAACGACGTCCCGTTAAATAACATATTTATGAAACAAGTGAGTGGTTTGGTATTTGACGAGCGAAAGTGAGTTCGATACCAATACCGATAACCCACCCCACCACTTAATTGCACCAACTCATCAGTAAATGGGACAACGTCCATTGCGACCGCAGCGCTTGTATTGTCACGTCAATCGGAAGCACGCGATGTTATTACACAATGTGTAATAACATCGTAGATTTATTAAACAACAATATCTTCAACGGGCGAGTAATAATGACAAATAACAGACGTTATAAGATTAAGGATAGGAAATCTATTTTTTATGTCGTAGAAAGGTTGAAAATTAAACATTTTGTCGGTTTAATTAAAATTATAGATGGTAAGTGAATTTTCAGGCGTGTCCATTAGGCACAGCTGTACAATTTTACTTGTACCCTGTTAAATTTACCCGTTCGCCTCGGCACACTATTAAAGAATTTTAAAATCTTTAGTTGGAGTAGTAACTAAAACATTGAACCTTTGTGAAAAGATTTATTGAAAGTAATTGAGGTAACACTCTCATACCCAATATATTGCTTTATTGAAAACACAATATTCGTATTGCAGGTTGAAAACCGGTATATACTGGAATACCGGTAATATTGCTCACCCTTTTTTTTACCCAACTACAAACTATAAGGGTGTGGCAGATGTTACAAAATAAAAGTGGTTTGACATTTTGCCTATGATAAAATGTGGATGGTAATCATGTCTTGTTGTGACCTTTCAAATGCACCCAATTTTAGTATTAGTCTGTTGCACAAAGTTTTTAGAATGTATTACATGTCATAGGCGTAGGAACCCCCCCCCCCCCAGACAAAATCTTTTTCACAGCCCGAAATGTTTTGGGGGGGACCAAAATCAAGATTTAAACGCAAATCCAGATATTTAAGATCAAATATAGAGAGATAAACTTTGAATTTGCAAGATACCTCCCAAAAAATGTAAGATTTTGGGGATGTTGCGGTTCTTGAGAAGGCAAAAGTGTCATGTGAACGGACAACGGCATGTGCTGTAAGCCCATTTTTTTGCATTTTTGGCTATTTTTTTACTAAAACGGCATTGTCAAACACCAAAAATATGACCTGGTCTTAAATCACTTGGCAAACTATAGTAATATTCAACAAAGCTCACAATCTTGCCTGGCCTCCCCTTCGCCCCCCCCTGCTAACAAAGCTAACAATCTTGCCCCCTCTGCTTACAAAGCTCACAATCTTGCCAAATCATGCAAATCCCGAATATTTTTTAATGCAGTATTAGAATAATTGCTGTCATTTGAACTAATTTTTTTTAGATCAAAATATCAATTAACAAATTGTCTGCTGTTTTACAGAGATTTATCAAGAATGAAGGACAAAGGTGGAGCACCACCAGTGAAAAGTTTGTTTTTAAGTCCCGGTGGAGATAACGTCTTGCCAGGTCCTGTTCAGGTGAGTTGAACCGAACATCACACACACACATTTGTCTGGTCCTGTTCAGGTGAGTTAAAGGTGGACTCGAGTACTCGAGGGGTTGGACTCGACTCAGACTCGAGTACTCGAAATTAATACCTTTCAGTTAAGTGGCAGCATGTCTTTGGGGTTTTAGATTATGCATACAGTGGAACACTGATATACCACAAAGTTATTAGCAGCTATCAGTTTTTGCGCAGTTTCCATCGTCGCCGCCGCCCGTGCATTTTGTATTGGCTATAACTTTTTTCCTAGTAGGTTTTTAGAACTCATATACATAACTTCTTACTTATGCCCCTGGGGAATTTTTTTGACATGTTCATATTCAAGGTCAAAGGTCAAGGTAACAGGTTCTGAAATTGCTAAAAAAAATCCTTGTAAAGACGATAACTTGAAAAATATTTATGCTATCAGGCTCTTCTTTGGTGTATATCAACTATGGAGAAAGGCTAAGATTTGAAAAGGTTTTCGCTAACATCCATCGAAGGTCAAGGTCAAAGCGAGGTCACAACTTAAGCATGCTTTTGCGAAAATGTCTTATTTCAACTATTAACACTTTGAATCATTACATGATTGTGATACACAATGAAAAGTGATCACTGATTGTGTGACCTTGAATTTTAAAGGTCAAGGTCACGAGATAGGGTCATGGTCACCAGTACGAAGATAGGGCTGGTGTGCAGATAGGGACGTCCTCGTTTCTGCAGATTTAGTGGTGGTCCTGGAATTCCTGCAGTCCAGGTTGGATGCCAGCCTTTAGAGGATATTCCACGGCTATCACAGCCTTCCACACTCCGGTGTACGGTGCTCTTTTGGGTGTCCATCCACTCGTCCAGCGTTTTAAGCAGGTGTGGACAGGATTCGACCTCCTTTGAGGCAGATCAGCCCCGTGTGAGACCTATCGATCATCCTTGACTGGTTCTCCTGTCCTAGATTCAGAGACCTTTCGTCTTTGTCTCTCCAGTTGCTAACCTGGAAGACCTTTCTCGTGGCGGTGGAGTCTGACAGGCGAACAGCTTCTATCTGCAATGATAAACAGCTTTTTTGCTGTTATGGCAGAGGCAAACAGGGTTTACCTGCCTCCAAACAATCCATCTCCAGATGGATTGTGTCAAAATTTGTGTCAGCCTGGCCTATGTTCATAAGGGCCGTGAGCGCCAAGTGACCTCAAGGCTCATTCGGTTAGAGCAGTTGCGACATCACAGGCGTACACTGCGGCCCTACCCATTGAAGAGATCTGCTCCGCTGCTATCTGGAGCCAGCCTATCACGTTCATTCGCAACTACCAACTCTTCAGGCCTGTAAGGCGGCCTTAGCCCGTCGGGTAATCCCCAGGTCGGTTGCTCACATTCCCATGGTGGATACAGACCAGTACTTTGGGTGAGCTTCTCCTCTATTCTATGTACTTACTTATGCAGACTGAATTCAACTGCCATTGACTCTGTCTTTTATGCAATAAGTACCCCAAAGAGGACACATGCAGGGCCGTTTGCCTTTATTTAATATGCTTGTAAGTTTAGTTTTCCTTTTATTTTCTGCAATCGGTCAACTGATGTCCGATAGGTCAATTTTCCATTCGGTCAAACTGGATTTACAATCGGACATGTCCGGCAAATAGACCGATTTCTGCATCCCTGGTTACAACCTGTCATATACCTGAAATTAGGCCTACCGATTTTATGCAATAAGTACCCCAAGGAGGATCCTCTTCAAAGAATCTGGAACAGGTTTGTTCAAATTTTTTAAGGTTCTGATGTTAAATAACTAATGTCACTTTAAAAGGAGGGTTCTATCGGGGTATTTTTTGTGGAAACGAAATTCGAGAGGATATCCCAGTTTACACATATATGCTTTTAATATATGATTAAAACACAGTCGAATTGAAAGATATTAATGAAGTTAATACTTTGATGACTTAACATTTCACAACTTGATAAAGAGCGCACATTTGTTGAAAAATCAAAACAATGATAATTGCAGCCATTCATCGGCTCTGCGAGTGGGGAAAACTTCGCTACGGCCTAACAGCATATTGTTTATTAGTTTTATGATACATTTTGTGTTACTATGTGAATATTCTATCAGTGAATATGTTTTATTGTAACAAAAATTTAAAATTTGGTTAAATATAGCGTGTTTTCATTTCACGAAATGTCAAGGATCCAAGATGGCGGATGCAGCCGATAGATCGTTGATAGAACTTTCAGGTATTTTAAATCTCTTGCTGTTGCAAGCTCAATTTTGGATATCCTGTAGCTGTTTTGTTTTTACTCAATTCAGCAAAATTAATTTGCAATCCCATATGAAGATTGTGATATCAAAGTAGAAATTGCAATAGCATATTTGAAATTGCAGTATGAGCCATCCAATCTTAGATGATATAGATAAATCCTTGGAAAACAACAGTAATGAGATGTAAATTTTCATATATTTCCAGTCTTTCACATCTCAGTTGACTCCAAGATGTCCTGGACATTCTTCTTCAGCATCACGAGGTGTTTCACCTGGGCCTCCAACAGCAGGTACAAGCTCTTGATTCTATAGTTTCCACGTCCGGTACTACTTCAGATACAAGCTCTTGATTCTATAGTTTCCACGTCCGGTACTACTTCAGGTACAAGCTCTTGATTCTATAGTTTCCACGTCCAGTACTACTTCAGGTACAAGCTCTTGATTCTATAGTTTTCACGTCCAGTGGTACTCAAAATACAAGCACTTGATTCTATAGTTTCCACGTCCGGTAGTACTCCAAAAACAAGTACTTGATTCTATAGTTTCCATGTCCCGTAGTACTCTAAAAACTAGTACTTAATTCTATAGTTTCCACGTCCGGTAGTACTTCAAAAACAGGTACTTGATTCTATAGTTTCCATGTCCCGTAGTACTCCAAAAACAAGCACTTAATTCTATAGTTTCCACGTCCAATAGTACTTACAAGCACTTGATTCCATCAGTTTCCATGTCCGGTAGTACTCCAAATACAAGCACTTGATTCTAACAGTTTCCATGTCCGGTAGTACTCCAAATACAAGCACTTGATTCTAACAGTTTCCATGTCCGGTAGTACTCCAAATACAAGCACTTGATTCTAACAGTTTCCATGTCCAGTAGTACTCCAAATACAAGCACTTGATTCTAACAGTTTCCATGTCCGGTAGTACTCCGATACAAACACTTGATTCTAACAGATTCCATGTCCGGTAGTACTCCGATACAAGCACTTGATTCTAACAGTTTCCATGTCCAGTAGTACTCCAAATACAAGCACTTGATTCTAACAGTTTCCATGTCCGGTAGTACTCCAAATACAAGCACTTGATTCTAACAGTTTCCATGTCCCATAGTACTCCAAATACAAGCACTTGATTCTAACAGTTTCCACGTCCAGTACTACTTCAGGTACAAGCTCTTGATTCTATAGTTTCCACGTCCAGTACTACTTCAGGTACAAGCTCTTGATTCTATAGTTTCCACGTCCGGTACTACTTCAGATACAAGCTCTTGATTCTATAGTTTCCACGTCCAGTACTACTTCAGATACAAGCTCTTGATTCTATAGTTTCCACGTCCAGTGGTACTCAAAATACAAGCACTTGATTCTATAGTTTCCACGTCCGGTAGTACTCCAAAAACAAGTACTTGATTCTATAGTTTCCATGTCCCGTAGTACTCCAAAAACAAGTACTTAATTCTATAGTTTCCACGTCCGGTAGTGCTCCAAATACAAGCTCTTGATTCTATAGTTTCCACGTCCAGTACTACTTCAGGTACAAGCTCTTGATTCTATAGTTTTCACGTCCAGTGGTGCTCAAAATACAAGCACTTGTTTCTTTAGTTTCCACGTCCGGTAGTACTCCAAAAACAAGTACTTGATTCTATAGTTTCCATGTCCCGTAGTACTCCAAAAACAAGTACTTAATTCTATAGTTTCCACGTCCGGTAGTGCTCCAGATACAAGCTCTTGATTCTATAGTTTCCACGTCCAGTACTACTTCAGGTACAAGCTCTTGATTCTATAGTTTTCACGTCCAGTGGTACTCAAAATACAAGCACTTGATTCTATAGTTTCCACGTCCGGTAGTACTCCAAAAACAAGTACTTGATTCTATAGTTTCCATGTCCCGTAGTACTCCAAAAACAAGTACTTAATTCTATAGTTTCCACGTCCGGTAGTGCTCCAGATACAAGCTCTTGATTCTATAGTTTCCACGTCCAGTACTACTTCAGGTACAAGCTCTTGATTCTATAGTTTTCACGTCCAGTGGTACTCAAAATACAAGCACTTGATTCTATAGTTTCCACGTCCGGTAGTACTCCAAAAACAAGTACTTGATTCTATAGTTTCCATGTCCCGTAGTACTCCAAAAACAAGTACTTAATTCTATAGTTTCCACGTCCAGTAGTGCTCCAGATACAAGCTCTTGATTCTATAGTTTCCACGTCCAGTACTACTTCAGGTACAAGCTCTTGATTCTATAGTTTTCACGTCCAGTGGTACTCAAAATACAAGCACTTGATTCTGTAGTTTCCACGTCCGGTAGTACTCCAAAAACAAGTACTTGATTCTATAGTTTCCATGTCCCGTAGTACTCCAAAAACAAGTACTTAATTCTATAGTTTCCACGTCCGGTAGTGCTCCAGATACAAGCACTTGATTCTATAGTTTCCACGTCCGGTAGTACTCCAAAAACAAGTACTTGATTCTATAGTTTCCATGTCCCGTAGTACTCCAAAAACAAGCACTTAATTCTATAGTTTCCACGTCCAATAGTACTTACAAGCACTTGATTCCATCAGTTTCCATGTCCGGTAGTACTCCAAATACAAGCACTTGATTCTAACAGTTTCCATGTCCGGTAGTACTCCAAATACAAGCACTTGATTCTAACAGTTTCCATGTCCAGTAGTACTCCAAATACAAGCACTTGATTCTAACAGTTTCCATGTCCGGTAGTACTCCAAATACAAGCACTTGATTCTAACAGTTTCCATGTCCAGTAGTACTCCAAATACAAGCACTTGATTCTAACAGTTTCCATGTCCGGTAGTACTCCAAATACAAGCACTTGATTCTAACAGTTTCCATGTCCGGTAGTACTCCAAATACAAGCACTTGATTCTAACAGTTTCCATGTCCGGTAGTACTCCAAATACAAGCACTTGATTCTAACAGTTTCCATGTCCGGTAGTACTCCAAATACAAGCACTTGATTCTAACAGTTTCCATGTCCAGTAGTACTCCAAATACAAGCACTTGATTCTAACAGTTTCCATGTCTGGTAGAACTCCAAATACAAGCACTTGATTCTAACAGTTTCCATGTCCGGTAGTACTCCGATACAAACACTTGATTCTAACAGATTCCATGTCCGATAGTACTCCGATACAAGCACTTGATTCTAACAGTTTCCATGTCCGGTAGTACTCCAAATACAAGCACTTGATTCTAACAGTTTCCATGTCCGGTAGTACTCCAAATACAAGCACTTGATTCCATCAGTTTCCATGTCCAGTAGTATTCAAAATACAAGCACTTGATTCCATCAGTTTCCATGTCCGGTAGTACTCCAAATACAAGCACTTGATTCCATCAGTTTCCATGTCCAGTAGTACTCCAAATACAAGCACTTGATTCCATCAGTTTCCATGTCCGGTAGTATTCAAAATACAAGCACTTGATTCTATAGTTTCCATGTCTGGTAGTATTCAAAATACAAGCACATGATTCTAACAGTTTCCATGTCTGGTAGTACTCCAAAAACAAGTACTTGATTCTATAGTTTCCACGTCCGGTAGTACTCCAAAAACAAGTACTTGATTCTATAGTTTCCATGTCCCGTAGTACTCCAAAAACAAGCACTTAATTCTATAGTTTCCACGTCCAATAGTACTTACAAGCACTTGATTCCATCAGTTTCCATGTCCGGTAGTACTCCAAATACAAGCACTTGATTCTAACAGTTTCCATGTCCGGTAGTACTCCAAATACAAGCACTTGATTCTAACAGTTTCCATGTCCAGTAGTACTCCAAATACAAGCACTTGATTCTAACAGTTTCCATGTCCGGTAGTACTCCTTTACAAGCACTTGATTCTAACAGTTTCCATGTCCGGTAGTACTCCGATACAAGCACTTGATTCTAACAGTTTCCATGTCCGGTAGTACTCCAAATACAAGCACTTGATTCTAACAGTTTTCATGTCCCGTAGTACTCCAATACAAGCACTTGATTCTAACAGTTTCCATGTCCGGTAGTATTCAAAATACAAGCACTTGATTCTAACAGTATCCATGTCCGGTTGTACTCCAGATACAAGCACTTGATTCTATAGTTTCCATATCGGGCGTCCGTCCATCCGTCCGTAAACTTTTCGCTTCTTTCGACTTCTTCTACAGAACCAATGACTCCACATAGCCAAAATTGTATGTGCAGACTCCTTGGCCAGTGGGGATTCTAAATTGTAGATTTTGTGACCCCATGTCCCCAAATGGGGTCACAGGGATCACATCCTTAAAAACCTATTTTCATCTTCTTCTCCAGTTCCAAAAGGTCTAAAGAGCTGAAAAGTTGTGTGCAGACTCCTTGGCCAATGGGGATTCTAAATTGTAGATTGGTGACCCCGTGACCCCAAACTGGGTCACAGGGGTCACATCCTTATAAACCTATTTTCATTTTCTTCTCCAGCTCAAAAAGGAGAGCTGAAAAGTTGTGTGCCGACTCCTTGGTCAATTGGGATTCAAAATTGTAGATTTTTTTTACCTTGTGACCCTAATCTAGGTCGTGGATCATGACCCAAAAACCTATTTTCATCTTCTCCAGTTAATATGTAAAGCTCTAGAAAGGTGAAATATTGTGTAGAGACTCTTTGGTCAAAGGTGATTCTGAATTGGAGGATTGGTGACCCTGTTAAAACCTTATTGGAAAGCATTATGTCTTCCACTTTTATCGTGTTTCTGACAAAATGTACAAAACATCGATCTACGGTATTAGTCTCACAATACGATAGCTATTCTCTACCCGCTTTCCAAGAATCACAGAAAGAATATTTTTTCTTTAGTTGAAGGAGTATCTTTGGAGGGAAAAAACGTTATTAGTGTGGACTGTTTTCTATTTGCCATACTGATTTCTCAGGCCTAAACAGATACACGCTTGTCAAAATCATGTAAACCTGTCGTGATTCATTTTCGCTTCGTCTCCTAGTGAGACACACAGACAGACAAACAAATCATTATCACTGATCACAAGACATTTGATTGGATAACCTGTTCCCACCACCAGCCGAATTCAGCCGAAAGATAAATATTTAAGACTAACTTTTCATTCACACACTCTGATTGGCTGACCTATATTTCCGCAAGACCCGGGGATTAATTATTCAAAACGAATAGTTCAAACCGGTTTGAGAGCCTCTATTAGTTAGCAGCTTCGACTAAGTCGGAGCTGCTATCAGTTTTTGTGCAGTTTCCATCGCTGCCGCCGCGTTTTGTATTGGCTATAACTTTTTTCCTGTAAGGTTTTGAGAACTCATATACATAACTTCTTACTTATGCCCCTGGGGAATTATTTTGACATGTTCATATTCAAGGTCAAAGGTCAAGGTCATGAGTTCTGAAATTGCTAAAAAAGTCCTTGTAAACACGATAACTTGAAAAATATTTGTGCTATCAGGCTCTTTTTTGGTGTATATCAACTATGGAGAAAGGCTAAGATTTGAAAAGGTTTTCGCTAACATCCGTCAAAGGTCAAGGTCATAGCGAGGTCACAACCTAAGCATGCTTTTGCGAAAAATGTCTTATTTCAACTATTAACACTTTGAATCATTACATGATTGTGATACACAATGAAATGTGATCACTGATTGTGTGACCTTGAATTTTTAAGGTCAAGGTCACGAGATATGGTCATGCTGACCAGTTCTGAAATCACTAAGTAACTTTTTCCCTTGAAGATATTAACACCTCATATAGATAGCTTAACCCCTACAAAAAAAAATCCCTTGAAAACATATTACTGCACCATTGCCACAAGGAAAATTTTACCATCGCCACAACCCATCCGCATAAATTATAAAATGAGTTGCGGATATGGTTTGGTAATATATCCAAAGGGATCCCCACCCTATCCAATAAAGCCATAAACCATCCACAGGTAGTCCATATGCGGATATGGTTTGGTAATATATCCAAAAGGATCCCCACCCTATCCAATAAAGCCATAAAACCATCCACAACTAGCCCAGAATGGAGCTGCGGATATGGTGTGGTAATATATCCATAGGGATCCCCACCCTATCCAATTCAGCCATAAAACCATCCACAGGTTGTCCATATGCGATCCCCACCCTATCCAATAAAGCCATAAAACCATCCACAACTAGCCCAAAATGGAGCTGCGGATATGGTGTGGTAATATATCCATAGGGATCCCCACCCTATCCAATACAGCCATAAAACCATCCACAGGTTGTCCATATGCGATCCCCACCCTATCCAATAAAGCCATAAAACCATCCACAACTAGCCCAGAATGGAGCTGCGGATATGGTGTGGTAATATATCCATAGGGATCCCCACCCTATCCAATTCAGCCATAAAACCATCCACAGGTTGTCCATATGCGATCCCCACCCTATCCAATAGAGCCATAAAACCATCCACAACTAGCCCGGAATGGAGCTGCGGATATGGTGTGGTAATATATCCATAGGGATCCCCACCCTATCCAATTCAGCCATAAAACCATCCACAGGTTGTCCATATGCGATCCCCACCCTATCCAATAGAGCCATAAAACCATCCACAAGTAGTCCAGACCCGCATTTGCATATATTTGCATAAAACCGTCCACAGGCACTCCGGTAATTTAATGCTTTAGATATACAATATATATACATCAAAACAAAAAACAAAAAACATAGTACACTTCACGATTTTTAATAGTACAAAATAAATACTATAATATTAATGTTCATCTTGAGATCTTGCGTGCTCTACAAATATATACATATAAATATCCTTGAAAGGAATTCAACATTCAACTGTGTTCAGGAACACTTCGTTTTGAGATTCAGCAACTTCTTCATGATCTTGGAATCTCCAGGTCACTTTCGAGGGCCATGGGGATCACAGTGAGCGCGCTGAGCACCTGAAAAGTAGAATAGTAAGAATATAGATACCATGGTACAAACAGGCAAGTTACAAATCACATGATATGAAAAGACTTTTTGATCTATATAGACCATAACCATTGGCACATTCATGTCCCATTACATAAAGGACATTCATACCCACACGACTCTTGCAAAATATAAAGAAAGCAAAAGAGATATTATATCTTTGGAAATACCTAATTTCCGGAATGCCTTCCTCAGGCTGCATATCTTCTTGGACAGGTGGTCGGTGTACTGTGAATAACAGGTGCAACACCCGGACGGCAAACACTGGAAACAAAGAACAGTATTAGTATTTTCAATAAATTAGTCATGATTGCATATAGTAAAATGATTTTAATGTTTTCAAACTCTTCAAATTGTTATTCAAATTCATATGATATGACAATATATATATATATATATATAGAAAACAAATGAACTCAGCTTGGAGTAGTGTAACTGTTCCTTTAAATTTAAATGTTTAATTTAAATGCTTAATATGAAATGACAATATACATTATGTTAAATTCGCACCTTCAATGGCTTGAAGCACAGTTTTCACTGTGCTGCCGTCTTGAACCCTAGAACTTGACTTGACTTGAGTATCTAAACCAACATAAACATTTGTAAGTTCTGGTTCAAACTATAACGAATATTTATAATACAATCAAATAAATTAGTAAAATAATGAATTATTACAAAATGTGAAAATAAAAATTTTATTTTCATGATTAATGACTGATAGCAAAAGTTGTATGTAAAATATAATCAGTCTGACTGGATGCATATTAAGGTTGTAATTTGTAATCTGCAATAAATTAACTAACCATGACCGTTAGTGTCCATTAAAGTAATCAATCAGCTTGATTGGGTGCATATTCAGAAAGAAGATTATCAATTAAAGAAGCTAATTGTAAATTTCAATGCCAAACCCACCTTCAACAGACCTTGAATAAACATCGTCTGAGAGTTGTGTCCACAAGGTTAGTGTATTTTCTGTTCGGTTCAGCCGACACTGAAATCATTATTGACATTTTAATGAATAAAATACAAACTATTTGATGAAAATAAAAAGATTTTGAAAAGTATAATCCAAAATAAATCTTATTAACTGATAAACATATACTGAACAAAAATAGTCATGAATAATAATATCTTTATAAGTTGAGTAACTAGTGAAATATTATTCTTGATAATCATAAAACATCAAATATCCCTTACTAAACAGATTACAAATAATCAAAATCAATTTAATATTTAATATTATATAATTAATATTTAACATGTAAATACTTTTGAAGAGTATAATGACAATAAATGTGTTTATGATAAAAATAAGAATACAGGGTATTTTAACCAACAAACAATTGTTTGGAATTCTTTATAAAACAACAAAATTAAGATTTGTAAGTCAAACAAATATAATTGATTAAATTGGTAAAATAAATATGGATTTAAAAATTTTTAAAATACAAATGCATTTTTGACTATTAATGACTCACAGCAAATTTATCTGTAAAATGTTATATTAGCAATCAGCCAGTCTAGATACATTTCGAGAACATCAATTAAGGAAAACAAATGTCTTGATTAATTGTTATTTAACAATTTGTTTGTTTAAACAACAATATGCAAGCATCTCAAGTCTTACCTTGAGAGGTTACATCATTTCCTGCCTGAGAGTAGGTTACATCATTTCCTGTCTTTCCCCAGACCACCTGTCTGTCATGGCTGAGTGCACAATCACCTGTGTTAAGAAAAGTGACATGTTTATATAGACTGGTTTTTAAAATAAATTTAACATATATTCCTAATTCAAATCATAATCTGATACAAATTAAAGCAATATATTGCATATAAATATCACAGATACCTTTGTACACATGCCATGAGACATGAGTGCCTTTTTACAAATGAAGCCAATCTTATGTCAGAAAATGTTACTCAGTCTGTTCATGGAAATGGGTGAATGAAATTAGATTGATACATTTGGAATGCAGTGAAAATAAGTACTTGCCTTGGATTAATCAACTGAGAAATCTTGTACTTCTTGGCCTTGTGAACTGTAAAGGTTGGGGAGCTTCCTTCTTCTTGTTAAGAATAGCCACTATGGAGAAAACTTTACTGCAGCAAGACTAAGGAGGCTTCTGATTGGCTAAAATTGGTTGATCTGATCATAATTGCAAAATACTTCTTTATATATTGGTTGTGACAGTTTGTAATATATAAAGGATTTGAATTGACTATGAAGAATATTTGTTTTATCTATCAATTGTAAAACACAAGCAAATGAAAAGCACTAAATACTGAGAATGCTTCTGATTGGCTAAAATTTATTTATCTGATAATAGTGGCAATTATTTGGTTAAATATGACAGTTTGTGATATTTAAGGGATTTGATCATGAAATATTATGAAAAGGTTTGTTTCTATCAATTTATTAAACTAAAAAATGAAAAGGACTCATGAAGTTTAATTTGGTATTTTATTTCCTTCATTACATGAAATTTGTGCCAACTGTGTCAATTGTTGATTAAATCAATGAAAGAATAAATATAAACTAGATATCAAAGTCTTGACTGTGAAGTACAAGCCAGCAAGTTTACATGAAATACATAATAATACAAACATAAATAAACATTTTGACCAAATGATTTGTTTTAGAACATCTCAGAGCTAATATGTGAGTAAAATGTATTTTTCATTTGGTATCAATAATCCATTGTGATAAACTGTGATAAATACTTAGGTTATTAATTAGATATACCTTCACAGCCAGTTTACAACTTGAAACAACATTCAATCAAATACACAGCGCCCCTCCACATCACTGCTCAGTTCTTAAACATTCAAATTGGTTAATCTAATGAAATGTATACAGTAATTAAGCTACTTGTTAAGCAATCCATTAGGTGTTTTTAAAATGTATATTTGGTGTCATTCCTGTAATCTGACCATTGGACAGTTATCAATTAATTAAGCTCCACCCATTTCAAGTCTGATGACCAATAGTTTTGCACTTGTTTGTTGTTGCAATTTCTCAGAGGTATACACATTTTAGTGATTGTAAATATGTAAAGACTGCACTTGTTTTATACAACTTTGTCAAGTATTTCAATTGATTGTAATTTAAGGTCAGAGAAAATTAAAATTAAACTTAAATTATTTTTATTTTTATTTCTTTCTGATATCTTCACTTTGGCGAAGTGTATAATTATTTATTAAAGAATATTTTTAACTTAAACAATTTTAGGTTTTGTAATGCATACATACAATAAATATATATTTCATGCAATTTTTATCTTTAAATTAATAAAAAATATGGATGATTATTTCAATCGCATATATTGACATGGGATGAATGTTTATATCTCAATTGTGTAAAATTAATATATTTTGAAATACCAATTGAATTAATGAGTTTGATAATTAAATAGAATAGTGATATTTCTACATCACAACCCAAATTGACAATTCAATTTTTATCTTTAATAAAAAATATGGATAATTATTTCAATCACATATATTGACATGGGATGAATGTTTATATCTCAATTGTGTAAAATTAATATATTTTGAAATACCAATTGAATTAATGAGTTTGATAATTAAATAGAATAGTGATATTTCTACATCACAACCCAAATTGACAATTCAATTTTTATCTTTAATAAAAAATATGGATGATTATTTCAATCACATATATTGACATGGGATGAATGTTTATATCTCAATTGTGTAAAATTAATATATTTCTAAATACCAATTGAATTAATGAGTGTGATAGTTACATAGAATAGGCATATTTCTAAATCACAACCCAAATTCTTTAAAAGATAAAAATGGGCTATTTTTATATATTTACAAACACTAAGCTCTGGATTTTCAGTCATGTGAAGATATGCCAAAACTTTGTTGACATAAGACTCACATATTCAAATAACATAAAGCTGTTAATTAAATTAATGAAAATTAACCTGACGTTTAGTTTAAAAAAAATAATGTTGAATCTTACACCAAATGTATTAAATTGTTTATTTGAAGATAGTAAGTAAAATGTACGAATGTAATATTTATTGTGTAAGCTATCAAATTATGGTCTCTGATATATATATTTACATTGGAACCTGCTCTCTCTCTGTTTAAAGTAATACAAGTAACACCACAGTCATTTAACACGATTTGAAATAACAATAATTTGAGAGATGAATAATTATTTTGCAATCATATTTGACACACCTTTAGAAAAAACATAGTTCTTATCAAAACTAAATGTTTAAACCTTATTTCCTTGCCCATTCATACTGTTATAAACATATTTTTGTATGTTGTGCTTTTCTCAGTATTGCATGAATGAATATTGTGTTAAGTATAATTTTGTACCGAAGACGTATTTACATAGGCGTAATGCATCTTTACCAATCCATTAAATTTTAAAAATAAATATTGTTTAAACCAGAAGGATGATGGTGATCAACAAAGTTTTTTTTATAGTCTAAACTCAAATCATAAGCTTTCTTTATCATATCTTAAGTGCTAACATCAATTCAATCTGTTTTCACAATAACAGGACTTTTTTGGCTTTTTTACCAACGATTTTTTACTTACGATACTTTTAACAGAGGACTTTTCCCTTGAATTTACCACACAGACTTCATATAATTACAATCTATAAGCAGCCAACTTCACATCGATGCCCATCCGTAGCATTCCCAAAAAGCCAGTTATCTTGTGTTCATTTGTGGCTATGCTGTGGACAACAGGGACTCGGTAGTGGATATGTTACTGTAACATATTCAGATACGTTTGAGGGTCAAACAGCCAATGGATACATCGTTGAAACCAATCCACAAAGGCAGCTATCTTGTGCTCTTTCTTGGCTATACTGTGGATAACCCGGACTCGTCAGTGGATATGTTACCGTAACATATCCAGAAAAGTTTGAGGTTCTTACAGCCAACGGATACATCGTTGAAACCCATCCACATGACCCATCCACACCACGTCCGGATCTGATCCGCTAGCGGCAATGGTAAAATTTTGCTCTAACTACCTGAAAAGATGCTGTGGTGCTACTGTGGATATATTGCCTAAACATATTTTCAGGATATTTTTTTTGTAGGGGAATCTCTTTCTTATACACCTGGTGAATGATTTTGACATGTTCACATTCAAGGTCAAAGGTCAAGGTCATGAGTTCTGAAATCACTACAACAATCCTTGTATACATGATAACTTCAAACTTTGTTTGTGCTATTAGGCTCTTATTTGGTATATATGAACTATGGAGAAAGAACAAGATTTGTAAACGTTTTCGCTAAAATCTGTCAAAGGTCAAGGTCACAGTGAGTTCAAAACTTAAGCATGCTTTTGTGAATCTGCCATATTTTAACTATGAACACTTTGAGTCATTGCATGATTGTTATACGCGATGAAAAGTGATCATTGATGGTCAAGGTCAAGGTCATGAGATATTGGTTAAAGCCATGTTAATCCTTGGATAAAATTTTGAAAGAAGAATTAGGTTTTAAGAACAAACTTGTAAAAAGTGACCCCAGTGATGATTAGTAATTTAATAACTCGAATAATGAACAAATAGTTTTCTTTAAGAGATTGACAAACTAGATCGCTGTTTCAACTGGTTTTGGTTCCTTAACATTTTCCATGTGACTGATAAATAACTCGTTCTGGTTTGAAATGGAAGTAAAAGTAACTGATTAAATCAGCGATGGCTTTGTAAACTTTCACGTTCTCAAAGGGATTTTCATGAAAGACTTTTTAGCTCATCAGGCCTGAAAGGCCCGATGGGCTTATGGCATGGGATGGCGTCCATCCATCCGTCCATCCGTCCGTCCGTCGCTTTTCGCTTTTTCGACTTCTTCTCCAGAACCACTGGGTCTAGGTAGCAGAAATTTTGTATACAGACTCCTTGGGCAATGGGGATTCTAAATTGTAGATTTAGTGATCCAGTGACCCAAAATAAGGGCCTCACAGGCCATAACCTAAAAACCTATTTTCATCTTCTTCTCCAGAACGAAAATACCTAGAAGACTGAAATGTTGTGTACAGACTCTTTAGCCAATGGAGATTCTAAATTGTAGATTTGGTGACCCTGTGGCCCCAAATAAGGGCCTCACAGGCCATTACCTAAAATCCTGTTTTAATCTTCTTCTCCAGAATGAAAAGACCTAGAAGGCTGTCATGTTGTATAAAGAATCTTTAGCCAATGGAGATTATAAATTGTAGATTTGGTGACCCTGTGGCCCCAAATAAGGGCCTCACAGGCCATTACCTAAAACCCTGTTTTTATCTTTTTCTCCGGAACAAAAAGACCTAGAAGGCTGTAATATTGTGTGCAAACTCTCTAGCCAATGGGGATTCTACCTTGTAAATTTGGTGACCATGTGACTCCAAATATGGGCCACAGCCTAAAAAAACCTTTGAAATTTAATTTTTAACTGATATTTTATGTGCACTTCAAACAGTCTTCAAATTATCCCTAATATACCTGAGGGAGAGTCATCTCATCTTTTAGATATGTGAGTCCTAACTTGGGTTTGAGAAATGTAAAATTGAGAAAAAAAAGTAACTGTGCAGTTAATCTTATTCAGTAGGAATGTGAAATATATGTCGACTTATGATTACAAACTGCATTGTGGACATGTTTCTCAAATTGATGTAATCAATGTGAAATGAGAACTATTGAATAGCCTATGAACTGAATATTGTGACAAGCCACAAAGGAATTAATTGAAGAGGAGTTAAAAATTCTTTTATTTTACATGAGATATGTGAACTGCATATGACTGGTATTGAAATGATAAGACAAGACTATTTCTATCTTCTTCTCCAGAACAAAAAGACCTAGAAGGCTGTCATGTTGTGTAAAGAGTCTTTAGCCAATGGATATTCTAAATTGTAGATTTGGTGACCCTGTGACCCCAAATAAGGGCCTCACAGGCCATTACCTAAAATCCTGTTTTCATCTTTTTCTCCGGAACAAAAAGACCTAGAAGGCTGTAATATTGTATGCAAACTCTTTAGCCAATGAGGATTCTAACTTGTAAATTTGTTGACCCTGTGACCCCAAATATAGGCCACAACCTAAAAAAAACCCTTTGAAATTGAATTTTGAACTGATATTTTAAGGCACTTCAATCAGTCTTCAATTTATCCCTAATAAAATACCTGAGGAAGAGTCATCTCTTCTTTTAGATATGTGAGTCCTAACTTTGGTTTGAGAAATGCAGAATTGAGAAAAAAAGTAACTTTGCCCTTAATCTTATTCAGTAGGAATGTGAAATATATTTTGAAGATCAAGTCTCCATTATGGACATGTATGTCAAATTGATGTAATCATTGTGAATATAGAACTGTTGAAAAGCCTATCAACTGAATATTGTGGATATTATACAAAAGGCCCTCACAGGTCAAAACATAAAAATCTATTTTCATCTTCTTCTCCAGAATAAACTAGAAGGAATATTGCGTTCAGAATGTTGAGATGTTTAGATGAAAAGGCTTAGAACCGTTAAAATTGTGCAAAGATTATTTAGCCAAGGTGATTCTAAATTGTACTATGTACCATGAGATTCATCACATTGCCTGTTCTCTCTAAGCCTTATACAGTTAGATCAGTGCTGCCAGTGTTTAGTGCAAGGCAGAGGCTATTACATAATTTGGCTGTAAAAGCACAGCTGCCTCGTAACCAGAGCCAAGGGGTCAGCATATTGCATAATCTCCTGTGTGTTGACCTTGCTGAGTGCTTTCTTTCAATTTCAAGATTTCTCAGGGTTAAGGATTGTGCATTATATTGAGACAATATTATTTCTGTCTTCATCATCAAACAGTATAAACCGTGATGAGCTACAGAGCCCATGGCTCTATTTTTATCAGAAAAAAGTAACCTGCACAGGGTGCTACCTGAGATACAAAATAGGCTGCACTCAGCAATTTTCACCTGCACTGGTGCAGTTTTTAAAAGGCGAAATCGACCCCTGTGACTAGACCTACTATGCCTACCTCCTCTCTAGGTATGCTATTTAAACGTTAACACAGACGAAACTTAAAACAGTGGAGTAGGGGATGCGTAAAATCCCTCTCCAAAGGGCGGTAAGTCGGCATGGTCTCGTGACGTCACCATCGGAAATGTTCACTCTCCTCTCAGATGCATAGCAAGACAGACGTGTGGGTTTACGCTCTGCCACTGGGTATTTTTAGCACATTTTCGCTACCTTTTCTAACCTGCTACTTCTTATTCATTTAAGAGGTTGTATCAACGTCTTATCTATGCTCGTCGTTAACAGGTTGTTTAGACAACATGTTTTATGTAGGTGTTGAGTTAATAAGGGACCTCGTTGACATGTGCTAGGTGTGCTCTGCCAAGCTGGTAGCTGCACGCTTTGCACTCCTCCTCCTCCTCCTCCTCCTCCTCTTCTCCCCAAATATTTCCAAATCGTATATAACTGTCTGTTACCCAGTTTTTATGTCCTTTCGTATCATATAAAAGCATCATATTGTATAATAACTTTATCCAATACAGAATTACATTATGAATATATGTATGAAGGAAACCTGCCACATTCTCCATACATTTGGAATACACCCAAAAACTTTTTACAAGCATACAAATGTACCATTTCTAATTTCGCAAATGTATTTATTTCCCAAATTTCTGTCCCATATAGAAGAATAGGATATATCTTTGCATCAAATATTTTGAAAAATGAATTCATACTGAGATCACCAAGAATGTGTATTTGCCTTAGGATTCCTACCAAAATCAAACATGTAATGGTCACTACTCAGTACAAGCTATGTGTCCATCATTTCTTGCAGTGGGTGCCATGGTCACGTTTGTGACAATTACTGACCATATTCAAATTGAAATTAATCTCACATTTATTAACTCACTGTTGCGAGTACTCTAATGGTATATCAAAACCTTTCGCCTCTTTGCATTCGTTTTTTCACTGGGAAAAATGAAACTTTCTTCCAGGCTTTGATGAATTACTACACCCCAAGCTACACAATATACCATATCAAGTCAGAAACTGTCTTGAATTCTACGTGTTTAACCAAGTCTTTTTCCACACTTGTATTTTACCATTCAGTGTGTTAGAACAATGGCGGGCCGTAGAGCATCTCTGACGTCACAACCCAACCCTGCCAAAGGCTCCCAGGGAAATATACTTATCACCACAGGCAACAGTCAGTGCGGTCCTTTATTCACTAAATTAGTAATGAAACACAGCTTTCCATATTATTTTCAGGGGAATATGTTTTTTTAAAAGTAATGCTTTATTTAGGATATAAGTAATGAATAGAGGAACATGTTTCAGGATTGCTGCTAGGTGGGACAAGCTCAGCCCGCTGTGGAGAGAGTTTCATCACTGCAATGTCCAGCAAGATTCCAGCCTCCCCTGCACAAATGGATCCCTTTTACACCCAGGGGTATTATTACACACTTTGTCTACCTATCAGTGGTGCCTGGCTTGACCCCAAATGTGGGTCACAGGGGTCATGACCTAAAAACCTATTTACATCTTCTTCTTCATAATGAAAAACTTTAGAACGCTGAAATGTTGGTTGCAGATTCCTTAGCCAAAATGGATTGTAAATTGTAGATTTGGTGACCCTTTAGCCCAAAATATATTTTCATCTTCTTCAGTACAAAAAGCTCTAGAAAGCTGAAATTTTGTGTACAGACTCCTTGACCAATGAAAATTCTCAAATAAAAATATGGTGAACCTGTGATCCCAAATATTGGTCCAGTGATTGTGGTATACACACAATAAAACATGAGATCCCACACTTTTTAAACTATCAGGGGTGAGTGATCACGCCAAATAACTAAATGTCTCGCAAATTATTATGTCATGTGCACAATAATTTGTTTTTACGCATTAAAATGATCTTTAAATATCTTATCTTGACATTGTAAAGTGGATACTGTTTCACTGTAAACATCCGGTCATTTCATTATATTTAGGCTTGCCCATGAAATGAAAGTTTATTTCCAAGTTACCCAATCATATCTCCTGTTTCAAACCTGATATCAGCCGAAAGAGTACGGAATTAAATTATTAAAAAAATATGCGCATGCGTTCTTACTTTCTGTCTCACTTCCTCTCTCACTTTCCGCTAGCTGATATCGATTGTGTTAGCAGACAAGCCATGCGGTTTCCGTCGTATTACAGTCAAAAGTAAGTTAAATGGTGCAAAAGAGAAGAATAACTGACTTTTTAGCTCATCATGCCTGAAAGGCCCGATAGGCTTATGGCATGACATGGTGTCCATCCATCCGTCTGTAAACTTTTCGCTTTTTCGACTTCTTCTCCAGAACCAATATTTGTAGAGAGCTGAAATTTTATGTGCAGACACCTTGACCAATGAGGTAGATTTGGTGATCCTGTGGCCCCAAATAAGGGCCTTAAAGGCCATAACCTAAAAACCTATATTCATCTTCTCCTCCAGAACAAAAAGACCTAGAAGGCTGTAATATTGTGTGCAGACTCTTTAGCCAATTGGGATTCTAAATTGTAGATTTGGTGACCTTTGAGCAGTGGGCCCCAGATAAAGGCCTCACAGGCAATGACCTAAAAACCTATTTTCATCTTCTTCTCCAGAACAAATATACCTAGAAGGCTGTAATATGGTGTGCAGATTCTTTAGCCAATGGGGATTCTTAATTAGATTTAGTGAACCTTTGGCCCCAAATAAAGGTCTCAAAGGCCATGACCTAAAAACCTATTTTCATCTTCTCCTCCAGAATGAAATATTTAGCAAGCTGTAATATTGTGTGCAGTGTGCAGACTCTTTAGCCAATAGGGAATCTTAATTGTAGATTTGGTGATCCAGTGGCCCCAAATAAAGGCCTCACAGGCCATGACCTAAAAACCTATTTTCATCTTCTTCACCAGAACAAATATACCTAGAAGGCTGTAATATTGTGTGCGGACTCTTTAGCCAATTGGGATTCTAAATTGTAGATATGGTGACCCTGGGGCCAAAATAAAGGCCTCACAGGCCATGACCTAAAAACCTATTTTCATCTTCTTCTCCAGAACAAATATACCTAGAAGGCTGTAATATTGTGTGCAGATTCTTTAGCCAATTGGGATTCTTAATTGTAGATTTGGTGACCCTTTGGCCCCAAAAAAAGGCCTCGCAGGCCATGACCTAAAAACCTATTTTCATCTTCTCCTCCAGAATGAAAATACCTCGAAGGCTGTAATATTGTGTGCAGACTCTTTAACCAATTGGTATTCTTAATTATGTCCCCTGAAAATTTTTTCGGGAGACAAAATGTTTTCGCCTCCGTCCGTCAGTCCGTTATTCCGTTATTCAGTTATTCCGTTATTCCGAAATACTTTCTTTTCCGGGCCATATCTCAAAAACCGTTCAATATTTTTTCACGAAACTTGGTATGTGGTTAGACCTAGTGGTGGAGGGGTGCCTTTTGCTATTTTGGTTATTCTGAATTTTTTATTTTTTCTGGTTTCCATTGAAACAATTTCAACTTAGTGCATAATTGGGGGTAGGGAAGTTTTCCGGCGTCTATTTCAAAATCTATCAAGTATTTCTTTACGAAACTTGGTATGTGGTTAGACCTAGTGGTGGAGTGGTGCCTTTTGCTATTTTGGTTATTCTGAATTTTGTTTGTTCTGGTTTCCATGGAAACGATTTGAACTTAGAGGCCGGAAAAGGTCCCTACCTCCAATATGCACTATCTCCAAAACCTTTCAATATTTTTTCACCAAACTTGGTATTTGCTTAGACCTAGTGATAGAGTGGTGCCTTTTGCTACTTTGGCTTTTCTGAATTTTGTATTTCTCTTTATTAATGCAGTATTGAACTTATAGTGCTTAGCATAATCGAAAAATAAGGGTAATATGACTAGGTTGGATTGAAAGTTGGAGCGGGGGACATCACAGTGCATCACATGCACATATTTCTAGTTGTAGATTTGGTGACCCTTTGGCCCCAAATAAATGCCTCACAGGCCATGACCTAAAAACCTATTTTCATCTTTTTTCCAGAACAATTATACCTAGAAGGCTGTAATAGATATAGTGACCCTTTGGCCTCAAATAAAGCCTTAACACGCCATGACCTAAAAACCTTTTTTCTTCATCTTCTCCAGAATGAAAATACTGAGAAGGCTGTAATATTGTGTGCAGACTCCTTAGCCAATGGGGATTCTAAATTGTAGATTTGGTGACCCTTTGGCCCCAAATAAAGGCCTCACAGGCCATGACCTAAAAACTATTTTAGTCTTCTTCTCCAGAATGAAAAGACTTACAAGGCTATAATATTGTGTACAGACTTTTTAGCCCATGGAGATTCTGAATTTTAGTTAGATTTGATGACTCTGTTGCCCTAAATAAGGGCCTCACAGGCCCTGACCTTAAAACCTAAGTTCATCTTCTTCCAGAAGATTACAAGGCTTAGTTCACCTAAAAGTTGTGTATAGATTATTTAGCCAATGGTGATTCTAAATTGTACTATGCTCATGACATGGTTCACCCCTACAATCTCATTTCCCCTACACACCATTTCAACTACACTTTGTTTACTCAGTAGCCCTACACTTTGATTTAGTTCATTCGTTTTGTTATGCACCGACAATTTCAAGACTATTTTTCATGGCTAGGAGTTGTGCATTATTTTGAGAACAATCTATTTCAGTCCTTAACATCAAACAATATAAACCCTGATGAGCTACAGAGCCCTTGGCTCTAATTTTTCTTTTAAAAATGAACCAGCCTCACTACATGCTTTCAATAATTCTGCCAATTCTATTTATGATTTTCTCTTTTTGCAGTGAAAACCTCAAGGCAGATGATGTTTTAGATGAAACATGGATAACAGTGTTCGGGTAATATTTTTTTGCATATTTCTCTAAAGCTAAACATTATTCTGCAGAAAATGTCTATTGAAGTTCTTTTTGGATTATCATATTGAACTCCTTTACACTTCAGTTCAGATAGAAAGCATGAGTTAAGCTCATAAGGCCAGAATGTGTGATGGCTCTCTGCTGTTGTCCATCAATCTACACACAACATCAACACTACTGTAAAGCTGAAGTGCTGCACTGCAGTCCCTTATAAGAAACTTGAATAGCAACAATAACATCTTTATTCCATTGAGACTGTCCCGCCAGGAGCACAGCAACTTTGTCTGCAGTAGAGAATTAACTGTTCTACACGCAGTAAGGTTTGGGTGCAATGCTCCACTGAATAACAGTAAAGTACCACCCTTGGTTCACTAGTTCCAGTCCATGCTCGCAGGTTTCACTGCAATGCATGACGTTGCAGGCTTTCTCCCTGCCATAATACTAGCTAGCAGCCGCGGTATAAGTGAAATACTCTTGAAAACGGCGTTCAACCCCAACTCACTTTGCTTCACCCATTGAGACTGAAGTTTGCAGACAGACAGACAATGATTTATTGAGTTTCACCGCTGCATAGTACAATACCATTTTAAAAACCTTCATAAAAACATCAGCGCCACTCTTAACAAGACCTATTAGAGACTGATTCATCAAAAATAGTCAATATAGGATTATTGTTACAACATAATAAATTATATGTTAAACATAATTGTTTTATAAAAGAGAGTTTTCTTAAAAACATATCAAATCTATCCATAAAGCCTAGAACGCCTAAGAAACAATATATCATGGCAGGCTTTGGCAGTATAATAACTTATCTTAGCCTCATGTAAAATTGTGGTCACAATTTCTCTGTCCTTCAACATATTAAAACTAGTAACAACCTTCTTACATATTTAACACCAGGCTCACGTAGAAGAGACAACGGACAAGGCTCGGGCTCAACTATTTAATCCAAACCATGGCATGTCAAACAACCTGACAGTCATGAACATCCAAAGCATGAATAGAATGCATTGTATAAACTAACACACAAACACATAAGCACTGCCTTGCAATTAAGCACATTCCAAACAATCCCCAACCCGAAAGTTAAGAGTTATGTTGAGATTTGTTGGAATGTTCTCGAGAAGCAAATCAGTGCATATGCAAACCCGAGCTGGGGAAAAGAGCTAAGCGCTGGCCGCCCGACGGCTTGAGGTATTTGAAAACACAGTCTGATTTCCAGTCTCCAAGAGTCTTGATCGTGTCCACTGGGACACCTTGAGCGAGGAGCCATGTGGCCCCGCCTCGTCTAAGGCTATGGGTATTGTACAGTCCTTTATCATAGCCAAGAGCCTGGAGGTGGGAGGAAAGGCGACTCCTAAAGCTGCTGACAGAAGGGGGTGTCCCTGGACTAACTTCACTAAGAGCAAACAGGGGGGAGCATGACGGGACATGTTTGGTGCAGAGACACCAGCGCACCAACGCAGCGGTCGGACACAGTGAGACACCTTTATAGAGTGGCAGGGCTGTTACATGGCAACGTTGAGCAAATTGTATTGTCTTAGTTTTATGAACATTGATGAGGCATCCCTGACTTGTGAAAGTTACATCACCACGTGTAATGCCTCGTGGGGCGGTAGTTGTCACTGAGCTAACTCGTAATAGCCCAAAAAAACAAGTCAATATCATGCACCAAAATCTTAGATCCGCCATGTCCAGGAGGTCAAGTCGCCGACGTAGTTGGTACAGCATGTCAATAGTCATAGGCTGCTTGTAGTTGGGAGTAGCCCCTTTGACCCTCTTGATTCCTTGCAGGAGGGAAGTAAGTGCAAAGTTCTCTGACACAGGGTTGGCAAAACCTAAGGCCATGTGTAACAACCGTACAACATTGAGATACTGTGGGATAGAGTTGTAAGATTTGTCCCTAGCCAGGAAAGCAGCATATCTACAGATAACATTAGGTGCTGCTGGGACTGGCGTACAATCACATGCAGAACAAAATCGCAGATAACACAACACCTGTGAACGATAAGTGCGCTTAGTAGAGTCAGCAAAGCACTGTTTCAGCCAAGTCACGATTTCCCTGTCCAGGTGACCAGCCAACGACAAATCTGTGGGTAAAGAAACTGTATGGCATTAGCTGACATATGGTTGAGTAGCATGTAACCACACGGGGCATCATGGGGGCCATACCACGCTCTGATTCCTTGCATCAATCTGACAAACATAGAAGGCTCTGATAATCGTGAAATAGCATCAGCGATGACATTTTGCACACCTGGTATATGCACTGCTCTAATGCTAAAATCAGAACACATGCACACATAACTTAATTCCCTGAGAATGCACAAGCCTTCCGTCGATGTGGTGGTGCCTTTATTCAGTGCTGCAACAGTCATCTGATTATCTGAGATAATCACAACACGACGATGACTAAATAGATGACGCCACCTTCGTACTGCTAGCCTTACTGCAGCTAGCTCTTTGACGTTGATGTGACTGGAGGAAAAATCTGGCTGGTCTAGTTCCCAGTTCACATACGACCAGTCACCCTCGTGAAAGGCTCCACCTGCAGTAGCGCTGGCATCTGTGAAAACTGTAGAACAGGGGCGGTTGTCCCATATCAACTTCCAGTTCTTGTCACACTTGATAAAGTTCAACCACCATTTTATATCGTTAATCAAGTGTGCAATGCGGCATTTATGATGTGGTTGACGCAATGTAGCTATAGTGTCAAACACAAATCTGGTATGCAGGCGACCCCAAGGAACAACACAGGACGCCCATGATAACCTGCCTGCGAGGCGTTCCAGCTGGCGTCGAGAAGCCCTAGTTTTGGTGCAGAAGTTTTCGAGGAAAAGAATCAGCTTCTTTGCTTTCCTACGATCAAGAGAGAGTAAACCAGTCACTGAATTAATCTGAACTCCAAGAAACGTCAAACATGTTGTAGGCCCTTCAACTTTAGACCAATTGATGTTAAAGCCTAAATTCCGTAACAGACGAATGAGTAACAACAATGCCTGATTGCAATCTTCTCTTGACTTAGCAGATATCCAAAAGTCGTCTAAATAGGTCACAACTGCACATATCCCTTGTCTCTCGATGTACCTGGTGATTGACTGAGTAATTTTGTTGAAAACGTAAGGTGAACGGCTTGCACCCATTGGCAGTTTGGTGTCTATCATGTAATTAGGTTGATCATGACCTGAGAAAGTCCACTTCAAACCAGTACAAGGGTAATTAGAGGGGTGAATAGGCACACTACGATATGCCGCTTTGAGGTCTACTTTTGCCATAAAATGTCCTCTCTGTAAAACAGACACTGCATCATTCACTGTTTGATAAGAGAAGCAATCTTTAACAGCATAAGAGTTAACTGATTTACCAATAGGACGACTGAAATCATGTATGAGGCGTATGTCATTGTCGTCTTTAGGGACAACACTAAGAGCACTGATAATTTTGGGCTTTGCAGTCACAATACGGTAGTTACTGAGTTTTAACTCTTCTTTAATCGAGCCTTTAAGAGTTCTGCATTTTTACCCTGAAAACAAACAGCATTGTTAGCTACCTCTACATTAACTGAAACTTTATCAGCATCAACAATGTCAAAGCCATATTTTAAGCCATCCATGACCCAGTCCTTGTCCGAGTCACCTTCCAACATGTGTTCCCAATAGTGAAGCTTTGCAGAGAGATCACTGATAGGTTCTGAAGAATCGGGCGGCCCTACTGAAAATTCTGGTAAGGTGTAGGAGGAGATGCGACGTGCAAAGCTTGCTGCGGTTGAGTGAAACCTGTGGGTGGCTGCATGCTTCCCTGGGAGAGGGGGCCATGGTACTGAGGCACTGAGGGTGTCGGCCGGGGGCCTGGTGACGTGCTATGTGACCACTGGTTGTGATTCGGAGAGAGGCAGGTGAGACACACATGACCATACTTGCATTGTGGATAGTTGCAACCCCCCCTCGAGTTCCACTTAAGACAAACAGGGTGAGGCCGCTGAGTGTTAGGGTGCATCCTTTGAACTGGAGGTTGTCTGGGCGAGTTAAAAGATTGAGGCCCCTTCTGTTCACGCCTTGTCAGGAGTAGCTGCATGACATATGCGTGATCAGCTCCCCACACAAAGTCAAGTTCATTTTGCTTCTGTCGATATTGCCTGTCATAAGATAAGACACTCTGCCACGTGAAGGCCTGTCCTAGCGTGGCTATTTTGACACAATAGCCCACATACTGTAATATTTCTGCAGTAGCTACACGATCCGTGAGGATCATATCCCTAAGGATCTTGTAGGAGGCCTCCATATACTGTAGAGGTGATATTTTGTCATGGTCTGGCTTATCGTCGGGGCCCTTGTCAGACTGATGCAAGTAGTTTATCAGCTCGCGGCATGGCCCCCTCGAATGTGCCGGCGGGGCATCAAAGGGGTCAAAAACTCTACCTTTGTCCGACGTATTCTTCCCTTCAAAGTTGGGGATGTCCAACATCTCCGCCAGATCGTTCACCGAGACTTTGTTATTGTTATTATCGGAAGTCCCCGCATTGCGCATGCGTGTGGGTAGACCCGCTCGACTGCTCGTGTCGTGACTGGATAAACGGGGTTTATCTTCTTTGAGGTCAGCTACAACCTTTTTCAACAAAAGGAGTTGCGCCAGCGGTAAGTTAGGCTTAAAATGTTCATCGATTATGTTGTCGTCGAGCAATTTCACTGCTTCAGTCGAGTTGAAGCCTTTGTCAGTCAGTGCGGCTACCGTGCCGATGCTGAGGCCGCCATTGACGACATTGTCACACCAGTCTGTGAAGCAATCCGACTGGGACTGCGATTCTTCGTCACTGCCAGAAGCAAGGTCGAGCAAGTTTTTCTTTTTTAACTTCTTCTGATCTTTCTTGCGTCCCATGATTATTTACATGTAGCAGAACGTATATTCAAAAGGGAGAACCAAGATCCCCGGCCGATAAAAAACGTGCTTGCAGCAAAATCGTCTGCTCACAACTGCCCGGATGTACTAACACGCATGCGCTGAACCCAAGGCCTGACCTGTGTTAAATATAGATTACTCCGTATACAATCCGTAATCTATCACAAAAAAATAATATTGCGGATATCTGCATATAGTGGACAGTGCATGAACAAGTACATGTAGCTCAACTTCCACAAAATCAGGACAGTTGAAGCAGAAATGGTTTTCATAACGTCTGGTTTCGATCCTTAATGGTGCTACCCCACATCGAAATTTGGCTGGAGCTGATCTGTATGACTTGGGCATTGGTTGTAAAAGATACAGCTCATCGCCATACGAAAATTTATACTTGTTATATGTGCACAGTTTATTACATCCTTGACGTCCGGTTTAGGAGGATAAATCAGCATGCCATTTCGCTATATAAATCTGCAAATATATACGATCATGTACCATAGAGCAAATTCTCTATTTCTGTACCGGTGTGGTTGAAGATAATACATCCTTCATACCTAGATACGATGCTTTGTAGATACTCTGCGATTCCAATTCTTGAAAGAGCTCTCGGAACGTTCCTCCCCTTTCGAAAACCTTCTTATTGAGTCTAATATCCATATTACAAAATCGAACCTGTGCCTGACCACACACGACCATTGTCTCACTATCGGGGAAGTCCAGCCTGTATCACGATTTACAGCTACGTTGGGAGCATACTTTCCTAGACTAATAAAATATCTCTGGGCTCTTTTGTGCACTGCATTCACCGCCGAGACAGAATATGTTCCCCAAATAGGTGCCCAATAACTGAGTGTTGACCACACCATAGAGTCATATAATTTACTGTAGGTCTTGAACGGCATCTCTCCCATTGACTTTGACTTGTCTATCAGGAGACCTAGAGCTCTCCCTGCTGACTTAGCTGCGTTCTTTGCCATTGCTGTATAATCTAGAAATTTTGTCATCAGAAGACCAAGATAGTTATAACTCTTGACCACTTCCAATTTTTCACCCATAACTGAAAACTCTGTCATGGTGTGTGCAACTGAAGGTGTGCGAAAATTAATAATATTAGATTTGTGGTGGCTTACCTCTAGCCTGTACTCCTCACACCAGATGCCTATGTAAGACCCCTTCCGACAGCCTAAAACAACAAAAGTTGAATGTCGTGTCAGTTGATTTATTTATGGCAGGCAGACGACACAAGTGTGTCACACAATCAATCCACAATACACAACGGATAATACATTTATATCTGAACATATCAGATTAACACATCATAACAGTATAAACTGTTATCAAAGTGACTCTGACTTTTTCAATCATCATAAATTCAACATGAACTGTTAATTTCAACATTTAATTGGATTAACTTCATCAAAACAATAATGTAAAATATTAACCCTTACGTTGCTTATTTCTATTTTACCCATTTTAGCCCCTGTTGTGGAATTTACAGACCCTCCAGTTCGCACCACTATTTTGGCTTAGGCATTAATTAGCTCTGCTGGCGGAATATTCCAGGCGTCAATTCCGGTACCTTTTTAGCTCATCAGGCCTATAAGGCCCGATGGGCTTATGGCATGGCATGGCGTCCGGTGTCCGTCCGTCTGTAAACTTTTCACTTTTTCGACTTCTTCTCCAGAACCAATGACTCTAGAGAGCTGAAATTTTATGTGCAGACTCCTTGGCCAATGGGGATTCTAAATTGTAGATTTCGTGACCCCATGACCCCAAATGGGGTCACAGGGGTCACATCCTTAAAAACCTATTTTCATCTTCTTCTCCAGTTCCAAAAGGTCTAGAGAGCTGAAAAGTTGTGTGCAGACTCCTTGGCCAATGGGGATTCTAAATTGTAGATTTCGTGACCCCATGACCCCAAATGGGGTCACAAGGGTCACATCCTTAAAAACCTATTTTCATCTTCTTCTCCAGTTCCGAAAGGTCGAGGGAGCTAAAGAGTTGTGTGCAGACTCCTTGGCCAATGGGGATTCTTAATTGTAGATTTTGTGACCCCGTGACCCCAAATGGGGTCACAAGGGTCACAGGGGTCACATCCTTAAAACCCTATTTTCATCTTCTTTTTCAGTTCCAAAAGGTCAAGAGAGCTGAACAGTTGTGTGCTGAGTCCTTGGCCAATGGGCATTCTAAATTGTAGATTTTGTGACCTCGTGACCCCAAATGGGGTCACAGGGGTCACATCCTTAAACACCTATTTTCATCTTCTTCTCCAGTTCCAAAAGGTCTAGAGAGCTGAAAAGTTGTGTGCAGACTCCTTGGCCAGGTGAATTTCTGACGGGATTCGCCATGACATAATTGGAAAAAATTCTCATGAAAATGGGCGTTGGCCGTCATCTTCGGGACCGACTCACAACTATAAATATCTACCGGGGGGTGCGCGGATCCCCCCGCTTTTGGTCGCCACCCCCCAACCTTTTTGTACAAATTAATTTTGTTTTTCTACTTTGAAAATAAGGTTCGTGTCATTCCGACTTATCAAGGATTCTGCTATATATGTCGACAGGGCATGGGAACCCATTCCCAATAGAATCCGGGGTTCGTCCCACAGGATTGTTCCTTGGAGCCTCTCGTTCTCAAAAGAGAACATGGGAAACCTGTCCCGCGATTGAATCCGGGTCCGCCTCGGAAGACGGGTACGGGAATTCCCGGAGAGCATGGGAGCATGTTCCCATGGGTCCGGGTTCCGCCTCGAGAGACTGCTCCTTGGATGCTCTGCTTCTGGAAAAGAGAAGTCATTCGGCAACTGACAACCCGAGCTTCCCTGACGTAGTAGTATATTTTCCGCGCCTCGCGGCCGGTGCTACACGTCGCCGAGGAAATCAGAAAATGGTCCGTTCGACATATGCATCGGCAAATTTGGCGCGATGCCAGAAGCCGTCGGCGCTTGCGGCGCAGTCGTCCTAGATGCGCCAGGAGTTTCTGAAAATGGCAAATGAATGTCCATGAAGCTCACATTCATTATCTCTGTATGTTTATTGTATTTTCAATCATTTACAGCTTGAAGAATAATGCTGCGTGGACGTGGACGCAGGGCCCTGCTGCGACGGCCTAGGGTGATGCATACTAGGACACGCAGCTTTGAAGCCGTTTCAAGTGACGAAGACTTCATCAACAAGATCCATGCTGATGAAGCCTCTGATATGGAGTCAACTGATGACAGTGATGGCAGCAGTGGTTTAGACAGTGATGATGCATATGATCGGGACACTGTCATAGATAGTGAACATGGTGACACAGGTGGTCTGAGTGATATAGAGACAGAGATTGCCAGAAACATTCTAGTCGCTGGTAATTCCACCAAAGAAGACTTTAGTGGTTTTGAGGAGGAGTTTGCCGACATACCACAATATAATCACGATAATTCACAGACGTTTAATGAGTGGGTGGATGGTCCGCGGCCCCGTGGAAATTTACCTTTCACTGGTCAAACTGGGTTGCGCCAGTTCATAGAACTTCCTGAGAACCCTCAACCTATTGACTTTTTCAATTTGTTTATACATGAAGATGACTATCAGTATATCGCAACGGAAACCAATAGATATTTCAAACAAGCAACGGAGGACAAAATTCTAAGACCCCGTTCAAGAATGCAACAGTGGCAAGACACAAATGTAGAAGAGATGAAGGTATTTGTAGCCATGACAATAGTCATGTCATTAGTTGTGCAGAGAAACTTTCCTGAGTACTGGTCAACAAGTGATGTTACCTCAACGCCTTTCTTCTCCAAGTGCATGCTCCGAGATAGTTCACCGTTTTTCAAGAGTGTATAAACCGCATCAAAACATTTCAGTCGACGAGGGCATGGTGCCCTGGAAAGGTAACTTATCTTTCAAAGTTTATCTTCCCGACAAGCCTAAGAAGTATGGGATAAAGGCTTTCATGTTGTGTGACTCGCACAACGGATACGTTTGCAAGTTCAAACTCTACACTGGAAAAACATATGAACCGGTTTCTGAAGGTGGCAAAACTTATGATGTAGTCATGGAATTGGTGAACGACTACGTTGGACAGGGGCATCACATCTTTATGGACAACTATTATTCGTCCACAAATCTGTACATAAACTTGTGGGAGCGGGGAATCGGTGCCACGGGGACGTTTAGAGCCAATCGAAAGGGCCTTCCTGATTCTGTCAAAAAGCCTAAAAAAAAGGTTGTTGAAAAATTCATGGTAGTTGCTATGCAGGAAACCCTTCTTTTTTTACATTGTAGGGGTTAATAGTACATGTAAAGGTGCAACTTGAATTGATATTAGTTGTTGCTGTTCATAAATTTCATTGACAATTTAATTGGTAAACTAATGTACACACTAACATTAAAATTTGCGTAAATGTTACTTTTATGTAGAAAAAACAAACGAATACAAGTTTAACATATAAATCCATCGACTATCTGTTTTAACTACAACTTATTTTGTAAATAATAGTGTCATTTGTGTCATTCTTACACCTTGAAATATTGTTATCTAGAAAAATAATGTAATAATAAGTTATTACTGTCCCTATCAGAGATTAATCCAAACCACGATGTAATGGATGTCATCTTCAACTACAGTCTTGTCATCCATTAGTCTAGGAATGATATCCCCTTTGACTGTTATCAGCAATATAAGACATTGTGATAGAACTGACATTGAACAATGAATCTGTCGACAGTTATTCCAAAATTTAAATTATCAGGGGAAAATATATTTTGGATATAATGAACCTGTTGTTTTCACCATTTATATTTCTGCATTATATAATGTTTAATTTCACCTTTTTATACCCCCGCTACGAAGTAGTCGGGGGTATATAGCGGTCAGCACGTCTGTCCGTCCGTCCGTCCGTCCGGTTTTTGTTCCGCTCATAATTCTGAAACAAGTTGCTCAAATTTTACGAAACTTGATATATACAATCGCCATGATGTGTACATCTGCCTTTTTTATGTTTCATACCCGCATTTGCATAATTTATGTAAATTTTCTCCGTTTTTTTACTTTGCCATTCACAGTTTTTGTTCCACTCATAACTCAAATAATTATTGTTCAAATGTCTTGTAACTTGATACATATAATCATCATGATGTGTACATCTGCCTTTTGTATGTTTCATACCCTCATTTGCATAATTTATGCAAATTTTCTCCGTTTTTCATCTTCCCTATTCACACTTTTTGTTCCACTCATAACTCAGACACTAATTGTTCAAATGTTACGAAACCACTGATGTGTACATCTGTCATTTTTATATTTCATAACCTAATTTGCATATTTGTATGTTTCATACCCTCATTTGCATATTTAATGCCATTTTTCAAATTTTTCGACTTTTACTTCTAAAACATGCTTACAAGTGTAATACTTACTCTGCTTTAATAATACTTTTATATAATGGTCTGTTCATACAAAAGTTTAAACAGTGATGCCCTTTTGCTATTTTCAACATTTCTAGATCTCTTTGACCAATGTTAAAAGCGGGGGTATCATGAGTGAGCTGTGCTCACTAATCCTCTTGTTTTAAAAGTTGATTGTTTTAAAGTTCAAGGACAGGAGGAAATCCTTTCGAGCAACATGTTAAGACTAGATATGTTTGTAAATATTTGCACATAGCTTTAGTAGATGTTACTGATTGATATGAAAACTAAGTCGGAGCTGCTATCAGTTTTTGTGCAGTTTCCGTCGCCGCCGCCGCCTGCGTGTTTTGTATTCACTATAACTTTTTAGCTCATCAGGCCTGAAAGGCCCGATGGGCTTATGGCATGTGATGTCCGTCCGTCCGTCCGTCCGTCCGTCCGTCCGTCCGTCCGTAAACTTTTCACTTTTTCGACTTCTTCTCCAGAACCAATGACTCTAGAGAGCTGAAATTTTATGTACAGACTCCTTGGCCAATGGGGATTCTAAATTGTAGATTTGGTGACCCTGTGACCCCAAATAAGGGCCCTAGGGGTCATAACCTTAAAAGCTATTTTCATCTTCTTCTCCAGAGCCAATGACTCCAGAGATCTGAAATTTTATGTACAGACTCCTTGGCCAATGAGGATTCTAAATTGTAGATTTGGTGACCCTGTGACCCCAAATAAGGGCCACAGGGGTCACAACCTAAAAATAATTTTTCATCTTTTTCTCCAGTCCCAAAAGCTCTAGAAAGCTGAAATGTTGTGTACAGACTCTTTGGCCAATGGGGATTCTAAATTGTAGATTTGGTGATCTTGTGACCCCAAATATGGATCACAGGGGTAATCACTTAAAACAGCTGTTTTAATGAACAGTGAAGATAATGAGATTTTATGTGCACTTCATATGTCAGCTTAAGAGTAATACTACATTATGGACATGTTTGATGTAATCAATGTGAAATAAGAACTATTGAATAGCCTGTGAACTGAATATTGTGACAGGATGCATAGGAAAAAATTGAAAAAGGGTTAACAAATGTTTTATTTTACATTAGATATGTGAACTAAATATGACTGGTGATGAAGTAAGATAAGACTATTGAAACTAGCTACATGAGTTTGTGATACCACATCTTCTTTTCAGCTCTGAAATCACTAAATAACCTTTTCCCAAGAAGGTATTAACACCTCATATACATAGATTCTTTCTTATAAACCTGGTGGATGATTTTGACATGTTCACATTCAAGGTCAAAGGTCAAGGTCACGAGTTCTGAAATTGCTAAAAAAAATCCTTGTAAACATGATAACTTGAAAAATATTTGTGCTATCAGGCTCTTATTTGGTGTATATCAACTATGGATAAAGGCCAAGATTTGAAAAGGTTTTCGCTAACATCCGTCAAAGGTCAAGGTCACAGCGAGGGCACGACTTAAGCACGTTTTTTGGAAAATGTCTTATTTCAAATATTAACACTTTGAATCATTAAAGGATTTCAAAACCCCATTTTATTTTATTTTACTTCATTATGGTGATGTATTCAAATTGTAAACACAAGCCGTCATGTTTTTACGTCACTTTTGCAAACCCGCGCTGACACTAGTGCGGTCCGCGGCAAACCCGGCATTCCCGTATGCAAAAAGATCGGCAGCTTTCGGCATCTTCCGTAATGTGACGTGATAGTGGTCCGTCAATCTCGCCTCAGTGCGAGTCACTGCAGTTGGCCTATGTCAAACCTGTTCATAAACACTCACTTGGTTGGTTCACTCGTGGCGCCCTGTATCATATATTTTTAGTAACATATGTCTATGACATTGAACTAATGTTGGAGTTCTTCAACCATGTTTTCGACGTATTGTTTTAGACACGAGTCAAGAGCAAATATCCGTCAGACCGACGTTCAAAGTAGCCTGCCTGCAGTCGGTGTTTTACCGTGCGGCGTACGATACCTGATCAAATGTTTCAAAAGATATATAATAAATGAAATTATGTATCATAATTGTTTATCATAATGCTGAATATTGGAAATTATGTTTTGCCCTCGATGTTATTTTTCCTAATTTCTGATCTATTTCTGGACCCGGAAGTATGACGATCGAGTTTAAACTTGCTGATTTTTTTCCTTATAAAGTGCTGGATGTCTAATTGTCTACACGGTTCACCGATTCAAAGTTTTCAAAAATAAACAATGAACAATTACTTCGGTTCAATATTTTAATTTTGTAGTCGTGTTCCACGTAGGCCCTATATCATATATTAATAGTTATGGTCAGTGGCCCTATTATCGTTGCAAAATAAGTTCTGTCCCTTTGCTGATCTAGAATACTTTTCCTTATGTTTGCAAAACGCTAAAGAAATAACTAAACAAAGTGAAGCAGCATCTTAAAAAGTAAAACATATCAAATATAAAGTTATTTAAAGTAACAAAATTATCGATATCAAAATAACGAAAACACCTGGATGATTGACGTGTCTGTCATATTTCAGTGGAATGTTAAAAGGTTTTAAATATATTTAGAGTAATCATTGCATCATCCCGTAAAACATCGTTGGTTCAGAGAATTCAGAATCACTAAAATTTGCATAATTATCAAAACCCACAGCGTGAAAACGTAGTCGCTTTGTAACACACTGTCAAAGCTTTCCTGTAAAAAATGCCTTTCCCAGTAAAACTGGAGCATTATACATTTTGTTTAGTTTTGAAGATATTTTTTATTCATATAATATCAATGAAAATAATTTTATTTGTTTTTATGATGGTTTTATTTTGATTATAGAGTCATAAAAATATTATCAAATGAAAATTTCAAATACTCCGACAATTCTGCTTCAAAACATTGCATAAACAATGGGTTTTCCTTCCATGTCAAGTACAACGTTTATCCAAGTTTTCAAAAAGTCAAAGATTCTAACAGTTTTGATGGAAATGCATTAATAAAATGATACAACCTCCGAAAATATAGGGCCCACCTCCTTGGTTATATCTCAACATGCAGTACTGGAATGATTGCATACATTTTTAATAGTGTCACTTGCTCTTGCTGTGAATAAGTTTAGATCGATTTATAATTCTTTAAAATAAAAACCTATGGGCGAATGTCTTCCTAACATGTTAGTTAGAGGGCATGTACTGTTAAATGTTTCTTATTATCGTAAACTAGGTCAATCTACGTCTTTGTAAACTCACACCGCGTAACTTTCCCTTCGCTCGCATGTCAACAACTGCACACTTCCGTTTTCGTCGGACCACTATTACGTCACAAGTGCATAACTCATTAAAGTTCGTGATTCTTCGGCGGTCACTCGGACATCGCGACGTAGCAAGTTTGACGAAAGTGACAAAATTCTTAGCGGGGCAATGCCGTAAGATGTGTTGTGTGATAAAGATATCATGTATTTGATCACAATTATTTCTGAAAGGGGTTTTAAAATCCTTTAAATGATTGTTATACACAATGAAAAGTGCATGATCACTGATTGTGTGACCTTGAATTTTAAAGTCTTCAAATTTGCTGTCAGCCTACATTGGGAAATAACGCAGACGCTATTCGATTTGGGTAACCTTGACCTTATTTTCAAGGTCTGCACAATACTTTGACTACTTTTTGACCCAGAGTCTTCAAATTTGCTGCACCCATAGTTCGCTAGTTCCAGCCGTTGCTCGCAGGTTTCACCGCAATGGATAGCGACATGGCTTTCAAGCTTTCTCCCTGCCGTAATACTAGCAGCCGCGATATAAGTGAAATACTCTAGAAACCGGCGTTAAACCCTAACTCACCTCACCTCACCTCAAATTTGCTGATCATCATGACCAGTAATACAATATGAAGAGCTCATTTTGACTTAATGATGTGTCTTACTAAACTCAATGTTACCGATGGGGGACATTGCCATGTTATCCCACCGGTATGTAATACCGTGGGATATAGTCATCACCCTGTCTGTCTGTCCGTCCGTCCGTCTGTTCGTCCGTAATCATTTCGATTCCGGAGCAGAACTCGAAAACCGTTCATGATATCTTTCTGAAACTTTCCATGTGTATTACCCACAAACTGAAGTGGTGCCTTTTGATATTTTCAGATTTCTGAAATTTTTTTATTTTTTTTCCTTTCCATAGAAACTTGTTGAATTTGGACTCTGTTCAGAGACAGGTTCGTTTCTGGAGCACAGCTCCAAAACCGTTCATCCTATCTTCCTGAAACTTTGCATGTGTATTACCCACTAACTGAAGTGGTACCTTTTGATATTTTCAGATTTCTGAAAATTTTATTTTTTTCTGTTTCCATAGAAACATGAGAGGGATGTTGGTTGTTATTGATTTTGACTGCTTCTGGAGCAGAAGTCTAAAACCCTTAACATACCTGAAACTCAGCATCTGTAATACCCACTAACTGAAGTACGGTAGTAGATACACAAGTATATGTCAAAGATGTGTTTTACAAATTTTGTGGAACCGGTGGGATATGTCATCTTCTGAAGACTCTTGTGGTATTCTGGTAAAAGCCCAAACATCAACTTTGACAAGTGAAAAGAGGTGCAAATTTGATTAATCATTTTCTTGACAGTAGAATTATTGTTTCTTAAGCATGGTATAACAAGCTTTGAGTATTTTGCTGTTGGATATCATTGATGTTTAATTTGAGTTTTCTGTTGTAGGTTTCCACCAGCAGCCACTTCATTCATTCAACAACAGTTTTCTCAATATGGCAATATTCTCAAGCATGTGGTGAGCTATATGATTTATTAGTTATTGGCAAACTGATAATCATCTTCCTGTCAATGTTTTGTCTTGTCAACTTTGTCAGTTGTCTTAGAGCACTGATGATACTCTTTCTGACATATATATCAATTTGGTCTGAGAGATCTGAAAATGGTTTTCCTACCCTCTGTCAGTTTAATCTGCCTTTTTCAATCCCTGAGTGAAACTAAAATATTTCATGTCATGGTGCTTCACTTGCCTATTCATGTGTGTTGTTGTGTGTTTGAGTCAGCCTCTGAGATAATTTGGCGTAAAAAAAACTTTGGATTTCAGCTCACGCATTTGAGAATTTGGTCACTTTCTGGAAGAGCGAAAGCCAACTGCAATCTGCCGTTGACTGAAATTTTATTGCAATGATATTATTTGACTGGCTGGATCATAACTTTGAGTAGGGTTGCAACCCAGGGTAGAAAGTGGAGCAACAGCTTATTTGTTTTACCTTGAGACAGGATGATCAAAGACTCATGTTACCGTAATTCTTCCATTATTTCGACCCTCAAATTTTCCAAATATTTTAACGAAATGTTCACGGTCGAAATTATCACCAACACCTTTGTTTGTGCGTCATCTTTGTCGAAATTTTAGATTTTCATATAAATGTTTCAAACCAATTTGAAAAAGAAGGTTACACACTTTCGTAAATATTAGTTACCAAAAACTTTTAATTATGTTTGTATATGGTTATTATATTCATATAATGCACTAATACACCGTTTTTGTTTTTTCAGAAGACAAGTTACGATCGGCGAAGCCACGATTCTCAATTTATTGTTTCTGTGAAATTTGAATGGCATTTGGATTTTAAATTGTGTACCATGAATTAAAACAATAATAATCTGGAGTTGAATTGTTATGTTCTTACAATTGACAAAATAAATCAGGAAATTTGAAATATGAATCGTAATTTAGCTTTAGCGTGCATGTCTCGCATCGCTGGCTGTCCACTTGTTTTCAAAGGAAGTACGATCTGATTGGTTGCTATATTAGTATAAACCAATCACAGCAGACTATCGTCATTACGGAATTCCCTTCTAGCAAGCGTATCACCTGGAACTGAGAAAAAAAAATACACCAAACGGTGAATCCTAAGTTTCATTAGTTCAGAGTCCTATGTGTAAAATTCATCAATAAATTATAATATGAACCATTGTCTGTTACTATAAAAGTCAAGTTAGGAAACATATTTTCTCTGTCAACTTTTTCTGAAACGGCACTGTGTAGGTGACAATCAAGTAGAATATATCAACAAACTTGCTTTGCAAGAACTTACAAACATAAACAATGACAGCTGAATAATTCTATTACTTTTTAAAGGCTTTATTTATGCAAACTAATTATTATTGATAGTTTGAAACATATACCTGAACATATATGGTTCTGATTATCTACGACAGTGGACAGTCGTCTCGCTGGGTGTTTAGTTGAGTCTATTTGTATGTAGGGATTAACAAGTCACAAAACTTTGAAACAATTTATTATATATTCAGATTTTTAAAACTAAAATATATTTGTAAGTATGAGCTAACATCAGTCATAATATTTCAACAGTAATTAATCATTTGATAAGTAAATTGACTTACCAAAATGGAAAGGCAAAACAATATCCAAGTCATCCCTACTCAAAAATAGACTGATTCCACTGCAGACTTTAAGAAACTAGGTCAATTAACTGTTTCAAGTCTCCCCAGCAAACATCCAGGTGTTATAAAACTTATCATTGGTTAACTTTGGGACTTCCCTTTTCTTTATAGCCCAACATGGAAGTGATTGCTGCCTTTTCATTTATGAAAAATTAAATCATTGATAAAGGATAATATGATAAGATGCAACATCATTCTTGATAAAGGTATGTCATAAGTACAGTAAGTGAATAAATTGAGAAGTGTGAAAATAAATCATTTATCGATTAGAATGTCTTGTGACAAGCGTGATCCAACCTGATTCCCTGTGCCAGTTACGCTACAGTGTAGCGCAGCATAGTGCAGCATAGTGCAGCATAGTGCAGCGTAACTGGCCCAGGGAACCAGGTTTAGCGTGATCAAGTTAAAACATTTCCCAAAACTGTTGTAATAAAAAATATAAGCTTTTCTCATAAAACTTGCTGAAAACAAATCACAAGATGATTGTATATCATGACTGTAAATAATTTGTTTTCAAAATTTGGAATGTGGTCGAATTTTTAATTTGTCAATACTGAACTTCTGGTACACTGTCGTAATTTTGAAAGGTATTTTGAAAAAAAGCTGTCCGATGATCTTACGTGGGCGAACTTATAGAGGGGGCGAAATTAAGGAAGAATTATGGTAAATGCAGAGCTAGAAGATAAGATCTGATTTACGCTTACATTTAAACTGTTCATTTAAGGGTATAGTCTACCCAGAAAGTTTCAAGATTTTTCTGATATTTACCTCATCAGGCCTGAAGACCCGATGGGCTTATGGCATGGGATGGCGTCCGTCCGTCCGTCCGTCCGTAAACTTGTTCGACTTCTTCTCCAGAACCACTGGGTCTAGGGAGCTGAAATTTTGTATACATACTCCTTGGGCATTGAGGATTCTAAATTGTAGATTTTGTGATCCAGTAACCCCAAATAAGGGCCTCACAGGCCATAATCTAAAAACCTATTTTCATCTTCTCCAGAACGAAAAGACCTAGAAGACTGAAATGTTGTGTGCAGAGTCTTTCGTCAATGGAGATTCTAAATTGTAGGTTTGGTGACCCTATGGCCCCAAATAAGGGCCTCACAGGCTATGACCTAAAATCCTGTTTTCATCTTTTTCTCCAAACAAAAAGACGTAGAAAGCTGTAATATTGGGTGTAAACTCTTTAGCCAATGGGGATTTTAACTTGTAAATTTGGCGACCCTGTGACCCCAAATATGGGCCACAGCCTAAACTGTTGAAATTGAATTTTTAACTGATATTTTATGTTCACTTCATTCACTCTTTACTGGTTTCTTAATAAAATACCTGAGGGAGAGTCATCTCATCTTTTAGATATGTGAGTCCTAACTTGGGTTTGAGAAATGCAGAATTGAGAAAAAAAATAATTTTGCAGTTAATCTTATTACTTAGGAATGTGAAATATATGTTGGAGATCAAGTCTCCATTATGGACATGTTTGTCAAATTGATGTAATCAATGTGAAATAAGAACTGTTAAATAGCCTATGAACTGAATATTGTGGATATTATAAAAAAGACCCTCACAGGTCAAAACATAAATATCTATTTTCATCTTCATCTCCAGAACAAACTAGAAGGAATATTGCGTTCAGAATGTTTAGATGTTTAGATGAAAAGGCAAAGATTATTTAGCCAAGGTGATTCTAAATTGTACTATGTACCATGAGATTCATCACATTGCCTGTTCTCTCTAAGCCTTATACAGTTAGATCACTGCTGCCAGTGTTTATTGCAAGGCAGAGGCGATTATACAGCTGCCTCGTAACCAGAGCCAAGGGGTCAGCATATTGCATAATCTACTGTGTGTTGACCTTGCTATGGGGGGCGGGATAGCGCAGTGGTTAGCGCGTTCGGCTTCGGATCAAGAGGTCCGGGGTTCGAATCCCGCCAGGGGCACGGCAACTTTGTCTGCAGTAGAGAACTGTTCTACATGCAGTCAGGTTTGGGTGCAATGCTACACTGAATTTCAGCGCAGTATCACCCATGGTTCGCTAGTTCCAGCCGATGCTCGCAGGTTTCACCGCAATGCATAGCCACATGGCGTTGCGGGCTTTCTCCCTGCCATACTACTAGCAGCCGCGATATAAGTGAAATACTCTTGAAAGCGGCGTTAAACCCCAACTCACCTCACCTCACCTCACCCTTGACCTTGCTGAGTGCTCTCTCTCAATTTCAAGACGAAGATTTCTCAGGGCTAAGGATTGTGCATTATATTGAGACAATATATTTCTGTCTTCATCATCAAACAATATAAACCCTGATGAGCTACAGAGCCCATGGCTCTATTTTTATTTGTTTATAGGTACTTTTCATTGTGCTGAATTCAAATTTGAAATAAAATATGGGGGTCACGGAACTAAATAAAGAGTTATAAGCCATTTAAAATATGGCCCCAGTGAAAAAAATGGTAAAATACATATATATGTATTACTTGTTTTAATCATATTTTTAGCTCATCTGGCCTGAAAGCCGATGGGCTTATGGCATGGCATGGTGTCCGGCGTCCGTCCATCCGTCCATCCGTCCGTCCTTCCGTCCGGTCAATTTTCTCAAAAAACGTCAAAGGTACATCAACCAAAGTTTGTACAGTTGTTAACCATTTGCTTCCGATCGCGCACAGACAATTTTCAATTTTCTGAGATTTAAATTTGTTGCCGTTTCCATGGAAACATCACTTTTTGGACTTAGTTTTATTGTGTTCAATGGGGACAAGTTTTCTCGGATATTGTTCAACCTAGGTGAATGAAATTTTGTTCGTGAGTACTCATGACCATACTGGTTATCAAGTTCGAAAACCAGTTCCGAAATATTATTTTTTACGGAGTTATGGCCCTTGAATCCGAAATTTAACTTTGTACCAAAAGAGCTGTGATGCTCCAATTGGGACAAGTTTTCTCGGCAACTATTACATCTAGGTGAATGAAATTTTACATTTAGGTAGTCCAGATGATACTCTTCATCGAGTTCACAGTCCAGTTCCGAAATATTATTTTTACGGAGTTATGAAGCCCTTGAATCTGTAATTGAACTTGGTACAAATTACCGGTGTGATGCTCTAATGGGAACTTACCTGAAAAATATTACATCTGGGTGAATGAAATTTTGTAATAACAGTCAGTTCCTTAAATTATTTTGGACAATAAATATGATGTTTGAAGCTGTTTTTTAAACATAGTAACCTTCACATCTATAATTCTCAATGGACGGATAGCGGATGGCGGGGGTATGTGAGCCATGCTCACTTTTTTCTTGTTGCAGAAAGTTTTCAATCTACACGACTGAGAGCGTGACGTGCCAGTGGTGGATTTTTAACTTGTTTACCGCATTGCCACTGAGTTGCAAACAGCTGATTGTCATAATAAACTTCAAAATACTTTCAAACGACTCACATGGAGTTCAACTGCAGTAATACGTGTTACAAGTAACATATTGTTTCTCGTTAGTCTCTGAAATTAAATACTTGGAAACTTGTATATTGACAAATTTTAAAAATAAACAGTATTTTGATATTTTACAAACATCTGTATTATCCTCACACAGTAAATGTGTATATATTCTGGACACTCTGGTAATGAAATCAGGCACCAAATTGGAAACGGACGTTTATTACAAGCCAACGGATACAAAACAGTATTTAAACTTTAGGTCGTGTCACCCCAGTCACACGAAAAGGAGCCTCCCATACAATTTGGCAAGGAGGATTTGCACGATTGTATCCAACAAAAATACGCGTAATAAAAGACTTGATGAATTGAAGATTTTTTTAGGCTTACGGGAATATCCAAAAACTTTAATTGAAGATGGAATTAAAAAGGCTTTGGAATTGAAAAGACCAGATCTTTTAACAGCGAGGAAACACAACAATGAAGAAAAAGTTATTGCTTTTGTGTCAACATATAACCCCCGAAATCCTAATATCTATCAAAATATCCAATCAAATATGTGTATCCTTGACCAAGATGTGAAAATGAAATCAATTTTGGAGTCAAGAAGAATTATAAACAGTAAACGGCAAAATAAAAACCTAAAAAACATTCTAACAAAAGCTAAATTTGTTTCGAATGTACAAAATATTTCCATTCCAACTGTGAGAAAGTGCAAAAGAGGCAATTGTGGTACATGCCCGTATCTATTGGAAGGAAATGCATTGAATTTTAAGGGGAAAGATTTCCGAGTTAAACATAATTTTGATTGTGCATCAAAAAACATTTTATATGTTATAACATGTACAGGTTGTAAAGAACAGTATATCGGACAAACAGAAAATCTACGAGCCCGTGTTCGAGTCCAGAAACAGCAAATAAAGTGTCCAGAGGTGCGCTGTATCCCTCTCAGTGAACATTTGGATGTGTGTGCAAAAGGAACAGAAATAAAATTTAGCATTTTCCCATTCTATCAAATGGAAAACTCAAATAAAGTCAAAAGAGTTTTAAAAGAAGAATATGTCATAAAGAAATACCACCCAAAATTGAATACTATTAAATTCTGACGCATAATTTCACGAATGTACATTGTCCCCACTATGACGTCATAATATATAGACTATGACGTCATAACCTTCTGTATAACGAATCATTCTCCCTGAAGATGAAATGAAACCGGTAGGAGAAAGAAACTCAACGTTATGTTTTTAATTTTTTGATAATTTGAAGCAGCCATACACCTGGACATTTGACTTTTTGTACATATATATATATATATATAATTATAAAATAAATGAAATGCTAACAATTTTTTAAAAATATTTTGGGGGAATTTGTAAAGTAATAATTAAAACAGTTTTGTATGACAATAATTTTGAGTAGGTATTGTTTGACCCTATTGTGGTGTCCAATGTAAAGCAAACGTAATTGTAGTTTGTCACAACTCAAACATACATTTGCTTAAAATATTCTCATTTCTGTGAAGTGTTTACTCAAGCTAACAAAAACAAGAGCTGATCATATCAGTGAATAACTATGTAGATCGACAAAAAGATTAAATTCTAAATAATAGACGCCGGGCTGAAAATTATATATAGATGCCGGGGATGGTATCTATTTGAGGAAATACAGTAGTTTTGAAATGTGAAACCAATGTATTAATCCAACACGAACATTGTCAGATGAATCAGTAATACCGTCTTATGATATCACATAAATATATATTCATATACTTCAGATGAATTTTCAATATTATGACAAATTATAACAAACAATTTCATTAAAACATACATTTTATTTTTTAATCCGGCAAATATATTAACAATAATGAATAATTTAATCATTTAACAGTCCAATAGTAAGGAACCTCAGCAAGTCAACAATGTACATATTAAATTTTAGTAGGCACAGTTTACATTACAATAAGATTTGAGAATCTAATGTTTTCATGGACACTCAGACTCTCAGACTCTCAGACACTCAGACTCTCAGACACTCAGACACTCAGACTGTAAGTGTTAGACTTTATATGTACATGTATATTGTAATGAAACCTGTGATCATTGGAACTAGAAAACCATATGTGAAGTATACAATGCAGCATTTTACTCATTGAACCTACATCAATACAGGTAAAACAGTTTTCTACTGCAAGAAACTACCTCTTGATAAAAAATATTAATCCTCAAACTATTGTGCTATCCTGTAGCCTGATTTCATCAGTTACATCACACAAAAAAGAACTTTCAGATTTTCTGTGTACTTTTTTGCATGAAATAAGATAGGCAGTAACATGACATGTCCACCAAACCAATTAATTTGGAAAGTGTGATGAGAAAATATAATATCATATTATGTTATCAAATCATGACAACTTATAATATTGTAAATCTGACTCTTTTAAAATAAAATTATTATTTTGACCTGCTTCTATTACAAACTGGCAATGGTGGAATGTAAAATATAATATTACACAAACTTCATGTTTATTAAAGACTGGCTTTCATTTGAGAAAGCAATCGAGGGGGGAAATATGTTTATTGCACAAATACACATGCTACCAGCTTGTGTGTTCTGCATGTTCCAGTTTCAATCATGAGTCATCTTGCGTCAGTTTAACATCTTTTGACATCAATTTGATGTCTCAGTGTCTCACCAGCAATATGAACCTGAAAATACAGATTACTTTAATTTGTACCTTTTTATACACATTTTTAGGAATGACTTTAGAATCCCTCACCAGATAAGGGCTCGCTTTTCTGTTCTATATTATTTATGTTCCAGAATATTATTTTACCTGTAGGACATGTGCAGACATTGTTTTCCTGTCAAGGCAATGACGCCATGTTTGTTGACAAAAACGGCAAGATCGGTCGCTGCTGTACTGACCCCATTAGCCCCCAATAATTTCTCAAACTTCTCAGTAACTAATACCTTTGATTAAAGACAAAGTTGATTAGGTTATAAAAACAACAATTTACCAAAGTTCATTGTCAATAAAGAAAACAAAACATTTTTAATCACCTTGGGGATTTTGTCCATTTTGTTGTTATAGGGCTGGGGATTGTGTCAAAAAAAAAAATATATATTTCGATATCTTTCATTGCTCATATTTTTGTTATTCTTTCGTGTCTTTGTTTACTGTGTGTAAGCTAGACCATAATGCTTTGCGCTTGAAAATAATAGACTGGATCTATATTTAGACTGGAAAACACCTTTACTAATTAATGCAATTTCTCGGCTTATTTTAAGTTGGACAAATTAGGGAAAAATTAAGTGTATTTATTTCACGGAGATGGATTTTTGGAAAATTTTTGATATTTTCATCAACATCCGTGATGGCTTTTTAAATAATTGCCTGCCTTTAACCTTTATGAAATAAACAATCACAGGCCTTGAATAATTGTTGAATTAAATTTATCAATGTAAACAAATATATCCGATATTAAAGGAAGGCCGAAATAAAATATTTTCTATTGAATTCTTAACTGCAATTGGTTCATTAGACTATTTTGTGAAAAATGAGACCAAAAAAAAATCCATATGTTGTTTCTATATTAAACTAGAGCGGCTTAAAAACACCCAAAAACATCGTCTGCTCTTCACCCGTGACCAACAAACCAAAAATGGGGCGGGGCTTAGAGAGTTGGAAGATACCGGAAGTGACGTACGTGAAGGGACGGGGTGTAAACATTCGCTTATTATTTACAATGGCAAACACTGGGGAATCGGTCAGTTAATCTGTTATATCTACGCTTTGCAATGATGCCACATCGCTGTTCTACTGTGTAATCTGTTCGAGTAATGTTAGTTATCAAGTTTCACTTTACAAATGCACCAAAATATCGTTATATATATCAAATCAAATATAATTGGTATAACTAGTGAGAGACGGTGGATTCATAGACGTTCGTAGACATAGGATAAATCAATGCTAATGATATATAAGATGACAAAATGACCAAGATATGATAATATGAACGAAGTACAGTTGAGACAACGAAATCAGATAGTCGGTGTTGTTGTTATTTTTTGTTAGAGATTGTTTGTGTTTAAAATAAAAAAACAAACGTGAGATAAGCACGCCGGCGAAGTAGACCCTATTGTAAGCCATCGACAATAAAAGCACTTCACAACATCCTGTTTTTAAACATCGTTAATCAAACGACAACCTAATTTACTAACTGTTCATTACAAAAATCAAAATAACTCACCACATATTTTAAAACATCAAAAGAATAATACGTCTACGAATCCACCTACGAAAACATCGCATCCCAATGTTACATTTTACGATTTAGTTATCACTTATTACACATTAAAACATTCAGAATTTCATAGTTTATAAGATAATGTTTTCAATAAAATGTGTGGTTAATCAAATATAATCAAATAAACATCGTATTAAATTGACAATTCATCAAGAGTGTCAATTAATGTAAGAAACTTACCTTATAAACGTATCCAAAAGGACAATATGAATATCCAAATGCACATTAGACACAAAATGTTAACCTATAATTCCATCAATGACAGTACTTGGAAACAGAAGATGGTCAAATAATAACCCTCTTTCAGCAAAAGTCTTTTCGCAAATGGCAAGATAGAACACCAAATAGTTATGATGATTTTACACTAAAAATAATTTCATTGGTACATTAGATTTAAACAAGAGTTTTTATTGGATAACTTGATAGAGATATGTTCATTGGCTAACAATTTCTAGACTGAATGTCGCGTTAAGTGTATTGTGTGTCACCAAGACAGGACGTTGGCAATAAACATGACATGCTGGTCACCGACTTGTATTATATAATTGAGTCGGTCCAGTAAACTTGTTATCTGTACAAACATAATTACACTCCTTCCTTCTCACATACTCAGCTTCTTAATTGCGTAAACTAATGTGCTGTAACAACACTTCTCCCCTTTGATCTGGAAGAAACATCTATATGGTCCGCTAAACTGAGAATTGTGTGTTGATGTGCAGAAGTGACACATAAAAGCTATCAGACTATTAATTAAACCATTTCGTTTTCATTAACGATATGTTCATTAAAATGCTTCTGGTAACATAATTCTTTTATTCGATAATGTTCCTTGTCTATATCAATCTGTGTATATGTTTAGCGTGCACAATAGAGCAATCTTCATGTAAATTTCATTGAGCTTGTTGACCAATACAGTTCATTTATTTATTCATGAAAGTGAAGTGAAAATGGTTTGCATTCCATTACATCATATATAGAATATTTTAATTGACAAACTTAAAATACAGTAATCTTTTATATTAAACACTGAATGTTATTTATAAATCTGCAATATGTTGTCTCGCTTGTTTGAACAGTCAATCGTTCACTGTATATGAAGTTATACCTACCATATATATTTATTTATTAATACATACAAAACAAAATTAACCTGCCGATTATTCAACATACTTTGATCAATTGATGCTACTTAATCTCTGTTCACCCGATTCCCGCGATAATCTTCTTCCCTTGTTTCAGTGTCAATTGAACTGTCATACCTTCCCTTCTAGTTCGGCGAATAATTGCTACAAACATACTATACAAAAGCGCAGAATGCACTCTAATAAAGCACGCCCCGGTTGTTGTAACCATATAAAATCGCTAGTTGAATAGTTTAGTAATCTGTTTATCGAACATTGGGGTTGTTTTGATGAAGTTTTCTGTCTTATATGAGCAGTTTAAAAGTGGGGAAAACGCGTTAAATTATGATTAGCGGCCATGTAGAGGCTCCTTCACGTACCTCACAGCCCGATACGCTTCAGTGACCACCCCCGCCCATTTTCATTCTGGTCGCCGGGGCTTAATTGGGCACTTTTAAAAAAAGCCGTATATAAGTTATTTATGGGTCGATTTAAAAAATTTAAAATCTAGCAATTGTCAAATTGAAACCCCTTTTCAACGAATCCGAAAGTGACCATATGTCATTTCATCTAACCTTTAAAGGTTTTTTTGTGTTGGATTTTTGCATTCACATATAATAATTAATTGGTTAGGATTTGCTTTGAAATTAATAATAGCCTACAGTAGTGTAAGTGTAATGTCTGAGCAATTATTCAAGGATTTACGGTAGTTAAAAAATAATCAAATGGATCAGTCAAAGTCGTAGGCTGATTGAGTGACAGTAACAGCTAGACTAAGTGCCTCTCACGCCGGGCAGGCACTTGGAGGCTCGGGTCGGTTAAAAGGTTAGAGAAGCCGGGTTTTATGATTGTGTGTTCAGCGACAGTGAACGCCGATACCTTCTTCTTTTATGTCTTATTTCGTCCTTAGTAATAACATGTCTTCCGTTGACACTTGTCTTTGGATTATTTTGCCTGATGAGCAGCTGATCGCCAAAGCGAGCGAGTGACCGGTGTTGAATGAAACTCGGCCCGGTGTTGACAAACAATGCCACAATTCGTTCGGTTGTCATTAATCATGTTAAATGTGTTTATTTGCTAATTTAGTGCTTCATTGACATGCATGCATACAGAAATCATCTGGAAACACACGTTTCTTTGCATAATGTTTATTTATTGTTGTTTAGTGTTCATGACGTGAATTTCTTATTAGTTTGAATGCTGTCAATTCAGACTTGCGCAGAAGTGATTATGTGTGCCTAGACTATACCTTTAAAGGAAAATGTGCTTGTCAATAGGAGAATTTTATTTAGTAAGGGAGCAGAATTTACTTACTGGGCAATGCAGATTTCACTGAGTTACATTTTTCATCGTTTCAGTCTGCCATGGAAGGAAACTGGATGCATATCCACTATCAATCAAAGATTCAGGCGAAAAAGGCTCTGAGTAAGAATGGGAAAGTGTTTGGCAACTGCATAATGGTTGGAGTTCTTCCTTGCATTGATAAGGTACTGTAGTCATGAAACCCCTCAAATATTATTTTTTTTCTCTGAAACCTTTAAATATAACTAAACCAAGAAAACCAGCTGGCATAGAAAGCTGAAATTTTCAGAATAAAATCTTTGTAACATGGAGTATCACAGTCTCATTAACATCAGACCATAATTAGTTGCACTACGTTACACAATATACAGTCTGACTAACATCAGACCGTAATTAGTTGCACTACGTTACACAATATACAGTCTGACTAACATCAGACCGTAATTAGTTGCACTACGTTATGCAATATACAGTCTGCCTAACATCAGACCGTAATTAGTTGCACTACGTTACGCAATATACAGTCTGACTAACATCAGACCTTAATTAGTTGCACTACATTACACAATATACAGTCTGCCTAACATCAGACCGTAATTAGTTGCACTACGTTACACAATATACGGTCTGCCTAACATCAGACCGTAATTAGTTGCACTACGTTACGCAATATACAGTCTGACTAACATCAGACCTTAATTAGTTGCACTACGTTACACAATATACAGTCTGACTAACATCAGACCGTAATTAGTTGCACTACGGTACACCATATACAGTCTGACTAACATCAGACCTTAATTAGTTGCACTACGTTACACAATATACAGTCTGACTAACATCAGACCGTAATTAGTTGCACTACGTTACGCAATATACAGTCTGACTAACATCAGACCGTAATTAGTTGCACTACAGTACACAATATACAGTCTGACTAACATCAGACCTTAATTAGTTGCACTACGTTACACAATATACAGTCTGACTAACATCCGACCATAATTAGTTGACTATGTTACACAATATACAGTCTGACTAACATCAGACCGTAATTAGTTGCACTACGGTACACAATATACAGTCTGACTAAGTTCTAGTGCTGGAGCGATTAATCGTAGGATCGGTTGATCGATCGATCTAAGTGAAATAAACGATTGTCGATTACTAATAAACTGCAGATCGATAATCGGCAATAATCATTATTGGGATGCATAAACAATATTACATTTTATTCTACCTTGTCGTGTTTTCTTTTACTGAACAATATCTAATCTGGTCGCTCGCCATTGCTTATTTACTTGTAAATCGGAAGCTGTTCTACTGCACGCTTCAGGTGACCAATCAGCGTCAACCCCGGGCTTTGCTTGATTCGAAAATTCTACGGAATTCGCTGCATTGTGCGGGTGCCACCTGATTAAACGTATAAGTTATATGATCAATTATTAAAACAATGTCTGTTTATGAAATCTAAATATGCCTTATCATGTCTAGTCTTATCAAAACTTATTGGAATGAAAACTATAAATTGTCATTCGATTATTCCGTTTTCAAACGAACTCCTCTGACATCGACTTTTTACAAGTTCCTTGTCGAAATAATAAATATTCATGATCAAATTGTGCGACACTCATTGGTCATTCAAAACTACGTCACAGACTAGCTATTTTCTAATTGGCTGATAGCGGGGAATTCCTTCAGTTGATATTTGGTATTTGCATACAACCACGTGTATTGAACTGATGAGAGAGACCTATTTTCGGTTTCATAAATGCTTTTGAATTTTAGATACAATTGTTAATTATAACACTTTGAAGAATAATTTTCTATTTCACCATCTGTGTTCACGCTTCAACATCAATACAAGACAAACAATTTTTTTTAAAAACGTTTATTGCTGTGTTGATCATCCAAAGACGTTGCGAAGGCAAGTTAGTCGGTAGCGTAACCATTGAAGGGCTGCATTTTACGGACAGATTAATGTTCTGCCAGTCGGAGATTTCAATCAGCATACGGTATATAAAATGAAAAGAAATGACAAAATCATTCTATGATTCTACACACATACATAGTAGTTGATAATGTTTGATTTATTAGCAGCTCCGACTAAGCCGGCGCGTTTTGTATTGGTTATAACTTTTTTCCTATAAGGTTTTGAGAACTCATATACATAACTTCTTACTTATACCCCTGGGGAATTTTTTTGACATGTTCACATTCAAGGTCAAAGGTCAAGGTCACGAGTTCTGAAATTGCTAAAAAAATCCTTGTAAACACGATAACTTGAAAAATATTTGTGCTATCAGGCTGTTATTTGGTGTATATCAACTATGGAGAAAGGCCAAGATTTGAAAAGGTTTTCACTAACATCCGTCAAAGGTCAAGGTCATAGCGAGGTCACAACTTAAGCATGCTTTTGCGAAAATGTCTTATTTCAACTATTAACACTTTGAATCATTTCATGATTGTGATACACAATGAAAAGTGATCACTGATTGTGTGACCTTGAATTTTTAGGTCAAGGTCACGACATAGGGTCATGGTCACCAGTTCTGAAATCACTAAATAACTTCTTTCCAATGAGGTATCAACACCTCATATACATAACTTCTTACTTATGTCCCTGGGGAATAATTTTGACATGTTCATATTCAAGGTCAAAGGTCAAGGTCACGAGTTCTGAAATCGCTAAAAAAATCCTTGTAAACAGGATAACTTGAAAAATATTTGTGCTATCAGGCTGTTATTTGGTGTATATCAACTATGGAGAAAGGCCAAGATTTGAAAAGGTTTTCACTAACATCCGTCAAAGGTCAAGGTCATAGCGAGGTCACAACTTAAGCATGCTTTTGCGAAAATGTCTTATACAACTATTAACACTTTGAATCCTTACATGGTTGTGATACACAATGAAAAGTGATCACTGAATGTGTGACCTTGAATTTTAAAGGTCAAGGTCACGAGATAGGGTTATGGTCATCAGTTCTGAAATCACTAAATAACTTCTTTCCAAGGAGGTATCAACACCTCATATACATAACTTCTTACCTATGCCCCTGGGGAATTATTTTGACATGTTCATATTCAAGGTCAAAGGTCAAGGTCACAAGTTCTGAAATTGCCCCAAAAAATCCTTGTAAACACGATAACTTGAAAAATATTGTTGCTATCAGGCTCTTATTTGGTGTATATCAACTATGGAGAAAGACCAAGATTTGTAAACGTTTTCGCTAAAATCTGTCAAAGGTCAAGGTCACAGTGAGGTCAAAACTTAAGCATACTTTTGTGAATATGCCATATTTTAACTATGAACACTTTGAGTCATTGCATGATTGTTATACGCGATAAAAAGTGATCATTGATGGTCAAGGTCAAGGTCATGGGATATTGGTTGAAGCCACGTTAATCCTTGGATAAAATTTTGAAAGAAGAAATAGGTTTTAAGAACAAACTTGTGAAAAGTGACCCGAGTGATGATTAGTAATAACTCGAATAATGAAAAAAAAATTGTTAAAAAGAATTCCCATTTTATTGATGATGACGAGAAGGCGGAACAGGGAAAGGCGAGACCCTAAGTTTCGGAGCTGCTCTGCTTTTGCGTTGTCCCGCAAACGCTAATCTAGTTATCTCTAAAAAACGACAATAAATGTGTCACACGGCAAAATGCACGTGCTATGGTTCGAGACATGATGCCACTGCTGACGATAACCCGGAAGTTGGCTCGCTAACGTAAGTTTGTGCATTTAGCAAATAATTGACGGTCTTTTCGATTATGATCGATCGATTATCAGACAATTATCTGACAATAACCAGCACTATGACTAACATCAGACCGTAATTAGTTGCACTACGTTACACAATATACAGTCTGACTAACATCAGACCGTAATTAGTTGCACTACGTTACACAATATACAGTCTGACTAACATCAGACCGTAATTAGTTGCACTACGGTACACAATATACAGTCTGACTAACATCAGACCGTAATTAGTTGCACTACGGTACACAATATACAGTCTGACTAACATCAGACCTTAATTAGTTGCACTACGTTACACAATATACAGTCTGACTAACATCAGACCGTAATTAGTTGCACTACGTTACGCAATATACAGTCTGACTAACATCAGACCTTAATTAGTTGCACTACAGTACACAATATACAGTCTGACTAACATCAGACCGTAATTAGTTGCACTACGTTACACAATATACAGTCTGACTAACATCAGACCGTAATTAGTTGCACTACGTTACGCAATATACAGTCTGACTAACATAAGACCATAATTAGTTGCACTACGTTACACAATATACAGTTTGACTAACATCAGACCGTAATTAGTTGCACTACGGTACACAATATACAGTCTGACTAACATCAGACCGTAATTAGTTGCACTACGTTACGCAATACAGTCAGACCTCGATAATCCGAACGCTTCCGTTTTTCATCAAAAACGTTCGGATAGTGAAATGTTCGGATTACTGAGTACTGAGGACTACTAAAGAGATTAGTTTGGTTACATCTTCCTACCGTTCGGAAACTGCGTGATTCGGATTATCGGTGGCCGGATTATCGCGGCTTGACTGTATACAGTCTGACTAACATCAGACCGTAATTAGTTGCACTACGGTACACAATATACAGTTTGACTAACATCAGACCGTAATTAGTTGCACTACGTTACGCAATATACAGTCTGACTAACATCAGACCGTAATTAGTTGCACTACGGTACACAATATACAGTCTGACTAACATCAGACCGTAATTAGTTGCACTACGTTACGCAATATACAGTCTGACTAACATCAGACCGTAATTAGTTGCACTACGGTACACAATATACAGTTTGACTAACATCAGACCGTAATTAGTTGCACTACGTTACGCAATATACAGTCTGACTAACATCAGACCGTAATTAGTTGCACTACGGTACACAATATACAGTCTGACTAACATCAGACCGTAATTAGTTGCACTACGTTACACAATATACAGTCTGACTAACATCAGACCGTAATTAGTTGCACTACGTTACACAATATACAGTCTGCCTAACATCAGACCGTAATTAGTTGCACTACGTTACGCAATATACGGTCTGCCTAACATCAGACCGTAATTAGTTGCACTACGGTACACAATATACAGTCTGACTAACATCAGACCGTAATTAGTTGCACTACGTTACACAATATACAGTCTGACTAACATCAGACCGTAATTAGTTGCACTACGGTACACAATATACAGTCTGACTAACATCAGACCATAATTAGTTGCACAAAGATACACAATATACAGTGTGACTAACATCAGACCATAATTAGTTGCACAAAGATACACAATATACAGTGTGACTAACATCAGACCATAATTAGTTGCACAAAGATACACAATATACAGTGTGACTAACATCAGACCGTAATTAGTTGCACAAAGTTACACAATATACAGTCTGACTAGGCTCAATGACAAAGGATTTATTGCACATACAAAGCACTTATTCTTCTTTCAATACACTTGTCTTTGAGGTGTTGTTGAATCAATGGGCCACATACTTGGGCATAATATGCTAGTTTGCTGCAAAAATTGCGGAAGCTATCAAAACCGAGAGCCGCGGTATGCCTATAATTAAAGGTATCCGCCTGCTTCAGGACAGTGCTCCTGTCCACAACTCACGTGTAGCTCAGACGGAAGCGCAGACCTGCGTTCATGAAATACTTCCTCACCCACCTAATCTCCTGACCTTGCACCATCTGATTTCTTCCTCTTTCCAAACATGAAGTCATTTTAGAAAGGCACTCATTTCCCTGATGATGAAACCCTCATTAATGAAATCAAGTCCTGGCTTTTGACTAGATCTGATGCCTTTTACAATCAAGCGATGGGAGAAAAGTTTCGTTTCTTTCAGTCAAAAGGAAGTCTATCAGAGAAACCTTTATTGAACGCCCCTCGTAGGTCCAACAACAAACCTAGTTTCGTAGAAGAATACTGCATGTATGTTAAGTTAGAGCCCAGAAAAAGTCCCTACCCCCCAAACTGTTGCCATGGAAACCAGACCAAGGAGTCTAAACACAACTTTTCAGCTCTCAAGGCCTTTTGGTACTGGAGTAGAAGATGAAAATAGCTTTTTATACCCCCGCTACAAAGTGAGCGGGGGTATATAGCGGTCATTCTCTGTCCTTCCGTCCGTCCTTCCGTCCGGTAAATTTTCTCAAAAACCGTCAAAGGTACATCAACCAAAGTTTGTACAGTTGTTAACCATGTTCTTCCAATCGCACACAGACAATTTTCAATTTCTGAGATTTAAATTTGTTGCCGTTTCCATGGAAACGTCACTTTTTGGACTTAGTTTTATTGTGTTCAATGGGGACAAGTTTTCTTGGATACTGTTCAACCTAGGTGAATGAAATTTTGGTTGTGAGTACTCATGACCAAATACTCTTCATCAAGTTCGAAAACCAGTTCCGAAATATTAATTTTTACGGAGTTATGGCCCTTGAATCCGAAATTTAACTTAGTACCAAAAGAACTGTGATGCTCCAATGGGGACAAGTTTTCTCGGCAACTATTACATCTAGGTGAACGAAAATTAAATGGAGGTAGTCGAGTGATACTCTTCATCGAGTTGAAAACCAGTTCCGAAATATTATTTTTTACAGAGTTATGGCCCTTGAATCCGAAATTGAACTTTGTACCGAACAGAACAGAACAGAACAGAATTTAATTTCTCGTAATTCACATTAGTGACATAGAGAACAGTCAAGTACATTATATACACATATATATACATACATATATTTACAAATTGGAATAATGTGCCGTAAACATAATTATGTGTTGTTTATGGTTTCATATAGATTAAAACTTACACAGACCTTCTTTAACGAATTTTGCCAAGTTTAATAAAAGTGGTTTATATGTGGTTTTCATAAGAGATATATACTTTTCAATTGAAGGATACTTGCAATAATATGATGGAAAGTATTTACTTCTTAAATCTGATAGAGAGGGGCAGGCCAAAAGGAAATGAAATTCGTCACCAGTGGAGGCATTACATAGATTACAAATTCTTGTACCAAAAGAGCTATGATGCTCCAATTGGGACAAGTTTTCTCGGCAACTATTACATCTAGGTGAATGAAATTTTACATGTAGATAGTCCAGATGATACTCTTCGTCGAGTTCACAGTCCAGTTCCGAAATAATATTTTTTATGGAGATATGAAGCCCTTGAATCTGTAATTGAACTTGGTACAAATTACCGGTGTGATGCTCTAATGGGAAAAATAAGTTACTGGAAAATGTTACATCTGGATGAATGAAATTTTGCAATTACAAAGCCACTTCCTAAAATTATTTTGGACAATATAATGATGCTTGAAGCAGTTTTTTAAACATAGTACCCTTCACATCTATAATTCTCAATGGGCGGATGGCGGGGGTATGTGAGCCATGCTCACTTTTTAGCTAATCGGGCCTGAAAAGCCCGATGGGCTTATGGCATGGGATGGCGTCAGTCCATCCGTCTGTCCGTCCGTGCGTCCGTCCGACCGTCTGTAAACTTTTCGCTTTTTCGACTTCTTCTCCAGAACCTCTGGGTCTAGGGAGCTGAATTTTTGTATGCATACTCCTTGGGCAATGGGGATTCTAAATTGTAGGTTTGGTGATCCAGTGACCCCAAATAAGGGCCTCACAGGCCATAATCTAAAATCCTATTTTCATCTTCTTCTCCAGAACGAAAAGACCTAGAAGACTGAAATGTTGTGCACAGACTCTTTAGCCAATGGAGATTCTAAATTGTAGATTTGGTGACCCTGTGGCCCCAAATAAGGGCCTCAGAGGCCATGACCTAAAATCCCATTTTCATCTTCTTCTCCAGAACGAAAAGACCTAGAAGACTGAAATGTTGTGTCCAGAGTCTTTAGCCAATGGAGATTCTAAATTGTAGATTTGCTGACCCTATGGCCCCAACTAAGGGTCTCACAGGCCATGACCTAAAACCCTGTTTTCATCTTTTTCTCCGGCACAAAAAGACCTAGAAAGCTGTCATATTGTGTGCAAACTCTTTAGCCAATGGGGATTCTAACTTGTAAATTTGGTGACCCTGTGACTCCAAATATGGGCCACAGCCTAAAAACCTGGTGAAATTGAATTTTGAACTTATATTTTATGTGCACTTCATTCACTATTTATTGGTTTCTTAATAAAATACCTGAGGGAAAGTCATCTCATCTTTTAGATATGTGAGTCCTAACTTGGGTTTGAGAAATGCAGAATTGAGAAAAAAATAACTTTGCAGTTAATCTTATTCAGTAGGAATGTGAAATAAATGTCGAAGATCAAGTCTCCAATATGGACATATTTGTCAAATTGATGTAATCAATGTGAAATGAGAACTATTGAATAGCCTATGAACTGAATTTTGTGACAAGCCACAAAGGAATAAATTGAAGAGGAGTTAATAATTCTTTTATTTTACATGAGATATGTGAACTGCATATGACTGGTGATGAAATGATAAGATAAGACTATTTTCAACTTCTTCTCCAGAACGAAAAAAACAAGAAGGCTTTAATATTGCGTGCAGAGTTTTCACCTGTTGAAATTGAATTTTGAACTGATATGTTATGTGCACTTCATTCACTATTTACTGGTTTCTTAATAAAATACCTGAGGGAGGGTCATCTCATCTTTTAGATATGTGAGTCCTAAATTTGGTTTGAGAAATGCAGAATTGAGGGAAAAAAAACTTTGCAGTTAATCTTATTCAGTAGGAATGTGAAATAAATGCATTATTTAGCCAAGGTGATTCTAAATTGTACTATGAACCATGAGATTCATCACATTGCCTGTTCTCTCTAAGCCTTATACAGTTAGATCAGTGCTGCCAGTGTTTAGTGCAAGGCAGAGCCTATTACATAATTTGGCTGTAAAAACACAGCTGGCTTGTAACCAGAGCCAAGGGGTCAGAATATTGCATATAATCTCCTGTGTGTTGACCTTGCTGAATGCTCTCTCTCAATTTCAAGAATAAGATTTGTCAAGGCTAAGGATTGTGCATTATATTGAGACAATATATTTCTGTCTTCATCATCAAACAATATAAACCCTGATGAGCTACAGAGCCCATGGCTCTATTTGTCCCCCGCCGCCGCGAAGCGCGGAGCGGGGGACATAGTATTATGCTTCGTACGTCCGTACGTCCGTCCGTCCGTCCCGCTTCTTGTTAGCGCGATATCTAATGAACCGTTTAACCTAGAATCTTCAAACTTAGTACCAGTCTTCATCTGGGGAATACGCAGACCTGAAAAGTTTTTGGTTACCTTGACCTCATTTTCAAAGTCACGGTGAGACTTTGACCAGTTTTGAAAATGTTGTTAGCGCGATATCTAATGAATCGCTCAACCTAGAATCTTCAAACTTGGTACCAGTCTTCATCTGGGGAATACGCAGACCTGAAAAGGTTTTGGTAACCTTGACCTCATTTTCAAGGTCACGGCGAGACTTTGACCAGTTTTGAAAATGTTGTTAGCGCGATATCTAATGAACCGCTCAACCTAGAATCTTCAAACTTGGTACCAGTCTTCATCTGGGGAATACGCAGACCTGAAAAGGTTTTGGTAACCTTGACCTCCTTTTCAAGGTCACGGCGAGACTTTGACCAGTTTTTAAAATGTTGTTAGCGTGATATCTAATGAACCGCTCAACCTAGAATCTTCAAACTTGGTACCAGTCTTCATCTGGGGAATACGTAGACCTGAAGAGTTTTCAGTGACCTTGACCTCATTTTCAAGGTCAGGGCGAGACTTTGACCAGTTTTGAAAATGTTGTTAGTGCGATTCCTCATGAACTGCTAGAATTTTGGTTTTAAATTTAGTATCAGTCTTCATTTGGGGAATATCCAGATACCAGTCGATTTGGTTGACCTTGAAATTATTTTCATGGTCACTACAAGACTGATTGTCAAATGTTGTTAGCATGATATCTCATGAACTGCTGTACCTAGAGTCTTCAAATTTGGTACCTGTCTTCATTTGGGGAATACGCAGACACCAGTCGATTTGGGTGACCTTGACCCCGTTTTCAAGGTCACTACAAGACTGCCCGATATAACAATAATTGAATCAAACATGTAAATGTCACTACTCGGTACAAGCTGTGTGTCCATTCTTTTAGCTCATTTCTTAATTGCGGCAGGGGACATGGTCACGTTTGTGACAATTACTTGTTTTTCTTGTAAGCTCATCTGGCTTGAAAGGCCCGAAGGGCTTATGGTATGGCATGGTGTCCAACGTCCGTCCGTCCGTCTGTAAACTTTTTGCATTTTCATCTTCTTCTCTAGAACCACTTGGTCTAGGGTCCTGAAAAGTTGTGTGCAGACTCCTTGGCCAATGGGGATTCTAAATTGTAGATTTCGTTACCCCATGACCCCCAAATGGGGTCACAGGGGTCACAGGGGTCACATCCTTAAAAACCTATTTTCATCTTCTTCTCCAGTTTCCGGAGCAGAACTCGAAAACTATAAGACATATCTCAAAGAAACTTGGTGTGTGGAACAATCATCATGTGTAGATGTGCCTTTCTGGGTTTTCAACTTCTTCGAGTTATTTTTTTTTACCGTTTCCATGGAAATGTAACTTAGAATTTCGTTTCCGGAACAGAACTCGAAAACTATAAGACATATCTCAACGAAACTTGGTGTGTGGAACAATCATCATGTGTAGATGTGCCTTTTGGGTTTTCAACTTCTTCGAGTTATTTTTTTTTACCGTTTCCATGGAAATGTAACTTAGAATTTCGTTTCCGGGACAGAACTCGAAAACTATAAGACATATCTCAAAGAAACTTGGTGTGTGGAACAATCATCATGTGTAGATGTGCCTTTCTGGGTTTTCAACTTCTTCGAGTTATTTTTTTTTACCGTTTCCATGGAAATGTAACTTAGAATTTCGTTTCCGGAACAGAACTCGAAAACTATAAGACATATCTCAACGAAACTTGGTGTGTGGAACAATCATCATGTGTAGATGTGCCTTTTGGGGTTTTCAACTTCTTAGAAATATTTTTTTTACCGTTTCCATGGAAATGTAACCTAGAATTTTGTTTCCGGAACAGAACTCGAAAACTATAAGACATATCTCAACGAAACTTGGTGTGTGGAACAATCATCATGTGTAGATGTGCCTGAAAGGCCTGGTGGGCTTATGGCATTGCATGGTGTCCAGCCGTCTGTAAACTTTTTGCATTTTGTCTTCTTCTCCAGAACCACACTGTCTAAGGAGCTGAAATTTTGTGTGTTGTGTTTAGTTGAAAAAAGGTTCATAGTCACTGTTATTCAACAACTATTCTTCAATAAATTTTCCCAAAGGCGGGGGATATGGCCGACTCTGTCTGCTTGTTCATTTTGAGATTTTATGGCTCTTCAAAGGGAGGTAATTTCAATGAAACAACAGTCATGAATTAAATCTTCAAGTGTATCTTTATTTGTAGGGGATTTTATCTCTGGCCTTAAAATATAGGTCAGACAGGTAAGGACCTTAAAACCTATTTCATCTTCCTATTTGCTGTACCTCTAACTTAGAAGTTGACATTTTGAATGAGGTAATCTATCTCAGAGGTCATAACCTGAAAAAATATTTTCATCTTCTTCTCAAGAACCATTGACCCTAGAGACTTGAAATTTCATGTACAGACTTCTTGGCCAATTGGGATTCTAACTTGTAGATTTCGTGATCTTGCAACCCCAAATATAGGTCACAGAGGTCATGTCCTGAAAAGCTCTTTTCATCTTGAGATTTTATGTGCTCTTCACAGGGAAGTAATTTAAAAGAAACAACAATGATGCATTAAATCTTCAAGTATGTCTTTATTTGTAGGGGATTTTATCTCTGGCCTCAAAGATAGGTCAGAGGCCTTAAGACCTATTTCATCTTCTCCATTTAAAGTGCTTCCTATGTGTATCTGTTAACTAGGTTGACATTTTGAATTAGTTAATGTTTATAAAGCCTGATGAGCTACAGAGCCAGTGGCTCTATTTTTTTAGAGTGTGATGGAGGAAGGACGAGGAGAATGGAATGAAGAGGGGGACTTCTCTGTGTTAGGGGGGCGGGGTTACCGTTTTGAAGACGATCTTAACTCAACCCAGAGCACGGCTCCTATCAGACCTTTAACAGCCGCCTACCAGACAGCCAGCAGTGACTATCAGGTGAGAACTCCTCACTCTAACATTTACCTGACAACCTGAAGCCAGGCTATAGTCAGCAGTGACTATCAGGTGAGAGCTCCTCACTCTAACATTTACATGACAACCTGAAGCCAGGCTATAGTCAGCAGTGACTATCAGGTGAGAGCTCCTCACTCTAACATTTACATGACAACCTGAAGCCAGGCTATAGTCAGCAGTGACTATCAGGTGAGAGCTCCTCACTCTAACATTTACATGACAACCTGAAGCCAGGCTATAGTCAGCAGTGACTATCAGGTGAGAGCTCCTCACTCTAACATTTACATGACAACCTGAAGCCAGGCTATAGTCAGCAGTGACTATCAGGTGAGAGCTCCTCACTCTAACATTTACATGACAACCTGAAGCCAGGCTATAGTCAGCAGTGACTATCAGGTGAGAGCTCCTCACTCTAACATTTACATGACAACCTGAAGCCAGGCTATAGTCAGCAGTGACTATCAGGTGAGAGCTCCTCACTCTAACATTTACATGACAACCTGAAGCCAGGCTATAGTCAGCAGTGACTATCAGGTGAGAGCTCCTCACTCTAACATTTACATGACAACCTGAAGCCAGGCTATAGTCAGCAGTGACTATCAGGTGAGAGCTCCTCACTCTAACATTTACATGACAACCTGAAGCCAGGCTATAGTCAGTAGTGCTGCAGCAAGTGAGTCAGATGATCAGAAGCATCATTAACGTTCCTCAACCATTAGTAGTATTAAATTCATCTATTATCCCCTGTCACATTATGTTGTCTGTTACCTTTTTCTAGACTATACCTTGAAATTTTGAATACAGATGAAGCAAATGGTGAACTTGTGCACAATTATTGTGTAAAAGTTCCCTCTGGATTTGGTTGCCTTAATCCACGACCTCAGATTTTTAGACCCACAATAAGCGAAAGAAATCGCACTAATTAGTAAAGGTCTTTTCCAGTCCTAATGTACATCAAGTTATTGTTTTTCAGGCGCAAAGCATTGTGGTCAAACTGACACACTGTAAACAAATATATGAAAGAAATATACAAGTATTGAAATATATATTGTCAGTTTTTGTGAAGTTTCCATCGCCGCCTGCATGTTTTGTTTTGGCTTCAACTTTTTATCCTGTCTGTCTGCCCGTCCGTCTGTCCATTCGTAATCATTTCATTTCCAGAGCAGAACTGGAAAACCGTTCATGATATCTTTCTGAAACTTTCCATGTGTATCACCCACCAACTGAAGTGGTGCCTTTTGATATTTTCAGATTTCTGAAAACTGTATATTTTTTTTCGTTTCCATAGAAACGTGTTGGATTTGGACTTTGTTCAGAGACAGGTTCGTTTCCGGAGCACAGATCCAAAACTCTTCATCATATCTTCCTGAAACTTTGCATGTGTATTGCCCACTAAAAGAAGAAGTAGATATACAATTATCTATCAAAGATGTGTTTTACTAATTATGTAGGACCGGTGGGATGTGTCATCTTCTGATGACTATTGTTTCCAATAAGGTTTTAAGAACTCATTTACATAACTTCATACTTATATACCTGGGGAATTTTTTTGACATATTCAAATTCAAGGTCACGAGATCTGAAATCACTAAAAGAAATCCTTGTAAACACGATAACTTGAGAAATATTTGTGTCTATCGGTCTCTTATTTGGTATATATCAACTATGGAGAAAGGCCAAGATTTGAAAAGGTTTTCACTAAAATCTGTCAAAGGTCAAGGTCACAACTTAAGCATGCATTCGTGAATATGCTACATTTACAGTTAACACTTTGAATCATTACATGGTTGTTATACACAATGAAAAGTGATTATTAATTTTGTGACCTTGAAGATCAAATGTCAAAGGTATTGGATAAGGCCATGTTAACCCTTTGATCAAATTTTGAAATCAGAAATAGGTTTTAAGAACAAACTTGTGAAAAGTGACCCCAGTGATGATTCAACTTTTTGTCCAAAAAAATTCCCATTTTATTTATGCTGAGGAGAAGGCGGAACAGGGAAAGGCGAGACCCAAAGTTTCGGAGCTGCTCTGCTTTTGCAGTGTCCCGCAAACGCTCATCTAGTTTTAATATATTAAAGGCGCTGTAGCACGTTTTTTCGCTCAAATAAGTCGATGGAATGTATTTGAAAAATAATGTCAACAATAGTAAAACACCCTTCTCTCTTCGGAAAATAAAGTTACAAATGAGTGTACATGGTTCCGTAAAGCCATGGGAATCGTTTGTCATTCGAAATAATAAAATGTGTTCACAATAAAATGGCCGCCACGCAATTTTGGCTTTATACGCAACACCGTTATTACCACTACGGAGAATTGGTTTGTGTAGTAAGATGTTTTACCCACTAAAGTAAATATAAATGACATAAACTATCATTATTTATAAATGAGAAATGTGAAAAAATAAAATTTGCAAAAAACGTGCTACAGCGCCTTTAATGACCTTGTCGATAACATTGATTGTACTATACGTCTTTTTGATGATGACACGTCATTGTATGTAATAATTGAAGATTTGGTTTTATCAGCAAACAGTCTGAACGAAGATTTACAAAATATTTATGTGTGGGCAAATACATGGCAGGTGAAGTTTAACCCAGAAATAAACAGAAACTATTCAATTTAGTAAAAAAAACGGGTCACCAGTCCCAAACCTCAGTTATATGCAAGGGGCTGCTCACATTAACAGTATTGTAGATAGAGTTACTCCCATGATAAATTGCGTAAGAAGTTTAAAATATCGATTATTACCAGGTTATTACACAAAATGCTTCATATTGAAATAAATATTTCAGTATATATACAGTGTTTGAAATAGTTGTCCCCCGCCGCAACGCGGAACGGGGGACTATGTATTCAGCGGCGTCCGTCCGTCCGTCCGTCCGTACGTACGTCACATTTCTTGTTTACGCGATATCTTATGAAGCGTTGCATCCAAAGTCTTCAAATTTCATGTCTGCCTACATTGTGGGAAGACGCAGACACCAGTCAATTTTGGTGACCTTGGTCTTATTTTCAAGGTCACCACGACACTTTGACCACTTTTTGAACTCTTGTTTACGCGATATCTCATGAAGCGTTGCATCCAAAGTCTTCAATTTTGGTTTCTGCCTACATTGTGGGAAGACGCAGACACCAGTCACTTTTGGTGACCTTGGCCTTATTTTCAAGGTCACCACGACACTTTGACCACTCTTTGAACTCTTGTAAAGGGGATATCTCATGAAACATTGCATCCAAAGTCTTCAAATTAGTTGTCAGCCTACATTGGGGAAAGACACAGACACCAGTTTATTTTGGTGACCTTGACCTTATTTTCAAGGTCACCGCAACACTGAGCACTTTTCTAACTCTTGTTAACGCGATATATATCTTTACCAGTTGGACTCAAAGTCTTCAAATTTGGTGTCAATCTACACTGGGGGATGACGCAGACACCAGGGGATTTTGGTGACCTTGACCTTATTTTCAAAGTCACTACAACACTTTGACCACTTTTCGAACTCTTGTTATCACCATTTATTATGACTGGTTGGACCAAATGTTTTCAAATTTGGTGTCAGTCTACATAGGAGGATGACGCAGACGCCAGTCGATTTGGTGACCTTGACCTTATTTTCAAGGTCACCACAACACTTTGACCACTTTTAGAACTCTTATTAACACGATATATCATGAACCCAAGTAGCTCCAATGATGTGTCTTACTAACTCAATGTCACCGGCGGGGGACATTGCCATGTTAAAGGCTCCTGCATGTCCAACTTTGAACCAGTATCTGAACCCTCCTTATTGTCAGTGTTGCAGACAGCACCGAATAAGTCTTGTTGCCTGGACCCCACCCCAACTTGGTTGCTTAAAAGTTGTCTCCCCTCCATTGTTTCTGCTGCCTGCTCAGTCACGAACGCATCTCTGGAAGCTGGAACTTTTCCACAATGTTTCAAGGACGCTATTGTGACCCCGCTACTTAAGAAACCATCTCTAGATCCCTCTGACTTCCGGAACCTTAGACCTGTGTCCAATCTCAGCTTCCTGTCCAAAGTCATGGAGAAAATAGTGCTCGCTCAGCTTCAGTTTTACATAGAAGAGTACAGATTGTCAGAACCCTTTCAGTCAGCATACAAAAAGTCGCACAGCACCGAGACTGCCCTGATTAGAGTCCAGAATGACATTTTACGATCAATGGACAGACAGGAGGTGGTCCTACTTGTGCTACTAGATCTTTCTGCAGCCTTCGATTCTATCAGCCACGACATCTTGCTTTCGAGACTGCAGCATACCTTCGGGATCTCTGGCTCTGTTCTCTCTTGGATCAAGTCATATCTCACAGACAGATCAATGCGCGTCCTAGTGGATGGCATTGCTTCAGAGTCCAAAGAACTGAAACATGGCGTCCCACAGGGATCCGTTCTAGGACCAGTCCTCTTCACCTGCTACATCCAGCCCCTCGGGAATCTTATCAGGAACCATAGTCTTGATTTCCATGGCTACGCTGACGATCAGCAGCTGTATATCTCAACCAAAGCATCTTCTGTGCCTGCTAGTATACGTCAAATTGAAGACTGCATCCAGGATGTGACCACTTGGATGACGTTGAACTACTTAAAACTCAACAGCAACAAAACTGAATTCATGGTGATTGGTACTCAGAAGCAGTTAGAAAAAATTCATGATGCAAAACCAACCATTGATGGCATATGTGTCACTCCATCTAGAAATATCAGGAACCTCGGTCTGACAATGAACAACACAATGTCAAGCAAGCAACATGTCCTCAACACAGCCAGATCAACTAATTTTCATATTTCAAACATTGGGAAAATCCGGAAGTACATTGACAGTGAAACTTGTAAAACTCTTGTCCACTCATATGTCACATCCAGACTCGACTTCTGCAATGCCCTACTCTCGGGGTCAGGCCCCATCTCACAACTACAACGCATACAGAACAAGGCGGCACGCTTGGTGACCCGGACAAGACTGGATGCTCACATCACCCCAGTTCTCCAGCAACTACACTGGCTTCCCATCAAGCACAGGATCTCTTACAAGATCCTTGTCTTGACCTTCTGTGCTCTCCATGTTGACTCGTCCCCTCTGTACATGAAAGAACTGCTCTCTGTGTATCAGCCCTGCCGATCTCTACGATCGTCAAATCAAGTACAACTGTGTGTCCCATCAACTTCTACCAGACTTGGAGAACGAGCATTTTCTGTTGCCGCCCCTGTCTTATGGAACTCTCTCCCACATGACCTCAAAACCTCTGAATCACTGGACTGTTTCAAGAAAGACTTAAAAACCTACCTTTTTTCTCTCCTGTAAACCCTACCTCTTTCTATCCTGTAAACCCTACTTTTCTCTATCTCTGTATATACTAGCTTTCACTTTTCTTCTCCAGCGCCGTTGAGCAGCTCTTGTTGGAAACAAGGCGCTATATAAGTTAATTATTATTATTATTATTAGTGGCAAACACTTGTTTTAAAATGTAACAAGCCAACAGTCCTTCATTTTACCTCTTTTTGACTGTGTAGTCATGTTTGGAATAACTGTACTCAGGCTCAAAATGCAAATCTTGAAAAATTACAATCAGATGCATTAAGAGCAATCTGCAGGGCAACGAGAGGCACAAATCATTATAAACTATATACTGAAACAAATTTCATACCCCTTGTTGAAAGAAGATATGTACAAAAATTAACTCTTTCATAAAATGATAAATGGCAAAGCACCGAATTACTTAATATGTAAGCTCTTCCCTGACTGCGTTTGGGCCACCCCTGAGGACAAATTGACCATTTTCCAGTTTCGCGAAATGAGTGGGTTTAGAGTGACCTCCCTTTGAAAAGTCATGTGACCGCGGGCAAGCCGTCAAAGCTTACGTTCAGTTCAACGTTATTTTGGTTACATTTCCACGCTCGCCTCGACCTAAACATACCATGCCACGAACAATGACATGTGTCAAAGGATTATTTAATTAACCATCAAAAGAACTCGCTTGAAAATAGAGCCAAGGGCTCGATGTAGCTCATCAGGATTTGATTTATTATCTAAGGTTGAATATCTAAGTTATCTCAAGTAATACATTTGGGGTCACGGGGTCACGAAATTTATTTAATTTATGAAATAAAAAATAAAAATGAATATAGGTCCTCATTGTTTGAGGGAAAATAAGTTTATTAGACTTAACATTTTGATCTGCGGTTTGTTTCCACTTCTTTATCAAACTATTGTTAAATTAAATATCATATTCATGATGTTCATGAGCGACTGGGCGGTATAGTCACAATTTTAAGAAGGCCATATTGTCTCTTTGTTTTATTACTTTTCATTTCACAATTCTCTGAATTAGAGTGACAATTTCTAATAATATCAAGCTCTCCAGCAACAAGCAAACTAAAATCCAAATCTTTGAAATTAACATTTTCTGCTACATATTCATATTCCAAACATGAATGAGGCCATAATTGAGGAGAAACAACAACGTCCGCACTTCTACCATCAATGCCAGATTTGTTACCTCTTGCATTTCTGGTAGGCCGCTTGTTCCTCTTCATCCTCGCTGTCCAGATTTTGCAGTAAGTTCCCAAACTTGTGATTCACAGCACTGTTGAGATTTTCTAAATCCCGCAGCTCCTTCACAGATACATGTTGGGTATTTCCTGTCTTCCGTTTTGCTGCTCCTCTTCATACTTGGTCCTGCTCCTCATCCTGCTGCTGCTCCTGTCTCTGTTGAGCTTGTCCGGATACAGGTTCATCCAACTCCTCCTGGAGCCGCTTAATTTCGTCTTTGAGACCCCGAATTCATTGTTGTCTCTGGGTCCGAACAGCTTCCTTCTTCTTCTCCTCCTTCTGCAGCTTCAGCTTGTCAATCTTGTCAATCTCTCCTTCTGAAGATTCCTGTACCTCTTCAATATCATTGATGTCTTCATCCTCATTAATATCCTTTGTAGCCATTCTATGAGGTCTTCTTTCTCCACTTGAATTATACAATGCGTAGTCTCGTGTAGACCTTGACCGTTTACTCTGTGTCTCGGCCATATAACACCAATACTTGAATCTAACTTGGTTAAAACATGAACTTATCAGGAAGGCAGACTTGAGAATAATGAGAAGGATAAGAAAGGTGATTATAAAGAAGCAAGGAAACAATCAAGATGAGAATCTGATAGGCCCAAGCAGCTTGGGGTTTAATGAGTGGTAGAAGTAACAAAGGGGGAAGGTAATGAAAGGTCCACCAGCTTGCACATAGGTAAATTAGGAGAGGGAGCTAATTAAGTATTTTGAGATCAAAATATGTCGATTTCTATTCCAGCAGATGGAGTTCAAATCCACCTGTGAAAAACTTTTTTGACTTAAATATAATTCTAAATGTTCAAAACTTATTTTCTTTTGTATGTTAAATTGTTTTGACTTGTTTTTGAACTTTATTCATCTAAAAATTCATATTGGCAACACTGTCAACATTAGTGTACTGGCTACTTTTTTTGGTTGTATTTTTGAATATTTCTTTACATGTAACCAATAAGATGATGTCATGAAATATTTTGGTACGTTTGTCGTTTTGCCGATTTTGGATTTTCGACTTCTTTAATGAGATTTGGGTCCAATAAGTTAAAAATTTAAATCTCATAGAAAATCAACTTTCTCAGTTTTTAGAATACGTGTCTTCAAAAAGCTTTCCCTAAATTACAGCAATACATACGAAATCATGCTATTTTAAAGGATAGATGAAATGACATATGGTCCAAATCGGATTCATTAAAATGGGATGTCAATTTGACAATTGCTCGATTTTAAATTGCTGAAATTGGTCCATAAATTACTTATATACGGCTTTTTAAAAAAACGCCTGATTAAGCCCCTGCGACCAGAATGAAAGTCTGCGGGGGTGTGACCCGTGAAGGGATGACTTCTGTGACGTATGTGGAGGAATTTGATTTTCGGCGATAGTCACAATTCAACGTAATTTCGCAACATTTTGATTGTTAATTTCACAAAGAAACCTTCAATAAACCAACTTAAATTTCCCATATATCGAATGTTTAGATATGGTAGATAGGTTATTCCGCAGATGACAATTATACAATTATTACATAAACATGTCTTTTTGGCGATGTAAAACACCTCATAAATTCATTTAGCGGCAGTAATAATCATCATTAATTAATTAACGAGACACCGGCGGAGTAGCTATCTAGCTGCCCCGCCTGTCGCTTATCACAGTCACGCCTCCAAGAGCATTTTCAAAAGGATTGTCTCGATTTTATGCTCAATTGATTCCGATATACAATATACGTAGAGGTAATCATCTGTCATTCTTGAGAAAAATGCATTTCATCTATCCTTTAAGAGACTTGAAACTTTAGAAAAATATATTCAATTACATTTGGAAGATCTCCTAATTCATTATCTTTGAATTAAATAAAACATTTAAGCGCAGAATCCGCTTGTCGTCGCTTGCGACAATATTTATTATTATTATTATTATTGTGTCCTTTAGGGGTCCCAATTTCTAAGGTCCAAATAATTTTTGAAATTTTGTCATTTGTGTCAATTTGTGAGCATCGCTAAAAAACTATATAACTTGAAAACTTAAATATGGATGTTGCCTATATGATATTGTTGTGCCTTTCATTGGTTAAAATCGACGGTTCCAATAATGTTTTAGAATATTTTCATAAAAAACAATTATTGTTATTAATTGACATGATTGACTAGAATATAGTTTCCAATTTATTTATACTGTATGAAGGCGATTAACTACAGGTGGGGGTATGTGAGCTGTGCTCACTTTTGCCTTGTTATTATACCCCGAAACCTAAAAAGGTCGGGGGTATATAGTAATACCAACGATTCCATCCGTCCGTCCGTCCGTCCGTCCTTCCATCCAAAGACAATTTTTGTCTGATCGATTACAGAAAAACTATTCTTCTTCTTCACCACTAGGAGAGGTGCAGTGCAAAATATAAACCAAATTGGTGATTTTTTTAAACTTAGTCAAATTCTGAGTATTTTTTGTCCGATCTATAACAGAAAAACTGTTCATCTCATCCTTTTCAAATTTGGCACATATCTCACCCCCTGGAACGTCCTGTTCTGCAGAGGTGCAGTGATCGGGGACTGTTCGCGAGAATTTGCAGTTCGGGTGCACGTCATGAATGTAAACATAAGTTCGGTGTTAAAAAACAGTTCACTTTTTGCTAAATGCGCGCAATTTCCTTTACAATTTAATAGTTTACGAATGTTAAGGTTATGGTGACTATTTCCAGAAAGTTTTAAGTTGCTAGCATGAAAATGAGGAAAGTTATCAGTAATAATCGGCAAAACTCGTTTTTTTTCAAGGAGACAAATTCGAAGTTTATATCAAATGTAGTTATATTTTCCTTTCCAGATGGTATCTAATTAAACATTAATGAAAATACATTTATTTGCGAAAAGTTCAAAACATTCAGTTGATAATTAACAAAGTTATTGGACACAATGTAAAAATGATATTTATTGCAGTGATTGTTGAGGACATTGAACTCGGAATTCAGTGATCGGAAATTTGGATAATGCAGTGATCGGATTTTTACAAATAAAAATGTCAAAAAAAACTTATTTTTCGGATTACAAAGTTATAGTTTTGATCCTGTTCAGACTGTACAACATGGACGAAAAGATAAGGTGTAAGTATTATTCCCATACTTACTTTGGACTTCACTCTTGTGGTAGCCCACAAAGCAGACGAATCCTATATAGGGAGGTGGAATCCCAGATAATGCCTCACAAACGTTTTGGCATCAGGCTATCACACTAGTATAACTGAACATTGAGCAGATGTTGTCAATCTTTTCTAATGACAACAAACAATGCTTGCTCTTTTGACTTGAAATATATATATTTATTTTTTATCTTCTCAATACGAAAAGAGTAGAAGACAATTTGTTAATATTCAAGACGTTTCTACGTTTATAAACGTATTAAGGAAATGAGCACAATGTACCTTACCTTAATGTGTTAATTTTTAGCTCATCAGGCCTGAAAGGCCCGATGGGCTTATGGCATGGGATGGCGTCCGTCCATCCGTAAACATTTCGCTTTTTCGACTTCTTCTCCAGAACCAATGACTCCAGAGAGCTGAAATTTTATGTACAGACTCCTTGACTGAAGGGGATTCTAAATTTGGTGACCGTGAGACCCCAAATATGGGTCACAGAGGCAGTGACCTAAAATGCTATTTTCATCTTCATCTCCCAATGGCTCTAGCGAGCTGAAATTTTATGTACAGACTCCTTGGCTGTAAGGGACTGTAAATTTGGTGAGCCTGTGACCCCAAATATGGGTCACAGGGATCATAACCTAAAAGCCTATTTCAGTTTACACCATCTTTCTGAGATTGTATGTGCACTTCAGCCAGTAAGTAGGTAAGGGAGGTAATCCCAAAGAAAAGACCTGAGGGAAAGGCATTTCATCTTTCTGATGTGAGAGTTCTAACATGTGCTTTGAGAATATAATATATCTGATGAAAAAGAGATAAGAACATGAAGATTTTCTGGATAACAACTTCTTTAATGTGAAAATATTTTGTTATTTCCTTACATTCCACCTGATGAAGGAGTGAGTACGTACTCCGAAACGTCGTGTATTTTCACATTAAAGAAGTTGTTACCCAGAAAATCTTCATGTTCTTATGTATACCACTTCTAAATGCCCTTCAAAGACCTGAAAAAGAGATGTTAAAACTTAAAAACTTAGAATTGGCGGTCTAACAAAAATTATAAGTCATATTTCATCTTTGTCTCACATTTCACATATGAGTAATTATTTGTATTTTGCAAGTGAATTGCTGATAAAGGTACACAAGTCTAAAAGTATTCTAAAGACTTAATACAGAATGTTTTATTAAATCTAATATAATGTTCTTTGAAATTTAAGAGTAAATAATGGAGTTTTGGAATATCTCATGATATTGTGTAATTAATTTGGAGAATTAATTAATTCATTAATGAGAATTTCAAGGACAAGTCAATTTGTTATACCATATTTATATCATAATAAACTGATTTAGTTTTCTATTAACTTTGCAGTTAATTTTATTCAATAGGAACGAGAAATAAGATAAATGTCTACATTATGGACATGTTTAATGTGAATCTATTTGAAATGAGAAATACTGAATACCCTTTGAAGGAATATATAACTTGAAGAGGAATTAAAAATGTGTTATTTTACATGAGATATGTGAACTGAATATGACTGGTGATAGCATAGGACTATAAAAGAAGTAGCTACATGAGATTGTGACACCACACCTATTTTCATCTTCTTCTCCAGTACAGAAAAATAATTAATTGTAGGAAAAACAACATCTAACATATAAATTTTACTGGCTGTGAGTCCAGTGTCTGCATGTTATGTAATTGCATTGTGTTGACCTGGCGGTGACCACTCCCTGGCAGAAGGATGAAAACTGATAGTAACACAGAGGTTTCAGGTTACTTCAAACTACTGTGCAGCGCTGTGTTATAGACTGTGTGTGAGACTGCTTTAGTCTTAAACTGACTCTATATTCATAGAATATCACCATTTTATCAAATATTGAAAAGGAGCTTATAAGAAATGGTGAAAAAGAATTTACTAAAAAAAAATCACCAATTTATTAAGTATTGAAATGGAGCCTATGAGAAATGGGATTTTCAAAAACTGAGGCTCCTATTCATTATGTAATAAATGTTGATATTTCCATAATGCAATTAAGAACAAGTAATTGTCACAAACGTGACCATGTCCCCCGCCGCAATTAAGAAATGAGTTAAAAGAATGGACACGCAGCTTGTACCGAGTAGTGACATTTACATGTTTGATTCAATTATTGTTATATCGGGCACAAATTTAAAAATGGTCTTGTAGTGACCTTGAAAACGTGGTCAAGGTCACCCAAATCGATTGGTGTCTGCGTATTCCCCAAATGAAGACAGGTACCAAATTTGAAGACTCTAGGTACAGCAGTTCATGAGATATCATGCTAACAACATTTGACAATCAGTCTTGTAGTGACCTTGAAAATAATTTCAAGGTCAACCAAATCGACTGGTATCTGTATATTCCCCAAACGAAGACTGATACTAAATTTAAAACCAATAGTTCTAGCGGTTAATGAGGAATCGCACTAACAACATTTTCAAAACTGGTCAAAGTCTCCCTCTGACCTTGAAAATGAGGTCAAGGTCACCGAAAACTTTTCAGGTCTACGTATTCCCCAGATGAAGACTGGTACCAAGTTTGAAGACTCTAGGTCAAAGGGTTCATGAGATATTGCGCTAACAACATTTTCAAAACTGGTCAAAGTCTCGCCGTGACCTTGAAAATGAGGTCAAGGTCACAGAAAACTTTTCAGGTCTGCGTATTCCCCAGATGAAGACTGGTACCAAGTTTGAAGATTCTAGGTTGAGCGGTTCATTAGATATTGCGCTAACAACATTTTAAAAACTGGTCAAAGTCTCGCCGTGACCTTGAAAATGACGTCACGGTCACCAAAAACTTTTCAGGTCTGCGTATTCCCCAGATGAAGATTGGTACCAAGTTTGAAGATTCTAGGTTGAGCGGTTCATTAGATATCGCGCTAACAACATTTTCAAAACTGGTCAAAGTCTCGCCGTGACCTTGAAAATGACGTCAAGGTCACCAAAAACTTTTCAGGTCTGCGTATTCCCCAGATGAAGACTGGTACCAAGTTTGAAGATTCTAGGTTGAGCAGTTCATTAGATATCGCGCTAACAAGAAGTGGGACGGACGTACGGACGGACGTACGGACGTACGGAGCTGAATACCATGTTCCCCACTCCGCGCTTCGAGGCGGCGGGGGACAATTAAAACAATGTAATGCAAAGGTCTATGATATTTATAAAGAATGTGGCTTAATGTGTAACCAATTTTGATAATAAAAAATTGATGACTTGGCAAATTAATGCCTTAAAATTAGCAAGGGTCATGACCTAAAAAGGTTTTTTTTCATTTTCTTCTTCAGCCCCAGGCCATTATTGCAATAGCTGACAGTGGTGAATTGTATGCAAAGAATTGTATATTCATTATTATATGTTTGATACCAGCAATTTATTTCCAAGCTACAATACAAACACTTGCACATATATATTACACGAAAAACATCTTTGGCATAACATCTATGCATATATTGTCATACTAACATTTTATAACAAATAACATGTTTCTGTGCAACTTTGTGTTGCTCTTTCAACACACATATATATTTATCACCCAAAACTGGGTTTCACAGGAGATATCGCTTGTGTGAGATCAAGTGATATCTCCTAGGAGATATCGTTTTGGCAGTAGATTTTGCACAATGCCCTGCCTACGGCAATTACATGACATCACAATGCTTTTACATCATTGAGAAATGACGTCACAATGATATGACGTCATAACCATGATATCAAATATATCAACACGAGTTGATAAAAGTTACAAATATCCGAGGCTTGATATATTTGATATCAGAAGACACAAGGGTGAGATTCTATTTATCATCCAAAATCATTCTTATTACGTTTAAGTGAAAATAGTGTACATCTCTGCCATTTTACTTCCAGTGCAGTGAGGTCATAGCATTGTGACGTCATCGTGTTTATGACGTCATAACATTGTGACCTCATTACTCGATGATGTAAAAGCATTGTGATGTCATGTAGCTGACGGCGACAGGGCATTGTGTAAAATCTACTGCCAAAAAGATATCTCCTAGGAGATATCGCTTGATCTCACACAAGCGATATCTCCTGTGGAACACAGTTTTGGGTGATAAAGATATTTCTTCCCAAATACTTATGATATGTCAAGAACAAAAATGTCCAATGTCAAAAAGGTCGCATTGAGTCATTGTCATGCATTACAATGTGAATCTTATATATGAATGGAAACATGAAAATTTTGGTTCTTTTCTCACCATATAACGCATAAATAATCTTGCCTTTGCATGTCGAGATTTTTCAGTCACAGCGGTTGGTGAACATAATAAACATTAAAAACAATTAAACTGATTTACGTGTATACTATATCAGGAAAGCTAGGTCATGACACGATTTATGTGTATACTATATCAGGAAAGCTAGGTCATGACACGATTTACGTGTATACTATATCAGGAAAGCTAGGTCATGACACGATTTACGTGTATACTATATCAGGAAAGCTAGGTCATGACACGATTTACGTGTATACTATATCAGGAAAGCTAGGTCATGACACGATTTACGTGTATACTATATCAGGAAAGCTAGGTCATGACACGTTTTACTTGTCGTCCTTCCGATGGTAGGACAAAGATGATCTATATTTGAAAACCTTTGCACAGTTACCTTATTCGAAATCTTTTAGTGAGTGATTTTAAAGCACATGGCTTTTCAACTCTTTCTGCAAAGTTACACTAATCCAGAAGTTTTGCACAGCAGGATTTTCGAGGGGATTAAGACAACGTTTTGAGGGAGGCACCATATTGTGCTTATATTGAAAAATGCGAGCACATTTGGACATTTTCGGATTTTTTTTATCCGATCCTATGCTCACAAAGCTAAGTTCCAACGATCTACTTTCTCTTCTGAAAACTCCATAAGGATGTGAGCCAAGGTGAGGATACTGTACACTACCGATCACTGCAAAACAAAATTACGATCACTGCAAGCATGTACAGAGGTTGTACAGTCATTCGCACCGATCACGTCAGGATTACTTTTTGGCTGATTTAATGAATAATATGCACTCAATTGAGCAGAAACTTTACATTTACTTTGAAAAGTGAAACATTAACAATATCTGATTCTTAAAAATCTTTCAGATGAAACAATTAGAAAATTATCTGCGAATTTGTCTCCTTGAAAAAACATGTTGTGCCGATTATCACTGATAACTTCCCTCATTTTCATGCTAGCAACTTAAAACTTTCTGGAAATAGTCACCATAACCTTAACATTCGTAAACTATTAAATTGTAAAGGAAATTGCGCGCATTTAGCAAATAGTGAACTGTTTTTTAACACCGAACTTATGTTTACATTCATGACGTGCACCCGATCACTGCAAATTCTCGCGAACAGTCCACGATCACTGCACCTCTGCAGAACAGGACGTTCCTGGGGGTGATATCTTCTTCACCACTAGGAGAGGTGCAATCCGGAATTTTAACCGAATTGGTGAATTTTAAAATTTTTGGCGAATTTTTTTATATTTTAACATAGTCATATTCTGAGCAATTTATGTCCGATTGATTTCAGAAAAACTATTTATCTCATCCTTTTCAAATTTGGCACATGTTTTCTTCACCAATAGGTGAGGTGCAGTTCAAAATGTAACACGATTTAGTGAATTTTGTATCCCACCAGTATGTAATACCGTGGGATATAGTCAACGCCCCGTCCGTCTGTCCGTCCGTAATCATTTCGTTTCCAGAGCAGAACTCGAAAAACCATTTGTCATATCTTTCTGAAACTTCACACATGTATTACACATTTACTGCAGTGGTGCCTTTTGATATTTTCAGATTTTTAAATTTTTTATTTTTTTTCGTTTCCATAGAAACTTGTTGAATTTGGACTTTGTTCAGAGACAGGTTCGTTTCCGGAGCAGAGCTCCAAAACCGTTCATCATATCTTCCTGAACCTTTGCATGTGTATTACCCACTAACTGAAGTGGTGCCTTTTGATATTTTCAGATTTTTTCTGAAAAATAAATTTTTTTCTGTTTCCATAGAAACATGAGGGGGATGTTGGTTGTTGTTGATTTTGACTGCTTCGAAGCAGAAGTCTAAAACCCTTAACATACCTGAAACTCAGCATCTGTAATATCCACTAACTGAAGTACGGTAGTAGATACAAAAGTATCTGTCAAAGATGTGTTTTAAAAATTTTGTGGAACCGGTTAGGATATGTCATCTTCTGATGACTCTTGTTTATTTTTGGCGATTTTTTGTATTTTTTAATAAGTCATATTCGGAGCTAGAATGAATGAAGCTATTTCTGTGTTGTGATTTGTTGACTTTATCATTTTCTTTTTCATGTAGCTTTCATCACAAGCTACTTCTTGTTGATTTTACTATTTTATATTTCCATTGGTTCCAATGGTTATATTTTGGAAAAAGTTTAATTTCTTTCCTGTCAGCCATAAACTGCTGTATATTCCTCACTGTGCCTACAGGGGTGTGCCTCCATGTACCTGTTGTTTCAAGTCATCAGTGGTAATGGCAGTAGTGTATTATGTTACCCCTACCTTTTCAAGTTACTATTATTCCTACTTTTACTTAAACCACCTTTTTACATGAGACTTGTCCTACCCTTTTTACAAACACTTTAATCTTAGCAATTACATTTCATAGCTTATCAATCCTTAGGTGTGCAGACACCTCTCTGTATAAGTAAAATACAAATGTTAAACTTGAACAGTTGGGGCTATTAGTGAGCCACGCTCACTTTTTTGCTTGTTGATAATTGATTATATGTTGTGATTGTACATTAGCCTTGTGGTTTGTCATGAGTATATATATGAGTCGAGTATATTTATATATATAAAACATAATTATACCCCCGCTACGAAGTAAGCGGGGGTATATAGCGGTCATCCCGTCCGTCCGTCCGTCCTTCCGTCCGGTCAATTTTCTCAAAAACCGTCAAAGGTACATCAACCAAACTTTGTACAGATGTTAACCATGTTCTTCCGATCGCGCACAGACAACGTCACTTTTTGGACTTAGTTTTATTGTGTTCAATGGGGACATGTTTTCTCGGATACTGTTCAACCTAGGTGAATGAAATTTTGGTTGTGAGTACTCATGACCATACTCTTTATCGAGTTCGAAAACCAGTTCCGAAATATTATTTTTTAAGGAGTTATGGCCCTTGAATCCGAAATTGAACTTAGTACCAGAAGAACTGTGATGCTCCAATGGGGACAAGTTTTCTCAGAAACTATTACATCTAGGTGAATGAAATTTAATATGGAGGTAGTCCAGATGATACTCTTCATTGAGTACGAAAACCAGTTCCGAAATATTATTTTTAACGGAGTTATGGCCCTTGAATCAGAAATTGAACTTTGTACCAAAAGAGCTGTGATGCTCCAATTGGGACATGTTTTTCGGAAACTATTACATCTAGGTGAATGAAATTTTACATGTAGGTAGTCCAGATGATACTCTTCATCGAGTTCACAGTCCAGTTCCGAAATATTATTTTTTACGGAGTTATGAAGCCCTTGAATCTGTAATTGAACTTGGTACAAATTACCGGTGTGATGCCCTAATGGGAAAAATTAAGTTACCTGAAAAATATTACATCTGGGTGAATGAAATTTGTGATAACAGTCAGTTCCTAAAATTATTTTGGACAATATTATGATGCTTAAAGCTGTTTTTTTAAACATAGTAACCTTCACATCTATAATTCTCAATGGACGGATAGCGGATGGCGGGGGTATGTGAGCCATGCTCACTTTTTTCTTGTTGTCATAGTATACTGATATTAAAAATACCATTAAACAGGTAAAATGTCAATAATTTGTACAATTACAGGACATTTAGAAACATGTTAATAAAGCAATCATCACATTTAGTAATGTGTGACAAGGATAACTTGCAAGAGAAAATCGAGCAGCATGTGGGTTGCTATGGCGACCTGTGCAATAGACGAGTCTTCATGCTTCGGAAACCTTGTTGCTGTGTAGTACATTTTATACAATAAAGGGAATTATGTTTACATGACATCAAATTCTATTGACGCACATTAATCGAAGGAGTCTCTGAAATCAAATTTCATTAGATCATCAATGATTTGAAAATTATTTATTGTCCCCCGCCGCCGCGAAGCGCGGAGCAGGGGATAGAGTATTCAGCTTCGTCCGTCCGTCCTGTTTCTTGTTACCACGATATCTGATGAACTGCTGGACCTAGAGTCCTCAAATTTGGTACCAGTCTTCATTAGGGGAATACGCAGACACCACTTCATTTGGGTGACCTTGACATTTTTGTCAAGGTCACTACGAGACTTTGATTGTTTGTCAAATGTTGTTACCACAATATCTCATGAACTGCTTGACCTAGAGTCTTCAATTTTGATACCAGTCTTCCTTAGTGGAAAACACAGGACCAGTCGATTTGGGTGACCTTGACTTCATTTTCAAGGTCACTATGAGACTTTAATCACTTTTTAAAATGTTCTTAGCCTGATATAATACAATTTAATCAAACATATAATAGTCATTACTCGGTACAAGCTGTGTGTCCCTCCTTTTAGCTCATTTCTTAGTTGTGGCGGGGGACATGGTCACGTTTGTGACAATTACTTGTCATATGCTATGTTGTAGATAAAAGATTTGTTGGCAAGCTACAATTTTGAGAATATCCTATTTTTTGGACAGAGAATGATTTGTTATTTCACAAAATAAAGGCGTTGCAACTTTCTTTGGCCATGCCTTAAATTCTCTTCAAGTCTTCAACAATACATGATAAATCATGCAAAGCCTGTAAACTACAAACTAAATAATACTATTTTTTTCTCCTAGGTCTTGAAGGGTAATGAGGCACCACAGAAAGATATGAGCTTTGTGTCTAAGATGAAGGAGTATTTACTTGGATGGTAGCACAGATTGACATGAACAGGTGCAAACGCTTGAGGACAGACAACACAGTGGAAGCAATGAGTCTGGCAAGAAGTTCCCCAGCATGGGTTGCTGGTCCACATTCATTACCTTGCTCCTTCTCCACTGTAGTAAACATGTTGATTTTTCAACATATCTATATTGTGACAATCAATTTGCTTAAATAAAAGACCAAATAGGATAATTCAGCCAACAATGGAGACAACGTTTGGTTTGAAACAGTGTAGCTCAAGAGACCACCCTGATAACAGATAGATTGGATCCCTCCGATGGTGGCTACATCTTAAGTGTATATTGACTTCAGCAGAGAAGAGACTAAATATTTGTAGTTGTAAATGCTATGAATTTAAGTAATAAAATACAGGTAGGCAGGTAGGTCCATCTGTTAAAGGAGAATATGTATATATTTTTGTATTCTATTGTAATAAAATATACTTTTAAAAACATATTCCCCTGAAAATAATATGAAAAGCTGTGTTTAATTACTAATTACGGGAATAAAGGACCGCACTGACTGTTGCCTGTGGTGAGAAGTATATTTCCCTGGGAGCCTTTGGCAGGGTTGGGTTGTGACGTCAGAGATGCTCAATGGCCCGCCAATGTTCTCACACACTGAATGGTAAAATACTAGTGTGGAGAAAGATTGGGTTAAATAAATAGAATTCGAGACAGTTTCTGACTTGATATGGTATATTGTGTAGTTTGGGTAGTAGTAATTCATCGAAGCCTTGAAGAAAGTTTCATTATCAGCTCATCAGGCCTGAAAGGCTTGATGGTCGCATGGCATGGCATCTGTCCGTCCGTCTGTCCGTCCATCGGTAAACTTTTCACTTTTTCGACTTCTTCTCCAGAGCCAAAAATTGTATGTGCCTTGGCCAATGGGGATTCTAAAGTGTAGATTTCGTGATCCAAATAGGGTTACAGGCATCACAACCTTAAAAATAGAGCCATGGGCTCTGTAGCTCATCATAAATTGCATGATTTAATATCTCAGGTTGATGAATTAGTGAGTGAATTGTTTAACAACTACTTAAATCAGAATAAAAGATTAATATTATGTACTTATAACTGCTTCAAAAGATATGTCTACACAAGATTTCAGCATTCTAGTGTTTTTTGTTCATTGAAAGTAATAAATATAATTCACAACTCCGAGCCCTGAAAAATTGCAGTCATGAAAATTTCAGTGCATAACAAAAACATGACTTGACACTAAATTTGTATAAAATGGGTTGTCCAGATATCACAATTCCTGCAGAGATATTGAAGAAAAGGTTATCCTCCAAATTAAAATAGAATAAATATATTCCCACAATCATCAAACAAAATGGTATAAATTTGGAGAGAAACAATATAAATAAATCCCTTCTTAAGTGAGTATACCTTATCAATGAATCCTGCAGAGTGATGCAAAAAGTATTCGGACAGTGACATTATTTCCATAGACTTGCATGTTAATGTATACGTAGTCTAGGATAAATAATTTTCATAAAATAACCCTATATTTTGTGACGACAATTTAACAAGTGTTATCCAAATTACCTATATATGTACATTAAATAAAAACAGTTCCCATAGATTGCCATGTTAAATGTTTTTACAACTATGTGTGTGTGAGAGAGAGAGAGGCTGATGAGCTACAGAGTCATAAATGTATCAAACATACTAAATGACCTTCCATTAAACAACCTTTAGTAGACAATACTGTGACGTCACACTTGCAGCGGTATTTCCCTAGTTTATTACCCATATGGTTGAACATAACCGGGTTAATATAATCGATATAAGCACATATCACGTTTGCCTAGCAACCATTGTTTCACCTGGACTTCCCGTATGTCGTCGTCTGTGAGATCAGAAAACACTTGTTCGTGACGTCACCGCAGTTTGACATCGCAAGAGAAGCAGGCCTTTTCCTGAAATGGACTAGAATGGGTAATAAAGAAATTATTAGACTCGAAACTCATGCAAATGTATGTATAACCCTCGCTCTCTCTCGGGCAATTCAAACTTCCCCACATGTTGCGTAAAATTCATATGATGTAAAAATAAAAGAAGCATACTCTGATGTATGAAATTGTGAATACTTCTATACAAAACATGTGGCTACCAAATACATTCAAAATCTACTTTCTCCGACATCAATATTTCATTTTATACTGTTATCAAAATGTGGGGACGTTTCTTTTGCACGTGAGTTTATTATAGACTTACTATCTAGCAGTACAACAAAGAACATTTCTGTCAAATAACGTTTTACTACTTCTAGATAGTTGCATTTATAAAATCCTAGTGTTTTGCTTTCCAGGTAGTTATACAATGTCAATTTTTTTTAAAGTGAAAATTTCAAGGAGAGAAATTCCGAATAACATTTGTTCTCACTTAATAAAAAAAATCATTTTATTCACTAGATCTGATTTGTACAGTGAAACATGCATTTACATTGAGGTAGTAGCTTCAAAATAGGAAAAAAACTTTACAAATATAATAAAATATTTTAACAGCAAAAAACAAATCAGAACTCTTTTATTTGCTATATTTGTATTAACTGCTGAAGAGAAATTGTGTGTTCTCCGTATCTTCTTAAAGATCGGCCTTCAAGGCTGTGTAAAAACTAAATGAAATAAAAACGTTTTTGATTTAATAATCAGTTGTTTTTAGTTATAACACAAGTGGCCTTTGCATTTTTAGCTCATCAGGCCTGAAAGGCCCGATGGGCTTATGGCATGTCATGGCATGGTGTCCGGCGTCCGTCCATCCGTCCGTAAACTTTTCACTTTTTTTTACTTCTTCTCCAGAACAATGAGTCCACAGAGCTGAAATTTTATGTGCAGACTCCTTGGCCAATGGGGATTCTAAATTGTAGATTTCGTGACCCCATGACCCCAAATGGGGTCACAGGGGTCACATCCTTAAAAACCTATTTTAATCTTCTTCTCCAGTTCCAAAAGGTCTGGAGAGCTGAAAAGTTGTGTGCAGACTCCTTGGCCCATGGGGATTCTAAATTGTAGATTTCGTGACCCCGTGACCCCAAATTGGGTTACAGGGATCACATCGTTAAAAACCTATTTTCATCTTCTTCTCAAGTTGCAAAAGGTCTAGAGAGCTGAAAAGTTGTGTACAGACTCTTTGGTCAAAGGTGATTCTTAATTGTAGATACGGGTCACAGGGGTCATGATCTAAAAACCTTTTTTTGCTTGTTAACAATGTATTACTTGAGATAACTTAGATATTCAACCTTAGATAATAAATCAAATTTCAAGGTCACAATGAGACTTTGACATTTTACCCTTGTCAGCAGAATATCTAAAGAACTGTACACTGGATTCACTTCATATCTTACACAAAACACTTTTAAGGGAAGACAAAGGACTGATTAGATTTTGGTGATCCTGACATTATTCTCAAGGTCATAGTGGAACTTTGAATTTTTCGACATGTTAACGTGCATGTTGAGTTTGTTAGCAGGATATTCCTAGAACCGTTCACTCTTCATATCTTACACATAGCTTCTTCTAGGGAAGACAAAGGGCTGATTAGATTTTGGTGACCTTGACATTAGTTCAAGGTGACCGTCAAACTTTGAGTTTTTCGACATGTTAAGCTTGTGAGGGGGTATCGATATCACAAGAACTGTTCATTGGATTTTCATCATTATCTCATTCTTTTAGGGAAGATTCAGGGCCCAGTAGATTTTGCTGATCTTGACATTATATTTTTAGCTCATCAAGCCTGAACAAAAACCAGAACAAAAAGACCTAGAAGGCTGTCATGTTGTATAAAGAGTCTTTAGCCAATGGAGATTCTAAATTGTAGATTTGGTGACCCTGTGACCCCAAATAAGGGCCTCACAGGCCATTACCTAAAATCCTGTTTTCATCTGTTTCTCCGGAACAAAAAGACCTAAAAGGCTGTAATATTGTGTGCAAACTCTTTAGCCAATGGGGATTCTAACTTGTAAATTTGGTGACCCTGTGACCCCAAATATGGGCCACAGCCTAAAAAAACCTTTGTAATTGAATTTTGAACTGATATTTTATGGCACTTCAGTTTTTAATTTATCCCTAATAGTAAAATACCTGAGGGAGAGTCATCTCATCTTTGAGATATATATGTGAGTCCTAACTTGGGTTTGAGAAATGCAGAATTGAGAAAAAAAGTAACTTTAACCCTTAACTTGCGGCTCCCGGAATGGTCCGGGAGGGCTATAAGCAATTGACCCCTCCGCACAGAGCACGTAGCTTCGCCCCCTCTTACGTCATGATACCGCCATCACTTCCTTAGACAAACATTGGACAAAATGGCGGCACATTCCAACAGTAAAGCGGCGAAGCTGACAGATCTCATGACTAATTTTTCCGTTACATTCCTTAAGGACATCGATATTTCTATCAAAAGCAAGCAGAGATGATTTAAGTTTTTCAGTGAAGTTTTTTTTCATTCAGTATTTATGTTTCTGAGCCAAGGATCTGAAGAATTTTTATCTGTTAGTGCCCGATACTACCGCAGTCAACGGAAGACCGAAGTGCCTCATTCCTTGAATCTCGACGTGACACCCAGCGAGATATCATATGCACATTGTCCTTGTCAAGCAGGGTAAGAATTATTTGGTATACTGTTACTAATGTATTGTAACTTTTTAATCGACTTAGAGACTTATATAAATATACTTGGCCAAAATAGTAGAGTAGATGCATGCAGTAAGAAGATCTAATACAATACATAGATCAGCAGCAATAAATTTTTATGTTCCAAGTTTTCAGATGCAGGATTGATTAAACCGTGCATTGTTTTCCTATCCATAATTTAAAGATCTAGATCTAGCCAACATTATTCACTATGCAGGTCGCCGCTAATGGCTGCAATACTGCCGAAACGGCGTTAAACAATAACTCACTCACTCACTCACTATGCAGTAGGAGGCCTAGGCCCCAAGGCCTGCATGAATGAACAGATTGTATTTTCCAAATTGTGTTAGCCCCATCCTCGATAATCCAGCGCTATTGTTCCGATAAATCTACACACAAGCGCTGGAAAACAGTAAGGGTATTTATCCCTAACCTAATTACCTCCTCTTGGGTCCATGTTATCCAATCAGAAGCGAAACGCAGACACTATCTGCGTAAACAACTCGACCAATCAAAACGCATCACTACCGTTGTTTATAGAAACAAACATGGCGGCGGCCGACTCACTCGATTACGATAAAGTTTGTAACAAATTCAGCGTAGAAAACCTGACAGAAACTCAAAAGAAAGTTTTAAGAAGTCTGTACGAGAAGAAGGTTGTTCATGTCCATCAAAACGGGTGGACGTAAATGATTAAAATCCCTGTGCTACCAGGCGTTCCCAATCATCTGTGAAAGCCCAGATCCTGACACGAGAGTGCTTGTTATTTCACCCTTGATTTCAAGTGATCTCATTGGTTGTTAGAAAGCAAGCGTTTCTCTGAGTCATTGCGAAGGGAGGTAACTAGGTTAAGGATAAATACCCTTACTGTTTTCCAGCGCTTGTGTGTAGATTTATCGGAACAATAGCCCTGGATTATCGAGGATGTGTTAGCCCCTACTGTAGCAGTAGCCTACAAGCAGTGGGACTGGTGTCAATATAAATTCTATGTAATTCACAGTACACTGAATAAAATGAATTGAAAATTTGATTTTTTTATGCCCCCGAATCGGAGATTCCGGGGGTATATTGTTTTTCACCTGTCCGTCTGTCCGTCCGTCCGTCCGTCCGTGTGTTTGTCCACAAAAACTTTAACCTTGGCCATAACTTTGGATTGCTCAGAGCTTCGGCTTTCATACTTGGCATGTGCATACCTTGTGATGAGACCTTTCAGATGAGGTCATCATATTTGACCTTGTGACCTTGACCTTGCCGCAATTGACATTTTCAGAAAACTTTAACCGTGGCAATAACTTTTGATTGTTAAGAGTTTCTTAACTTTCATACTTGGCATGTGCATACCTTGTGACCTTGACCTATGTCAGTGGACAATATTCAGAAAACTTTAACCTTGGCCATAACTTTGATATATCCGGGGGCATCCGTGTTTAACAAACACATCTTGCTTCACATATGCCTCAAAATGAAAATATTATTCCTATTCAACAATGAATAAATATTCACAAAAAACAAATTCATATTCAAGCCAGATTTTTCTTAATTGCATTTCTATGTTTGTATTAAAGTAGGGCGATTTATATGCCAAAAAAATTATTGACGCTGGGGCTTGAAAAGGTCTGAAAAGATTGATGCTGGAAGCGTCTATTAGGTGAAATACGGTATTCATATTTTTGTCAGTTTTAAGGTATTTGACTATTTTGTTACAGTGTGGTTGGATCGTGCTCCCAAATTGTGGGCCTGATCATAGCCTTGCAACAGTGGCAGCTGATGGGCTTCACAGAGGTTCCATCACAGCTGTCCTGCACATCTCTACCTGAGCAACGGAGTGTACCCAGGGGTCGCAAGATCGAACCAGTGGATGTTCCTCACCTCACCTTTGTCAACCCAAAACCAGACAGAAAGAAGAAACCAATACAAAACACACTCACGGATTGCAGGTAGAACAATAATTTATTTTATAGATCTGTGTATGAAATTATGAATATATTCATGTACAGTTCTGCAGTGTCAAAATAATAAATAACATACAATTGACAGGTCAAGGTGGAGATTTTGTTGACAACCTGACAAAGCTATTGAGCAATTATTAAGTAAATGGCATCCAATGATGTACTGTAACACCTTTCGTTATAATTAGTACATAGTGCTCATATCATAGATTATCTTCAATAGAGAGTTTCACACATATATTCAGCATTATGAAATTATATATATGTAGTCAACCTGTTTCAGAAAAATCAATGTCCAGAAGCAGGACCTAGAACACCTTCAGGCCTTGAAGGACTGCCCCATGAGCTACCTGGTGTCCAGCCCACAGACAACTGTACACTCTCATGATGGACCTATACCCTTAGGCAGTGGCTTATCAACTCATGTAAGTATGATAGTACAAGTTTCTTACTTTTTTTATGTCCCCGGGAAAATTTTTTCGGGAGACTTAATGTTTTCGCCTCCATTCGTTATTCCGTCATTCCGTTATTCCGTTATTCCGAAATGCTTTCTTTTCTGGGCCATATCTCAAAAACCGTTCAATATTTTTTCACCAATCTTGGTATTTGCTTAGACCTAGTGATAGAGTGGTGCCTTTTGCTACTTTGGCTATTCTGATTTTTTTTACTGGTTTCCATGGCAACAATTTCAACTTAGTGCATATTTGGGGTAGGGATGTTTTCCGGCTTCTATTTCAAAATCTATCAAGTATTTAATTACGAAACTTGGTATGTGGTTAGACCTAGTGGTGGAGTGGTGCCTTTTGCTACTTAGGTTATTCTGATTTTTATACTTTTTCTGGTTTCCATGGAAACAGTTTGAACTTAGTGCATATAGGGATAAGGAATCTTTTCAGACCTCTATCTCAAAATCATAATTGAAAAATAATGTCAAGAGGACTGAATTGGAAACTGGATTGAAAGTTGGAGAGGGGGACATCACAGTGCATCACATGCACATATTTCTAGTTTTATACAAGGTGGCATGAAATTAGTAAGGAATGAACAAACAAACCATATCTGATCAATAGATGACAATGATAATGGTATACGGCCACTAAGTATTTTGAAGCTTTTAATTCTCCTGATTGACCGCTCTACATGAACGCAGTGTTTAGCAATTTTCTGTGTTTGGAAAACATCATGTTGATTCATCTGAACTCCAGATTTTGCAAAAGGGGGGATATTTAATTTCAGACTTGTTTCCTCAACCTCCTTCACTATGTCAAACCCTTTGTCAGCCATAATACCATCCCCAAATTTCAAATAACCCTTCTCCACATAAGTTCTCAATGTTGATTGAAAGCCAGATTTTCTTGAAAATTTCCTTGTCTGACATTGCCCCAGCAAATAGCATTGAACTAAATAGAACTGAACCCCGAGGATCTACAGCAACTAAAGCCTTCAGTGTGTTGGAAGATTTGTAATCACTATATGTTTGTGACTGTGCCTTTAATGATGATGATATGGGCTTCTGTATCTTGATCTCTGTGCAGTCAGCAATGATAAATGTAGTTGGAAATTCAGATTTGTAATCCTCTGGCATATGTTCATACAAAACATCTCTATGAGGCCATATAGAAACTTCCCCGAATCTCAGAAACATGTAATAAATCCAGGAATTAAAAATCACACCAATTACTTGTTGGGTCAAACCAAAGCGAAAAGCCAAATCTTGCAAATCAAAATGATTTCTCAGTCAAAAATAGCTGATTTTGAAATGACACATTCTTAATTTGGGACAAATTACCTTTTCCTATATAAGATAATGGACATTGATCTTTACATGGAACCAAAAATTTGAATATGGCAATGAAAAAATCTTTGGGATATCCTGTTTAATTCTGGATCAAATTGCCTTCTTCTAAAATGGAATCAATATCAAAAGTGACAGTTTTCAGTCTTTTAAGATTTTCACATTCTGCTTTCTTCTCTTCGATTAGCCTAGAGTTGTCAACCTGTTCGAGGGCGCTCTTGGATAGTTCTCTCTTCAATATTTCATTCTCGACAGCGAGACCCATTAGTTCCATAGGTTCAACCCCTGAAATAAATGCATGACAATTAATTGAATGAATGAATTCTGTATTTCTTATATATATTAATAAATCTTTCAGGCAAACTTCTTTGAAACAACTGAACTTCAACCCGTTGTTACCAAGTGTGGCAACCTAGTGTTCCCACAAGGCACACCAGTGACAAGTCAGGATTCGAGTACTGCAGCAAGGAATCTCACCCAAGAAGAGTGTGAAGCGGTTGAGTCCATTATGGAGTCAAGAAAGAAAACATCGACTGACAGCCTCTGTGTTTGGGACTATATTAAAACGCAAATCAATAAGTGATAAATTTGTGAATGCCTTGGCCTGTCCAAAACCATTTACTTCACCTCAAACTTCATATTGCACAAACAATGAAAAAATAGCCCTTGATATGTATATTTAAAAAAACAGGTTATCATGTCCATGATTATGGATTGATTGTTAATCGCAAATTTTCATTTTTAGGAGGAACCCCAGATGGGAAAGTTTGTGACAACAATGGAATCACAGGATTGATTGAAGTTAAATGCCCTTTTAGTGCCAGAGATATGCTATAAAAGGAAGCCATTGTATTGCCCAATTTCTGTTTAAAGGGGGACATTGCTGTAGGATATGTGTGCTGTGACCGCAGCGTGGCGAGGCCCGAGCGAGCCGGGTAGCGAGGTCACGTGACGCAAACTTGGTACTGGGCTTGACTGCAGCAGTCGGTAAATCCCTCCCCAATCAGGAATTCATAATCAAAACGAACTCATTCGAAATATTCACTCACATTTCATTCAGCGTATCTCATTTGTTGTTGTAACATTAGATATCGGTGGGAAAGTATATTCGTACAGTGTATCTGACATCGTGTTATATAAAACATTGCTTAAATTGATTTTCCCGTTAAAACGTTTTGTATATATTGTAATTTTATGCAAACATTATTCACCGCTCCTACATGCTTTATAAATAGTTATTTTATGATCAACTGGACTGGAATGATGAACAAACTCAGTGAAAATTACATGGAGACTACTGCAGTGTACACGCACACATATGTATATGCTTATATTTTGATAAAGAACAAATAAGACCGAATGCAATAATTAATAACAAGACGCAAAAGACGATTTAGGACAAGGTGATTTCTATATGAGTGTGGCAATAAAAAAACATATATTTCAAAATACACAAAGTCAATGCAAATGCTGCCTACATGAATGTATAACTCCAATATGTATCTTTATCGTATATAACGTCTTAATTTTGAAATATGTATATTTCTATTCCACGTTTAGTCCTGCCAGGACTCGTCAGTCCCGCTAATTTTCTATAGAAGTAAGTTTAACCCTTACGTTGCGCATATATATTTTACCATTTTTAGCCCCTGTGGCGGAATTTACAGGCTCGCAGCTCGCAGCAGTAGTTTGAGCTTAGGCACTAACGAGCTCTGCTGGCGGAATTTCCAGGCGGCGATTCCGGTACCGTTTTTACGAAATATACCGCATCTACATGGCGAATACGGGCTATATACGGGCGTTGAATACAAATTCAAGTCACGGCACCCGTACACAAATGGTTGCTTCATACCCGCATCTTTGAATTATATTTTTACTATTTTTCTTTACTTTTCTATTACTTTGTAAAGATTGTCTTTAATTCGGGCCTTATAACATCATGAATTTGGAGCGCGCTACTGAAATTTTTATATGGACTTGAAGACCAGATGTTTGTCTTTACAATGATATAAAAATTATTAGAATGCGACCTATGGTTATAATACTATTGTCATCTAAAGTTTGTCTTTATTTCCAGCTTTATGAAATCAAAACTCCTGAGCGCGCATATTGCAAAATTTATATGTGCTTGTAGACAATTTATTCCTCTTTACAATGACATAAAAATTATTAGAATACGACCTATGGTTCAGAAAATATAACCAACCAAAGGAGAGTGACGCTACCCCGACAGTACCACGTGAATGTGTCCCGACGCGCACCAAGTTACTGGCACCGCTTGGACTGGGCTAATTACAGTACCGTTACCTCCTTAAGGGTGCCAGAGCCGAGCGCGCGTGGAACTAATGGGTAGTAATGAGCACAGCATACACTTATCACCGCGGCGAACGCAATACATGTTGTGCGGTGTAAAGTTTGTCTTTATTTCCGGCTTTATAAAATCGTAATTTTTTTCGCGCGCATGCGAAACACGTATGTACTTGAAGACAATTTATTCCTCTTTACAATGATATAAAAATTATTGGAATACGTCAAATGGTTCGCAATATATGAAGAGCGTAAGGAAGGCACCCCCAGTACTTAGAGAATTCATTTTTGAAAAACTAACTTTTTGCGACATTTGGCGCATCACTTGCCGCATGTTTATTTTTCGCTGCGCATATACATATGATACATGGATTTGAAGACAATTTATTGCTCTTTACGATGATGTAAAAAAAAAAAAAATGCGCATCTTCGTTCGGAAGCTATAGCGTGCCAAAGGAAGGTACCCTCGGTACTTTGAGGCAACTTTTTGAGTATCGCGCATATCGGAGCACGTGCCGCAACCTTAGTTTTTCGTGCGCATGTGTAAATTTTATATGGAATCAAAGCCGAATCTTTCCTCTTTACCCTATGTAAGTTTTATGAAATTTGGCCACCCGGTTCAGCATTTATGGGTGTTATTTATGATGCGGTTCTGGCTGAACTTCCAATGAAAGCTCGCATTCACTTTCTCTGTCTCTTTGATAAAATAAAAAATATTTTATTTGCAATGACATACATTACAATGAAATTAAATTACATATATGTACAAATAGAAACACATATTTACCTGCGGCAGTGCGCAGAACAGCTTTAGGGACCTAACACGGTCTGTATATAATGATTATATACTGGTTGTCCACACTTCAGCTCTCTTTACTTTCAATTTTCTTCTTCTTCATTCCCTTCTTCATTTCTTTCTTTTTATCCCACCGGTATGTAATACCGTGGGATATAGTCATCGCCCCGTCCGTCTGTCCGTCTGTCCGTCCGTAATCATTTCGTTTCCGGAGCAGAACTCGAAAACCATTCATGATATCTTTCTGAAACTTTGCATGTGTATTACCCACCAACTGAAGTGGTGCCTTTTGATATTTTCAGATTTCTGAAAAAAATTTTTTTTTTCGTTTCCATAGAAACATGTTGAAGTTGGACTTTGTTCAGAGACAGGTTCGTTTCCGGAGCACAGCTCCAAAACCGTTCATCATATCTTCCTGAAACTTTGCATGTGTATTACCCACTAACTGAAGTGGTGCCTTTTGATATTTTCAGATTTCTGAAAATTTTTTTTTTTTTCGTTTCCATAGAAACATGTTGAAGTTGGACTTTGTTCAGAGACAGGTTCGTTTCCGGAGCACAGCTCCAAAACCATTCATCATATCTTCCTGAAACTTTGCATGTGTATTACCCACTAACTGAAGTGGTGCCTTTTGATATTTTCAGATTTCTGAAAATTTTATTTTTTTTCGTTTCCATAGAAACATGTTGAAGTTGGACTTTGTTCAGAGACAGGTTCGTTTCCGGAGCACAGCTCCAAAACCGTTCATCATATCTTCCTGAAACTTTGCATGTGTATTACCCATTGACTGAAGTGGTGCCTTTTGATATTTTCAGATTTCTGAAAATTTTATTTTTTTTCGTTTCCATAGAAACATGTTGAAGTTGGACTTTGTTCAGAGACAGGTTCGTTTCCGGAGCACAGCTCCAAAACCATTCATCATATCTTCCTGAAACTTTGCATGTGTATTACCCACTAACTGAAGTGGTGCCTTTTGATATTTTCAGATTTCTGAAAATTTTATTTTTTTTCGTTTCCATAGAAACATGTTGAAGTTGGACTTTGTTCAGAGACAGGTTCGTTTCCGGAGCACAGCTCCAAAACCGTTCATCATATCTTCCTGAAACTTTGCATGTGTATTACCCATTGACTGAAGTGGTGCCTTTTGATATTATCAGATTTTTTCTGAAATTTTTTTTTTCTGTTTCCATAGAAACATGAGAGGGATGTTGGTTGTTGTTGATTTTGACTGCTTCTGGAGCAGAAGTCTAAAACCCTTAACATTCCTGAAACTCTGTAATACCCACTAACTGTAGTACGGTAGTAGATACACAAGTATCTGTAAAAGATGTGTTTTACAAATTTTGTGGAACCGGTGGGATATGTCATCTTCTGATGACTCTTGTTCCGTGGCAGTGATGTAAGCCCTGGAATAGTCAGTGGCGGTGTGGTACAGTTTGAAGCATGGTGCGGCGCACAGAGAAACATTACAATCTGTACATTCATAAGAAGACTCTCTGCCTACTCGTTTTTTCTTCCTTGCTGGCCCATTGCCTTCTTCTATCTGTTTTGCGAGGAAGGCGCGTTTTGCCTTAGAGCATACCACACACATCCTTGTGACGTTTTTCTTCCTTCCGACAGGCTCAATCTTCGTCGGAAAGTGACGTCCATGAAGACGAGTGACACTCTCATCGCTCACCCGTTTCCACCACTTCAGGGTCACTTGTTGACCAGTACTCAGCAAAGTTTCTCTGCACAACTAATGACATGGCTATTGTCATGGCTACAAATACCTTCATCTCTTCTGCGTTTGTGTCTTGCCACTGTTGCATTCTTGAACGGGGTCTTAGAATTTTGTCCTCCATTGCTTGTTTGAAATATCTATTGGTTTCCGTTGCCATATCCTGATAGTCATCATCATGTATAAACAAATTGAAAAAGTCAATAGGTTCAGGGTTCTCAGGAAGATCTATGAACTGGCGCAACCCAGTTTGACCAGTGAAAGGCAAGTTTACACGTGGCCGCGAACCATCCACCCACTCATCAAACGTCTGTGAATTATCTTGATTATATTGTGGTATGTCGGCAATCTCCTCCTCAAAACCACTAAAGTCTTCTTCGGTGGAATTACTGGCAGCTAGAATCTTTCTGGCAATCTCTGTCTCTACATCACTCAGAGCATCTGTGTCACCATGTTCACTATCTATTACAGTGTCCCGATCATATGCATCATCACTGTCTAAACCACTGCTATCATCACTGTCAGTTGACTCCATATCAGAGGCTTCATCAGCATGGATCTCGTTGATGAAGTCGTCGTCGCTTGAAACGGCTTCAAAGCTGCGTGTCCTAGTATGCAACTCCCTAGGCCGTCGCAGGGCCTTGCGTCCACGTCCGCGCAGCATTCTGCTTCAACCTGTAAATGATTGAAAATGCAACATATAACATGTGATTAGAGACAATAAACATACAGAGATAATGAATGTGAGCTTCATGGACGTTCATTTGCCAGTTTCAGAACCTCCCGGCGCATCTAGGACGACTGCGCCGCAGGCTTCTGACATCGCGCCGATTTTTCCGACGCATATGTCAAACGGACCATTTTCTGAGGCCCGGAAAATATACTACTATGTCAGGGAAGCTCGGGTTATCAGTTGCTAAATGACTTCTCTTTTCGAGAAGCAGAGCATCCAAGGAGCGGTCTCTCGAGGCGGAACCCGGACCCATGGGAGCATACTCCCATGCTCCGGGAATTCCCGTCTCCGTCTTCCGCGGCGGACCCCGGATTCAATCGCGGGACAGGTTTCCCATGTTCTCTTTTGAGAACGAGAGACTCCGAGGAACAATCCTGTGGGACGAACCCCGGATTCTATTGGGAATGGGTTCCCATGCCCTCTTGACATATATAGCAGAAACCTTTATACCTAGGAATGACACAAACCTTTATTTCAAAGTAGAAAAAAAAAAATAATTTGCACAAAAAGGTTGGGGGGTGGCGACCAAAAGCGGGGGGGGGGGGTCCGCGCACCCCCCGGTAGATATTTATAGTTGTGGGTCGGTCCCAAAGATGACGGACCACGCATATGTTCATGGGAATTTTTTCTCATTATGTCATGGCGAATCCCGTCGGAAATTCCCCTGCTCACGAAAAAACTAATACCTAAAAAAGTAATTGTGATACAAAAGAACTTTGGTAATAAAAGTGGTGAGGAATCAAATTCTCCATCTGCTCAGTTCAGTCCGCTACACTTATAAATAATTCTTCTAATCTTATTGAATGAAACGTTTTTTATTCAATAATGTAAAAAATAAAATAATAAATTCAATTCAAATGGTTTGGAAGGATGCGCCCTCGCATTTGAATTTTAGAAATGCAAACCTTTAGCAAATGGCATCAGTAACAAAAATGTTCACGCATTTTTAGAAACTCCTAAAAGTGAAATATTTTCCTGAGAAAATATTCCCACGAAAAGGCTTTTCCCCGAGCAACGGGTCCCGTACTCAAATATATTTTCGCTTTTATGTTATATTTTTGACAGTTGTTCATCGTTTATAAAGCTCTATATTTGCGTATCAAAGGAACAGTATTTTAGTTATATCTTATCATACTTCTTCACTTTTGCGTACATCAATATTGCGGGGCTTCGCGCATGCAGAGTTCTTCCCAAAAATATGCGCATCTTATATGGAATTAAAGACAATGTTTTCCTCTTTACAATGATGTAAAAATTATAAAAATCGGACTTGCGGTTCACAAGTTATAAAGTCCGTAATGATGATATATGCTAAGAGCGCCACTTATTCAAAGCCGAATATCACCTTCTGCGCAACACTTGGCGCATCAAAAGTTATTGCCGAAAATGCACGTATTTTATATGGAATTGAAGACAATTCTTTTATCTATATACTGATAAAAAAATTATGAAAATATCCCAAGTAGTTTCTTAGAAATAGAGTGCCGAGGCATGTTGGGGTAAATGCGCCACATGTCTAAAAATTCAAAAGTGCGAAAGTCGCCTATCTCTGTGCGATTGCTGTATTTTCAGTTTTGTTAGCGCAATTGCGATTTTTTTTATGGGAATAAAGGCCATTCTTTCCTCTTTATTTTGGTATAAAAAAATTTGAAAACAACCAATTTGTTCATATGATACGAAGTGTGAGAGAAAGGTAGCTTATCGCAATATCTTCCCGTAATTAGAGGCTATCTGCCCATGTGGCGGGACGCGAGACAGATAAGCATGTACGGGCCTATCTCACCCCGGGGCACTGCAGACACTTAGGTGATAATTAGCCGCCGGGCAGTGTAGCCATCGGAGCGAAGCAGGACAAAATTGGCCTTTTGTAAAGCTAATTATCGATGCGTTACGGGTCAACAATGCACACGCAAATTGGTGTGAATTTTGCTGGACGTTCCGACCAGACACTGAACAAAGCTTTCTCATGGCGGGCCGCGAAGCATAAATACAGCCATTCTCATGGAGCGATTCGCGGACACAGTCGACTCGGGACCCGGTGCCACAGCTAGCAAAGTAGCGAGACAGCTGTAAATTCTTCTAAGTAACCGATCCGGGATCCGTATTGAGGTACCTCGGAATCGCTTATAGCCCGCCCGGATAATTCCGGGACCCGCAAGTTAAGGGTTAATGTTCAAGAAAAATGTGATATATGATAAGTAACCATGATTAATTTCAAATAGAAATGAGAAGGGAGTTTTCTTTTTCGGTACACATTTTCTTTCATTCCGTTCTAACATTATAATGTTATTTGGGTAAAATCTATGAAATGTAAGTGTAGAATGCTATATTTAAAAAAAATTAATTCTATATTGTTGAGAAGTTAGTCCTGAATTTAACAATCTCTAATTACACTTAATGCATTAACACCTTTTCTTTGATGCCGGATATCTGCCACTTGGCCGGTTCAATTATATAAGAGGTGGCGCATATTGCCAAGGTCCTGTCATATGACGTAACTGACGACACTAAACCGACCCTTCGTTGATTGAAGAAACACATATAGGCGACATTCAGTCTAGACACAGTGAGCCAATAGAAGTAAAGAACATTATATTCAACCAATGAAATATAGGAATATGGTTAGCTTCGTTTTTCTGTTGTTTCGTCGGTGATCGCAGCCAGCCTTTCGCTATGTATGATGTACACCAATGTACATGGATTAGCAATCACGCTGACAACAGGTTTGTTATTTAAAACATTGAAGACATCGGAAATTATTATTTACATGCGAACTTGTTAGGCAACCATCACAGTATAAAACAATTTGTTGATAGCTATTTATTTCTTTGAATCTGTAAAATGATTATATGGAATGGATACGTTGAATAACACTCGTTTTTCGTTGAGAAGGATTAGCAAAACATCTTGGCTTGTTTGTCGATCCAATTTTGTATAATTATGGAAACACATTGATGAAAAGCATAAGCATGTAAAACAAAACAGACATTTATAGTAGTAGTCTTTTAATTATATTCGGTTCAGTAAGACCCCTGGACGCTGTCTGTCTTCGCGCAAACGCAAGGTGCGTATAGCAGACAGAACACTAATTGAGATTTTCGGCTCGCCACGGTGTAGTGATAATTAATCTTGGATCGTTTAAATTACCCCCAAAGTGCTCCTTTAAAAGAAGATAATGTGAATGACCTGTGTTTAAAAACTGACCCTCAATATTATTACCAGGTACAAGGTCAGCTCCTGACTTCTGGTGCACCATTCTGTGACTTTGTTGTATATACAAGAAAAGACATCTTCATTCAAAGAATACTACCAAATTATGTTTTTATGCAGCAGTTGCTTAATGACCTAACCAAGTTTTATTGTGAGCATATGCAACCCTACTTGATCAATGAAATGTAAATACCATGTTTTATTCTGCTTAATATGTGAATTTAATGTTCCCATGGTAGATTCATTTTAAATGCCCCAGATTGGTGGATGGATGGAGGGATTTTTTTCCTGTTTGTCTGGAAAAAACATAACCTTTTGAGGTGAGTTAGGGTTAAACATCGCTTTCAGGAGTGCAGTAAAGTACTGGTTGAAAATATTATATATACTGGGTTATAGATTACCGAAGAAATGTTATAATATGATGATGTTGTATGATAAAAATAGAGCCGAGGGCTCTGTAGCTCATCAGGATTTCATTGATTTATTATCTAAGGTTGAATATCTAAGTTATCTCAAGTAATACATTGTTAATAAGAAAAAAATAGGTTTTTAGATCATGACCCCTGTGACCCGTATTTGAAGTCACAGGGTCACCAATCCTACAATTAAGAATCACCTTTGACCAAAAAGTCTCTACACAACATTTCACCTTTCTAGAGCTTTACATACTTGAGATAAAGATGAAAATAGGTTTTTGGGTCATGACCCGTGACCTAGATTGGGGTCACAGGGTCACACAATCTACAATTTAGAATCCCCTTTAGCCAAGGAGTCTGCACACAACTTTTCAGTTCTCTAGACCTTTTGGAACTGGAGAAGAAGATGAAAATAGGTTTTTAAGGATGTGACCCCAGTGACCCAATTGGGGGTCATGGGGTCACGAAATCTACAATTTAGAATCCTCATTGGCCAAGGAGTCTGCACACAACTTTTCAGCTCTCTAGACCTTTTGGAACTGGAGAAGAAGATGAAAATAGGTTTTTAACGATGTGACCCCTGTGACCCCATTTGGGGTCGAAGGATCACGAAATCTACAATTCAGAATCCCCATGGGCCAAGGAGTCTGCACACAACTTTTCAGCTCTCTAGACCTTTTGGAACTGGAGAAGAAGATGAAATAGAATGTTTAAGGATGTGACCCCTGTGACCCCATTTGGGGTCATGGGGTCACGAAATCTACAATTTAGAATCTCCATTGGCCAAGGAGTCCGCACACAACTTTTCAGCTCTCTAGACCTTTTGGAACTGGAGAAGAAGATGAAAATAGGTTTTTGAGGATGTGACCCCTGTGACCCCATTTGGGGTCATGGGGTCACTAAATCTACAATTTAGAATCCCCAGTGGCCAAGGAGTCTGCACACAACTTTTCAGCTCTCTAAACCTTTTGGAACTGGAGAAGAAGATGAAAATAGGTTTTTGAGGATGTGACCCCATTTGGGGTCACGGGGTCACGAAATCTACAATTTAGAATCCCCATTGGCCAACGAGTGCACATAAAATTTCAGCTCTGTGGAGTTATTGGTTCTGGAGAAGAAGTCGAAAAGGCGAAAAGTTTACAGACGGATGGACGGACAGACGCCGGACGCCATGCCATGCCATAAGCCCATCCGTCCGTCTGTAAACTTTTTGCATTTAGTCTTCTTCTCCAGAACCACTTGGTCTGAGGAGCTGAAATATTTTGTGCGAACACCTTGGCTTTGCTCACAACCCCAAAAACCTATTTTCATCTTGATCGTCAGCAAACGATAACCATCAGTTGCAATAAACCTTATATTGGGTAGGCTAAGGTTGTTTGATATGTTACAAACATTACAGGGAGTGGCATCCCTGCCCTGCTGAGCCAACAAATGAAACATATCATCATTCATCCTGCTACATCAGGCTATAAGGAGAAGGTTCATAGTCACTGTTATTCAACAACTATTCTTCAATAAATTTTCCCAAAGGCGGGGGATATGCCCGACTCTGTCTGCTTGTTATCATTCAAATGAATAAGAATAATATTTGCTCAAGGGAGTTAATAAGCATTTCGGGGGGGTGGGCAATGAGCTGAAAATATGAACTAACTTTGAAAGGGCTAATGTCTTTATAACAGTAATTTTACCAATTAGGGTCAATTAACTTTCTTTTTCTTCAAACTGCAAATTATCTGTTTATTTCTTCTAATCTTTTTCTTGTATTGATCACCCATAAATCAGCAAGATTGGGGGTAAAGGTGATTCCAAGCACTTCTTTCTCCATAGTTGATATAAACCAAACAAGAGCCTGATAGCACACATATTTTTCTAGTCATCATGTTTACAAGGATTTTTTTTAGCAATTTCAGAACTCATGACTTTGACCTTGAATGTGAACATGTCAGAATCATTCACCAGGTGTATAAGATTGAAGCTATGTATTTAAGGTGTTGATACCTTCTTGGAAAAAAAGTTATTAAGTGATTTCAGAACTGGTGACCTTGACCCTATCTCGTGACCATGACCTTTGATATTCAAGGTCACACAATCAATGATCACTTTTCTTTGTCTGTAACAATTAAGTAATGATTCAAAGTGTTACCAGTTGAAATAAGACATTTTTGCAAATGCATGCTTACCGGTAAGTTGTTACATCGCTGTGACCTTGACCTTTGACAGATGTCAGCAAAAACCTTTTCAAATCTTGGCCTTTCTCCATAGTTGATATAAACCAAATAAGAGCCTGATAGCACAAATAGTATTCTAGTTATCATGTTTACAAGGATTCTTTTAGCAATTTCAGAACTCATGACCTTGACCTTTGACCTTAAATGTGAACATGTCAATATCATTCACCAGGTGTATAAGAAAGAAGCTATGTATATGAGGTGTTGATACCTTTTTGGAAAAAAGTTATTTAGTGATTTCAGAACCAGTGACCTTGACCCTATCTTGTGACCATGGCCTTTGATATTCAAGGTCACACAATCAATGATCACAATTCATTGTATATAACAATCATGTAATGATTCAAAGTGTTAATAGTTGAAATAAGACATTTTTGCAAAGCATCCTTAAAGGAACACTGTGCTCCTGAATAAAACACTGGAAAGCGTAAATTCAATTAGTGGGAAAATGGAACTAGCGTTACTCCTACGCAGCTATGTTTCCGTTGCGCAGTGGCCTACTCGCCACTACTTGCCGTACAAGCGCGAATATGAATGCATTTTAATCGAAACAAATACTTCTAACTGTCTGTTTTGTTTTACATGGTAATTGTCTCTTATCATGAATTTTCATGATAAAAAAAAAGAAGGGAATCGGCAAACTAGCTAAAGGACTTACGTATCGCTCTTCAAGAAACATGTATCTATATATCATTTTGTAAATAACAAAAGTACAATTGTGATGATTTTGCAAGTATTTCGCATGCGAATATAGCAATATACAATGATGACAAAGATTAGAATAACGAACCTGTTTTCTCCATGAGCTTAATAATCCATGTACTATAATAATCGTCCTATGTCAGCGATAAGTTATTCTTCAAATGCCAAATCTGCTTGTTGGAGGTTTTTCGCCAAAGAACACAGAATACAAAGCTCATCCTATCCCTAAATTCCATTGGTGGAATATATGTTCCAATCTTTCAGTGAACGTTTAATTGGCTGACAAATATCTAGACTGACAGTCGCATTAATGTTATTTCATGATTGTTTGTGTGTCACCAAGACCAGACTTTTGACAATTAACATGACAATTGAAATGCCGCCGGTCACCGACATGCCATTTGTTATATAATTAAACCGGTCCAATAAGCTTGTTATCTGTAAAAACATAATTACACTACTCAGCGTATATGACTTTGTTCAGCTTAATTGCGTAAACTAATTTGCTGTCACAACACTTCTCTCCTTTGAAGAAACATCTATATGGTATGTTAAATTGAGAATTTGTATTGGAGCTATCATCGTATTTACCCTACCATTACGTTTTCATTTACGAGAGTGTGTATTAGGCTGCATCTGGTAACATAATTCATTCATTCGATCGTGTTCTATAAATGTGTATAATCATATTGTATATGTGTGTGTGTACAATGGTGCAATCTTAATGTTAATTTCACTGAGCTTGTTGAAAATCTTATACATAAAATATTTTGTTTATGGTTTGCATTACATTAAAATATGTTGATTGACACACTTATAATTATAGTAACCTTTTATATCTGATACACAATGTAACTTTATTACACTTATTGATATACTTTGTCACTGATATTAAACGTATATACAATAGTACAAGAGTAAACGAATGTTTCTTTACAACATGTTTCAATATAACATCCATATTGCAAGGAAATGCTTGAGCAAAGAACCACGAAAATTGTGTACTGCTAAAATCCATCCACAATGTTATCGTTAAATCTAAAAGATTTTCGGATTTTTCATGAATCAATCTTTGTTTCTTAATTATTTCTTATCATCTATTGCCTTGCTGTTATGTAACGTTCAACATCTTTAAAGTTTCACGCCTTCAATTGTGTCTTGTAATCTGGTACCATATACATGCCTGTTGGTTTAATATTTTATGATTGTTCAATGTATGCAACTTATTTGTTTGTTTGGTGTGTTTGCAGTTTGTTGGGAGAGGCATTTATGCAAGCATTTTTTTGCTTGTTTGCCGATTCCGTCACTTTTTCAGTGTTTTAATACGTTTAAACTATATCAAGCGTTATAGCAACAAATAAAAAAACTTTAAATGAAATGTAAGATTAAACCTTGATTTTTCGCCAAACACGGAGACATATTTTCAGGAAATCGATGTCACACTATTACCTCTCTTATGCATTCCTTGAAATCATCCAGTAGCTTTTTAATTCTATTATTAGTATTATTAAGCACCTTGATAAACTACAGCTTTCTTTGTGAAATATCGTAATAAATTTGTTGAAACACAATCATGGATGAACATCACATGAAGTATGGTTATAATAAACAACATATACGCGTGTATATGTACTTGTAACCCTGTTTGTCAACCCATCTTTCCATGTAAGATCCTGAAATAAATGCCGTTTAAATAATATACCAGTACTTACATTTACATTTAATCCCGTATGTGAAGTTGTATTGTGGAAGAAGACTCCGTAATATTGTATCAACAACCTGTCAATTAATTGCGAGTTGAAAATGGTTATATTAATTTTGTCTCATGATGATATAATATTATCAGTAATAATAATGTTAATAAATGTATAAAAACTTACTCTTCAAATACGTCATCTGAAGCCTGAACAACTCAGGAAGAGGTGTACATATTGGTGTGTGGTGAGATGTTTTGGGTGTAAATTACTTTGTCAGCGACTTATCTTTTTCTCTTCACCGGCATTTTCTATTCGTCACATTTTTAGCTCATCAGGCCTAAAAGGCCCGATGGGCTTATGGCATGACATGGTGTCCGGCGTCCGTCCATCCGTCCGTCCATCCATCCATCCGTAAACTTTTCACTTTTTCGACTTCTTCTCCAGAATCAATGACTCCACAGAGCTGAAATTTTATGTGCAGACTCCTTGGCCAATGGGGATCCTAAATTGTAGATTTCGTGACCCCATGACCCCAAATGGGGTCACAGGGGTCACAGGGGTCACATCCTTAAAAACCTATTTTCATCTTCTTCTCAAGTTCCAAAAGATCTAGAGAGCTGAAAAGTTGTGTGCAGACTCCTTGGCCAATGGGAATTCTAAATTGTAGTTTTTTTTATCCTGTGACCCCAATCTAGGTCAAGGGTCATGACCCAAAAACCTATTTTCATCTTTATCTCAAGTATGTAAACCTCTAAAGAGGTGAAATGTTGTGTAGAGACTCTTTGGTCAAAGGTGATTCTTAATTGTAGGATTGGTGACCCTGTGACTCCTAATACGGGTCACAGGGGTCATGATCTAAAAACCTATTTTTTACTTGTATTACTTGAGATAACTTAGATATTCAACCTTAGATAATAAATCGATGAAATCCTGATGAGCTACAGAGCCCATGGCTCTATTTTTGCTGTTTTGTCAGACACATGATTTTATCTATTTCACATTTTATGATGCTAATACAACCTGTACCCACACCGTTTTCTTATTGTACTAATTGTCTGCAAAGGTAAGGATAATAAATGAATCTAAATCTGAAATGTCTCGTTTGTTTGAACAACCAATCGTTCAGTTACCTACCAAACTATTTATTAATACATGCAAAGCAAAATATAACCTATATCCAGGCATTTTTAGTACGAGTTACGTTTTGATTACGAATCCCGATTAAGACGAGTTTACTTTGGATACGAAAAGCCGGCGATCGCTCGCCTGCACCTAGTTTGCGTCACGTGACCTCGTTACACATTGCGTAACGGTCTCTACCGCAGTCTCAAGATCGCTTGGCCCAGAGTTCCTTTCAAGGGAGACTGATCGGATCTGCGCAAAACCTAAAGATCGAGTAAATGCCGGGACAGGCTCTTTGACTTTGTTATTGTTTTTACCGGAAGTTGCGTTGTATTCTGGGAAATACTTTGACTGGTTTCACGATTAATTTGCGCCGGAAGCAATTGCTCGCCTGCTCACTGCCGGATGTAAAGTACTATAAATAGCCAAGATGGCGTGGGTATCTTAAATATGTTTATATATGTCTCCTTCCATGGTGTCCGAGGCATCAAAAATTTCATTGTACTTCTCAGAAATGTTAGAAGGAATAATGGCTCATAATTTTCGACACTTGTTGCTTTCGAGTAGGTTAGACTCTAGTTCAGATAATCTAAACGTCGGTTTATGTGCGATGACTGCGCACCCAACGTTTAGAGTCTCAAGCCTATTTTATCATCAGCAGTGGGCTGGCGGTATTATCTTCCGTGGTGTTTTTATTTCTACGTCAATAAAAACGAATCATCGGACATAAATCGGCACACGGATCGAAAGATGAACCCTTTGGTTACAATTTCCGATCGCTGTCTCACCTTAAAAAAAAGGGTCAGGGAAAACCCTAACACGTGAAGGCTGATATCCCAGAATGCACTGCAATGCCTTTACTCGCGCGTATAAATCGCGAAAATCGATGTGATATCATGGTTTAAGTGTATCTTGACCTGAAAAAGTCTTGAAATATGTCTTTAGCTCTACTCTTAGTTATGATTTTTTGCAATAAATTCGAGACAATGCGTATCACCACGGACTTAGTAAAAATATAACTACTGTTATTGAAGTCCGTGGTATCACATATCAAGTTGTTTTGTTTTTTTATCAATTATTAATTTAAAACCAATAAAATTTACAGATTAAAATTATATAACGATATTTATGGTTTTCTCCTGAGATTAGTCTCTTTTTTTGTGGCTCACATGAAATGATAAAAACGCTACTATATAGTATTTTGTCTCAACTTCATTGTGTTTTATTCCTGTATCAACAACATATAGGAATTAAATGTAATTAGATATAACAAATTTTGTTAATTCCTTACATTCCACCTGATGAAGAACTGAGTATATACTCTAAGACATCGTTTATTTTCAGATTAAAGAAGTTATTATCCAGAAAATCTTCCTGTTCTTACATACCACCATGCAAACTGTAGACAATTTTCAACCATGATGTGTTTTTAAGTAAATCCATCATTAAGGAGAATAGAGCAATACTATAAATATTATCCACTAATCTATCTAGTCCTGCACTGTTTAGTTGAGTAACTGATGTGCGAAGACCAAAACTGAACTAAGCGTAATGCCTAGAGCCCCAGTCACGATGCAGAACGTAGTTAACTGTACATAAGATAAGCCTAGTAATCCGTGGTTATCCGTATTCAAAACGTAGACAAAGACGTAGTTTGTGATTTAACTTTTGAACATATTCAAAGTTTAGATTGGACGTATTGAATTGCAAATTTGAACTTAATTCATTGTAGTTAAATCTAGTTAAGAACTTAATTAAACGTATTATAACTTGTCCCCGAATGCCTACACCTTACTAGGTATTTAAGTCCTTTAATTACTACAGTAAATTACACTAGTATCATTTAATTTAATTTGAAGAACGTTTCAGAACAGAAGACTAGGTGTTAGTACGTCTGTCTACGTTATCAACATATTTAAACTACGTTTTGGTAGGTTTGTTATTGACGCACTGACGTAAAAGTAAGTTCCCATACGTCTAACTACGCTCAAGGAAGTATAATTACGCTGAACTACGATAAATCACGCCTAACTAGGTACACGTACTGAACCATGTTGTTATGAAACGTTAACTTAGTTGCGAAAAATGCACAAAGTTCCATCAAGTTAGAAGTTTGGTTGCTACGTTCAATGAACTTGTTAAACTACGTAAATTAAAGTAAGTGTGACTGGGGCTTGAGTCACACCAATGTGGTTCTCACTACGTTCTACTCCGTCCAAAAATTATTGTAAAAAGACCTCGAACGGGACAGAAACGGGAAACTTGTGTACATAACTCTCCATACTACGATCCAGTACGTTTACAGACAGGTCTCAGGAAGTCCATCCCGTCTTTACACTGTCCTCTGACAGTTGGTGCCACGTTGAAATGGAATGATATTGCCCGTTCATAACGTTTTCAATTTGTTCAGTCCCGTTATCAGTCAGTATATATCAGTTCTCAACTAAATCTATCTCGACACCATACACGTTGCGAGAAGAATCATTTATGTTGACAGTTTAGGTTATTATTATTGAAAACTGTTGTCGACACATGTTCAAATGTTAGATGCACGGGAGGCAGAATGAATAGTATAAGTATAATCCCAGTTATGTCTGTAAATGTGATTTCAAGGGATTAAAATAGTGGGTAATATGAAAAGTTGGAATTCAAAGTGAATAAATGTTTCAGAATTTTTATTTAAATTATATATTTGGATGGATCGAATAATAAATATATTATCAATAAACTAACAGTAAGTAATTTTCTATGATAATAGACATATTATCAGTAGTATGTTGGATGAAATGAGTAACTACTTCAATTGATTGAATTCAAATAAAAAAGCAGATTGATACCTGTCGTGTTGTTTGTGTTTTTTAATGATTTGAAAAGTCAAAACTTACTATGTATTGTTTTGTGATTTGGGGCTACCTGGCGTCTTCGTATCTCAGGAATGAAGTTCCAACTCGAGTCCATTCTTCTTTAATTAAACTAATTATACATAAAACTGCTTAAAAAGCTTACAAAGAATAAACTTGGTGAAATTTTCAGGCCGATACACGCCTGGCACTTTCACACAAACAAACAGACCGCATGGCGTCCTTTTGCCAATACGACTTCCGGTACTTAGAGTTATGTGCCCTTGACTCTAGGCATAAAGTGTCTAAAGCGTCGTATAATGTCTTTGGTTGGCACTGGGAACAGCCAAATGAAAATAACTCAAATTAAAAGTCTTTGGAATAGCCATTCCAATACACCGGGAGGACAGGCGTCGCTGTGATCAGAGTCTTTAACTTAAATCACACTTGTGAAAAAATTACTTGTGAAACTTATGGTTGAGAAACTTTAACTTTAACCTTAACTTTAACAATTAAACAGTTCAGATTGTTAGAAACTTTAATCTTCATCTTCGTTGAAAGAACAGTCTACAGGCACCAACATGGCAAGGCGTTGAACACTTCTGGTCACTGTAGTGTCCTTCACTCCAGTGTAGACTGAGGACTTCTCCCCAACTCGATGATTTTTGTAGGTCAGTGTGATCTTACGCACCTTCCCATCACTGCTAGGGAAGACTTCTTTTATGAGTCCCAGTCTGTACTCTCCGCGGAGTACAGATTTGTCTTAAACTAGTACCACATTGCCTGGTTTAACATTGCGATGTGACATCGACCACTTCTGTCTGATTACTAGACTTGGAGCAAACAGTTCAGTCCACTTTTGCCAGAAATCATCTGTGATCTTCTGGACAAGACGATACTTGATTGAACTGACCATGTTGGTTGCCAGCCACCTGGATTCTCGGCTGTAGCACGTCCCAGCAGTAGGCAGTTGGGAGTGAACACATTTATGTCAGAGTCCTCACTTATTCGAGCTCCTATCGGACGTTCGTTCATCAGGTTCATTATCTCAGCACACACTGTCAGGAACTCTGAGGCGATCAATCGTTGATTGTGGACTGCAAAGTGGATGGCCCTCTTGGCTCCTTTGACAAGTGACTCGACTGCTCCTTGATGCCATGGACTATCTGCAGGCCCAAAGATCCACTTGAGACCATTTTCAGCACTTTCCCTTGTAACAGTACCTTTGTCTACTTTCTGCCATGCTTCTTTCAACTCACGGTCAGCTCCAATCAACTGAGTTCCTGGGTCACTGTACATGGTGTCTGGCCAGCCTCTCATACTGACAAATCTGCTGAATCCCAGGAGGAAGGACGATGTGTCATACCCAAACACAGCTTCTATGTGTACCGCCCGTGAAGCAAGATCTGTGAAGATCACCCCATAAGCCTTTCCGGTTGTGCGTTTCTGTACTTCACCTCTGATCTTGTATGGTCCAAACAAGTCAACCATCACATGATTGAATGGTGTTGATGGCTTCAAACGTGCTTCCGGAAGTGGGCCCATCGATTGGCAGAGTAATGTTGGCTCTCTCAACTTGCACATTTGACAGTTACTTTTTACACTTCTTGCTAGTTTGTCGCCATGAGGTACCCAGTAGTTCTGCCTGAATCTTGCCAGAGTAGCATTTTGTCCTCTATGTCCCGTGTCATGAGCTTTCTTCATGAACAGCCTTGTCACATGGTGGCCTGAAGGTAGTAGTTTCTGCAGTTCTGAGTCTGATGTCATTGCATTGAACCTTTTCATCCGTTCACCAACAGTCCATATTTTATCAGCCCCCTTCACTGGATTGAGTCTTGAGTAGCGACCACTTTTGCCGCAACTTTCTTGTAAATCATCAAGGATTGTAGACTGAACATCCCTGGCAATCTTTTCTTCTGCTTTACGAAACCCTTCTGGAGTAACGTGTATGCTCTTACCCCCTTTTAAGGACTTGTACTTGAACATGTTCTGAAGCCTGGCAATCACCCATATCACGCGGTTGATTGTGCTGAATCTTGAGTAGTCGATGAGAGCTTCTACAGCAAGAACTGTTGAGGTTGAGACGAGTTTCTTCTCTCCAGGAACTGTACCTTCTTGCTGCAGACCGAACTTCAAACCCCATTCATGAATTGGCCTGTACAGTATGTCTGGTCCTCTCCACCACTCAGAGTCTGGTGTCAGATAACTTGGGGAGCGACCTCTGGTGAGCCAATCTGCAATGTTGTTCTTTCCACTGATCCAAGCCCAACTTGACATATCACCATCTGTAGATGCTTGGATTTCTCCTATCCTGACACCTTCATACACTTTGAACCGAGTACTGGTCTTGTTGATCATGTTCAGCACAGTCTCAGAGTCAACTAGATGAAAGACTCTTTCAAAGTGAAATCTTGTCTCCGCCTCGACTGTGGTCCTTGCTCGTTTTGACAACACTGCTCCATTCAGTTCCATCTGTGGTGTTGACAGTCTGTTGATAGGCGCTATCCTGCTCTTGGCCATGATCAACCTTACCCAGTGACTTCCGTCTTCGAGAGTCCACAAGATGTATGCTGCACATCCATATGCAATGTTACTTCCATCACTCAGGATGACTAGACTTGGTGATCCAACGGCTTTGGACGGGTGTAGACATCTTTCATACTTTAAATCTGCTATCTCAAACATTGACTGGAAGAACTTGATCCACTTTGTTTGGAGACTGTAGGGAATGACATCATCCCATCCGAGCTTCAGTTCCCATGTTTCCCTTAAGTACACCTTTGCTAGGAGTGTAGATGGACTGAGAAATCCCAAAGGATCGTAGATGGCCTGCTCTAAAACCAACTTTGTTGGTATGCCTGCTGGTACGTCCATCTTCTCAAGTTCAGAGTTACTTAAAATATCATCACATCATCATCCGGTCTCCAACCAAGTCCCAATACTCTGAGATTGTCCTTGGTTCCTTTGAGTAAACCTTTTGAAGAATTCTTGTGATCTTCGTCTTTTCCACTGAACTGCCAACACTTTACTTTAAACCCTCCTTTGTTCAACATGGCTTCGGCTTGTGAAGTGATCTGCTGTGCCTCAGTTTTGTCTTTAAATGAGTCTATGAGATCATCCATATAACTTGATTTGGTAAGTAGATGTGCGGCTCTAGGACTGTCTGCCTTGAACATCTCTGCTGTTTTGTACATTGCCTCAGTGCTGATCGCTGGAGCTGGTGTGTCGCCCATGTTCACACGTCCAATGATGTAAACATCTGGTTGTCTGTCTGTTTCTAGGATGCGCCAAAGGAAACGATGACAATGCTGTTCAATGGATTCTAAGTGTATTGAATTGAACATCTTCCTGATGTCTCCCACAACTGCAACTTCCTCTTCACGCCATCTCAGCAAGAGCCCCACCAGGTTGTTAAGGTAGCAATCAGGCCCTTTAGCAAGACAACTGTTCAGGGAAATACCTTGAATGACTTGACTTGAGTTGAATACAATGCGAACTGGTGTAGACTGGGACTTTGGGTTCTGAACTGCTAGGTGGTTTATGTAAAACTTTGGACCATTCCAATCTTCCAATTCCTTTTTTGAAAGCTTTCTTGCTACATCTCTTTCCACCATGTCTTCAATCTGTCTGTTATACATTGCTGCCCATTCTGGATCTTTCTTGAGCCTTCGTTCAGTGTTCATGAGTGTCTGGTAGGCAACGTGATAGCTGTCTGGGAGTTCCTGTGGGTTGACTATCCATGGGTAACTGGTGATCCAACAACTTCTTTCGCTGTCATAGCGTAAGTTTTCCTGAATCATTCTCAGTTCTTGTTCCTCCTTGAATGAATATGTATGTCCAACAGTAGGACACTTGCCGCAGCGACATGCACCACAACGTGGCGTGGTTCCAATGCAGAGTTCTTCACCCATAATGAAGTTATGGGTATCTTTTTCCTTCGCCGCAGTCAGGAAAACACTTGTTGCTTCTTCAGACTTTGTACTTGGGACGTCATTCTGAGTTACACTCTTTGCTTTCCTTGAGGCTTTCAAAGTTGTAGACTCAAAATATGTATACAGAGAACTGGACGGTTTGGTGAATTCTGCGTGAGAGTATGTGTCACTTGAGTGTACTGTTTCCGAGGTCAGTAGGAAGCTTTCATGAATAGTCTTGGCAAGACAACTGTCAATGACTGTTTCTTCTTTGAGGTTTGGATGAGTTCCTTGTAGACAAATTCCTAATTCACGTTTCATTATGCTCAGATTCTCACCAGCACGAGCAACTTCTATCTTCGGATGTAGTCCAAAGTAATCACAACCGATGAGCATGTCGACTGTATCTGAACATCTTTGAAGTAGGTTAGAGTTGTAGTCTGGGAAAAGTTCTGTGAGTACTTCTCTGTTCAACTTGCTGACTTTTCCTGTTATCTTCTCCATCCCAAAAGCAATGACTGTCACCTTCTTGCCACATTGTGTTTGCAAACATATCTCATATTGACAAGTGTTGTAAGTCTTCTGAACATTACCCATCGTTGTAACTTCCAGGGTGAATCTTCTCAGTTTCTTGGCACACAGACGGTCAGCCGCTCTGTGAGTAATGTAGGTAGTGTTTGATCCACCATCGCAGAATATTGTTGCTTTCTTGTTCACTCCGGACACTTGTGCTTCTAGAATAGGATACAACGAAAGTGTTAAGGTTGCAAGGGTATGACTTTGTACTGTACCTTTAGTAGGGTCTGATGGGTTGGTTCCATTTGGTTGACTTGCTTCTTTGCATAGCAGACTGTGATGATTACTCCTCTGACATATTGAACAAGGTTTTCTGTTTGGGCAACTTGAGCGCGGGTGATCTCCAAAACATATGAAGCATGCGTAAGTTTCCTTCAAGAACTTGAGTTTATTCGAGAGTGCCTGTTTCTTGAACTCATAACAGTTGACTGTCTTGTGGGTTACATCATTTTGTCTATGGGCAGGGATTGCACATTGATGAAAGTTTCTTTGATACATCTTGTTGGGACTTTGATGTGACTCTCTGCTCTCTCCATGATTTGTCATATAACTTCTGTTGCGATCTCTCTGTCCACTTTTGTACTGGTCAGTCCAATGACTTCTAACTTTAGGCTGGGTCTCTGCCATCCTTGATACAATATCTCTTTCTTTTTCCAGAAATTTCATGAAAGGAACAATGGGTTTGATCTTGTCAGCTTGAGGTAAATCATGGTATCTTCTCATCCATTCAACTCTGACGTGATTAGTGAGGAGTGCTGAAATTCTGTCTACATCTCTCATGGTTATTGTGTCCAACTAACCTAGTTCTTCAAGTTGACTGTATGTAGCCTCAACTTCATCGATGAGTTCTATTAGGCTCCTGTAGTCCTCATCTTTAACTAGTTTGAGCTTTTGGAGGTTTTCAATAGCAGCTTGTACACTTGAACTTGTGTCATCAAAGTATGCTTCCAGTTTCTGCAACATGATATCGTAAGCTTCTGGTTTTGTTGCGAATACTGACTTGATACGCTGTGCAGCTTCACCCTTAACAGAGTGTTTGAGTTCATGAGCAAGTGCAGTCTTACTTGTGCAGCCATGTTCAGCTAATTCTCTCCAAACTGCTTTGAATTCAGGCCAATCTCTCCTTTGTCCAGAAAATGTAGGCAACGACAACTTCTTAAGTTTAACATCAGCTCTTTGGAAACTTGTGTTTGGTGTTTGAGGCATTGAAGCTAATTGAGACTGGTATGACATGTTTGGGGAACTTGTGTGGTTCATAGGTTGATTACCTTGAGTAAGAGGAACTGGGTGAATTGGTGTTGGAGGATTACTGTAATTCTCTGTCTTCACTTTGACTTCAACAGGCTTGGAGCAGGTGAAAGGGTCCATTTGGCTTGACTCTGCTTCTTTTAGTTTCCTGGGCCCACTTGCACAGAGCCCCCTTAGCCTAAGGTGATCGTAACTTCCCCCTTAGCCCTACGCTAAGGGCGACACCGACTTTAACAAAGCACCCTTACACTAAGGTGATCGTAACTAAGGTTGAAAAGCTAAGGTGAGTATGACCCACCCTTAGGCCTGTCGTAAATATGGCGTCATACATGTTGTGCACCAACTGGGAAGGAGAAGACAATGAGTTTAATATCAAACGAGACCGAATCTTCCGTGACCGAACCTCCCAGCTGGACTGCCTGTGTGACAGTGATTTGATCTGTCGATACAGAAAAATCTTCACCGTGCGTTTCATGCCATCGCAGGATTTCCGAAGGTGGTAGGGGCTATAGATGGCACCTTGATTCCCATAAAGAGGCCATCAAAGGACGAAGAGGCAGCCTACGTTTGCCGCAAGGGTTTCTACCATGCGGTAAACGTACAGGCAGTGTGCGATGCACAGCTGAGGTAAGTGTTTACAAATGTTTGCTTCTTAGAAGGCATATAAATAACAACCATTAAGAATTTATAATCATGCAAAAGACAATGTAAACATGTCCATAACACACGAAATGTCCATCGTGTTCATAGGCGGAAGTAAAATATATTTACATTGGATACGACCTTGACCCACGAATAACTGCAAGGGGCCCTTTCGAGGATTATTTTTTCAATGTTGTGATAAAATGGAGGCGTTATCATTATTCTATGAAGTAATAATTTTAATCATGTATAATTCGAAACATGTATGCAAGCAATAACCATTATAAAAAATCGTTTTGCAGATTCACTAACGTCGTGGTCAAGTGGCCGGGCTCTTGCCACGACTCATTCATTTTGAACAACAGTGCCCTCGGTCAAGCGTTTGACACCGAGGCGAACAAACCAGATGGCTGGCTGCTAGGAGATTCCGGGTAAGTTATTGTTAATATCTGATATTTTTTTGTTGACATATTTTTGTACTTTAGCCCTACATTCAGTAGATCTATAAAATGATGGATAACACTTGTTTTTAAAAAACTTATAATCATATGATTTTTTTTAATTTTTTATGATTTATTTTAATGTGACATGTAATGAAATGTAGAATTCATTTATCAATTTATTTATTGATTAAAGTAATTAATTCCATGATTCCAGTATGATCACAGGCATATTTAATGTAGGTCATTTTCAATATGTTATTTAATCTTATTTTGTAGATACCAATACTTACCATGTTTGTACTTATTATATATATACTGTACAGATATGTATGCCGTCCCTGGATGCTGACCCCATCCTGGAACCGAAATGTAGGGCAGAGGAGAGATACAACACTGCCCACATGAGGACCAGAAATGTTGTTGAGAGGGCTTTTGGAGTACTTAAGTCTCGCTTCAGGTAAGTTGTCGAAATGATATGTATTATTATTATTAATAATCATCTGTAGATGCATTAGAAAATATATTTCATACACAAGCATGTAAACATGTTGTACACTCACCAGCAAGTGAGAGCAGAAAGATAATTTTTAATACTTTATATCTTTGAATTTCATTTAATTTTAAATTTTTAAATAAATGTGATGTGAAGTAATAATATAATGCTGAAATGTTTAATTGTAAATGTTGGAAAAAACAGGTTCAATATATCAAAAATATTTTTTTGGATATTTTCAAATTTGAAAATCACTGTCCCAAAATTCAATGTCATTACCATCATACTGTTTTATATTGCTGATCACAGTCAAAAGGGAGACAATTCCAAGACTTACATCATGCTTTTGATAAATCCTTGATAGGGTCAGTCATAAATTACCATTTATCAGGTGCAAGTTAACTTGTAAGTTTTTTCATTGTCATTTGTAGCTTGAAGTTGAAGTTAATGTTATTGCAACCACTTCACCATAATTATTAAGTTTATAATTTTGTGTTAATAAATAGTTGATGGTAATGACATTTACATGTGAGACATAAGTTTTGAGTCAAAATTAACCCTTAACATGCGGGTCCCGGAATTATCCGGGCGGGCTATAAGCGATTCGTAGGTACCTCAATACGGATCCCGAATCGCTTACTAAGAAGAATTCACGGCTGTCTATGTACTTGGCTATGCCCCATACCGGGTCCCGAGTCGATTGTTTCCGCGACTCGCTGCATGAGAATGGCTGTATTTATGCCTCGCAGCTCGCAATGAGAATAAAGCTTTCTTCAGTGTCTTGTCAGAACGTCCAGCAAAATTCACACCAATTTGCATGTGCATTGTTGACCCGTAACGCATCGATAATTAGCTTTACAAAAGGCCAATTTTGTCCTGCTTCGCTCCGATGGCTACACTGCCCGGCGGCTAATTATCACCTAAGTGTCTGCACTGCCCCGGGGTGAGATAGGCCCGTACAGGCTTATCTGTCTCGCATCCCGCCACATGGGCAGATAGTCTATGCTTATCTGTCTCGCATCTCGCCACATGGGCAGATAGCCTCTAATTACGGGAAGATATTGCGATAAGCTACCTTTCTCTCGCACTTCGTATCATATGAACCAATTGGTTGTTTTAATTTTTTTTATACCAAAATAAAGAGGAAAGAATGGACTTTATTCCCATATAAAAATCGCAATTGCGCTAACATAACTGAAAATACAGCAATCGCACAGAGATAGGCGACTTTCGCACTTTTGAATTTTGAAACATGTGGCGCATTTACCCCAACATGCCTCGGCGCTCTATTTCTAAGAAACTACTTGGGATATTTTCATAATTTTTTTATCAGTATATAGATAAAAGAATTGTCTTCAATTCCATATAAAATACGTGTATTTTCGGCAATAACTTTTGATGCGCCAGGTGTCGCGCAGAAGGTGATATTCGGCTTTGAATAAGTGGCGCTCTTAGCATATACCATCATTACGGGCTTTATAACTTGTGAACCGCAAGTCAGATTTTTATAATTTTTACATCATTGTAAAGAGAAAAACATTGTCTTCAATTCCATGTATAATGCGCATGTTTTCGGGAAGAACTCTGCATGCGCAAAGCGCCGCGCCAAAAGGTATAATTTTCGCACTTCATAACTTTTGAACCGCAAGTCCGATTTTTATAATTTTTACATCATTGTAAAGAGAAAAACATTGTCTTTAATTCCAGATATAATGCGCATGTTTTTGGGAAGAACTATGCATGCGCGAAGAGCCGCAATATTGATGTACGCATAAGTGAAGAAGTATGATAATATATAACTAAAATACTGTTCTTTTGATACGCAAATATAGAGCTTTATAAACGATGAACAACTGTCATGACGGAATTTTGTTTCCAGTTTGGGAAAAAAAAATATAACATAAAAGTGAAAATATATTTGAGTACGGGACCCGCCGCTCGGGGAAAAGCCTTTTCGTGGGAATATTTTCTCAGGAAAATATTTCACTTTTCGGAGTTTCTAAAAATGCGTGAACATTTTTGTTACTGATGCCATTTGCGAAAGGTTTTTATTTCTAAAATTCAAATGCAAGGGCGCACCTTTCCAAACCATTTGAATTGAATTTATTATTTTATCTTTTACATTATTGAATAAAAGACGTTTCATTCAATAAGATTTGAAGAATTATTTATATGTGTAGTGGACTGAACTGAGCAGATGGAGAATTTGATTCCTCACCACTTTTATTACCAAAGTTCTTTTGTATCACAATTACTTTTTTAGGTATTAGTTTTTTCGTGAGCAGGGGAATTTCCGACGGGATTCGCCATGACATAATGAGAAAAAATTCCCATGAACATGGGCGTGGTCCGTCATCTTCGGGACCGACCCACAAGTATAAATATCTACCGGGGGGTGCGCGGACCCCCCGCTTTTGGTCGCCACCCCCCAAACTTTTTGTGCAAATTATTTATTTTTTTCTACTTTGAAATAAAGGTTCGAGAGGGCATGGGAACCCATTCCAAATAGAATCCGGGGTTCGTCCCATAGGATTGTTCCTCGGAGTCTCTCGTTCTCAAAAAAGAACATGGGAAACCTGTCCCGCGATTGAATCCGGGGTCCGCCGTGGAAGACGGGGACGGGAATTCCCGGAGAGCATGCTCCCATGGGTCCGGGCTCCGCCTCGAGAGACCGCTCCTTGGATGCTCTGCTTCTCGAAAAGAGAAGTCATTCGGCACCTGACAACCCGAGCTTCCCTGACATAGTAGTTTATTTTCCAGGCCTCGCGCCCGGTGCTACACGTCGCCGAGGAAATCAGAAAATGGTCCGTTTGACATTTGCGTCGGAAAAATCGGCGCAATGTCAGAAGCCGTCGGCTCCGTCGGCGCTTGCGGCGCAGTCTTCCTAGATGCGCCGGGAGGTTCTGAAACTGGCAAATGAACGTCCATGAAGCTCACATTCATTATCTCTGTATGTTTATTGTCTCTAATCACATGTTATATGTTGCATACATCTAACGCATTTTCAATCATTTACAGGTTGAAGCAGAATGCTGCGCGGACGTGGACGCAAGGCCCTGCGACGGCCTAGGGCGTTGCATACTAGGACACGCAGCTTTGAAGCCGTTTCAAGCGACGACGACTTCATCAACGAGATCCATGCTGATGAAGCCTCTGATATGGAGTCAACTGACAGTGATGGTAGCAGTGGTTTAGACAGTGATGATGCATATGATCGGGACACTGTAATAGATAGTGAACATGGTGACACAGATGCTCTGAGTGATATAGAGACAGAGATTGCCAGAAAGATTCTAGCCGCCGGTAATTCCACCGAAGAAGACTTTAGTGGTTTTGAGGAGGAGTTTGCCGAAATACCACAATATAATCAAGATAATTCACAGACGTTTGATGAGTGGGTGGATGGTCCGCGGCCACGTGTAAACTTGCCTTTCACTGGTCAAACTGGGTTGCGCCAGTTCATAGAACTTCCTGAGAACCCTGAACCTATTGACTTTTTCAATTTGTTTATACATAATGATGACTATGAGGATATGGCAACGGAAACCAATAGATATTTCAAACAAGCAATGGAGGACAAAATTCTAAGACCCCGTTCAAGAATGCAACAGTGGCAAGACACTAATGCAGAAGAGATGAAGGTATTTGTAGCCATGACAATTGCCATGTCATTGGTTGTGCAGAGAAACTTTGCTGATTACTGGTCAACAAGTGATGTTACCTCAACGCCTTTCTTCGCCAAGTGCATGCCCCGAGACAGGTTTTGGCTTCTTATAACCTACCTACACTTGGCTGACAACAGGAGGATGCCGGGCCGTAACACCCCGTGCTTTTCACCAATAAATAAACTGGGACACTTGTATAACCAGATAGTTCACCGTTTTTCAAGAGTGTATAAACCGCATCAAAACATTTCAGTCGACGAGGGCATGGTGCCCTGGAAAGGTAACTTATCTTTCAAAGTTTATCTTCCCGACAAGCCTAAGAAGTATGGGATAAAGGCTTTCATGTTGTGTGACTCGCACAACGGATACACTGGAAAAACGAATGAACCGGTTTCTGAAGGTGGCAAAACTTATGATGTAGTCATGGACTTGGTGAACGACTACGTTGGACAGGGGCATCACATCTTTATGGACAACTACTATTCGTCCACAAATCTGTACATAAATTTGTGGGAGCGGGGAATAGGTGCCACGGGGACGTTGAGAGCCAATCGAAAGGGACTTCCTGATTCAGTCAAGAAACCTAAAAAGAAAGCCAAGCAAGGGGACATGACAGTTTCTCACAACCATGGCCTACTCATTCTTCGCTACGAAGATAGAAAATCAGTGCTTCTCATGTCTACTGTTGAAGATACACAACTTGAACAAACAGGGAAGAAGAACCGGGCAACAGGGGAACCAGTTCTCAAGCCGCGCATTGTAACAACGTACAACAAGTACATGGGAGGTGTTGATCGGGCCGACCAGATGTTGTCGTACACACCGTTCCGAGTGAAGACCCTGAAGTGGTGGAAACGGGTTTGGTTTCACGTTCTCAACGTTGCCATGTTGAACTCTTACATCGTTTATAAAGAATACAGCAAAGATAAACCTCTAAAAACAAGTCGGGAATACAGGAAGGCTTTGGCGCAACATATAGTAACATTTGCGGACAAGGAACAAGTTCCATCACTTTGCAGACGTCCCCGTGGTCGGCCGAGCACGAGCGACGAGAGTGTCACTCGTCTTCATGGACGTCACTTTCCGACGAAGATTGAGCCTGTCGGAAGGAAGAAAAACGTCACAAGGATGTGTGTGGTATGCTCTAAGGCAAAACGCGCCGTCCTCGCAAAACAGATTGAAGAAGGCAATGGGCCAGCAAGGAAGAAAAAACGAGTAGGCAGAGAGTCTTCTTATGAATGTACAGATTGTAATGTTTCTCTGTGCGCCGCACCATGCTTCAAACTGTACCACACCGCCACTGACTATTCCAGGGCTTACATCACTGCCACGGAAAAAGAAAGAAATGAAGAAGGGAATGAAGAAGAAGAAAATTGAAAGTAAAGAGAGCCGAAGTGTGGACTAGTATATACACATTATATACATACCTTGTTAGGTGCCTAAAGCTGTTCTGCGCACAACCGCAGGTAAATATTGTGTATATTTGTACATAAATGCATTGTAATTTCATTGTAATACATGTCATTGCAAATAAAATATTTTTTATTTTATCAAAGAGACAGAGAAAGTGAATGCGAGCTTTCATTGGAAGTTCAGCCAGAACCGCATCATAAAAAACACCCATAAATGCTGAACCGGGTGGCCAATTTTCATAAAACTTACATGGGGTAAAGAGGAAAGATTCAGCTTTGATTCAATATAAAATTTATACATGCGCACGAAAAACTAAAGTTGCGGCACGTGCCCCGATATGCGCGATAGTCAAAAAGTTGCCTCAAAGTACCGAGGGTACCTTCATTTGGCACGCTATAGCTTCCGAACGAAGTTGCGCATTTTTTTTCTTTTTACATCATCGTAAAGAGCAATAAATTGTCTTCAATTCCATGTATCATATGTATATGCGCAGCGAAAAATAAACATGCGGCAAGTGATGCGCCAGATGTCGCAAAAAGTTAGTTTTTCAAAAATGAATTTTCTAAGTACTGGGGGTGCCTTCCTTACGCTCTTCATATATTGCGAACCATTTGACGTATTCCAATAATTTTTATATCATTGTAAAGAGGAATAAATTGTCTTCAAGTACATACGTGTTTCGCATGCGCGCGAAATAATTTACGATTTTATAAAGCTGGAAATAAAGACAAACTTTACACCACGCAACATGTATTGCGCTCGCCGCGGTGATTAGTGTATGCTGTGCTCATTAGTACCCATTAGTTCCACGCGCGCTCGGCTCTGGCACCCTCGAGGAGGTCTCGAGGAGGTCTCGAGGAGGTAACGGTACTGTAATTAGCACAGTCCCGGGGGGACCAAGCAGTGCCAGTAACTTGGTGCGCGTCGGGACCATTCACGTGGTACTGTCGGGGTAGCGTCACTCTCCTTTGGTTGGTTATATTTTCTGAACCATAAGTCGTATTCTAATAATTTTTATGTCATTGTAAAGAGGAATAAACTATCTACAAGCACATATAAATTTCGCAATATGCGCGCTCAGGAGTTTTGATTTCATAAAGCTGGAAATAAAGACAAACTTTAGATGACAATAGTATTATAACCATAGGTCGCATTCTAATATTTTTTATATCATTGTAAAGACAAACATCTGGTCTTCAAGTCCATATAAAAATTTCAGTAGCGCGCTCCAAATTCATGATGTTATAAGGCCCGAATTAAAGACAATCTTTACAAAGTAATAGAAAAGTAAAAAAAAAAAAATAAAAATAATTCGAAGAAACGGGTACAAAGCAACCATTTGTGTACGGGTGCCGCGACTTGAATTTGTATTCAACGCCCGTATATAGCCCGTATTCGCCATGTAGATGCGGTATATTTCGTAAAAACGGTACCGGAATCGCCGCCTGGAAATTCCGCCAGCAGAGCTCGTTAGTGCCTAAGCTCAAACTACTGCTGCGAGCTGCGAGCCTGTAAATTCCGCCACAGGGGCTAAAAAGGGTAAAATATATATACGCAACGTAAGGGTTAACAAAATTCAAATAAAGTGTATGTCCTTTTATATTTCATTCATCACAATATATATGATTACATTCTAAGCACTGAAAAATGTTAAAGGACACAAATATTTTCGCTACAACAATACAAATGGGCCCCTAGTTGTGAAATCACCCACCAACCTGATTTATTCAAGATGCATACTCTTATGTCATACTTAAAATGCATTGAGTATCTATTTTGTTATGGTAATTAGTGTATACATCAAAGAATAATTGTTTGTTTGTAGGTGCCTTCACAAGTCCACAGGGTGCTTGCAGTTCACCCCAGGGAAGTGCACCAAGATCATCCAGGCTGCCTTTCTCCTACACAACTACTGTGTTGCTCTCAGACTGCCTGAACCTGTCCCTCTGGAGGGGGAGGAGGAGACTGATGATCTGCAGGTTGATGTTGGGGCCAATCAGGGGGGTAATCGTGTAAGAACACAACTCATTACTAATTACTTTTCCTAAATGAGTAAGTGAGTGGGGAGGGCTGGATAGATTGATTGGGTGGGGTTAGTATGACCACTTCATGTAAAATTATGAATAGATTACTGAAAGGAATACAGGAATATGTTATTTTATTACTCGCCCGTGTACGATACTGCAGTGTAATATTTATACGGCAATATTAAACTAGTGTAATACCGCCGCGTGTATGACGTCACAATAGTTTGCGGTTATGACGTCACAATTGGAGTAATGTCGTCACAATAGTATCGGACTTGCAGGAATCATAGTTTCAGAGCCATGTCGGCTAGATTATATGTTGGCGAGTAATAAACAGAATACTAAACTCCCTTCTATTGAATACCATTTTATTAAACTCGTGAATTATTTGGTATCAAACTCGCTTTCGCTCGTTTTATACAAAATCATTAACTCGTTTAATAAAAATGGTATTAAATAGAAGGTCGTTTAGTATCCTCTATTAATTACTTAATTTTCAATAAATCATATTTACACTCAGACTGTGAAATAAGCATTTATTTTGAAAATACCCCCATTTCAAAAAAATATTAAATATTGAAAGGGAGACTGTAAGAATTGGGGATTTAATAATATTTATTTCAATATTTTCCTTTCAGAGTCTAAGTGTAAGAGGAGTCCAATAGAACAAATGCAAAAAAAAAGTCAGGTTTTGGATTAAATGTAAGTTTAATTCCGTACATAGCATTTACAAATTCAATAATTGGCAGAAAAGAAATCAGAAGACCTATATACAGGATGATATTTCTTATGTCTGACATGACATGTTTATATTATGATAAATATGTCATTGAATTGATGATTCCGTCTAACCTCTAAGTTCTTAACTCAAAAGTATGAAATTTTGTGCATTTACAAAAAGATATATACAATATATATTTTAAACACTGACCTCCTCAAGCACAATCTATGTAGATTGTGTATTGAAACATGAATGTATATTTCACATAACATATAGAACACTACCTTCAATATTACAAATTCTTGAACTTTTTAGGGCTTAGTCCCATGCGGGATTTGAACCCACGCCCTCAGAGTAAGTCAACTATTGCCAGCATTGACTGTACCAACAGCTTACCACACGACCATTTTCCTAGGTACAATGAGGTACAATCAGTGCTGAGGTACAATCAGTGCTGACGATAGTTGCCTTATTCTGAGGGCGTGGGTTCGAATCCTGCATGGGACTTGGCCCCAAAAGATACAAGAATTTGTACTATTGAAGGTAGTGTTATCCCAAATATAACCATGTTATATTTCTATATATCTAAATGGCAAGTATTTCTAGTACATTTCACATATTTCAGTGATGATTAAGTATGTTATACATGTTCTTGTAATTTTCAAACATTGCTTTCAATAAATTCTATTTTAATTTCATTTTAAATTTATTTTGTTAATTTTCTTGGGTGATATCTATATCTAAGTAAGTGGTTTAATACAATAATTTAGCAAATAATCTAATTGTTTTGTCAAGGTCCTGGATAATTGTACAATAATTTTAAAATAAATGTAACAACTGTGATCTTATCTTTAATTATATATCCAAAACATAATATCATTTGTGAAAACTGGTAATTTTTAAAAAAATAATTGTCATCTACCCACATTAACCTTTACATTTTTGTCAAATTTACCAACAACAGTATTTATGTTTTCATTTGCACAATTTAATGATAGGCGATAAACTGTATGTTTCTGAGATTTGTTCATCAGACAGGGTTCTGAGAGAATCAGCAATAGATTCAAGAGCTAAAGCTTGTCTGTGCTGGACTGCCATCAGCTCCATATGTTGTGTTCTCATGAGTTCCATTTTTTGTTGCTTTAAATTGATGAATTGTTTGGCAGTTTCTGAGAACAAACAAAATTCCATAAGTACATTCAACATAAAACATATGTCAATAACATGATCCACTTTAAAGAGCAACTTTAATAGATTTGTAAAAAGTCAGTTATCACAAATGAATTGAATTAAGCAACCTATGTCATTTTGTCAACTGTTACTAATTGTTTACAGATAAAAATTAAAATGTGTTGTTTCTGAAAGAGTAAAATTAATTATACCTGGCTTAGATGTTGTAGTTGGGTTTTGTTTCTGTTTGGAAACACTGGTACCACCAGGAACTGTTGGAAAAATATCATTGTAAAAATTAATTATTGATCTTTACCTGACTTTTTGTGCATGATATGACTATACAATTCACAAATACTTTTGTTATGTCCACCTTATTCACTTATGTATATTATCCATCATCAGTAATTTATTTTCATTTTAAGTAATTTTAACCACACCTGTGTAATATGTAAATATATTGAAAAATCTAGAGTAATGACACACTGTAATATTCTAGTTATAGCTATTTATAATTATTTTTAATGAGCAAAGTTCATTTGTGAAATTTCAATACAAATGTATATATCAATATATTAATTACTTATTAACATTTGATTTCATATATCAATACATTTACCTGGTTTGTTGCTTTTTGTTGGCAAACTTGAACTTTGCTTCGGGGTCTGCATCATCTGGCTTTGAATAGTTTCTGTTAAAGATATACATTAATTTAGTGATCTTAAATTGATACAAATACAGTCGTACAAAGATCAACATAAGTAAGGAGAAAGTACCATAAATGCTTGTATAAGCGCCCTGCGATTTTTAATTTAAAATATGTATTTAAACCGTCATTTATTCTAGGCATGTGATAATTCGAGGCAGGCGATTATTCTTTCTTCGCCATAAAATGTTTGTGAAATTTTAAATTATGAATATTGCGATTATTCAAAGATTTACGGTATACCTGGTGCTGGTTGCACAGGCTGCTCCACAGGGACAGCTGCCTCCCCTCCACTTTCAAGTTTCATCTCAACCACTGCTGCTTGAGATTCTGAAATGATATATATAATAACATTGTGACCCAATTTCCAGTCAATATGTGCAGGTTTCAAGGAAATATATACATGTATAACCAACTGGTGTTGCAAACTATGTCCATGAAATTATACAAATTATACCAATCAAATGTTATGATTGATGAAACATGTCAGTTAAGAAATTGTTGAATCGCTATGACTTGTATTCACATTATAAACAAATTTTATAAGATTTCCAGACAGTAAATGCTATAAACCTTTCATATTCTATTTTTATTGCAAATACCTCCATATAGCCCTGTATCCACACCTGCCTCTATGCCTATTATTTGGCAGTCCGGTATAGTGGACACCACCTGAAATAAGGCAATTCATAATATGTATTGACAGTAAGTTTTGTGGTCAAAATAACCTAATTAATATTATTTGTTCATTACTAATATATAGTAAAGAAACATAAGCAATTTTTAATCTTACTTTGTTTTAGAGGATTTGCATGATTATCTCTGATTATTGTTACTATATGTATTTGTAATATTGGTAATGCCTAATTACATGTACTCAGTCAAATGTCTATCATTATTTGATAAGGTCAGCCTTTTTGTAAATACTATAATACATAGAATACAATACTACATACCTTCTGTTCAATGTCTGTGAGCTGGGTTGGTGCAGGCCCACCCCCTGTCTTCTGCCCCTCTCTCCTCACTCCACAGGCCTTCTTCTTGACAACAGACCTTTAAATTGATGTGAAAATGAATTGATAGTGTTATCTGCTAATTTTTATTTGATTGACCTGCTAGAATCTTGTTGATAAGCATTTGAGGCATTATTATTTATGTATATTCCAAATAATGATTGCAAATAATATTAACATGTTCATTGTTCTTTTTAAAAACATATATATATGTGTCATATAAATAAACAATTCTATTTCAGTATACATGTGTTGATTGTTCTATTGTCACAAGAGAATTTTTTTATAAAAAATTTATAATATCACATTTGAGATAGGCCTAACTGATCTACATTTTTAGGTTGGCATTGATGACATACATTTATGCACATTCACAATTGATTCCTTGTCACTGTACATTTGTATTATTTAAATAAACATCATAATTTAAATGGAGTGTAATTGAAAAGTCACATTTTGAATATTTCTTTAGGCCTATACAGTATATATTTTAAATATTCATTACCAGGCCCCCCTAAGTAATTGAAGGAAATGCGTCAATTTTGAAGAAAATCCATCCAAACTTGAAAGAAAAGCGCCCATTACGGAAGATATTGCTTCTTTTCTCGAAACAAACGCAGCAATATCGGTGAATCCACGGTAATTACTGAAACAATCATTCCGATTTTGGAAGGAAGAACGTCTCTATCGGAGACGACTTCGTCCTTTTCCGTGAATTCTAGGTCGATGCCGGAAATGCACACATCACAAAATGGCGTCCGAAGAAGATTCTCCTGTTTCGGTGATTAATGTTTTTACTGTTTTCAGTCCGTACTTTACATGAATCGAAGTTAACATACTTTTGTTGAATGCGTCTAGTTATAAGGAATCGATACGACTATAGGTTATTGTCATGAAAATGAGTAGTTACGGTGCTAATGTTGAAACAGTTCACCGATTGTTTACATCGAAGTGTAATTATATTGTAGTAACATCTGGAATAATTTTAGCCCTTTAACAGCCATTTATCAAAATATAAACGAATAAAGAAGATAAAAAAAATTGGTTTAGTTTTGTACATTTTTTGGTTATAATATATTGTTAGGATAACAAAAAAAGAAGTTTTGTTTTACAAGTCATTTCGATTGCTGCACTCGGTGAAGAAAACCCGAAATAAATAACCCAATAAGCAATCATATTGACATGGATTCGCATATCAGGTGACGAAATTAAATGAATAAATGAAAATTACTAAATATGAAATAATCCTTAAACGTCTGACACGCTTCCGAGATCGTCTATGCTTCTGTTAGTGATACGGCTTCACCTCTCATCGATGTAAACAATCGGCGAATCGTGAACTCACTGAACTGTTTCAACATTAGCATCGTAACAACTCATTTTCATGACAGTAACCTACAGTCTTGTCGATTCTTTATTACTAGCCGCATTCAACAAAAGTATTTTTACTTCGATTCATGTAAAGTACGGACTGAAGTACAGTAAAAACATTACAGGAGAACCTTCTTTGGACGCCATTTTGTGATATGTGCATTTCCGGCATCGACCGAGAATTCACGGAAAAGGACGAAGTCGTCTCCGATAGAGACGTTCTTCCTTCCAAAATCGGAATGATTGTTTCAGTAATTACCGTGGATTCACCGATATTGCTGCGTTTGTTTCGAGAAAAGAAGCAATATCTTCCGTAATGGGCGCTTTTCTTTCAAGTTTGGATGGATTTTCTTCAAAATTGACGCATTTCCTTCAATTACTTAGGGGGGCCTGATTACAGATATGTAGATAAACACCTTATTTCTGTTAACCTGTGTTGATTGAAGAAAGTAAAAAGTACAATTACCATAAAAATTTGAAAATTTATTCGCGGCAGAAAACAATACTATGAACATATTTTTAATTAATCATTATTGATGTAAATTTAATGATGCATAATTCCTTGTTTTATTTACCTGTAATCCTGCCACTTCTTCCTGATTTCATCAGGTGTTCGGTTTGAGGCACAAGAAGCATTTATTCTGTACTTAATAATTTGTATATGGTTACAGAATATTCATGAATATATTTTATATTTTATTAAAAATTAATGAAATAATTAGACATTAATTAATTTATATGTAGATGGACAATACTTGATGGTATCATTTCAAATAGAGAAGAAATTTATTTTGGAAAAGTTAAGTTGAATAATATTTTAGGAACGCTTCATCTGTGGTTGATATTGACATTAGGTGACTGCAGTGATTAATTAAGGCCTAATATCAAACAAAATATTTTACATATACAAACAAAAAGGGAACCTACCGATCAGTAATTCCCCTCCACACCTTTTTCTTCTCTTGGTGTGTTACAGTCGATGAAAATGAGGAGAAGAGCAACCCTCCATGCAGTGTCACCTTGTCGATTAAGATATCCATCTCCTGCACGGAGAAATTGCTTTTTCTTTGGCGTTTCACCGACGTTTGGTCAGTCATTTTCGGTGCGCTTCGAAAAGACTTCGGCAGTCTATCGTCTGCTATGCGCGAGCACCTTGCGCACCTGTGTTTATTTATTTCTTGCACTGAAGAGTTCACTCGTAGCGCTAAGGGCGATCGTAAATAAACTTGTGCTAAGGGCGCCGTAAGGGCGTTTTGTGAAACCAGTGTAAGTTTTTCTTAAGGGTGCCCTTATCTTCGCCGTAACGGCTAAGGGCGCCCTTAGTAAAGGGGGCTTTGTGCAAGTGGGGCCTGGTATATTTTTCCTGCAAAGATTCACTTTTGGTTTTTGAAATGAAAACATGCACTTCTCTCTTCATCCTATCAACAGAATCACCTATCTCATCTAGATCTTTCTGGTCTTTTTGCATGTGTTCAGATCCAAGTAACTTTAACAGTGTGGCTAACTGAGTGGTCATGGTTTCTAACAAATGTCCTGCTGTATCACTATCATATTGAAGAGTATGAATATCTGGTTGTGGTGAATGTAGATTACCACCTAACCTCTCCAACAAAAGGCTGATTTTGTTCTTATTTCTTCTGAAAGTGTCATGTACAGGTTCTGCAGTCTTCATGTTTTCTGCAAATTTTTTGCTGCTTTAATTTCATTATACTTGCTCTTTGCTTCTTCATACACTTTAGAAACATTATTTCTGAATTCTTCCTGATTTTCCCCATCTGCATCTGTATATTCACCCACATCTCCCCCCTCTACTGCATCTGTATATTCATCCACATCTCCCCCCTCTACTGCATTTGTATATTCATCCACATCTCCCCCCTCTACTGCATCTGTGTATTCATCCACATCTCCCCCCTCTACTGCATCTGTATATTCATCCACATCTCCCCCCTCTACTGCATCTGTATATTCATCCACATCTCCCCCCTCTACTGCATCTGTATATTCATCCACATCTCCCCCCTCTACTGCATCTGTATATTCATCCACATCTCCCCCCCTCTACTGCATCTGTATATTCATCCACATCTCCCCCCTCTACTGCATCTGTATATTCATCCACATCTCCCCCCTCTACTGCATCTGTATATTCATCCACATCTCCCCCCTCTACTGCATCTGTATATTCATCCACATCTCCCCCCTCTACTGCATCTGTGTATTCATCCACATCTCCCCCCTCTACTGCATCTGTATATTCATCCACATCTCCCCCCTCTACTGCATCTGTATATTCATCCACATCTCCCCCCTCTACTGCATCTGTATATTCATCCACATCTCCCCCCTCTACTGCATCCGAATACTCATTGTCAATGTCAATAAAGTCACTGTATGCCTTTTCTAGATCAATCATTAAATTATGCAGAATTTCTTCATCATGATTTCTCTGAGCTCTTGAAGTCAATCCTTTGGCGCAAGTGAGTGTGGCAAGCCTGGCTTTATTTCGTTCTAACTTGAGTGTTTCCATGTTCATATTGTATTGTAAATGTCAACATATGTTCTATGAGTATAAACAGCTGCTTTTTGCGACGACTTTTGACACAACTTTCAACTATTTCTTCTATAACAGTTCATGTGATGTTTTACAACATGCAGGTGACTTGATACTTCATAGATATTACTTGAAACTTGTTTACTTTTGATGGATGTTACATTTCTGATTGAGAAAATTTCACTGTATTGTTTTGTGATTTGGGGCTACCTGGCGTCTTCGTATCTCAGGAATGAAGTTCCAACTCGAGTCCATTCTTCTTTAATTAAACTAATTATACATAAAACTGCTTAAAAAGCTTACAAAGAATAAACTTGGTGAAATTTTCAGGCATATACACGCCTGGCGCTTTCACACAAACAAACAGACCGCATGGCGTCCTTTTGCCAATACGACTTCCGGTACTTAGAGTTATGTGCCCTTGACTCTAGGCATAAAGTGTCTGAAGCGTCGTATAATGTCTTTGGTTGGCACTGGGAACAGCGAAATGAAAATAACTCAAATTAAAAGTCTTTGGAATAGCCATTCCAATACATACTACTTACTTTTTTAAACCGTTGGGAAAAACAATTCACCGAACGCATGTATGCTTAGTCACAAGTGAGAAGCATTTAATTCTGCGCTTGTTCTATTTCTAAGAAATGATTGACTGGTGAAAATTTTCTCACTTGTTTGTTGGGAAATTTTGTTGCATGAAAATGTTCAAGGTTTAAGTCCTCCCCACGGAAGCCACACCACTTTCCAGCCACAATATAATGTCCCGGCATTCGGTAAACATTATACGTTCATGTAATGCTTTCACCACACGTAGCACTAAAATACTGTCAAAAACTCTAGACAATTTGTATCGATATCAAATAAGTCTAATCATATATCGAGATAAAGAAATATGTGTCAACTCGTCAAACATCTAACTAATCTACTCTGTCGTGAATTGCACTGTAATATCACCAGAAACGTCTATCCACAGTAAGAAACACTAAAATTCAACTACTTAACTCTTAATCTTAGTGTTAGAGACATTACTTTCGCTACGATCGGCAACAATTCAGTTGATGTAATTGTATTTTTTCCAAACTAATTAATTTTATTGATATATTCAAAATGTGTGTTAATAATTGTGTATATTACACTGTTTATAAAAGGTTAAAATGCATTCTATCAATGTTATATGTTTCAATGCACAACATTTTATTATTCCTTTTCTGTAAGTGTAACCTACTTGTTTTAATTAATTTACTTATAAATATTTTGTGTTCAATTCTTGCAAGGAAATGAATTTGCGTATTAAAATAAATCCCTATCGATAAAGAAAGATGGAATATATTATTACTCATAACTGCAAATTTAAATTTCGCTGAGATTATAAACACGGTACACAAATATATTCAAATAAGTGCAAAGAACACAACAACCCATTTCATAACTAATTAATAGGGAGAAGCGCAACGCAGCGTATTGCTATAGCTTGTACTTTCAGAAATAACGAACCCAGTTTGGAATCAGCCTTCACGTGTTAAGATTTGCCCCGACCCAAAAAAAATTCTTTAATTTTCAGCAACATTTAATTCGTCGCTACCCCCCTTTCTTCAAACAACTTGGCAGACGCCATTTTGGGTCATGACCTCAAAAGTGAAATTGTGGAACGGTTCAGAAACGAACCGAAATTCAGTCACAGGGATCACAATCGATTAGTGAATATGCACGGACTTAAATTACTTTAATTTTATTTTAGTTTAAGTCTGTGGTGAATGCTAACATTTGCGTGTTTTGAACGATAATTTTACGTTTTATTCCCACCAAATCAACAACATTATTCTTTATTGTTGTAAGAATAACTTTGTTTGCTAATTACTATGTTTAATCATTGACATTTTCTTTTTGTTAGGCCTAATTGCAATGCATTCTTGAAGTAACAAATTCAAATTATTTTCTTTTTCAAATTTGGTTTCGGTTTTTCCTTTTGTTTTTTTTTAAAGAAAGAGAATCACACTTTGAAAATAGTCATGGCATATATATCATTATTCTTTTATGTCCACAGGTCATTGCATCTTCATTACCTCAACAACCAATGGGCTGTTGTAAATATTTAAGTTAGATTCTTTCCTTGCCGATTTTTTTTTCAATACGATGTTTCATTTTGAGAGCTTACATTACAATAGTTGATTTGTGTTAATTTATACTATAAAAATATTAAAATGAGGTAAGTATGAGTTATCATATTTCTTATTACGCAAAACAACAACAACAACGTATTTGAACATTTAAGACGCAAATATGAACTTGAAATTTTGATATTAGTGACTCTCATAAAAATGATAGTAGACAAACCAATTTATCTTACGTTTGATCGTGATTTGTTTAAAGTATGATATAAATATATAAGCGTAAAACAGTATGTGTTTGTTTCTAAATTACTATTACCCATTGACCGCAACTTGCCGTTACATCTTCTCATATACATTTGTTAATCGAGGTTGATATCCAAATTCGTGTTTTTTTTAATATGTGGTGCATTTGTTAATTGAATAGAATCATATACTTACCAGATTTCTTCATTTACTACTTATTCAAAAATATTCACCAAAAATACAACAACGATCGGATCCTTTTATGGAATTTCGTAATAAAAACGATCTCACATATCATAGACACATTTGAAAAAAAATATGTCAATTGGTTTGATCAGATTCACCTCAAATTTATATATATCAAACTATCAATCACGTCAACTGTGCTTGCTATCAATTCAATTTTACGAAGTTAGGTTTTCGGATCTACCAATCAATCAATTTACAGAAGTTGAAATTTAAGACATTGAAACATTAATATATATACTTCTTAAATATGATTATTCATATAGAATAACCAAAGGATGTTACATTTATAATATTTTCATAATTCTCTATAGATATTATAGGGAAATAAAAGTGGCAAAAGTTGAGTATATATTATATTTTCAATAAAAACTATCATAAATCTCTATCATTGGACGAGCGATATATGATTTATTTTTTACTGTCAACACCCCTTTTTATGTTAAAAATAATCATCGTAATTTGCAGCATATGCCATGTGTCTTCTTTTCTGCCAGTCTCTATTTGACAGCAGTTAATTTTGTAGACAATTTCGTATTACAACGATTATAATGACTTCGTAATAAAATGTTTACAATGGTTCGGTTTCTGTGTAATATATGGAAATAAGATACTGTTTTTATCAAATATTTACTTTTTAATTTATTTGTTTCTGGTTTACAACTGGAATACTACCAAGAGACAAGACACCTATAATATTTGCAACAGAACTGCACATTATGAAAAAGCAATTTTAGTTACAATATGTGAGGAACCCCCTGATAATGAGTGATAATTGCTACTTGGATTATGTAACCAAGTGGATATCCCACCCAGGAAGTAGACCAGACTATTACATAATGACTCCACTTTATGGTTGATCACACCAGTGTTGGAATATCAATCGAGGCTGCAATAAAACTGCTTGCATCTCAAGTGTTGAGTAAGGCAATAAACAACAGAACAATATGGTGTGTGTATATATACATTTGGTTTATATTATTGGGTTATATAATGAGAGATGATTTGTATCAACAAGGACAATAATTACATGTGTTCTTACAGCGACAAGACATTGCTGAAACACTAGCCATGTTTGACTGTCCGCCATGATGGTTGCCTTGTTTAGTATACGTTACGATGACAATGGACCAATCAGCGATTTGATGTCAAAAGGGAATTCCCCTCTGGTGGCGCGGAGGGAACCCAGTTTCGGTTCACGGTCGAATGGCTCGAAGTAATTAACTGCGCTAAGAGCTTGGCAGGGGTGTCACGTTAGCGGTCAGCTAGGGGCCAGCTTATGACTAGGCCTACCGATCAGTCTCCCTTTAAGTCTCAATATCTCCAAAACTAAAACAGACACTTTTACAAAACCTTCACCGAACTAAGTACAGAAAGAACAGGTTGCCATGGCAACTGTACAGCAGGCTGAACAAATACAAAAAATAAGGAAATCGATGTTTAACATGGGGAAAAATTTCAAAATCAACAGAGACTTTTTTTTATACTAATACAAACATAACATTAATCATGGTGAAGTTTTAGGTCACGTGGTTTAGGCGCCATTTTGTTTTACAATGAAATTTTGGAATTTTCACAGTTTTGTTCGTATGAGAGATTCATGTTACTTTGTGAGTTTTGACAGAACAGTATCAGTGACATTCTTCGATCAAACATGGAGGTGAAGGTCAAAGCGGAAGTCTGAAGACCTAAGTACTGCCGCGGCAGTCCTAGTTTAAACTATTTTTGTTTCTGTTTTTCAATTGAGCATGTGAAACAATATCAGCTGAGCAAATCACATATATAATTTTATTTGTTCACTGAAAAAATTAATTTTGAAACAATTTTTTAGTAGTAAAAATAGCAAATTTTGATAGTCCCAACGTAAGATTGTGCACTTTGAAAATTAGTTTCTGTCAAATGGTTTTGTATTACAAACATTATAATTTTTTGCATTGATGCAGGAACTACAGAGGCTCAGATTGTACAGTTGTATGTCTATATATGCCTTGCTTATATTTTTCTGCGCAATAAAGAACGCTGTCCCAGAAGTATATGTCAATAATGCTACCATGACCAAACACTGTAAAAAAAATAAACTCTCCTCAAGTAATTCACGAAGATCAGTTCCTGCCTTGGTCCCTTCACTTACTGTCTTCAACATGGAATCATGATGGATTTCAGCTCTCATCAGTGTGAATCATAATCAACCTCCAAGTAAGTGAAGTTATGAGTCTATGAATTATGTGTGTCAAAACTGTCACCAAGATTTGCAAGAGAAAGAATAGTAATGCTTATTCACCTTAAACTAGCTAAAGGAGTCATTTAGAGTTACTTGTAATTACATGATCTTTTTGTCTTTCGGGACCATTAATTGTTTTTAATTTCAATAAACATCTAAAAACGTCAATACTGCAACCATCTCAAAAGTGGCAGTTTTGACACACAGGGTGGCGGTATTGAGTTTTCGTTGATTTCGATAGTAACTTTGAACAACAATGATATTTTTGGATCTTAATGTGGTGATTTAGTGTAGCATTATTTAAAGCAATAATAACACACCTGTTTGTTTTTTGGTGTGTACACTTATTTACAAACTATATTGAAATTCATCCTGACCGGTAGCAGTAGTGACAAAACTGGTGGTGGTTATGGACAAAAATAATTATTTGTGTGAAAATATTCATCTGTGCTTATCCATTGAGGCATTGAGTAAATGTTTTTGTCATTTTTGTTATTACAATTATTGCTTACTGTCTTTGAAATGAAAAGTCTAATTGATTATCTTTTTAAAAAGTTGTATACAAATGTCATAGGCGTAGGAACAGGGGGGGCCCGGGGGGGGGGGCCGGGCCCCCCCACTTCTGAACCTGGGGGGGCACGGCCCCCCCCCCACTTTTCACCCACGAAAAAATTCAATAGCGCCTTCTAGGAGCAAAAAGTCTGTGTCAATTTTGAAGAAAATTTCTATTCTCATACTATTTTTTCAGAAACAGATAATATGACGAGTCCTCACCCTATTTTTAACACTAATATGGATGAAAATTTTGATCCTACAGCATCTTCTAGTGAAAATACGACATGGCAACCCCAATTTTCAGACGAAATTGAAAAGAATGTTGTTCCTATAGCTGTGTTTGGTGGGAGGAGGGTGCTTTGATACGTTTTTAATACGTTTCAAAAATCGGATAATGGGGATCTTAAATTGCCGAGTTTGTGGCCCTGGTGGTCCTCAGATGCCATGGCCCAAAAAACCTATTTTAGGCTTTTTCTCCAGAAGTAAGAGCTAGAAAGTTGAAATATCGACTCCTAAGACATTTGGGATTAAAATTGTACATTTGGTGACCATGTGACCCCTAGTAAGGGCAACATTGGCCACTCCTGAAAACGTATTTAGCTCATCAGACCTGACCTCAAAAACCTATTTCGTCTTTCTTCTCTAGAACCAGCTCTGTAGTGACTACAGACAGTTGGCATCTCGTGTACATACTCCTACTGTCACTCCTTAGATCATGGGTATCTTGATTAATAAGGGCCCAAGGAACCACAGCATTAAAACATATTTTCGTCTTATTCTACAGAACCACTGATTCCAGAGAACTGGAATCATTAGTACAGTTAGCTTGGCAAGCGGAGATTCTGATTCATATGTTTGGTGACCTATTGATCCCTAATAAGATCCTCAGGGGCCACAAACTCAAGGACTATATTTGTCTTTTTCTCCAGAACCAGTAACTCTAGAAAGTTGAAGTTCTGTGTACAGGCACCTTGGCAAGTGGGGATTATAATTAATAGATTTGGTAACTTTTGGGTGTCATGGTTTTATGACCTTCTACAGAATGAAAAGTCTTTGTATTGGTCTCTTGGATAATGAATTGTAATTTTTCAAACAATATGTCATTTTGGATGCTATTTCAGGATTAATTCTGATCGAACTGAGATATGAATGTTCTTTCTCCGTTTCTGGAACAAGTAAAACTTGTCGACTTTATTTCAATCCTATTTTATTTCCATTTTATCGTGACTTTCGTTGTCTTGTCTGCAAATATTGAAGCTCATACATATCCCTTAGCTTGCAATTACAACTATATGGTCCTGAGTACCCTAACACACGCACTCAGAAATTCCAAATTGTTGCGATTATGGACTAATCGTGGCCTAGTGTAAACGCAGCATATGCAGATTAAACATTTGTAATAATTATTATCCGAAATATTAAGAACAAAAGAACTAGGAATATGATACATGCTAACTTTCAACTATCTCGCGAGTATAGGTCTCTGTCCCTTTCACAGCTAGGACATACTGTCCTTTATCTCAAAATGAATTATTTCTATTATAATTTTTTTAAATTTCCGCCTTTAAAAATGTTTCAGTTCAAACACATTTTCAAATGTTCATTTCTGATTTGATCTAGGTACAATTTGGTGTATTTTCTTGACATAAAATCGATTTTTTACAGCCACACCTGTGTCAAGTGACTTTTTTTTGGCCTCAAAAGCAAGGTCACGTGACATTTTTGGCTTCCAAAGCAAGGTCACGTGACTTTTTTTGGCCCCAAAGTAAGGTCACGTGACTTTTTTTTGGCCCTAAAGTAAGGTCACGTGACTTTTTTGGGGCCCTAAAGCAAGGTCACGTGATTGTAAATTTAAATAATCAGTGAAACACGCTTTAAACCCCATCCAAAATGACTTAGATCCCCCCCCCCCCCCCCCCCCCATCCTGAGAAGCTAATTCGTCCCCCCCCCCCAACACAGACGGGGTATTCTGACCCAAGCTCGATCCACCCCCCGCACTCAAGAAAAAAAATTGGGCCCCCCCACCCAAAAAACCGTTCCTACGCCACTGAATGTTGGTAGCAGTTAGGACAAATGTGGTGACGGTAGTGACATATTTTCCAGTATGGAGCAATGTTAAGATGTTCATGCAATTAAATATGGTTTTCCTGTGGCGAAACAAATTTTCATTTAAGAAATAAATTGAAAGAATTGAAGAATAAACATGATTCTATAAGTTCAAGGTTCAGTTATAGAAGATCCCTGGTATACTTTTGAGAGTAGTGGCAGTTTTGACATAGCAAGTGGCAGTATTGACAAATCAATCAAATATTTAAAATTATTGATTGATAATGGTTTGAATAAAGCATAAATTGTAAATTTGGATGAAAATATTGACCTTAATCTGCTTGACTCCAGTATCATTCATGTTTACAGTTTATGAAACACTCTTGACAATTGCAGTAGCAGTTTTGACAGCTTTTGTCACAGTACTGAAGAACTTGTTCAAAATGATACAATTAATTATGTTTCATGTGAAAGAATGTATTATGAATAAAATAATTCTTAACTTGAAATATTATTTCATATGGATTATGAATAAGAATTTTGAAAACATCATGACATTGTTGACAGAGTTAATGGTGGTGTTGTCAAATTGATATATGATATAACCACTGATGCCCGTCTTTGCATCTTCAGTTTTACTATATTTGTTTCCAAATGGTTTGTTATCCACAGTTATTTATATTTGCAAACAATTGAGGTGGTGAATAACATTTACAAATTTACATAACAGGTTTAAATTTAATTTTTTTACAATACAGTGGTTATAGTGACAATTAGAGTAGTTTCTTGATTTGATTTGAAGTTGTAATGTTAAGGGAAACCTCTTTATTTAATAATTTCCTATGTAACAGCATATGTTTTTTTGTTTTTTTTAGATAAACATCATTGAAAATAGCACTTGGTGCATCAGAGAAATCCCTTCATTTTCTGGGACCAATTTGTCACCGAGGCTCAAAGTGTAGTCCAGGAACCATCAGGAACCAAGACTGCTTTGTCTGTGAAGCATCAGTCACTAAGGCTACCAACATAGTCCAGGAACCATCAGTCACCAAGGCTATACCAATATAGTCCATGGACCATCAGTCACCAAGGCTTCCAATGTAGTTCGGGAACCATCGGTCACCAAGGCTATACCAATATAGTCCAGGAACCATCAGTGACCAAGGCTACCAATGTAGTTCGGGAACCATCGGTCACCAAGGCTATACCAATATAGTCCATGGACCATCAGTCACCAAGGCTACCAATGTAGTTCGGGAACCATCGGTCACCAAGGCTATACCAATATAGTCCAGGAACCATCAGTGACCAAGGCTACCATACCCATATAGTCCATGGACAACCAGTCGCCAAGGCTACCAATGTAGTTCGGGAATCGGTCACCAAGGCTACCAATATAGTCCATGAACCATCAGTGACCAAGGCTACCATACCCATATAGTCCATGGACAACCAGTCACCAAGGCTACCAATATAGTCCATGAACCATGCCTCAGTCACCAAGGCTACCACTACAGTCCAGGAACCATCAGTCACCAAGGCTACCAATATAGTCCAGAAAACCATCGGTCTCCAACACTTCAAATATAGTCCAGGAACAATCAGTCACCAAGGCTACAAACATAGTCCATGAACCATCAGATACCAAAGCTCCAAATGGAGTCCAGGAACCATCAGTTATAAAGGCTTCCATTGTAGTCCAGGAACCATAAACACATATGAAAGATCGATGTTGGTACAGTTATGATGATGTGTTCGCAAAAAAATAATTCCTGAACCAACAGGCATCATGTGTTTTCAACAAGGAGTGGACACAAACATATGGAAAACTATTTTCATAAACCTTGACATGTGTTAGTTTTACTGTTTTAGTGTTAAATGATCAACACACTTTTGATGTAACAGATTTTTTTTTATATTGACAGAAATTTAATGTAAGAAATGAAAAAATATAACTCTATACTATTGAAAAGATTTTCAGTTTGTCCATACTGCTTCCAAACTTGTCCATAACTGCTACCATCACAAGTATTAACACACAATACAAATGTTTATTAAATACTGATATAAAAATATATCAAATTGACCTTCAAGACACTGGATATCACATTATTTTCATGAAAACTGTTCATTAATCATAAAATATTTATCTAGAATAGAATTTGTACACATGGGAGTCAAGACTGTCACCAGTCAGGTCAATACTGTCATCACAGATGTCAATACTGTTACCATCACTGTTTACTTCATTTTGTATTAATCTGGGAACGAACAGGATATTGTTGTAAAATTATAAACTGTGATGTTTTATGTTAGTTTTGATCATTCTAAACTGTTTTATGTAAAACATTTGATTTTTCATCAAGATTATCATTTAGTTGCGTTTGAATGTCAATACTGTCACGAATTGAGTCAATACTGTTACCAGCACTGTCACTAACTGCTACTTACTAAAAAATGGTAATATAAGAAAAATAAAACTTTTTTAAGATTGTATTATTTTGATAATGATTTGGTAAGTTTCTAAATAGGGATATATCAAAGTGCTGGTATACAGTTGGTGAGTTAAATATGAAGATGTTTTCATTTCAAAATTCAATTAATTATTATTTTCAAATCAAAGGGGGTCATGAATAAACTATTTGTTTAAACATGTAACTTTATAGACTTAAAACATATACCACGTCATCAGTAACACGTGTCAAAGAGTCAAAATTATTTTTGTGTATGTACATTTTTACTATTTCAAACATTCTTTTCTGGTAGCAGTATTGACCTTTTTTAATTGTTTGCATCAAAGTATGGCTAATTACTTAATTCATAGTTACAGTTAAGATTGCATATTTCTTGTTCAGATTATTCAATGTTCATGCAATACTTAAAAGTAAAAGATGATGAGTTTCATACACTTCTGTTTTTTGTTTTTCTTAGATCGCAAAATTGCACTCTCCAGGATTTTGACTCTATAACGTTAGGCCAATGCGACGGTCAACCCGACATTCGCATTGTAGTGTTGTGTTACGTCGGGTTACGTCGTGTTGCATCTTGTTACGTCGTGTTACATCGTGTTACGTCGTGTTACATCTTGTTCCGTCGTGTTACATCGTATTACATCTTGTTACGTCATATTACATCTTGTTACGTCGTGTTACATCTTGTTACGTCGTGTTACATCGTATAACATCTTGTTACGTCGTATTACATCTTGTTACGTCGTGTTACATCGATTACATCTTGTTACGTCGTATTACATCTTGTTACGTCGTGTTACATCTTGTTACGTTGTGTTACATCGTATTACGTCATATTACATCTTGTTACGTCGTGTTACATCCTATTACATCTTGTAACGTCATATTACATCTTGTTACGTCGTGTTACATCGTATTACATCTTCTTTTTTTTCTTTTCTTTTTTATGTCTCTTCATATTTTTTTTTTTTTTTTTTTTATTATTTTTTTTTTTATTTGTTACCAAGGGTATCATACAAATACAAAGTACATAATACAGAGTACAACAGAGTTCAAAGAGATGGTACAACAAAATACATCTGCAGTTGATTATACAAATGTAATTATGTGCATGGAGCTATGGAGGATATTATTAATTAAATTTGTTAACTAAAAGTTTCCATTTATTCTCAAATTTATACATTTCATCATTTCTTTTGAAAATGAATTTTTCAACTTTATAAATGTCCTTTAAAATATTTAAATAATTGCTGAAATTCAATAGCGAATTCTTTATATTACATAAATTGATGTATTTCTTTGCTGATAAGATGATATGGTTGATAAAAATATTATTACCAAAAGTAACAAACCAGACCGAATGTTTTGAAAGTGTTATCTTATTATGTAAATTGTCATTTAACCACAGCTCCAGTTCATTCCAAAATTGTTTTGTAACACAACAATCCCAAAATACATGACAGAGGCTTTCAGATTCAGCATTACAAAAACTACAAACATCCTTATCAACAAACTTCATTCTTAACAGTTCCTTTTTTGTGTAAACAACTCTTTGTAGGAATCTATATTGAAAATCGATCAGTTTCACATCTTTCAATCTATATCTACATGAATAAAGAATATTTTTCCAGTCGAAGCGATAATCATCAAAAATGAATTCCCATTTTTTGCAAATTTCAATGTTTTCATCATTGTCAATCAACCTATTGTAAAATAATTTTGAACCTTTTGTACATTTCATAATATTCCTTTGGTAAATACTTATGTATAAATTATAAATAGGAATGTTTCTGGTACATTTTATAACATATTTCCAACAATTGGGGATAATATGAAGTAAATAATGATAGTCCAGTATTGTCCCTCTAATCTTATATTTTGATTGGAGTTTATCAAATTCCATGATTCCATTCTCATCACATAAGTCTTTTATTGTCAAAATACCGTTTGTTGCCCAATTTCTGATAATATGGGAAGAATTTTTATAATTATGATTAAGCCATAGTCGCTCTGCAAGAATATAATCAATATTGTCTCGATCCACATTGAATTTTCTACAATAACTATTCCATGATTTCATAACATCCTTCCAAAAGGGATTTTCAAAACTGCTTATTTTGTCTATGTTTGCTCCATAATTGAAAATATCCTGAAAGGGTATGTTACAGGGGTTGCTATTTGATGATTTTTAGCTCATCAGGCCTGAAAGGCCCGATGGGCTTATGGCATGGCATGGCGTCCGTCCATCCGTCCGTCCGTCCATCCGTCCGTAAACTTTTCGCTTTTTCGACTTCTTCTCCAGAACCAATAACTCCACAGAGCTGAAATTTTATGTGCAGACTCCTTGGCCAATGGGGATTCTAAATTGTAGATTTTGTGACCCCGTGACCCCAAATGGGGTCACAGGGGTCACATCCTTAAAAACCTATTTTCATCTTCTTCTCTAGTTCCAAAAGGTCTAGAGAGCTGAAAAGTTGTGTGCAGACTCCTTGGCCAATGGGGATTCTAAATTGTAGATTTTGTGACCCCGTGACCCCAAATGGGGTCACAGGGGTCACATCCTTAAAAACCTATTTTCATCTTCTTCTCTAGTTCCAAAAGGTCTAGAGAGCTGAAAAGTTGTGTGCAGACTCCTTGGCCAATGGGGATTCTAAATTGTAGATTTCGTGACCCCGTGACCCCAAATGGGGTCACAGGGGTCACATGTTTAAAAACCTATTTTCATCTTCTGCTCCAGTTCCAAAAGGTCTAGACAGCTGAAAAGTTGTGTGCAGACTCCTTGGCCAATGGGGATTCTAAATTGTAAATTTCGTAACCCCATGACCCCAAAATGGGGTCACAGAGGTCACATCCTTTAAAACCTATTTTCATCTTCTTCTCCAGTTCCAAAAGGTCTAGAGAGCTGAAAAGATGTGTGCAGACTCCTTGGCCAATGGGGATTCTAAATTGTAGATTTTGTGACCCCCTGGCCCCAAATGGGGTCACCGGGGTCACATCCTTAAAAACCTATTTTCATCTTCTTCTCCAGTTCCAAAAGTTCTAGAGAGCTGAAAAGTTGTGTGCAGACTCCTTGGCCAATGGGGATTCTAAATTGTAGATTTCTTGACCCCATTACCCCAAATGGGGTCACAGGGGTCACATCCTTAAAAACCTATTTTCATCTTCTTCTCCAGTTCCAAAAGTTCTAGAGAGCTGAAAAGTTGTGTGCAGACTCCTTGGCCAATGGGGATTCTAAATTGTAGATTTCGTGACCCCATTACCCCAAATGGGGTCACAGGGGTCACATCCTTAAAAAACCTATTTTCATCTTCTTCTCCAGTTCCAAAAGTTCTAGAGAGCTGTAAAGTTGTGTGCAGACTCCTTGGCCAATGGGGATTCTAAATTGTAGATTTCGTGACCCCATGACCCCAAATGGGGTCACATCCTTAAAAACCTATTTTCATCTTCTTCTCCAGTTCCAAAAGGTCTAGAGAGCTGAAATTTTATGTGCAGATTCCTTGGCTAATGGGGATTCTAAATTGTAGATTTCGTGACCCCATGGCCCCAAATGGGGTCAAAGGGGTCACATCCTTAAAAACCTATTTTCATCTTCTTCTCCAGTTCCAAAAGGTCTAGAGAGCTGAAAAGTTGTGTGCAGACTCCTTGGCCAATGGGGATTCTAAATTGTAGATTTTGTGACCCCCTGACCCCAAATGGGGTCACCGGGGTCACATCCTTTAAAACCTATTTTCATCTTCTTCTTCAGTTCCAAAAGGTCTAGAGAGCTGAAAAGTTGTGTGCAGACTCCTTGGCCAATGGGGATTCTAAATTGTAGATTTTGTGACCCCATGGCCCCAAATGGGGTCACAGGGGTCACATCCTTAAAAACCTATTTTCATCTTCTTCTCCAGTTCCAAAAGGTCTAGAGAGCTGAAAAGTTGTGTGCAGACTCCTTGGCCAATGGGGATTTTAAATTGTAGATTTCGTGACCCTGTCACCTAAAATGGGGTCACAGGGGTCATATCCTTAAAAATCTATATTGTACCTAAAAGGCTATAATATTGTGTGCAGACTCTGTCAATGGGGATTCTAAATTTTAGATTTGGAGACCCTGTAGTGCCTCAAATAAGGGCCTCAAGCCATGACCTTAAAATCTATTTCAGTCTTCATCATTAAACAATATAAACCCTGATGAGCTACAGAGCCCATGGCTCTATTTTTTACAATAAAGTCTAAGGGTAGATAGTTTTAGTGCTGTAATAAAAGTTTTTATATCAACCATATCTAATCCCCCTTTTGTCTTTAATCTTTTAAGGGTACTTCTTTTTATCTTGTCTTTTTTATCATTCCAAATGAACTTAAAAAAAGATTGTTCAAGAGAGTTGATGAAGTCATCTGGGGGATTAGGTAGTGAACTGAAGATATGAACTAGTTTAGAAAGGGCTAGGGTTTTGATAACAGTAATCTTTCCAATCAAAGTTAAATTTCTTCTTCTCCAAACTGCTAATAATCTATTTATTTCTTCTAATCTCTTTCTAGTATTGATTACCCATAAATCCTCAAGGGTTGGAGTAAATTTAATTCCTAAAACCTCAAATTCTCCATTATACCATTCTATTTTTAAATCAGAACATAAAATGTTTTCAATTCCTGCCATTGAGCCAATCCAAATTGCTTTAGTCTTGTCTATATTCAGTTTAAGACCTGACATCTTATAAAATAAATTTAGAGTTTCAATAGCTGCAAATAAGCTGTCTTCAGTACCATCTAAAAATAATTCTGTGTCATCTGCATATTGACCTAATTTATATTCTTCGTCATCAATAACAATACCTTTAATCTTATCATTATTTCTTATCATACAACCTAAGATTTCAGCTATGAAGAGGAACAGGTAGGGTGACAGAGGGTCACCTTGTCTACAGCCCCTTTCATTATTAAAAAATGCTGACAAATATCCGTTTTGTATCACACAAGAAGTTGTTTGATATGTAAGAGAATTAATCCATTGTATTATTTGTGGACCAAAACCAAATTTGTTAAGAACTATGTTAATAAAATCTTTTGAGACTATCAAAGGCTTTTTCAAAGTCAATTAAAATAAGTAACCCAGGGATCTTTCTAGCTTTTGTTTCGAACATAATATCATATAATAGTCTTGTGTTTTCACTAATAGTTCTGCCTGGTATAAAACCGGTTTGATTTCCATGAATAAGTGTGTCCAAAGTTTTTTTTAAACGATTTGCTATACAAGTACTTATTATTTTATAAACTGCATTCAAAAGTGTAATTGGTCTCCAATTTTTTAACCTTGATCTATCTTTATTAGCCTTTGGTATGCAGGTTATAACTCCTCTCTTCATAGTTAGGGATAATTCATTCTCTGTGGTAACTTCTTTCACCACTTTATAAATCAATTCCTTAAGGTCATTCCAAAAAAAACTGAAAAAAGTCAATTGGAAATCCATCAATTCCTGGGCTTGTTACGTCGTATTACATCTTGTTACGTCGTGTTACATCGTATTACGTCGTGTTACATCTTGTTACGTCGTGTTTCATCTTGTTACGTCGTGTTACATCGTATTACGTCGTGTTACATCTTGTTACGTCGTGTTTCATCTTGTTACGTCGTGTTACATCGTATTACATCGTGTTATGTCGTGTTACATCCTATTGCCTTCTGACTGCATTGTACCTGATTCGAATTCTGATTGGTTTTTAACCAAAATTGGAACCAAATTCGAGCGAAATTAAAATTTTCTAATTCGTGTTGGCATCTTTTATTACATTCGGGGTGAACCAGCCTTTACAAAATGCATTACAGTTGAGCTTTAAAATTAATAACATATAGAAATTCAATTAATAAAAGATGCTGTCGACATTTGACACTCTTCTTGGACTTACATTTTGTATATGTCTGTACTGTAAAGAGATTTCATGCCCCAAAAGGAGATTTTAAAACGACGATCTTAAAACTATTTTCTTATAAATATGAACAGATAATGTTTTGAAATTTCAACTTAAGTTAGGATGGCTTCTGAAGACATGATCAATCCATGTTCCAGTTGTGTTCATCACTCGCGGATTGAATTAACTTGTTTTTTGTCTGGTGACGTTTCTTTTGCGGTTGAGTCTAATGGTCATGTTGCAGTTGTATGTAGTGCAGGAAAGATACATATACAGAAATTGTCAGAACATACATACATTGATTAAACAGTGGTGTGTTTTTAAAACATGATGGGCCAAAAATGAAAATAGTGTCCTTTAATGCCAAAGACCAAAACGGAAAATAAATATCTAAAATTGTTGTACCGACACTAAATTAACATGCCTATAGGTATTACCCTATGTCAAATCACGAATACCTATGGCCAGAAAAGTAAGGCTTGAATCGTAAGCTGCAGCTGCAGTTCCAGAAGATACATAATTACAAGATTTCGAGATGAATAGATTATATAGTGCGACTGGACCCTTACCTTTGGTTAATCACTACCTAGAACAATATAGCGCGCAGTACAATACAACAGAAAGTATAGGTATATTGTCTCCATGAGTCTCCCAAGTCATACTCCATCTACAACAAGTATGTCTAAAGAGTAGCATTATTTTAAACACCGTATGTCGTAGGTATGATTATAATATGTTAATTTTATGTTTATTTAGTTAACTTAAGAACGATATATTAAATAACTTCATCAATCAAATCGTCACAATGATATTACATCATCAGTTAATGACATCACAAGGCTTTGACATCACCGAGAACACTGCTGACAATGTTATGACGTCACAAAGTTGATGACGTAACAATGCTATGACATCACTGAGCTCACTGCTAAAGTAGTCAAATGGCTGTTTTGTGTTGCAGATATGTTCTATTGGTAGGTTTTTCCGTCCAATTCAAATAATTAGAAAAAAAAGTAATTTGAAAAGATTTTTTTGTTCTAAGATAAATATTTAGATGTTTAATAGTAAATGTGATTAACAATAAGTTTTGACATTTGGAATTTATTACAAAAACACATTTTAGGGTCAAATTTGGCAGATGTACTCTGTCCGAGGGTGACCGTCATCATATACATTTTTCTATTTGAAGCTATGGTTAGAGTTATCCCCCGTTCTCACTAGAGGCGCAAGGGTTGTCCGCCATTGAGGTGCTGATTGATAGCTTGTTTACACTGTAGCGGACACGACACGCCCACATTGTATGGAAATCAACAAAAAGAGTTATATAACATGATTAAATGATCAAATTATCTTGCAATGTTTGAGTGTATGAAAAAGCTGTCAAATTTGATTCATTTGAAGATTTTATTTATTGAAATAACGTATGCTTCTTAATTTATATCATGTCAAATTAGCCTACTGTACCAGAAATTCAATACTGAACATTTTAAACAAAACTATTCCAATGACATCCTGAAATAAATGTCAATATATTTATTTAAAAAACTACCCTTTTATGAACAAAGTAATTTTGAGCTTATTACAATTATTTATATGAAAGGAGAATACATCAATTAACCCTCTTGGTGCCCGGCCGTTGACGCTAAACGATTTTGATAATCGCCCTATTTGCGACACTTGTCGCATGACTTCCCGCATATTTACATTTTGCGGCGCATATACACAAATTATACATGGAATTAAAGATAATTATTTTCACTTTACGATTATGTAAACAGAATAGGGCCTAAATATACACAACTTTGTTCAGAAGATATCAAAAGGAAGGCACCCGCAGTACTTTGAGATTTTTGAGGAGAAACCGCACTTTCTGTATAATCACTTGCTGCATCTTTATTTTTCGGTGCGCATAAGAAATTAGGCCTATACATGGAACTGAAGACAACTATTTAGTATTTGCGATGAAGAAAAACGATAAAAAGAAACTTAAAATCCAAGAGTAATAAGTAAGTATATGTCTACGTTTGATTGCCTTTTTTGAAAGAAATGTTTTACGTTTTAAGCTTGACGAATATCCGAAACTAGACCTACATTTCGAGAGCTTGCTTTGAATTACCTTCCATTAAAATTTTGAATATAGCCTACAGCTAGTGTCGGGAAATATAAGAGGAAATTTATAGGATTAGATGATAGTTTCAACTAAATGCATGACAGAATATCGGATTTACATTGAAAGAGGATGGGTCAACCCCATCATAGATATCCCATCACGTTCTTTTTAATATGGATCTATTTGTTTTAGAATGTTTGTTTATAAGTCAATGAGATTTGTTTCTGGAAATATTTAAAGCCATGTATGGTAGTTGTCACGAATTAAAGGATGTCTTAAAATTAATTTATTCTACTATTGTTTTAAAACGATAAAGATGTATGTTTCTTAATATTGATAGAATGTTTTTCAATTTCTAATGATATGGAAATTCTCTTACTTAAAAATACGTTTTTCCTACAAATCAAAAGTGAACGTAAAGCCTCAACACAAAGATTATTAAGAGCAATCTGAAGAATTAGTTCGAAATTAATGAACAGACACCATCCCCGAGTTTTTACTTGTAACGTCCGAAATATATATCTGACATTTTAGCCAACATACCCGTACAAAGTTCTGACAAAGAGTTTATTTCAATTAAATGCCGAACGCTCTGTCGAAAAACTGGAGAGATATTCAGATAGGCTATTGCAGCTTGTTTACCAATCCACTTCGTGAAATAAAAATGTTTCAACCAAAACCATTTTGAAACAGCAATTTCTGCACCTTGTGTATATATTTGAACAGACATTAAATTATAAGCATCCGAATGAATGAAATTGTGTTTACTTCTTTACAAATTTACATGTATTTGCCAAACACATTAAACATAGACTTTATTTGACAGTAATATTTTGTTTTCACTCTTTTGAAAATTCTCTTTCATTTGTTTTATCTGGGTAGTTTAGTTCGTTGTTTCGACACACTTTTGTGCTTGGTTCAAACAAACATGTCATCGGGGAAACAAAATATTTCCTTTGACCATGGTGCTGTGGCTATTTTTGTTCAATCAATCAATCAATCAATCAATCTTTATTTCAGGTATGTAGGCCCCTGGGCCCAAATACAGGGATACACAATTCAAATACAATACAGAGTGCATCAAGTTTACAAATTTACAAATGGTAGATAACATGAAAACACACAATTAAACACATACTGATTCATTATGCTTTTTACACCGTTTGTCGTATGCGTAAAAAATAAAATGACTCAATTTTTTCATTATAGATTGGTCATTAGTATAGTAAGAATATTTTTAAACATATGAATATTTGCGTTTACATTTTTCGGTACGTAATTTTTTCTTAATTTGCTATAAAATGGATATATAATGAGAAAGTGAAATTCGTCTTCTATTCCATTATTACAAACCGGGCAATTCCTAAAAAAATCTATCTATTTTCTGCCATCTATACCTTCATTAATCCTTAATCGTAGCAGCCCCGTTCGAAATTTGACAACAATTTTACGAAATTTGAAATCTACAATCTCAGACAAATATTTTTCTGGTGTTAGCAAACTTTTAAATTCTCTATATAAATCGTATCTTGTACTATTATTTAGTGTTGAATTCCAATTTTGGTAGAACATATCTCTAGTCCTAGTTTTAAAAGTGTTTACAAACAAAACTCTGTTCCCTATACATTGTGATAGCCAGAGAAAACCGAATCCATGGGAGAAGAGAAGGTTTTTAATTTTTGGCTATTTTTGTTATTATTCGGGAAAAAATCTTTTTATAAATGTTCATTAAAAATCTTGGCCTATATCCACAGGAATATTGCTTCTCGATATTTACGTAGAAACATATAAAATTTATTAAGGCCAACATGGAACTAATCTTGCTTTTATAGCGCTCTAAGCTTGAATTTAAAAAATAGAGCCATGGGCTCTGTAGCTAATCAGGGTTTATATTGTTTAATGATGAAGACTAAAATAGATTTTTAGATCATGGCCCGTGAGGTCCATATTTGGGGCCACAGGTCACCAAATCTACAATTTAGAATCTCAATTGGCTAAATAGTCTGTTAACAATATAACAGCCTTCTAGATATTTTCTTTCTGGAGACAAAGATGAAAATAGGATTTAAGGTCATGGCCTGTGAGGCCCTTATTAGGGGCCACAAGGTCCCCAAATCCACAATTTAAAATCTCCATTGGCTAAAGAGTCTGAACACATTTCAGCTCTCTAGACCTTTTGGAACTGGAGAAGAAAATGAAAATAAGTTTTTAAGGATGTGACCCGGTGACCCCATTTGGGGTCACACGGTCACGAAATCTACAATTCAGAATCCCCATTGGCCAAGGAGTCTGCACACAACTTTTCAGCTCTCTAGACCTTTTGCTTCTGGAAAAGAAGATGAAAATAGGTTTTCAAACATTTGACCCCTGTGACCCCATTTGGGGTCACAGGGTCACGAAATCTACAATTTAGAATCCCAATTGGCCAAGGAGTCTGCACACAACTTTTCAGCTCTCTAGACCTTATGGAACTTGAGAAGAAGATGAAAACAGGTTTTTAAGGTTATGACCCCTGTGACCCCATTTGGGGTCATGGGGTCACGAAATCTACAATTTAGAATCCCCATTGGCCAAGGAGTCTGCACACAACTTTTCAGCTCTCTAGACCTTTTGGAACTTGAAAAGAAGATGAAACTAGGTTTTTAAGGTTATGACCCCTGTGACCCTATTTGGGGTCATGGGATCACGAAATCTACAATTTATAATTCCCATTAGCCAAGGAGTCTGCACACAACTTTTCAGCTCTCTAGACCTTTTGGAACTTGAGAAGATGAAAACAGGTTTTTAAGGTTGTGACCCCATTTGGGGTCATGGGGTCACGAAATCTACAATTTATAATTCCCATCAGCAAAGGAGTCTGCACACAACTTTTCAGCTCTCTAGACCTTATGGAACTTGAGAAGAAGATGAAAACAGGTTTTTAAGGTTGTGACCTGTGACCCCATTTGGGGTCATGGGGTCACGGAATCTACAATTTAGAATCCCCATTACCCAAGGAGTCTGCACACAACTTTTCAGCTCTCTAGGCCTTTTGGAACTTGAGAAGAAGATGAAAACAGGTTGTTAAGGATGTGACCCCTGTGACCCCAATTGGGGTCGTGGGGTCACGAAATCTACAATTTAGAATCCCCATTAGCCAAGAAGTCTGTACATAAAATTTCAGCTCTCTAGAGTCATTGGTTCTGGAGAAGAAGTCGAAGAAGCGAAAAGTTTACAGACGGATGGACAGATGGACGGCCGGACGCCATGCCATGCGCTCATCGGGCATTTCAGGCCTGATGAGCTAAAATTGTCATATTTGTTACAAGTTACCTTTTCTAATATACATTTTACTGTCAATCAAAATTGAAGTTAACAGTTATGCTAAATACTGATTTTTCATTTCGTATTACATTTTCTATCTTAAACAAGTAGTTGTCACTAAGGTGACATGATCCCCCTCCTAATTTAAAAATAATGCCAAAATCAGCAAAATCGACTGTCAAACATGTCGAAAATTTCAAAGTTCCACCGTGACCTTGAGAATGATGTCAAGGTCACCAAAATCTAATCAGCCCTTTGTCTTCCCTAGGAGGTGCTTAGTGTAAGATATGATGGAATTCCAGTAAATGGATCTTGAGATATCCCGCTGATAAGATTTACATGTACATTATCATGTCGAAAAAATTCAAAGTTCCGCTGTTACCTTGAACATAATGGCAAGGTCACCAAAATCTCATCAGCCCGTCGTCTTTCCTTGGAGAAGCTATGTGTAAAATATGAAGAGAATCCAGCGAATGGTTCTTGAGATATCTCGTTGTGACCTTGAAATGAAGGTCAAGGTCACAAACCTCTGCAGGAACATTACTCCAGGGAATTACGTAGAGGGTAATGTCCGAGTAACTCTCCATTCCTTAAAAATAATGGAGCCGAGGCCCCGGAGGGGCCGAGGCCCATTATTTTTAAGGAATGGAGAGTTACGAGGATATTACCCTACTTAAATTACACTCAAAGTATTGCTCTTTTATCAAAATGACTTTAGAAATTAAAAGAAATTAAATTTCTAATTAAAAAATATAATGTGATGTGTAACTCTCCATTACTGAAAAATAATGGAGTGAAAGAACAATAGGATGACGTCACAAGTGTAATTTAATACAGGAAAATCCAGGGAATAGTATTTGAGTTATTCCATTTCGTACGGACGTATGGACGGACGCAGCCTTATACTATATCCCCCGCTTCACGCTAAACGCGCGGCGGGGGATAATAAAATTGTTTAAGATTTATGTCCAACCCGTTACCGTTTCTGTCCAAACCGTTACCAGTAATGTCCTGACCGTTACTGGTGTTAATTAACTACTCTAATTTATTTGATAATACGTAAACACTCCATTTTATGTAGGCATCATCAGAAGAAATGTTGGGTCAAGAAGCATATGTTTAATTTAGACAATTACATCTGGTTATAGCTGAATACAAATTATTATTTTAGAACAATGCTTTATTTTGTGTTAAAAATATGAAAGATGAAAATTAAGACTTTAAAGATTCATGATAAAAGTTTTTGACCCCAAGTTTGATTAATTCAGTGTAATAGATGTGAATACCATCTTTAAATATTTTTCTGAATTATACTTCCACATTTTTATTATGTTTTAAAAGTGGTAACGGTCAGGACATTTTCCTGTCCCAATAATTACTTATGCATCAATTAAAAGGTCAATCGGTTCATTTAAGCCTGCATATTTTTATTTTTGAATAATCATGTGTTTCCAAGTTAAGTTGTAGAAAAAGTTAATTATTTTTTATTTTTTTATTTGTTTTTGCATTTATAAGGATCTTGAAACCCTACCAATTTTGAAAATGACCCTAATATTTGTTTAAGAAATATTTTGAATGATAAATAAAATCTCGCCCTCGTGTCTTAAATATATCAACACTTGTTGATTAAAGTAAAATTATCCTCGGTAAGCCTCGGATATTTGTAACTCGTGTAGATATAGTTGACATCAGAAGACACGAGGGTGAGATTCTCTGTATGCTATGTAACGGGGATTGTTTTATACATTGTATTATCACGTACTACAAGGTTATATTGAAGCTTTTTGAGCTGACGGGCATTGCATATAACAGTATGGATTGGGATGGATTCTTTAAGAAGCAGTGAACCAAATGGACCTTAGAACTAGGCCCACATGGAGATGCAATGAAACTGAAAAATAAAATTGGTAACACCCAGGAAATACAAGGGAAGTCAAAGCAGAAAGACTTTTATTTCACTTTTTGTTATTGTTTACAAGAAAAACCAAGACTCATATTACACTGAAAACATATGAACATATAGAATTAAATTCCTACTTCTTCCGATGGTAGTCTACTCTATGATACCAATCAAGGATAATGGGTAACAATACTAACAAAGATCAATTAAAAATGTTATCTCTTAGTTTCCAGGGCCTCTTAAAGAGAAAACAGGTTTTCAAATTGTTTAGCTTATCAGGCTTGAAATGGGCTAATGGCATGGCATCGCGTCCGTCCATCTGTAAACTTTTCGCTTTATTTTACTTCTTCTCCAGAACCACTGGGTCTAGGGAGCTGTGAGGCCCTTATTGGGTCACTGGATCACCAAATCTACAATTTAGAAACCCCATTGCCCAAGAAGTCTGTTTACAAAATTTCAGCTCTCTAGAAGTTGAAAACACAAACAGTTTACGGGCGGAAGGACAGACGCCACGCCATGCCATAAAAAATAGAACCATGGGCTCTGTAGCTATACTGCTTGATAGTGATTTATGTTGTAGACTAAAATAAATAGTTCAGATAAAGCATAATTCATAGCCATAACTTTATAACAACAAGATGTGTTTGTTAAACACGGATGCCCCCGGATATACCAAAGTTATGGCCAAGGTTAACGTTTTCTGAATATTGACCACTGCGGCAAGGTCAAGGTCAAATATGATGACCTGATATGAAGGTCTCATCACAAGGTATGCACATGCCAAATATGGAAGCCGTAGTTCTGAGCAATCCAAAGTTATGGCCAAGGTTAGAGTTTTTGTGGTCAAATACACGGACAGGTGAAAAACAATATACCCCCGGAAACTCCGATTCGGGGGCATAAAATCGTCTAAAACTGATCTTTGTCAGTGCATGAGACCAGCATGACTGGATCACATTGTCTTGGTTGTCTTAATAATAACATTCCTGCAATGATCTAGAGCAAATTCTCAAAGAAACCTTTACAATTCAATTACATTTCCCAAATCATGATACAAAACAGTCCAATCTTTGAAGAAATTTATTTCCATATCCTGTGTTCCTTGATACCATGACATCCCACCCCTCCTTTCTTAGTCTTTCTAACCTATCCCCCTCACAAAAATACAAACACCAGTCCAATGCCTACTACTCCTCCTTAACACTTGCTGAAAGACTGACACTCTCTGTTACACCCAGGGAGAGCGAGACCGAGAGGGGAGAGGGAGGCAGACTAACGAGGTCCAACCCTATCCATGCTATCCCACATACAGCCATGCAAGCAAGACTCTCAACCAGTTACTATCTTGATTAATTTCTATGATGCAAATATAATGAAAGTTGCATTAGAAAGCTCTCGAAAACACCTCTCATCCAAATCCAAATATAAACATTGCTAACATTTTATGTAAACCACTAAAAACATTTCACTTATACCTTTCTTACTTTTCATCCAACAGACTTGAAGTTTGCAACTGTTGATATTCACTAAACATAGATGATATCCTCAGTGTGCTAGGGTCATTGGTTTCTGAGATGAAAAATATACGTTTATATGAACCCCTGTCACAATCAAAGTATCAAAGTTTCAGTAATGAAATTTACAAATCATAATCTGCATCTTTTAAAGAAAACACTGCCCAGGTTTCTGGATATCTCCTATTGCTGGTTCATGAGAAGAAGTCGTTTGAAGCTTTTAGGGTGAACCCCCTGCAAAGTTTATATTTCATAATTTATCTCAACCAAATTTATAAACTTGTATCTCCATCCCACAAAGATGTTAATGACAAAATTTCACATTCAAGGGCTTTCGGAGAAGAATTAGTTTAAAGGTTTTACTTTTAAGGTCTCTTGCGGCCATATTTGTGGGCATTGGAATTCGTGATGAACAAACTTTGACACCCCACCAAATTACAGCTTGGTCGTGGCATGGTGTCCGTCATCCGTCTGTAAACTTTTATCTTTTTCGACTTCTCCAGAACAATGACTCTTAGAGAGCTGAAATTTTATGTGAAGACTTCTTGGCCTGTGGTCTATTTACGAGTTTGAAGAGGTATTGAAGTCATCTTAGGGGTGACAAATGGTGGAAAGTAGCCGGGTTTTGTGGAGAAATATATAGTTGCGTTTATTTGTGAATGTCACCAATTCTTAGCTCATATTTTGACTTAATGTTAAATGGACCCCTTAGATCGTCAATTTGGCTGTCCTTGCTCCTTTACTGTATTGTAATATAGGGTGTAGGTTTTTTCATCTACGTTTTACCTACATTTTAACTATGTTATCGGGTTCCTATGTGTATGCTGTCCAAAACCATATCCCCTGCTTCTTCTTTACTGCATGGCAGGGGATAATGAAAAGATTTTAGAGATCAAAATTAATTGACATCTTCGTAACTCTAATGATATTTCACTACCTTTCTTAAGACTAAAACTATTGAATGATTTGTATTATCCGTACAAAATAAGAATGTGAAATGAATATCTTGTGGGTCATTATCTTAAAAAAACTGTTTTGATTTCGGACAAAGAAACTATAATATTATACTTACAAAATTACAGTATATGTGAAGTCCATTATTGATGTCTTCCGTGTCAGTATTATCGATACCCCAACCTGTTCCTGATTTTGAGTGTAAATTAGATTTGTACAAAGACCTGTAATGATGTCTACTTTACACAGTGTTACCTATATGAACAGAAACTGCAAGTTACTACAGCATGTCTACTTTACACAGTGTTACCTATATAAACAGAAACTGCAAGTTACTACAACGTGTCTACTTTACAGTGTTACCTATATAAACAGAAACTGCAAGTTACTACATGTCTACTTTACGCAGTGTTACCTATATGAACAGAAACTGCAAAATACTACAACGTGTTTACTTTACAGTGTTACCTATATGAACAGAAACTGCAAGTTACTACAACATGTCTACTTTACAGAGTGTTACCTATATGAACAGAAACTGCAAGTTACTACAACATGTCTACTTTACACAGTGTTACCTATATGAACAGAAACTGCAAGTTACTACAGCATGTCTACTTTACACAGTGTTACCTATATAAACAGAAACTGCAAGTTACTACAACGTGTCTACTTTACACAGTGTTACCTATATGAACAGAAACTGCAAGTTACTACAGCATGTCTACTTTACACAGTGTTACCTATATAAACAGAAACTGCAAGTTACTACAACGTGTCTTCTTTACAGTGTTACCGTTATAAACAGAAACTGCAAGTTACTACATGTCTACTTTACGCAGTGTTACCTATATGAACAGAAACTGCAAAATACTACAACGTGTCTACTTTACAGTGTTACCTATATAAACAGAAACTGCAAGTTACTACAACGTGTCTACTTTACACAGTGTTACCTATATGAACAGAAACTGCAAGTTACTACATGTCTACTTAACGCAGTGTTACCTATATGAACAGAAACTGCAAGTTACTACAGCATGTCTACTTTACACAGTGTAACCTATATAAACAGAAACTGCAAGTTACTACAACGTGTCTACTTTACAGTGTTACCTATATAAACAGAAACTGCAATTTACTACATGTCTACTTTACGCAGTGTTACCTATATGAACAGAAACTGCAAAATACTACAACGTGTCTACTTTACAGTGTTACCTATATAAACAGAAACTGCAAGTTACTACAACGTGTCTACTTTACACAGTGTTACCTATATGAACAGAAGCTGCAAGTTACTACATGTCTACTTAACGCAGTGTTACCTATATGAACAGAAACTGCAAGTTACTACAACGTGTCTACTTTACACAGTGTTACCTATATGAACAGAAGCTGCAAGTTACTACAACATGGCAATGCAGATCTGACAGTTCAGGTTAATCAAAACATTTAAAGGCGCTATAGCACACTCTTACTGAAAAAAAATGATCCTAAGCGTTATTAATGGCTGAATAATACTCCTCAATCAATAACAAGAGTTCCAAAACGAATGTACATGGTTCAAATTAATCATTCATTTAAAAGTACAATTATTTGGTAGTTGACTTTCAAATACAATGTCCCAAAACTTGTCCAACATGTTTGCTAATATTGTCTTTCCTTGGGATTTTGCTCCTTCTATCAACAGACAGATTTCTTTCTTTTCCTAGGCTGTCAGTGCATAACGCTAACCTTTAATAGCTTGACTGGCCATTAGTGGTTAATTTGAAATGGCAGTCAATAATACTCATAAAGACTAACCACAATTGACTCCAATTTCCACATGCTACACTTTTATTGCTTTGACTCCATAAGCAACTTTACAGTAGAGCTCAGTGTTTCACACATTGTCAAATACTACCAGGGCTGCACGTATTTAAGCCCAGCGCTTAAATACGGATATTGTCTGTTTTCACCAGGTAACATTTAACATGAATTTAAGCCCAGGGCTTAAAAACGAAAATACTCAAAACAGTCAAAAGTGTTACATATTCAATGTTTTATGTTTAATGTTTAATGTTTAAGAAATACGAAAAACGATTTGAAAAATAGTGTCAAGTTTGAAGAATCCAATAGGTTCAGCTTCAGATTTATCAACTTCTCTTTCAATTCTCACCAATACAATGCATTTGTACAACACCAAACATATCAACAATACAGAACACAACTCGATATTTTGGGAGTGTCATTTCGCGTTCAATCTTCTTCGTCTGAAGTGAGGTACATCCATTCGGTTTCATAAAATTTTATTTGCCTTTAATACATGCCAACATACAATATGTGCGGATATCAGTTCAAATGATTTTATTCAACTTGCATATTCATCCCCTATTGCCAAAAATATAATAATTACTAGTTTCCAATTAAAATCGAGCAACATCATTATGCATGTGCAGAAACCGAAACTACACGTTTCGTTTACATGCACAGTAGTTATATGACCTATTGAACATTATCAACCCAAATTTGATATTCTGTCTGGTTTAAAAAAGATTCCAAAATTACGTTTGACTCATTGGCGCTCGCCACACGCGGTGCATTGTCCGGTTTTCGATCAGAAATTGATACTTTTACCTTCATATCGTCAATATACTAAGTCGAATATCATTAAAATGGTAGTTTTCGGTAACAGTCGGTACTTCTCGATAAAATAAGACCATTTATAACGTTTGGTATATTTGACCCCAACAACACAATGGATGTTCCTTTAATGCTTTCCTCTGAGTCAATCAAGCCTTCAGCTGACTGTAGAAGATTTCTCAATTTAGTTGAGCTGCTCCTTCGCTACTTCTTTTCCTAACACGGCTACACCACAGAGCTGGAAGGAGTTGCAGATGGTAGACGACGAAATGGACGTCACTGAATCCGACACCATCTGCAGCAGAACATCATACGATGGTCACCTCCTGTTGCCCACTGGAGTGAACTCCTTCTCGCCGTTAATCAGACAGTCTTGCCACGCTCGTCTCATGGCTGCCCTGAATGGAGCATTTACACCCGCTGACACGTCAAGAGGTTGAAGTTAGGATGGAGTCTTTGGAGGGATCAGCTTCGTAAGGACATTCAAGAACTTCAGTGCCTTCACCACGTTATCTGTGTAGTGGCTTTTGTGATTGTCCAAAAGCAGCAATGATGGTTCGTTTGCGAAGTAAGAACCTCGCGATTTGAAAACCCTTTGTATCCACGACAGCATCAGTTGTTCGTTAATGGAACCTCCTTTTGAGACAAACAGCTCAATGTTCTTTTGGGACTGTGCATTTTGGTACATGGACAAGTTCTTCAGGATAACCATTGCCTTTAAGATTCGCCCATCCAAACAAATGCAAAGGGCAACCGTGAATTGATTTTTATCATGCCCAGTGGTTAATTAGGCCGTCAACATTTTTAATTCCCACAAAGTCTAGTGTATTTTCTCCAGCCATGTCAATGTAACAAGGTGTTTCATCCATATTGAATTTCTGGACTTCTCTAAACCTGTTGTTAATTGTTGCACACCACGGAGATGGTCGTAGTTAATCATCTTTTGAATGGTCAAGTCCTGTTTGTCTTGTTAGCTGTGGTGGGTGATTTTTCGTGAACTAATGCTGTGACGTTTGCAGAACTTACGAAGCCAGGAATCGCTGATCTTGAGTGAGTGTTCAATTCCCATCTCGCCCATCAGTACTAAGGCGCGATCTCTCATGTTGATGTAATTAACTGCATGTTTTTCTGCTCTCTGTTCTTTAAAGAGTGCTTCTTTCAACTCCGGTTCCTGTGGTTTACGGCCTGGCTTACCCATACAGCGCTTACTTCTTTTACCCTCGTTATTTACCATTATTTTCCATTAAGCCTTTGGCTTACGCATATCAATCTAGCATGTTGCTCCATGTTCCGTACTTACACTATTTAAAGAGATTTTTTTTGCCCTTATCACGTGTAAATCACGTGATACTCCCTGCGCACATACACGGAAGTGTGGCGCTAGCTGATCATTCTTGCTCTAGTGTTCCTACGGACACGACGCTCTGCTTACCTCTTATCGTGCTTGACACAAGGACCTTCTGGGTCGAAGGTAAGCCTTTTGAGTTTTATTGTTTCTTTTGTGATGACTGTAGCCTAGAACGTAGTTCGGGCAGTTTTTTCACAGTCATTGTCCGGTGCTGTGAACGTAGTTCCAGTAATATAAATAACTATTTTTGTAGTCTTGCTGGACTGGTTTGTGCACATGCTCTTACACGTGGGTAAGGTTTCAACCGTTTTCAACGGGCTGAGTTCCCACTCTCTTAATAAGGTGTTGTAGTGTGCAAACCTATTTTCCTACTGCTCTATTCTCGGTCCCTGTTGTGGCGAGAGAAATACGGAATTTGTTCATTCGAATTGACAGGTACGAAACCTTTTGTTCAGTCGAATTGAAATTTAAAAAAACCCATTTGTGTTTTCTAGAAATGACCTCTGATGTCGACCAAGAGGTGTTGTCCCTCGAGGACGAAGAAGCGAGCAGTAGCTTCGACGGGTTCACAGCTACTGACTTTCAGCAGGCCAATTACAAACTCAGAATGAGGGATGTCCCAGCAAATGAGACACCAAAAGACAAGCAAAGCCTGACAAGTCTCCCCGGGGCAAGTCGGATAAGTCTGCAAAAAATAAATCACGTACCAAGAAAAAGAGGAATATTGACATTTCCACACTTTCGGAATCTGACATTGTTAGTCTCAAGAAGAGACTAGGGTTTCACAACGAAACTAATACCTGTGACCAACCCGAAATTCAGGATGACTCTGGGATCGTGGATCCCGACTGGCCGGAATGTGCGCAGGAGTTACCTAACCCAGGGTCACAGGATTGGTTCGACGAGACAGAACCCGATGAGTGGGCTTTGCCGAAGCTGAAAGCTCCCGAGCGGGGTGACGCAGTGAGGGATAGCCTCGCCAGGATGTTAAACATGGCATTCACGGCGCAGTGTTCCATAGAGGAGGTTGTACAGAAGTACAAGATTCCTGTTAACTGCGATAAATTGGCCCCCCCTTTAGTAAACACAGAAGTTTGGGCCGAAGTCAACAAGAAAGCACATAATGATGACAAAACGCTCAGAGAGGTACAGAACCTGATAACGGCAGGCGTGTTGCCCATCTTAAAGCTTGCTGAAGACACTAAACTAGCAAAGGAGACTAGAACCTGCCTCCAGGATGCCCTACTTCTGTTTGGTCAAGCCCAATTTGCCCTTAGTATCAGGAGACGCTACCTCCTCCGTGCGCATCTTAAGCGCACCTACGCCAAACTGTGTTCCCTTACTACACTATCACTTCACTACTTTTCGGGGACGACATCGCTAAAGAGATGAAGAGGTGCGAATCCTCTATCAGGGTCACCCGAGACGCCATGTGGGTTTAACGGTGTGTGCACTTAATGTGGATAACATGCTTTTAAGTGCTGAACAGGTCAGCTTTTGTTTCACGAACATTCTTAAGACTTCCAGACAGGGAAGATCTTACAAAGTATATTTTAAACACTACCCCAGGGAATCGGTGTGTGTGATGCATACGTTACTTCATTATCTTAAGGTGACAAAGGATCTTAGATCCTCCCCGCAATTGATTATCTCCTACAAGACTTTTCTTCCTGTTTCGACAAGTACGGTTGCCCGATGGTTGAGGAAGGTGTTGTCTCTGAGTGGGGTGGATACCGATCGATTCAAGGCGCACTCCTTCAGGGGGGCTGTGGCTTAGGCTGCACTGCGGGGTGGCTGCTCGCTCAAGGATGTGCTTGACACAGCCGACTGGTCGTCAGCCAAGAACTTTCATAAATATTATTTCAGAGAGATAGAAAATCAATCTTTCTCTGAGACAGTCCTGGGATGACTCCTGTATTCCTGCAAAATATCTGAGAGATATGTCTGAATAAAACATGGTACTTTGAAGGTGATTTTGTCTTCTTTAAAGATGCTAGATTGATATGCGTAAGCCGACGGCTTAATGGAAAATAATGCCCCCCCATCCAAGATTTATTGATGGATGGGGGTCATTATTGGAAGTAGCCGGAGGCTAAGCATATCAAGCTACCTACCCTACTTTATTTAGTAGTTTATGTTTACCCGCCCTTGTCTTGTGGTGACAATCACTTTCTCTTTAAAAAATGATCAGCTAGCGCCACACTTCCGTGTGCGTGCGCAGGGGGTATCACGTGATTGACACATGATTAAGGCAATAAATCTCTTTAAATAGCGTAAGTACGGAACATGGAGCAACATGCTAGATTGATATGCTTAGCCTCCGGCTAATTCCAATAATGACCCCCATCCATCAATAAATCTTGGATGGGAGGGCATTATCTGTTCTTCAGAAAGCTATCTTCTGAGGTTCTTCTTTTTGTCAATGCCAAATTCTTTAGCTCAAATTGCCTTTATACTCATTTTTTAACTTCCGAATAGAGTCTTCTGATTTATTGTAAATGATTTTCTTGAAGACATTTCTAAAAGTCTATGTGTATTTCTTGCAGAAGTTTTGGTAATTTATTAATTTCTTTTTCACTTCCAATAAATATAAAAAGAGCTGGAATTTCTAGTCGACCTTTTGGAAGATACGAATGAGTTGAGTGATTGGACACAATTTCCACTTAAATTGTACCTCCACCTTGGATAAAGAAGTTACACAACTTAGTTTGCTGCCCAGAAACATGACCTACAATGACGTAATTGTCTAAAACAGACACGGCGTGTTTGTCAAAAGGGTTAAGATGATCTCACTTGGTGTCTCAAATGCCTCCTAATTTAGGTATCCAATGTGTTTTGTAAATATGGAACCCTCTAACAGCACTAAGTGTAGTAAACAGCTTCAGATTTTCCATTAAAACCACATTTCAGCAAACATCCATTAAGGGAGATCACTCTAATTGCATTATCTAATTTATGCCAAGGGCTTAAAAACGTTATTGGTTTCCATTACTTAGCCCATGGGCTTAATAACGGGTGGGCTTAAATACGTGCAGTCCCGGTATGGACTCAATATCACTACCCTGTTAACTGGTCATTAATGTGGATTAGCAGTATCAAGTGTCAAAACAAGCATGTTTTTCATGGCCCACATTGATTTTAGTCATTGTCAGTTCATGTGGGTGAGACAAGTCGTGTATATGAATATTTGAGTTGATTTAGCCAGTTGATTGGTAAAAATTAACTGTCTGACTGAATGCCCATTATATAGAACTACTTATTTTACAAAAGAGCTGGGTTTTTTTATATATAATTGACCTGAAGAGGGGGTTTCCGGTTAACTGTGTTATTGCTTGACAACTGTACAAGGACATCAAAAAGGTTTTCTTTATTATTGTCACTGTTCAATGGCTTCCCTTTTAACTGTTCAACCATTGTCTCCATAGCCAGGTTGCAGACTTCTGTTTGTTAATAATATACACATTTGGAATGATGACATGTGACACATGACAGCCCATGCCATAAGCGAGAAGTCACATACAAAAAAAGGGGATGAATTACAGAGGAACAGATGCCGGCAAGCCATATCTTATGGTCCTTATGAGCTTAACATCTAAGAATATAGTCAATGATAGAAAATGTACATAAAAACCATGCTTGAGTATAAAATTAATAGCTTTTCATCATCAATGTACAGGAAAATGGCTCAATGATTTCATAAATAAGTCAGATATGCACTTTGAGTTGCTAGTCACTTGGGATTTTGTATGATGCCCTTGGCGATGTCGGACATCTTTGGATACCTGACCTTCCTCTTGTCTAGCTCTTCCTGGGCCCACAGCAACAGCTTGAGCAGACTACTCAGTCTAGGTGTTGACTCGCACTCAAGGATAGCTGCGTTCACCTCATTTGCAACCTGCAATACAAACTGAACATTGACCTTAACCGATTTTAGTCAAAAACTTTTCAAATCTTGGCAATTCTCCATAGTTGATATATACATCAAATAAGAGCCACAGAGCACAAAAACATAACGGGGTGAAGGGGTCACCAAATCTACAATTTAGAAACTACACAACTTTTCAGCTCTCTAGACCTTTTGGTACTGGAGAAGAAGATGAAAGTAGGTTTTTAAGGTTGTGACCCCTGTGACCCTATTTGGGGTCATGGGGTAACCAAATCTACATTTTAGAATTCCAATTGGCCAAGGAGTCTGCACACAACTTTTCAGCTCTCTGGACCTTTTTGAACTGGAGAAGAAGGTTGTGACACCTGTGACCCTATCAATTTCAAGCCTGTTGATCGCTTATCTATCAATGATAATCCTTATTGGAGAGATGTTTTATCTGGCTAGACAATATTTTATAAGAAAGACAACTTTGACAATGATGACCCCTTTCAACCAAGGAAATTTCAGCTCTCTAGAGTCATTGGGACTGGAGAAGAGGATGAAAATAGCTTTTTAGATCATGACCCCTGTGACCGACATTTGGGGTCACATGGTCACCAAATCAACAATTTAGAATCCTCTTCAGCCACGGAGTCTGTACATAAAATTTCAGCTCTCTAGAGTCATTGGGACTCCTAGAGAGTCATTAGGTCATGATCCCTGTGACCCACATTTGGTCTGATGAGCTGAAAAGTTTGCACACAACATATCAGCCTTCTAGATCTTTTCGTTTTGGAGAAGAAGATGATTTTAGATTTTGGGTAATGACCTGTGACTATGAGACCCTTATTTGGGGCCACAGGGTCACCAAATCTACAATTTAGAATCCCTATTCGCTAAAGAGTCTGCACACAATATTTCAGTGTCAGGTTTTTTGGTTCTGGAGAAGAAGATGAAAATAGGTTTTTAGGTCATGGCATGTAAGGCCTTTATTTTGGGCCCCAGGGTCAACAAATCTCCAATTTAGAATCTCCATTGGCAAAGGAGTCTGCACATAAAATTTCAGCTCTATAGTCACTGATTCTGGAGAAGAAGTCGAAAGAGTGAAAAATTTACAGACGGATGGACGCCATGCCATGTCATGCCATGCAATAAGCCCATCGGGCCTTTCAGTCTTGATGAGCTAAAAATAGAACCATGGGCTCTGTAGCTATATTGCTTTATTCTGATTGATGTTGTAGACTAAGATTAATTATTCAGATAAACCACAATTCATAGTCATAATTTTAAAACAAAAACATGACTGGATCACATGGTTTTCTAAATAATATCATTCCTGCAATGATTTTAGAGCAAATTCTCAAAGCAACCTATACAATTTTATATAATTATATTCACAAATCATGGTACATGATACAAAACAGTCCAATCTTTGAAGAAATTTATTACATATAATTGTGTCCTGGGTTCCTCGATACCATGACATCCCACTGACAAGCCATCAACCCTTCTCTCTTAGACTAACATATCCCCCTCACAACAAGAGTGATCTGAGAGCACAAGAACCCCTGGCTTCCTTATCCTCCAAATAAGCTGTTTAAATGAAAGGGTAATTTAAGAAAGATTAGGTCTTTTCATCTACCGGGTAGATCTGGATTTGACGTGAGGCAGTCTTTGATCAGTTTGAAAATTATGACATTGTCTCAATGATCTATTAACAAGAGTCCTCAGAAGATGACATATCCCACCGGTCCCACATAATTTGTAAACACATCTTTGACAGATAATTGTATATCAATTACTTCAGTTAGGGGGTAATACACATGCTGAGTTTGAGGCATGATAAAGGGTTTTGGAGTTCTACTACAGAAGCAGACCTATCCCTGAACAAATGACAAAACCAACGTTTTTCGATGAAAGAAAAAAAAATATTCAGAAATCTGAAAATATCAAAAGGCATCACTTCACTTCAGTTTGTGGGTAATACACATGCAAAGTTTCAGAAAAATATGATGAACAGTTTTGGAACTGTTCACCAGAAACGATCACATCTCTGAACAAAGTCTAAATCCAACATGTTTCTATGGAAACGGGAAAAAACATTTAAATTCCGAAATCTGAAAATATCAAAAGGCACCACTTCAGTTGGTGGGTAATACACATGGAAAGTTTCAACAAGATATCATGAACTGTTTTCGAGTTCTGCTCTGGAAACGAAATGATGACGGATGGACGGACGGACGGTACGACGGACGGACGGACGGACAGTTATAACCTCAGAGTGTGATATTGGAAACATAACATTTTTAAATACTGAAGTACCGGTATTAAAAGTTATAGTGAAATTAAAGTTCCAAAAATGGTTTCTTTCACCAAGGTCATGGTTAGATGGTTTACAAATATGACGATGTAAAGGGTCTTGTGTCAAAATAAACACATGTATCAAGTTTCAAAGACAAAGTTGGAGCCAGTACGCTAAGTTAAAGTTTAACCCACAGTAAGAGTTAAGCATTCAAAGTCAAGGGTAATATATTAATTCAATCAGTCCCAAAAAGATATTGATTTAATTGAATCAACTCAAAGATATTGTGCACGTTGTATCCAAGGTTTTAGCAGAGGAATCTCTACTAGCTCTGTAATTTAGGTCTCTGGACAATGATAGGTTATATTAAAGAACCTGGAATTGTGTATTCTATTTTAATCAATGTATTCATACAGAAAATACTTTCAACTGTAAATACTGAAAATGTGGTGTTGATTGCTCCTCTTATTAATGAGATATTAATGTTCAAAGTGTGTAAATATTGGACAAATCATTTGGCCAAATAAATAAAGTTTGTGAAATATTATTTAAGAAATAAAGTTCCCTGTACCCCAATGTGTTTTGTAATAAAGTATAGTTTTGCCTTGAACTATTATAGTTAAAGTACGAGGACGGTAGTCCGAGGACTTTGACGTTATAATAGTTCAGGGCAAAACTATACTTTATTACAAAACACATTGGGGTACAGCGAACTTTATTACTTTTCTAAGATAACATTCTGCTTTGAGTAATTTTGCAAGATAATAGAGTTTACTTCCTTAATATTAATAATCCATGATCAGGGCCAACTGACAAGCCGTGCGACAACAGCGACTATGACGTCATTGTTCTGTTGTGACGTCGTAGTGGTTCCTGGGGTAGCCTAATGCGGATTTTGTCGTTTGGTTCAAGTACAAATGTAGCTTAAAATTTAAGACTAATTGGGATACAAAAGAACACACTCCTTCAATAATTGTTATAACAACACTACCGTTGTTTGAGGACATTACTATTTGCAGAAAAACACAGTCTTTTCAACTGCACTCTTTCGTTTGGTTACCATGGGCACACGTGACTACGAGGGGAGCGGAAATCGTCATTCAATTGTTACGTCATCAAAAAAACTATACCTTTATCGTCTGATAAAGTACTTTTATTTCGATTGTTCTAGCCGCTAGGCATCTTAGAATTCAAAATAAAATAATTAATGTTTAACAGTCGTTATATTTAATATAAAACAAAGTCACAAGGTGTTCTTCTAGGTCCACTTTTAAATCATGTTTAGTACGTACATTATAGTTAAATATTCTCTAACGGGCAATAAAGAATAATCTTATCTTATAGATGTTTGGAATATATATATTTATTGTGTTCTGAGGCAAACCTCAATGCGTTTTAAAGTAAGACAGTTATGTTAAACATTTCGATATGTATTCTGACAAGCTTCTTATATTAATCAAATTGGGTGGTTTTATTTAATCATACTTTTTATTCAGTCATTCCAGTATTAAGGAACATTGTATTTAGACAGCATTATTTGGTGCATATATTTACATATACCAAGAAAAAATGCAAACTTGTCAGAACACTCCAAAATTAGAAGATTTTGTTCTTTTCATCCATGTTTTTTTCTTCTCATCAAAGACATGTATTTCATCAAAGTCATTTTTTTCATCAAAGTTAGTTTTTTTCATAAAAGTGAGTTATTTTCATCAAAGTGTGTTTTAATGATTAGCTAATGGAACACACTTTGCATCAACAATAAACAAATGTATATGTATTTAAGCTTGTCACCCCGTGATATGTCAGTCTTTATTACAAGTATTTCACGATTGGTCATCATGCATATGAGCCAGACACCATTGGACAGTCAAATCATGAACTGTTCTTTTGGTAAGCGTATGACGATTCATGTTATGTCAAGAACACTTATTGCTGAAATTGTAAAATAGAACATTTATAATGTTATAATAACAGGGAGGTTTTTGTCGCATCTAGTACATACGAATTATCCCAATTATAAAAACAAATGTAACTTTACTAAGTGCAAAATAATTACAAGCGATACGGATCCTGCATAAATATAAATTTGTATCAGGATAAAATAGTGGATAATTGTTTAAAATCAAACTACATTTGAAACCTACATTTTAGAGGTAAAACATTAAATACGACGATAAATCACTTAGTCTGTTTGAAGGTGACCCACTACAGCTTCTACCCTTTGGCTAAAGAGCATAACAGACAGTTAACTGGCCGCAAGTTTAATGGTCATCGAAAACACACAAGAGGGAGTAACTTAGAGTGTGAGAAAACACATGGGGTTAGGCAGATGACCAGAAAAACATACTATTTCAAAGAAAACTAGAAAAATGTGCATGTGATGCACTGTGATGTCCCCCGCTCAAACTTTCAATCCAACCTTATCATCTTATTTCTTATTACCACCCTTATTTTCCACTTATGCCAGAGGCATTTCAGAAAGGAAAATTCAAAAATAGAGTCATGGCCTCTGAAGCTCATCAGGAGATAATAAGTGGGGTATGTTATGGAGTGGGCTTTATAGCAATGGTCAGATAATGGAATGTAGTAATAAGAATCTAGGTAGTGAAACGATTAAAGCAGTTTAAAAATATTTTGTTACCATAACTTTGCCAATCTGCTATATATATGTGTTGAAAGAGCAACACCCAGCTTGGAAATAAATTGCTGGTATCAAACATATAATAATGTGGTGGAGAGATCATACTATTTTTTAACATCGTACACACATTATATAATAATGAATATACCGGGTACAATTCTTTGCATACAATTCACCACTGTCAGCTATTGCAATAATGGCGTGGGGCTGTAGAAGAAAATGACAAAAACCTTTTTAGGTCATGACCCCTGCTAATTATTATCAAAATTGGTTACACATAAATCCACATTCGTTATAAATATCATGCACCTTTGCATTATATTGTTTTAATTCTTAATTGCATTATGGCAATACCAACATTTATTACATAATGAATAGGAGCCTCAGTTTTTGAAAATCCCATTTCTCATAGGCTCCATTTCAATACTTAACCCTTAACATGCGGGCGACGGAATTATCCGGGCGGGCTATAAGCGATTCCTAGGTGTCTGTATACGGATCCCGGATACAAGACTTAGAATAATTCACGGCTGTCTAAGTATACTCTATCACCCATACCGGGTCACGAGTCGATTGTGTCCGCGACCCGACCCATGAGAATGGCTGTATTTACGCATCGCGACCCGACATGAGAATAAAGCTTTGTTCAGTGTGTGGTCGGAATATCAAGCAAAATTCACACCAATTTGCGTGTGCATTGTTGACCCGTAACGCATCGATAATTAGCTTTACAAAAGGCCAATTATGTCGGGCTTAGCCCCCGAAGCATTAATTCGCTTGAGGCTATTTTCACCCACGTGTTTGTATTGCCTCGGGTTTGCCTCGCCCGAGACTGCTATCTGCCTCGCATCTCGCGAGACGGGGAAAAAAATCGCTAACTCGCCTTACTCCCGCACTTCATATCATGTGAGCGAATTGTTTGTTTTCAAAAAAAAATACGGCAAAATAAAGGGGAAACAATGGACTACATTCCCATATAAAATTAGAAAATCTCAAAAAAATAATAAAGACACAGCAAGCGCCGTGAAAAAGGTCATGTTTACACTTCATAAATTTTGAAACAATCGGCGATTTTCACAACTTCTAAAACATTTATCAAGGCTAAAATACTGAATGCATTTTCATAATTTTTATATCACAATAAACCGAAAAGAATAATCTTTTATTCTATATAAAATGCGCAGATTTATTCACAGAAATAAAGATACAATTTTACCTTTCTGAGAGGCATGTGAAACCAAACGGCACACAAACTAATCAACATATTTTCATCAGTTATGGTTCGAGGTTAGCGTTTATTTGAAAAGTCAAACAACATAACCATATTTGGGTTGACATGTGCTTATTTGTCAACTGGTTCGAGATTATGATTTCTTGGAAAAGTGCGATGAACGACCGTTTGCAATGCCGCATACATGTTGTAAGTATTGACGATTTTATAGGTGGGAATAAAGACAAACTTTACATAGCTATAGAATTATAACCAAAGGTCGCATTCTAATAATTTTTATATCATTGTGAAGCTAGACATCTTGTCTTCAATTCCGTATATAAATGGAATTTTTTTCGTTTCGTATTTATGATGTTACGAGGCCCGAATAAAAGACAATCTTTCGAAAGTAATAGAATAAAAACGAAAAAACATAGAAAATTCATTCAAAGTTTCGAGTGTGAATTAGCCATTTGTGTACGGGTTTCGCTACTTGAATTTGTATTGAACGCCCGTATATAGTCCTTATTCGCCATGTAGATGCGGTATATTTTGTAAAAACGATACCGGAATCGCCGCCTGGAAATTCCGCCAGCAGAGCTAGTTAGTGCCAAAGCCCAAACTACTGCTGCGAGCTGCGAGCCTGTAAATTCCGCCACAGGGGCTAAAAATGGTAAAATATATATACGCAACGTAAGGGTTAATAAATTGGTGAATTTTTTAAAGTAAATTCTTTTTCACCATTTCTTATAGCACTCATTCTCAATGAAAGTGCACAATTAGTAAATAATGATGTCGTCCTTATAAATCGTTGTTTTTAATAATGAATGTACCGTTAATATGGTGCAATGTAAGATCGATGAAAAAGGGAATTGAATTCGTAGTACGAACGACAGATAAAATGTTACATTTTACTGTTGATATTTTTAGAGAGGCCTTAGTAATCTTTGAACATGTCAAAATAGCAATGTCGCCAACAAGAACTGTCACGTTGACGTAGGAACTGAGATTGACCCATAAGTCATGGATGCGATAAAACATGTCCAAATATAGAATAATCTTTACTAAGGAATTTTCAACAAGCAGAACTGTTAACACTTTTCTCAAATTTCTTAAAATACCAAATGTTTATTGTCGCTAATTTCATGTATTCTACGTTATGTATTTTAAATAACCTGGGAAATAAATGATACCTGCAGTGAACCTAAATACATCCAGTTATTCATTTGTGTTGAATATTAAAGAAAAGTAAAATAGAAACAATTGTCATATTAAATGTATTATTTTTTTAGAAATTAAAGAACTATCGTTAAAAGAAAAATGTAGTTAAGCCTGTTTTCTACGTTATGTGTCTCCTACAAAAATAGAGCCATGGCCTCTGTAGCTCATCAGGAGATAATAAGTGGGGTATGTTATGGAGTGGACTTTATAGCAATGGTCAGATAATGGAATGTAGTAATAAGAATCTAGGTAGTGAAACGATTAAAGCAGTTTAAAAATATTTTGTTACCATAACTTTGCCAATCTGCTATATATATGTGTTGAAAGAGCAACACAAAGCTTTGAAATAAATTGCTGGTATCAAACATATAATAATGTGGTGGAGAGATCATACTATTTTTTAAGATCGTACACACATTATATAATAATGAATATACCGGGTACAATTCTTTGCATACAATTCACCACTGTAAGCTATTGTAATAATGGCCTGGGGCTGTAGAAGAAAATGACAAAAACCTTTTTAGGTCATGACCCCTGCTAATTATTATCAAAATTGGTTACACATAAATCAACATTCGTTATGAATATCATACACCTTTGCATTATATTGTTTTAATTCTTAATTGCATTATGGCAATACCAACATTTATTACATAATGAATAGGAGCCTCAGTTTTTGAAAATCCCATTTCTCATAGGCTCCATTTCAATACTTAATAAATTGGTGAATTTTTTTTAGTAAATTCTTTTTCACCATTTCTTATAGGCTCCTTTTCAATATTTGATAAAATGGTGATATTCTATGAATAAATTCTTTTTTAGAGTCAGTGAAAAGCAGTCTCACGCACAGTCTATGATAACACAGTGCTGCACAGAAGTTTGAAGTAACCTGAAACCTCTGTGTAACTATCAGTTTTCATTCTTCTGCCAGGAAGAGGTCAACACAATGCAATTACATAACATGCAGACACTGGACTCACAGCCAGTAAAATTTATATGTTAGATGCAGTTTTTCCTACAATTAATTATTTTTCTGTAATGGAGAAGATGATGAAAATAGGTGTGATGTCACAATCTCATATAGCTACTTCTTTTATAGTCCTATGTTATCAACCAGTCATCAGTAGTCATATTCAGTTCACATATCTCATGTAAAATGAAAAAATTTAATTCCTCTTCAAGTTATTCCTTCAAAGGGTATTCAATAGTTCTCATTTCAAATAGATTCACATTAAACATGTCCATGATGTAGACATCCATCTCATTTCTTGTTCCTATTGAATAAAATTAACTGCTATACCAAATTGACTCGTACTGGAAATTCTCATTAATTAATTAATTAATTCTCCAAATAATTACACTATATCACGAGATATTAAAAAACTCCATTATTTACTCTTAAATTACAAAGAACATAATATTAGATTTAATAAAAGATTCTGTATTAAGTCTTTAGAATACTTTTAGACTTGTGTACCTTTATCAGCAAATTCACTTGCAAAATACAAATAATTACTCATATGTGAAATGTGAGACAAAGATAAAATATGACTTATAATTTTTGTTAGACCTCCAATTCTAAGTTTTTAATTCTAAATATCTCTTTTTCATCAGACATATTATATTCTCAAAGCACATGTTAGAACTCTCACATCAGAAAGATGAAATGCCTTTAACTCAGCTGTTTTCTTTAAAATTACCTCCCTTACCTAATTACTGATTGAAGTGCACATATAATCTCAGAAAGATGCTGTAAACTGAAATAGGCTTTTAGGTTATGATCCCTGTGACCCATATTTGGGGTCACAGACTCACCAAATTTACAATTTAGAATCCCTTACAGCCAAGGAGTCTGTACATAAAATTTCAGCTCGCTAGAGCCATTGGGACTGGAGATGAAGATGAAAATAGCATTTTAGGTCATTGCCTCTGTGACCCAATATTTGGGGTCTCACTGTCACCAAATTTACAATTTAGAATCCCCTTCAGTCAAGGAGTATGTACATAAAATTTCAGCTCTCTACGTTCATTGGGACTGGAGAAGAAGATGAAAATAGTTTTGTTTAGGTAATGACCCCTGTGAGCCACACTTGGGGTCACAGGGTCACCAAATCTACAATTTAGAATCCCTTTCAGCCAAGGAGTCTGTACATAAAATTTCAGCTCTCTGGAGTCATTGGTTCTGGAGAAGAAGATGAAAATAGCTTTTAAGGTTATGACCCATGTGACCCACATTTGGGGTCACAGGGTCACCAAATTTACAATTTAGTATCCCCTTCAGCCAAGGAGTCTGTACATTAAATTTCAGCTCTCTGGAGTCATTGATTCTGGAGAAGAAGTCGAAAAAGCGAAAAGTTTACGGACGGACGGACGGACGCCATCCCATGCCATAAGCCCATCGGGCCTTTCAGGCCTGATGAGCTAAAAATCTAAAATAGAAACTTGCTAAAAATAATAGTTACAGCTCGGTAAAGTTGTAAAGTTTCCTTGTTAGCCCCAGTAATTGCGCTAACACGTCCAAAAAACTTTCCGTTGCAATAAACATCCCAATGTATTTTACGTTATGTATTCTACGTTATGGTATCATACGTTATGACTGCCATATAAGGAGTGTAACGTTGTGCAGTGTCATGGGCGACGTCATACAATATTGACCATATGTTGTTACAAGTGATGATATGATTTGGAAAATTTTTTAACGTGTTTTATTTTTACTCTTATTTTATTTCTGATGCTGATATTTCAACCACTATAATAGGGCCTAGATATACCGTCAGTCCTTGAATAATTGCCCTTCGATTATTAATTTGACCCAGCGATTTGACCCAGATTTGACCCAGCGATCATTCAAGAAGATTATTTTTTTTCGAAGCCCTAATATAAAATAAGTCCTAATATATCTGACAATTTTAAATAATAACAAAAAACATAATTTCAGTATGTTTTAGATTATTAATATTGTTAACCAAGTGCATGTCATGAGGATAAACTTTGCGTAAATATGCTTGTGCCGGAATTATTTTCGAAAAGGAGATAGAAATTAGTTTGTTTACATTTGCTAAAATTAACCCGGCGATTATTCAAAGCAAGCGATTATTTATTTCAAAGAGGGCTTGGCCCGGCAATTATTCAAGGCAGGCGATTATTCAAGGATTTACGGTATATACAATTTTAGTAGGCCTTTTTACGCCGAAATTTCGCCTTCATTCAAATAACAAATATTCATACAACATATAAATCTAAGTATAAGTTTGTTTGGTGTTCATAGATAGTTAGTGAAGGCAATGAAGTGTGAATGTTTCCAATTTATTTAAAGCAGAATAAACTCGTACCACTTAAATTCATACGGTGACGTTATTTCCATTGACTTTAAATAGTCTCGGATAAATATTGTTCGAAGATACGATTCTTTTTGCCCGATCCTACAAACATTTATCAAATTTGTAAGGAATTTATCTTGGCTACAACCTCATGATATATGTATGTTTGATGTTTGCTTAGGAAAGGCATTAGGTTGTCCAACATAATATAGGCCTACATAGTTGTGAAATCATCTATGGGAAACGTTTTTATTCAATATGACTATGTAAACATGTACTGTACAGTACGCAAATCTAATGACATTAATTAAATTGTCTTTGGAAAAGTTAATTATTACCTGTAACAAATAACGTTATATATAACGTAAAATAGGTCTACTGAGACATATTGACATGTCATGTTTGGACAGCAATTACAGGATATCTTGTAGGAATTATTTGCTCAAACTTCATAATCTTTTTTAATGAATAGAGGACTTTGGGGTAACACATATTAACACTTCTAATGCAGACTTTCGATTTTTGTGAAATGCACATTTTCAATTGTGCACTTTCATTGAGAATGAGTGATAGGCTCCTTTTCAATATTTGATAAAATGGTGATATGATTCTATGAATAAATTCTTTTTTAGAGTCAGTGGAAGAATAAAGCAGTCTCACGCACAGTCTATGATAACACAGTGCTGCACAGTAGTTTGAAGTAACCTGAAACCTCTGTGTAACTATCAGTTTTCATCCTTCTGCCAGGAAGTGGTCACCCCCAGGTCAACACAATGCAATTACATAACATGCAGACACTGGACTCACAGCCAGTAAAATTTATATGTTAGATGTTGTTTTTCCTACAATTAATTATTTTTCTGTACTGGAGAAGAAGATGAAAATAGGTGTGATGTCACAATCTCATATAGCTACTTCTTTTATAGTCCTATGTTATCACCAGTCATCACTAGTCATATTCAGTTCACATATCTCATGTAAAATGAAAAAAATTAATTCCTCTTCAAGTTATTCCTTCAAAGGGTATTCAATAGTTCTCATTTCAAATAGATTCACATTAAACATGTCCATAATGTAGACATTTATCTCATTTATGGTTCCTATTGAATAAAATTAACTGCAAAGTTAATAGAAAACTAAATCAGTTATAAAGTATAAAATATGATATAAATACGGTATACCAAATTGACTCGTACTGGAAATTCTCATTAATTAATTAATTAATTAATTCTCCAAATAATTACACAATACCATGAGATATTCAAAAACTCCATTATTTACTCTTAAATTTCAAAGAACATTATATTAGATTGAATAAAAGATTCTGTATTAAGTCTTTAGAATACTTTTAAACTTGTGTACCTTATCAGCAAATTCACTTGCAAAATACAAATAATTACTCATATATGTGAAATGTGAGACAAAGATAAAATATGACTTATAATTTTTGTGAGACCTCCATTCTAAGTTTTTTAATCTCAACATCTCTTTTTCATCAGACATATTATATTCTCAAAGCACATGTTAGAACTCTCACATCAGAAAGATGAAATGCCTTTCCCTCAGGTGTTTTCTTTAAAATTACCTCCCTTACCTACTTACTGACTGAAGTGCACATAAAATCTCAGAAAGATGGTGTAAACTGAAATAGGCTTTTAGGTTATGATCCCTGTGACCCATATTTGGGGTCACAGACTCACCAAATTTACAATTAAGAATCCCTTACAGCCAAGGAGTCTGTACATAAAATTTCAGCTCGCTAGAGCCATTGGGACTGGAGATGAAGTTGAAAATAGCATTTTAGGTCATTGCCTCTGTGACCCATATTTGGGGTCTCACAGTCACCAAATTTACAATTTAGAATCCCCTTCAGTCAAAGAGTATGTGCATAAAATTTCAGCTCTCTACGTTCATTGGGACTGGAGAAGAAGATGAAAATAGTTATTTTTAGGTAATGACCCCTGTGAGCCACACTTGGGGTCACAGGGTCACCAAATCTACAATTTAGAATCCCCTTCAGCCAAGGAGTCTGTACATAAAATTTCAGCTCTCTGCAGTCATTGGTTCTGGAGAAGAAGATGAACATAGCTTTTAAGGTTATGACCCCTGTGACCCACATTTGGGGTCACAGGGTCACCAAATTTACAATTTAGTATCCCCTTCAGCCAAAGAGTCTGTACATTAAATTTCAGCTCTCTGGAGTTATTGGTTCTAGAGAAGAAGTCGAAAAAGCGAAAAGTTTACGGACGGACGGATGGACGGACGGACGCCATCCCATGCCATAAGCCCATCGGGCCTTTCAGGCCAGATGAGCTAAAAAGGTTAATTCTATTAGAATAAATGAACTTGTTTCCATGTAGCCACTTAGATCAAACTGTGTCCCTTTTCTGTCCTCTTTGTTAAAATTGTTTCCATGGAAACCAGAATTTCAGAATGATTTAAGTAGCAAAAGGCTGCCACAGGGACGTTGAGAGCCAATCGAAAGGGCCTTCCTGATTCTGTCAAGAAGCCTAAAAAGAAACCGAAGCAAGGGGACATGACAGTTTCTCACAACCATGACCTACTCGTTGTTCGCTACGAAGATAGGAAATCAGTCCTTTTTGAAGATACACATCTTGAACAAACAGGGAAGAAGAACCGGGCAACAGGAGAACCAGTTCTCAAGCCGCGCATTGCAACATCGTACAAGTACATGGGAGGTGTTGATCGGGCCGACCAGATGTTGTCGTTAACGCCATTCCGATTGAAGACCCTGAAGTGGTTGAAACAGGTTTGGTTTCACGTTCTCAACGTTGCCTTGTTGAACTCTTATATCATTTATAAAGAATATAGCCAAGATAAACCTCTAAAAACAAGTCGAGAATACAGGAAGGCTTTGGCGCAACATATAGTAATATTTGCGGACAGGGAACAAGTTCCATCGCTGTGCAGACGTCCTCGTGGTCAGCCGAGCACGAGCAACAAGAGTGTCATTCGTCTTCATGGACGTCACTTTCCGACGAAGATTCGCGCTGTCGGAAAGAAGAAAAACATCACAAGGATGTGTGTGGTATGCTCTAAGGCAAAACTCGCGGTCCTCGCAAAACAGATAGAAGAAGGCAATGCGCCAGTAAGGAAGAAAAAACGAGTAGGCAGAGAGTCTTTTCATGAATGTACAGATTGTAATGTTTCTCTGTGTGCTGCACCATGCTTCAAACTGTATCACACCGCCACTGACTACACCAGGGCTTACATCACTGCCGCAGACAAAGAAAGAAATGAAGAAGAAAATGAAAAATAGAGCCATGGGCTCTGTAGCTCATCAGTATTTCATTGATTTATCTAAGGTTGAATATCTAAGTTATCTCAAGTAAAACTGTACATTGTTAACAAGCAAAATAATATGGGTTTTAGATCATGACCCCTGTGGCCCACATTTGGAGTCACAGGGTCACCAATCCTACAATCAAGAATCACCTTTGACAAAATAATCTCTACACAACATTTCACTTTTCTAGAGCTTTACATAAAACTGGAGAAGAAGATGAAAATAGGTTTTTGGGTCATGACCCGTGACCTAGATTGGGGTCACAAGGTCACAAAATTTACAATTTAGAATCCCCATTGACCAAGGAGTCTGCACACAACTTTTCAGCTCTCTAGACAGGAACTCGATATCGTAAGTAAAACATAGGTAAAACGTAGGTAAAACAAACCTACCCCCTATATGATATAGAGTAAAGGAGCAAGGGCGGCCATGTTGCCGATCTTAGGGTCCATTCAACATTAGGTCAAAAGTAACGCTAAAAAATTGTGACATTCCGAAATGAACGTAGGTACCTATCACCTATACATTTCTCCGCAAATCCTGGCTGATTTCCACCATATGTCACCCCTACGATTAGTTTAATAGCTCTTCAAACTCGAAAATCCACCAAAAAAACCTCTGCCGTGAACGTTAGACCGCAGTCGCTACCCATTCGAACGATCTGATTGGTCTGTTGAGTTGAACTATTAATATAGTATCCGTAAACAAACAGATGGCGTGGCGAGACGACAGGATATTTCGAAAATTGCTTCACTATAAATTCAACACCTGATCAGAGGGAAGCTTTGAAATGTGAACAACAGAGCCAGCTCAACGGACCAATCAGATCGTACGGAGTGTTTCGACCGCGGTCTAACATTCACGGCAGAGGTTTTTGTGGTGGATTTTCGAGTTTGAAGAGCTATTAAACTTATCGTAGGGGTGACATATGGTGGAAATCAGCCAGGATTTGCGGAGAAATGTATAGGTGATAGGTACCTACGTTCATTTGGGAATGTCACAATTTTTTAGCGTTACTTTTGACCTAATGTTGAATGGACCCTTAGATCGGCAACATGGCCGCCCTTGCTCCTTTACTCTATATTATATAGGGGGTAGGTTTGTTTTACCTACGTTTTACTTATGTTTTACTTACGATATCGAGTTCCTGTGTCTCTAGATCTTTTGCTATTGGAGAAGAAGATGAAAATAGGTTTTTAAACATGTGACCCCTGTGACCCAATTTGAGGTCATGGGGTCACAAAATCTACAATTTAAAATCCCCATTAGCCAAGGAGTCTGCACACAACTTTTCAGCTCTCTAGACCTTTTGCTTCTGGAAATGAAGATGAAAATAGGTTTTCAAACATTTGACCCCTGTGACCCCATTTGGGGTCATGGGGTCACGAAATCTACAATTTAGAATCCCCATTAGCCAAGGAGTCTGCACACAATTTTTCAGCTTTCTAGACCTTTTGGAACAGGAGAAGAAGATGAAAACAGGTTTTTAAGGATGTGACCCCTGTGACCCCATTTGGGGTCATGGGGTCACGAAATCTACAATTTAGAATCCCCATTGGCCAAGGAGTCTGCACACAACTTTTCAGCTCTCTAGACCTTTTAGAACTGGAGAAGAAGATGAAAATATGTTTTTAAACATGTGACCCAAGTGACCCAATTTGGGGTCATGGGGTCACGAAATCTACAATTTAGAATCCCCATTGGCCAAGGAGTCTGCACACAACTTTTCAGCTCTCTAGACCTTTTAGAACTGGAGAAGAAGATGAAAACAGGTTTTTAAGGATGTGACCCCTGTGACCCCATTTGGGGTCATTGGGTCACGAAATCTACAATTTAGAATCCCCATTGGCCAAGGAGTCTGCACACAACTTTTCAGCTCTCTAGACCTTTTGCTTCTGGAAAAGAAGATGAAAATAGGTTTTCAAACATTTGACCCCTGTGACCCCATTTGGGGTCATGGGGTCACGAAATCTACAATTTAGAATCCCCATTGGCCAAGGAGTCTGCACACAACTTTTCAGCTCTCTAGACCTTTTAGAACTGGAGAAGAAGATGAAAACAGGTTTTTAAGGATGTGACCCCTGTGACCCCATTTGGGGTCATTGGGTCACGAAATCTACAATTTAGAATCCCCATTGGCCAAGGAGTGTGCACACAATTTTTCAGCTCTCTAGATCTTTTGGAACTGGAGAAGATGAAAACAGGTTTTTAAGGATGTGACCCCTGTGACCCCAAATGGGGTCATGGGGTCACGAAATCTACAATTTAGAATCCCCATTGGCCAAGGAGTCTGCACATAAAATTTCAGCTCTGTGGAGTTATTGGTTCTGGAGAAGAAGTCGAAAAAGCGAAAAGTTTACGGACGGATGGACGGACGGACGGATGGACGGACGCCGGACGCCATGCCATGCCATAAGCCCAGCGGGCCTTTCAGGCCTGATGAGCTAAAAAGTGGAAAATTGAAAGTAAAGAGAGCCGAAGTGTGGACAAGTATATAAACATTATATACAGACCTTGTTAGGTCCCTACAGCTGTTCTGTGCACTACCGCAGGTGAATATGTGCAGTGTTCGCGCTAGAGCGCGGCCGTGCGGCATTGCCGCACATAAATATGAAATGTCCCCATTAAAATCACCTAATGCGGCATTGGCCCGCACAAATAATGCATAGATAACGTGTTACTTACTGCCAAAAATAATTTTAATCACATTGATCGGCAATTTTCAAAGCTCTCCTGTCACTGTGTTTACAACTAAAACTTTATGAAACCGGTTTCAGTGACAAACGATGCATATATCGGCACATTTAGAGTTACGTCCCTTTATTTCTTAACCGGTTTCGGTTTAATCAATATCCTCTAACCAGCTTAGTAAACGCTATTATAAATGACCTTGGTTCGAGATTAAACTGCTAAAAATATACGATTACTTTTGACAGTATCCAATGAGAGTTAGATTAAATAGTCACGTGTTCTGTGACGACAGATTACGCGCTGCATAATTAACCTTCGGTCTTTCCCGTAATTCTCGTCGAAATATTGTGACCACGTGATATCGACAGTTGGCTGTCTGCTAGCTAGCGTTTGTTATTATGAACTTGAAGTGACTGACATGAAATTGAAACGTCGACGTCGTCATTATGCCTAAAAAACAGATTCGTCTGTCTCATTTTCTGAAAAGAAAAGTGCCTGACACTGAGCAAAATAACGTATCTTCAAGTGACAGTGATTCAGACATTGACGATGGCACTGTCAAACCCGATGCACACGCATCTAAAAAACGTAAACATAGTCTCAGATCATCAGATGACTATCATTCATGAGAATCAGAGATGAACATTATTTTAAGTTTTAAGTCAACCCAGACCATTATTCAAGTTACCAGTGAGTGACTCAGAGGCTAAGACACACTGACTGAGTGAGTATTAAATCTAATATCTTGATATTAGACTTTACATTTATTAATTCACATTTTCAGAATGTCTGTTTAATTCATAATGATTCAATAAATAATCTTTGTTGAGTCTTTACAATCTCAAGATTCATTCTTTATACTCATTACTGTAACTTAGTACTGAATAATCATAAATATAGACTATATAGTCAAACAAAACAAAAAACAACAGGTACAGTACTGTTTCATTTTATTAATTTATATACAAAAAAACATGATTGAATTCAATTGATTATCAGGACAAAATTATTAAACACAAATTTCATAAACTCTTTGTCCCCACTATTGACAAAATGTCCCCACTTTTTAAACACATGGGGACTGAGGGTCCCCATGTTTGGAAAAGCTGGCTCCAACACTGTATGTGTGTATATTTGTACATAAATGCAATGTAATTTCATTGTGAAATATGTCATTGCAAATAAAATATTTTTTATTTTGTCAAAGAGAGAGTGAATGCGAGCTTTTATTGGAAGTTCAGCCAGAAAGCATCATAAATACCACCAATAAATGCTGAACCGGGTGGCAAAATTTCATAAAACTTACATCCTCGTAAAGAGAAAAGATTTGGCTTTGATTCAATATAAAATTTACACATGCGCACGAAAAACTTAAGTTGCGGCACATGCCGTAAGATGCGGGATACTCAAAAAGTTGATTCAAAGTACCGAGGGTACCTTCCTTTCGCACGCTATAGCTTCCGAACTAAGTTGCGCATTTTTTTCTTTTTACATCACCATAAAAAGGAATAAATTGTCTTTAATTCCATGTATCATTTGTATATGCGCAGTGGAAAATAAATATGCGGCAAGTGATGCGCCAGGTGTCGCAAAAAGTTAGTTTTTCAAAAACCAATTCTCTAAGTACAGGGGGTGCCTTCCTTACGCTCTCCATATATTGTGAACCATTTGACGTATTCCAATAATTTTTATATCATTGTAAAGAGGAATAAATTGCCTTCAAGTACATATGTGTTTTTTACGATTTTATAAAGTTGGTAATAAAGACAAACTTTACTCCGGCAACATGTATTGCGTTTGCCGTGGTGATAAGTGTATGCTGTGCTCATAAGTACTCATTAGTTCCACGCGCGCTCGGCTCTGGTACCCTAGAGGAGGTAAGCCCAGTCCGGGGGGAACAAGTGGTGCCAGTAACTTGGTGTGCGTCAGGGATGCAGATTAAAAATTTTGCCAGTCAGACATTTCATCTTTGACCCAAAAAGACGAACCCGGAAGTAAAAAATTTTTATGAATAAAGTATGAGAAAGTATTACTATTGTAGTTACTATTTTGAACTTAATCTAATAAGATTACTTTTATATTTTATTTGGAGACATATTTTACTAAATGAATAATAATAAAATAAGAAGAAATAATGTAAACACAAGAGAAATTGGAGTTTTTAAATTAGCATACCTCTTTATAACGTGTGTCATCATGTAAATACGATAGCGTCATAAAAACGGTGTTTGACTACATAACGTTTGGTGAAATGATATTGCTAATTATTTGTTTTTGATAGGTTTATTCATTTTGAATTTGTATAACAGCTTTACCATACATCGATATTGATCTATTATATTTTGTTACGGTATGTTATCTATGTTTTATGGCTGAGATATTATTAAATTTATCAAGATTCAACTATTCAAAGTATCGAAATCTTGATCTGTAACAAATTCATGAATCACCGGTACGGTGAAGCCACACGTTCATGCATGTTTATCTTTGACAAAATTTGTTTAAATGCGATGTTAATGAAATCCTTTTCGTAAAAAATGTTGTAAAATGGGTCACATCTTTCAGTCACTAAATAACACTCAGAATATCAATTAAATGTTAAACGGTAAGTGTTGTTTCTGCAGACAATTATAATTTACTGAAGATAATGATGATGATTGATCGATGTCGGGCCTCATGCTATGAAGAATATATGTAACGTCTTGACTGGGTCAACGTAAATAATTATGACCGACACAAGCAGAGCGGTTTGCCTTTATTTAATGCTTGTAAGGCATGTTTGTTTAGTTTTCCATTTATTTTCTGCAATCGGTCAACTGATGTCCGATAGGTCAATTTTCCATTTGGACAAAACTGGATTTACAATCGGACATGTCCGGCAAATAAGACCAATTTCTGCATCCCTGGTCGGGACGCATTCACTTGGTACTGTCGGGTAGCATCACTCTCCTTTCGTTGGTTATATTTTCTGAACCATAGGCCGTATTCTAATAATTTTTATGTCATTGTAAAGAGGAATACATTTTCTACAAGTACATATACAATTCGCAATATAAGGCCCGAATTAAAGACAATCTTTAGAAAGTAATAGAAAACAAACAAAACATCGTAGAATGAACATGTTTGTTGAGACAGCTGATAGCGCAGCGGCATTTGGATAGGGGAAAGTACCTGAGCGTGTACTCAACTCAACGATGATTGGTTGCTAACGAGTCTCTGTTGCTACGGTCATCGATGACGTCATAAATCAGGGGGAGATAAGTCATTGGTCGTTTTCGTTGGCAATGGAACGTTTTGAAACGTGGAATTTTAATTTGTTTAATTCACAATTAAGATTTAACTTTTCAGAAAAATAACAATTCCCACCTTTTTAATATGCTATATAGAATAAAAATATGGGCATTTTATTGATACAAAAGTAGTTCCATTTTTGTGTAACCTTAACCTTTAAAGGCTCTTAATAATACACAGTCATGGAGCAGGACTAGGTAGAAACCAACACTCACTCATTTCATTGTTCTCAATTATCATTAAATTTTCAAAACAATATAAGCAAAATATAACCCCATGCAATAATCAAGAATGTTGAGAAACAATACCACCTTTGACTAACAAAGAAATATCATGTTACCACTGAGGGCTCAGACAGTGCAGCTGGCTCTATAAGAGAGGCACAGGAAAGGACTTCAGGTCATGGTCTGTGAAGTCCTTATTTGAGGCAACAGGGTCACCAAATCTACAGTTAAGAATCCCCATTGTTTTTTTTTGTCCTTTTCATCTTGGAGAAGAAGATGAAAATAGGTTTAAGTCCATGGCCTGTGTGGTTCTTACTTGGTGCTACAGGTGCCACAGGGCCACCAATTTAGAATACCTTTTGGCCAAAGAATCTGCACACAATATTACAGCCTTCTAGCTCTTTTTATTCTGGAGAAGAAGACAAAATAGGTTTTTAGGTCATGGCTTGCGAGGCCTTTATTTGGGGCCCCCGGGTCACCAAATCTACAATTTAGAATCCCCATTTGCTGAAGAGTCTGCATACAATATTACAGCCTTCTAGGTATATTTATTCTGGAGAAGAAGATGAAAATATGTTTTTAGGTCATGGCCTGTGAGGCTTTTATTTGGGACCAAAGAGTCACCAAATCTTCAGTTTATAATCCCTGTTGGCCAAAGAGTCTGCACACAATATTACAGCCTTCTAGGTCTTCTTGTTCTGGAGAAGAAGATGAAAATAGTTTTTTTAGGTCATGGCCTGTGAGACCTTTATTTGGGGCCCAAGGGTCACCATATCAACAATTTAGAATCCCCATTGGCCAAAGAGTCTGCACACAATATTACAGCCTACTAAGTCTTTTTTTTCTGGAGAAGATGAAAATAGGTTTTTAGGTCATCAACATCCCCCCGCCAGACAAAAGAAATCAGAACAAGGGCAATTATTCGAGATGTCCTCAAGCCACACAACTGATTTGATCTTAAACAGTTTCTGAGAAAAGCTATATCCTTTGAAGATACATAGAACAGAGTCGAAAAAAACAGAACAAGGGCAATAACTCCGGAAAAAATAATAACATGCTTCTTTTTTTCGAACTCCATCAAGGTATCGATACCCTTAAGCCACACACCAAATTCGGTTATCCTATTTTAAATAAATTTTTTGCATTGCGTGAAATGAAAACACGCTATATTGTACCTAAATTTAAAATTTTTTAATCACTAAAGACATACACTGATCGAGTATATTCATACAGTAACACATTACATGTCATAAAACTAATAAATACTTTGCTGTTATGCTGTAGCGAAGTTTTTCCCACTCGCAGTGCCGATGAATGGCTTCAGTTCTTATTGTTTTATTTTTCAACAAATGTATGCTTGTGTTTATCAAGTTGTGAAATATAAAGTCATCAAAATATTACCTTTATTTTTATCTTTCAATTTGATTTTGTTTTATTCATGTATTGATAACATATATGTGTAAACAGGAATATCCTCTCGAATTTCGCTTCCTCAAAAATACCCCGATAGAACCCTCCTTTAAATAGTTTCTGAGAAAAGCTGTCCCCTTTGTAGATACCTTGAACAGAGTCCAAAAATACGGACCAAGGGCAATAACTCTAGAAAAAATAATTGCACACTTTTCATTTTCGAAATCCACCAAGGTATTTATCGTCTCAAGCACCACACCAAATTAGGTAATCCTATCTTAAATAGTCTCTGAGAAAAGCTGTCCCCTTTATCGCAGACAGATAGACGGATGTACCAAGTACGGACGGATGGAACTCAAACGTATATCCCCCTTCCACTTAGTGCCGGGGGTTAATAATGTAAACAATAACACTAGCAAGTCACTTGATTGGGTTGCCCAGGTGCCTAAAGCGTGGCAAGGTGCGATTGTCTAATTGAAATGTTTGCAGACTGTTTTCGAGAGGTATATATTTTTAAAGCGAATTTTAAACTATTTTTTATTTGATTTGAACAAAATGAAGTGGTAATGTTATTTTCTTAACTGATGTCATAATCATTTCCGCAAATCATACTCCCTTGAAGTTCCAACTTCTCCAACAAATGACTATTGTTTTTTGGTCGAATGTGTATTAATCAATGTCACTCAACAACAAAGATGCTATTTTGTGCATTTCTCTCATTGAACATTGAATCACTAAATAAGTCACGAAATATCAGTGCTTGTCTCCTAAGAACGGCGAGAACATATGATTTACTTAGATTTGTTACTGATTATGTACATTATGGTTACTTTCCCCCCAAACTAGCATGGCGTAATAAAGCTATCACATCCTCAGAGGAAAATCAATGGAACTTTATCTGTCAGGCAGGATATGACTTGATATGCTACTCAAGTACACACTCAACTGCGAATGCATAGCCTGTATACATAGTTTAATGTATGACAATCCTGAATATAGAACTGATAGAGCTTGTAATAAAGGTAAATTCACAAGGTAAAACGTCATGAGAATGTATAAAATGCAATAATCAATGTTTTGATCACGACTGTCATATCATTCTACACGGTGAGCACAATATGAACCAGTGAAAAACGTGAAAAACTTGAAAATGATGTCAAGGTCACCAAAATCAACTGGTGTCTGCATATTCCCCGAATGAAGACTGGGATTTGAAGAATCTAAGTGCAATGGTTCATGAGATATCGCGATATCATGAAACTGCATGGACGGACGGACGTACAGATGTACAGCAAATGACAGAGTTGAATACCATGGCCCCCCACTTTGCGGGGGCAGGGGACAACAATTTGATCAAAAATTGTGGGACGACTTGATTGATTTCAGAACACAGACCAACCTGTATCTTTTTGGGGACAGACAGACTGTACCACAACATAAACCTACTTTGGTTTCACCCAGGGCTAAAAATGTTATTAACGTAAATATCCGGTAATTGAATTGTTCAAAGATAATTACAATCTCACCAACCACAAAGCAATCCTTTGAGGTGTAGTCTATGAAGAAAGTTTCTTGATTCTCAACTCAAATCTGTAACACAAACTCTCAGCTAAACAGGATCTTATGTTTTGAAAACAACTGCAGGTCACATGACCAAGAGGAGGTAACTCAGGTGGAAATACCAATCTAATTGCACATCTCCTTTCTGCCAAGGAAAGAGGAACCATAATCCAGAGGGTTTGTAATAGATACTTTCACTGTTTCTTTCATTTGACAAAGACACAGATGAACATTTTCTTTTAGATCTGGCTTGGAAACATTCTGAAAGCATGAGTGAATGATGAATATGAATGCATAAAACTGGAGACCCCTTCACCTTTTGTCTCTGTGAGGGATGAAGAAGTTCTCCGAAAGGTGAGCTTTCTGGATCCTCAAAAGCGAGAAGGGCGAGAGTGCGTTCAAGCTCAGAAAGGACCTCTGGATTCTCCTCAACACGCTCTGAAAGGTGGCACTGTGCGTACTCTAATGCAGACTCCACATCCTTCCCCCGCACCAGTTCTATCAGCTTCTGTTGCTGCAACACATACAAACACAACTTGTATATAGCTCCACATCCTTGCTCCAAACCAGTTCTAACGTTTGGACATGTCTTTTAAAGATTCGATATTCGATAGGCGGTCAAGTCCAAATGAACAAACTTGAAACTTCATATTATAAAGAGGTGAGGTGGGGTTTAACACCGCTTTCAAGAGTATTTCACTTATATCGCGGCTGCTAGTATTTTTGGCAGGGAGAAAGCCCGCAATGCCCTGTGGCTTTGCTTTGCGGTGAAACCTGCGAGCATCGGCTTGAACTAGCGAACCATGGGTGGTACTACGCAGTGTAGCATTGCACCCAAACCTTACTGCGTGTAGAACAGTTCTCTACTGCAGACAAAGTTACCGTGCCCCTGGCCGAATTCGAACCCCGAACGCACCAACCACTGCGCTATCCCACACCCCCCATATTATAAAGATGTTATTCGAATGTTATATAATGCCTGTCACGCCCATTATTGACGGGGGGTGAGGTCAAAATGAAAATTTTTTTTATCCCTTAGGTGCAAAGTACCTGCATATAAAATTTTAGCTTTGGGGGTGCAGCGGTTCTAGAGGAGAAGTCTAAAATGGGAAAAGTTTACGGACAACAGACGATGCCTGGCGGACGCCGGACAACAGCCCATGCCATTAGCCCATCTGGCCTTTCAGGCCTGATTAGCTAAAAATACACATGATAAATACAAACCTGCAAACGAAAATAAAGATATCGATCATTATCAAGCAGCTCAGGATACAGGTTGTTCACAAGGGAGATGGCTTCATGTACATGGCCACTCTGTATTGCTTCTCGGATCTTTATCCTGTCATCCAGTTCATCCAAGTTTACTGCTGGTTGGATCCCAGATTCCAGTCTAAATTTCTCAGCAGCTTCCTTGAATCCTTCTGTAAATGAAAGGCATAGCCGTGATCATGGAAAAATTCGAACTAACCTGTATAGGTTTCAGATTCTTTGAAGAGGATCCTCCTTGGGGTACTTATTGCATAAAATCTTTGATTTTTGAAATAGGATAGGTTGTAACTATATTTTCCACTTAAAATTAGTTAAAAAACTAAAAAACCGTACTTTGGGTCACCCCTTTCGAGCCCCACCCCTTACGGTTGTCATGCAACCAGGGGCGGATAACTCTAATCTCACCACTTTTCCATCCAGTCATGCAGGCTGAATGAAGGGGAGGTGGGTGGCCCTACCCCAAGGAGGATCCTCTTCAAAGAATCTGAAACCTATACAGGTTAGTTCGATTCTTTTTCAGAAGGGATCCTCCTTGGGGTACTTATTGCATAAGACAGACTCCCAAAGATTGAATCTAAGGCAGTGGCATTCAGACTGCACCCAAAGGCGCACAGAATATATGAATATACAAAGTTAACTCACCCAAAGTACCTTGCGAATCCACCATGGAGGAGACCAACATTGACCTGGGGATTACCTGGCGCACTTGCAGTCGCCTTACTGGTCAAAATACCCCGCCCCCCCCCCCCCCCCTTTTTTTGAAAAGAGAGAACGAGGGCAAAAAAGGTACCATATAAACTCCCCGCGGGGGACCTCAGCCAGGGAGGTCACCTTGGGAAAAAAGGACTTGGGCCCTTAGTATCAACGTGATATTAGTGGCATTAGTAACATTTAAAAACAGAACGCACAACCCTCCTCTGCTCATTCAGCTAGGGGGTTGACGACTCTGCCCACCGGAGAGAACTGTCTGACCAAACCGAGCACGCTCCGCCGAGAGCCTGTCGAGTTGGTAGTGACGAATGAACGTGCTAGGCTGGCTCCAGATAGCAGCGGAGCAGATCTCTTCGATGGGCAGGGCCGCTGCGTACGCCTTAGACGTCGCAACTGCCCTAACCGAATGAGCCTTGAGGTTACCCGGGGGCTCACGGCCCTTGTGAACATATGCAAGACAGATTGTCGAGACAATCCATCTTGATATGGTCTGCGTAGAAGCAGGTAAGCCCTGCTTACCTCCCCCATAACAACAAAAGAGTTGCTCATCTCTACGGATGGAGGCCGTTCTTTTGAGATAGGCTCTCAGCGTCCTGCGCACGTCCAGAATGTGTGCGTGCGAGGCCTGAGACCCTGATGCAGCCGGTTGCCTCAGAGCCGGTAATTCTATTGGGGCCGAGACATGGAATGAGGGGGCCACTTTTGGCCGGTAGGAGTCTGGCAGTCTAATGCTGACTCTGTCCCTGTGGAAGACTGTAAGCTCGGGATTGGAGGACATAGCATGTATGTCTCCTACCCGTCTGCCAGACGCCACCGCCACTAGAAAAACTGCCTTCCAAGTAAGCAGTTGCAGCGATACTGCCGATAAATCCCTAAATTGCGGACCCGAGAGCCAATCCAGGACTATAGAAAGGTCCCAAACCGGGCTGGACCGCCTCACAGGAGGTCGGATCCTGTCCACGCCTGCTAAAAAACGCTGAACCAGAGGATGTACCCCCAAAAGGGCGCCGTCCACTGGCACATGAAAGGCTGAAATAGCCGTGGAGTAACCCCTGACAGTAGATGCGGCCAAGCCAGCATCTAATCTAGACTGCAGGAACTCCAAGACAAACACTAGATCTGCAGAAAAGGGATCGAGAACGTCCCTATCTGCACACCAGCGCGAATAGCAGGCCCATCTATCCTCATATTGAATGTTCGTTGAATCCCTCCTCGAAGCCAGTATTGTGTCTGCAACTCGTGCAGGAATACCGCTGTTTTGGAGGCGATTCCGGACAGAGGCCAGGCCACCCACTGCACCCTGGGGTTGGGGTGGGGGGCTCCGTCCTGGGACAGAAGTCCCGGCCGACACGGTAACAGAGCAGGTGGCATAGCCAGAGACCTGAGTACCTGTGGAAACCAAGTTTGCGCTGCCCACAGAGGTGTGATTAGCACCAGCAGACGCGGAGGATGAGTGGCTAGACGGGCTAGGACCTTGGAGATCAGATCTGTCTGTCCAGTCCAGTTCGAATGCATCCTGGGATAGAGCCCGAGTGTCGGGTATCCTGGAGCAAAACTGGGGTATCTGAAAGTTCGTCCCTGACGCAAACAGATCCACCTGGAATGACCCGTATAACTGGGAGATAATCTCGAATATCTCTCGATCCAGTAGCCACTCGTGGGGGGCAAGGATCCGGCGAGACAGCGCGTCTGCTCGGACATTGTCCACCCCCGGCAAGTACACTGGCAGGACCTGGGTGTCGACTTCGTCGCACCAGAGGAAGAACTGCCATGTCTCCTCCAGGAGGGACGGGGAAACCGTCCCACCCTGTTTGAGAATGTAAGTCATGGCGGTCCTGTTGTCCATTTGGAGCCGGACCACCTGACCCTTCACCTGATCCCTCAGATGTTGCAGAACCAATCTGGCCGCCCTGAGCTCCAACACATTGATGTGTAATTGAGACTCGGCTTGTGACCACAGGCCTGAGACCGTAAGGGAGGCGTCGGTCTGGATCGTCAGGGTCGGCACCGGAGGCTGCAGGGGGTAACCCCGAGTCAGGTGATCGACATTGGTCCACCATAACAGGTGTGGCAAGACCCACTCCGGAGTGACGAGCTGCTTCTCGTAAGACTCCGAGTGGGACCAAAGACCCGCCAAAGCTTGTTGGACGGGCCTCATGCGGAGCGGAGACCTCCAAACCACGTCTACGGTCGCTGCCATGACTCCTAAGAGCTGGAGCCAGACTCGAGCCGTGTGGCATGGAGCACTGAGAAACGAGTTCACAGCCCCCAGTATCTTCGGGACCCGGTCCGGGGCCAGGGATACGATCCCCGGCTCCGTCCGAAACCTGGAGCCCAGGAAGACTAGGTCCCGTGACGGGGCCAGCTCCGACTTTTTGAGGTTCACGATCCAACCCAGCGAAACTAACGTGTGTAGTATGGCCTGGGTGGATTCGTGGTTCTGAAGCTGGGACAGCGCTCTGATGAGCCAGTCGTCCAGGTAGGGATGACAACACCTGCCCTGAGACCTGGCGACCTGAGCCGCTACCAGCATAAGCTTGGTGAATACCCTCGGAGCCGTTGAGATTCCGAAGGGTAACACCCTGAATTGGTAACACTTCCCGTCGAATGCAAACCTCAGAAATTGTCTGAATTCTGGGTGCATCGGAACATGAAGGTAAGCGTCTTTGAGGTCGATGGAGGATAGCCATTCTCCGACCTGCACTGACGAGATCACAGACCTTAGAGTCTCCATCTTGAACGATGGGACCTCTATGAGTTTGTTCATGATCTTTAGATTCAAGATGGGTCTGAACCCTCCGCCCTTCTTGGTCACCAGGAAGTATGTGGAATAGTATCCGCTCTCTTCCTGGCCCACAGGCACTAGCTCTATCGCAGCCTTGCTCAGCAACGCTTTGATTTCTGAGCGGAGGATGTCCGCCTTCTCCGGCGCGGAGGGCACCTTCGTGTGCCGCACCCCGGTAAATGAAGGCGGACCGCGCTTCCACTGAGGCATATGGCCGTCCCTGAGTGTGGACAGGACCCAGGTGTTCGACGTGGCTTTCGCCCAAGCGTCTATGAACCTTGTCAATCGGCCGCCTACAGGGATCTGCCCCAACAAGCAAAAGGTGTCCGTCTCCGGCGGCACTCCGGCCCCCGGATTTTTGGACATCCCTAGCGGTACGGGAGGAGCTAGGAACCCTGGTTTGGTTTCCCGCGCCCCCGAAACCCCTGCTTGCCCGAAGGCTGCTGGAATTTCCCGCCTCGCTTTTTGGGACCCTTGCCCCTGCTCCCAGCCTGATGCAGACTAGCTGACATCCAGGCTGCCTTCCCCGTCGGCGCGGAGGAACGAGCAGGGGGAGGGTTGGACATGCGTGCGCGCTTGATGTCTGGATCCTGCACGGTAAGAACCCTAGAGGTCTCCCGGCAGGTCGTGACGACATCCGCAGTGTCCTTCAGTACCTGCTGAGCCCCTGGGAAAAGCACTGGGCCAATCCGAAAGGGTAGGTTCAGCAGGGACTGCTGTGTTGAAGGCATCCAAGTGGACACCGACAACCACAGCCGGCGCATTCCCACAACTGCGCTCATCATTTGGTTAGCGGCACTCCTGATTGAGTCCCGCGCCAAATGACCACCAACCGCGGTTAGCTGCCCGAGGAGCTCCGAGGAGGAATCTCCAGGGATCTCCACCTTCTGCGTTAACTGGACCTGCATGGAGGCCAGATACGCCTGGTGGATTGCAAGCTGAAGCTGTTGTCCCGCATTTCGGTACTGGTCCTCGAAGGACCGATACGAGGACTTCAGATCAGCTGCACCAGCAGTGAAGGGAGGCAGCCGCCGACCTTGTCGCCCGACCGAAGGTGAAACCTTCGGTCGTTGCAAGGAAACCGCGGTATATACACAGTCTCCCACCACCGGAATGTCGAAAAGACCTTCCTCCCCCAGCTGATATCTCTTAGATAAGAAGCCTAGATCGGCCAGTGAACGAGTATCAGCTAGGAGCGGAGCGATCAGATCATCGACCAGTGAAGGGAGAATGCGGAGCCCCACTACGGGAGCCTTGCTTCGAGCGAAGGCCTCCCCTGACAAGCGGTAGTCCGATTCCTCTGGCTCGGGGACCGGGGCAGCAACACCAGGAATAGCCTCGGCGATTAAGCCGCGAAGATCCCTGATGGCAGTGGCAGCCGATAAAGGGCCCGAATCCTCCCGAACCTCATCCACGTCCATGGACTCGATCCCGGATCTCCCCGAGAGGCGTGAGGCCAACTCGGAGTCGTCTAGGAAAGAGTCACGGGCATGGACAAGAGAGCGAGAGAAGACGTCAGCTACCACTGGCTGTCCCGAGCCCCCAGCCCGAGGATCGACCTCGAGTGGGCCCCCCCGAGACCTGGGTCTCGAGGGTGCTCATGGGTCCCGCGTGCGGCCCGGACTGCATCGTCACTGGGACGCAGTCTCGGAGCACGGGGCAGGTGTCCGAGGACGCTGCACCTGGAGCACAGGCGGCGCCTCGTAACCTGAGGTGGATGCCTTACCCTGGGAACCTACTCCAACAAGCGGCACCAAGTTCGGCGGGGCCAGCGATCCCCCAGACGAGACCTGCCCGAAGCCAGGTGTCTGAGGGGGCTGGTGTGTTTGTGTTATGGTAACCTGGGGCTCCATACTCCGCAGCTCGCAAGCCGGAAGCTGAGCGCCCCGAGGAGACCCCGTGCCTCGGACGAGTCCGACACCGAGATCTCCCCTGGTACCATGAGCTGCATCAGGTTCATGACTCGAGGTCCGGAACTCCAAACGGAGCCCCGAGACCGCCGAGTCAATCATGACCTTCATTTGCTGTGTGATGATTTGCGTGAATTGCGTCATATCAACAGGGTTAAAATTAGTGCTTTGTAAGTTAGGTTGTTGAGGGGAGGGAGGGTGGGTGAAATCCCCGGCTGAGGACCCCCGCTGGTCCTCGACCGAGTCGGGCTCGGATGACGAATCATCGAGACCCGACCTGGCCGAGGACACCGTAGCGGAGGCCGGAGCCTTAACCTTCTTACCACTTAATTTCTTAACTGGTGACTTTTTCACCTTCTTAGCCTTAGACGGGGGGTCAAGCTTGGTGATGTCCCGCCCGCTCTCCAAAGCCTCGGAGAAGAACTTTAGGTCAACATCCCTCCTTGATCTGGCCTTGGGGGTAAAGGCCTGACAAATCCCACAGTCGAGTGGGTGGTGAAAGTCAGAGGCCAAACACTTGAGGCACTCGTCATGGGCGTCGGTGATAGACACCGGCCCTTTACATTGGGCACAAGGCTTGAAAGGCTAGAATCAAAATAGCCAAATCAAGACGTGCACATGCAACATGTGTATATATATAAATATTTTTAAAATATATATATAGTAAATACATGGGGGAATTGCAATGTAAATGTTTTTGTAAACATGCATGTAAAAACATGAGCAGAGGCGAATGGCAAAATGCGAAGTAAAAATGTAAACAAGCATGGCCACACCCCTCCCCTACAAAAAAAAATCCCTTGAAAACATATTACTGCACCATTGCCACAAGGAAAATTTTACCATCGCCACAACCCATCCGCATAAATTATAAAATGAGTTGCGGATATGGTTTGGTAATATATCCAAAGGGATCCCCACCCTATCCAATAAAGCCATAAACCATCCACAGGTAGTCCATATGCGGATATGGTTTGGTAATATATCCAAAAGGATCCCCACCCTATCCAATAAAGCCATAAAACCATCCACAACTAGCCCAGAATGGAGCTGCGGATATGGTGTGGTAATATATCCATAGGGATCCCCACCCTATCCAATTCAGCCATAAAACCATCCACAGGTTGTCCATATGCGATCCCCACCCTATCCAATAAAGCCATAAAACCATCCACAACTAGCCCAAAATGGAGCTGCGGATATGGTGTGGTAATATATCCATAGGGATCCCCACCCTATCCAATAAAGCCATAAAACCATCCACAGGTTGTCCATATGCGATCCCCACCCTATCCAATAAAGCCATAAAACCATCCACAACTAGCCCAGAATGGAGCTGCGGATATGGTGTGGTAATATATCCATAGGGATCCCCACCCTATCCAATTCAGCCATAAAACCATCCACAGGTTGTCCATATGCGATCCCCACCCTATCCAATAGAGCCATAAAACCATCCACAACTAGCCCAAAATGGAGCTGCGGATATGGTGTGGTAATATATCCATAGGGATCCCCACCCTATCCAATTCAGCCATAAAACCATCCACAGGTTGTCCATATGCGATCCCCACCCTATCCAATAGAGCCATAAAACCATCCACAAGTAGTCCAGACCCGCATTTGCATATATTTGCATAAAACCGTCCACAGGCACTCCGGTAATTTAATGCTTTAGATATACAATATATATACATCAAAACAAAAAACAAAACACATAGTACACTTCACGATTTTTAATAGTACAAAATAAATACTATAATATTAATGTTCATCTTGAGATCTTGCGTGCTCTACAAATATATACATATAAATATCCTTGAAAGGAATTCAACATTCAACTGTGTTCAGGAACACTTCGTTTTGAGATTCAGCAACTTCTTCATGATCTTGGAATCTCCAGGTCACTTTCGAGGGCCATGGGGATCACAGTGAGCGCGCTGAGCACCTGAAAAGTAGAATAGTAAGAATATAGATACCATGGTACAAACAGGCAAGTTACAAATCACATGATATGAAAAGACTTTTTGATATATATAGACCATAACCATTGGCACATTCATGTCCCATTACATAAAGGACATTCATACCCACACGACTCTTGCAAAATATAAAGAAAGCAAAAGAGATATTATATCTTTGGAAATACCTAATTTCCGGAATGCCTTCCTCAGGCTGCATATCTTCTTGGACAGGTGGTCGGTGTACTGTGAATAACAGGTGCAACACCCGGACGGCAAACACTGGAAACAAAGAACAGTATTAGTATTTTCAATAAATTAGTCATGATTGCATATAGTAAAATGATTTTAATGTTTTCAAACTCTTCAAATTGTTATTCAAATTCATATGATATGACAATATATATATATATATATAGAAAACAAATGAACTCAGCTTGGTAACTGTTCCTTTAAATTTAAATGTTTAAAGGAGAATATTAGAGAAAAACTTTGTTTTAACATGTTCAACAGTATTGTTTAAGACAAAGTGTGTCAAAAAAATTATTAAAATGCGACATTTTATGTAGAAACGTTGAAAAAATGTTTTCGGTGCGAGTCGTTTTCCGGAAATCCCCGAGAGTTAATCAGGCTGGCAGCAGTCACGTGATATGATGTCAAAGATGCTCTCCCCCGCGCTGAGACAGTGTATTTTCTACGTTCGTATTGTTGTTATGGCTTTCTCGGATAGCGATGGCAGCGTTGATTTTCAACCATCTGACATACATAACATCCGTCCTTATCAGTATGAACCTATTGTGAATCAACATTGAGTTGAACACCAGGAATCAAGTAAGGATAAGCTTTCAGAAGTAAACAGTGAGAGAGTTGGAAATACAGATTCGTACGTAGGGACTGGCAAACTCTAACGTTACAATTTCACAATAAGTGGAATATGCCGTACATTAAATAGTTATTGTCTACATGTAGATAACATGGGTGTCAACAACTTATATGTAGTTAATTAAAATATGTTACTACAAATTATACTGCTTTATTCGTATATTTACTGTACCACTGAAGTAACCAGTTGCACAGGACAAAATGAACCATCTTGATTCTCGATTATTCAAATCATGTTTGCTTTAAAATATTTGCTTTTAATAATATTGATATTAAATATTGTTATTATTTAGATCTAACGTACAAACCACTGTTCAATCGTAATCAAGTAAGATAGACAGTAAGATCTACACATAGCTATGTGAGAGATTTGGTAGTCACGAAAACCGGACTAACACGATAATAAGGAACTCGCGATATTAGAAGCCTGTAATAACGTAGTGTAAAGCCCTGTGTATACGGCGAATTTTGCAGTGCACATATGCAATTTTGCTTTTGGTAGTAATATACGCATGTTAGTAAAAGTAAATTTACTCTGCGTTCATGCGTGTTTAATTTCTGCCTAAGAAAATTGGATTCCAACTCTTTTGATATATGAATAGAGAATTTCTAAAACATGTCAAGTAATATATATTAGATGTAAACTAAATAAAAGACATTAAATTATATGTCAACATTGGTTTGACTTTGTCGCCCTAATTATAATGAAAATCGATAAGTCAGATAGATTTCGAAGTTCATCGCGTGCAAGAAGGAGATTATCCTATAAAGAGAATTTGAAAAACAATATTAAGAATTTCTAAATTCTCTAATATAGTTTCTCAAGCGATGTGAAGTCACTATGTCTGTAAACGACGAACTGTTACTAGAATTGTTAAATACTATATGCAACCGTCGCTGACTAGGTGAAAATTTGCTTACGGTAGTAAAATATACATTTGTGCAAATGCGTCCATATACGGCGAATTTTGCTCATATGAGCAAATTTTCATATGTGTAATGATTTACTCAAATGCAAACGCTTGCCGTATAAACATGGCTTACTATTAACCGAGTTGGAGGGGGGAGGGGCTTTGACTTTGAGTCACTTTCTACGTGTGCTTTCTACTATAGTTCTGCCTTGCAGACAGTAATTATTAGAACTTGAGTTGCTAGACAGTTACGTGTTCTCCTATCACAAGTACACAAACCAAGCACCAACAAGGATTGAACACTGAAACTTATTATTTTTGCAATAATCATTTGTTATGATATTGTGAACATATACAATCAGTGGATCAGTAGTAAATATATTAAAAAAACAGGATCCAGCATAGACGTAGGAAGGGTTCAAAAGTTGGGGCAAGATTTAGAATTTAGTAAGTGGGGGTGGTGGGGTGTAATATAAGCGACAGGTATCATTTTAGCGTTGAATATTAGGCCTACTATAGTTTTCAAATGATTTATAACCATGAAATATTTTGTGTGTGTCTGACAATGCCATTTGAGCTGCCACGTTGGCCATATTAAATTGAAATTAATCTAATACAGTTATTAGCCAATGACAAATAATTATACAACTGTGTACTAAGTTTTAAGGCCTACACATCCTCATCCTAGGCGGTACCCAGGGTTTTATATATGCTCCGTTACTCTCCGCTGGAGCATATATAACTCACTTACCTGTGAAATACGCCAGGCACCAACTCTGCAGTCATTCAGATCCAGTCTAAAAATCTATCTCTTCAAACAAGCTTTCCTGCTATAGATTCTTCCCTGTGATGATGTTTGTGTGCGTTGAGCATGTATACTACGTGAAAAAGCGCGTTAGAAATGGACTATCATTATTATATAAAACTCTGGGTAACCGAGGATGACACATCCCATAAGAAGGCATTATAAGTTATAAGTTATATTCTTATAAAGGACTGTTAATTACGAGTACTCTAAGACTAACTATCACTTATTTATAAAAGTATTTTAATATAACGGATCAAAATGCTTTGAACATAGTGACAGATTCCGACGGTTTTCGGTCCCTCTTTCCTCTTTGCCACATTCCAAACCTTTCGCCGCGCTGCTTCCGTCTTTTCACTTGAAAATTAAAAATATGTAAACTTCTGTCCAGACTTTGATGAATTACTGCACACCAACGCTGCACAATATACCATATCAAGTCCGAAACTACCCGAATTCTACGTATTCAACCGATTTTTCATCTACTCTAATGCCTCCCCTTTCACTGCGCTAAGGACTCAAAGCGGGCCGTAGAGCATCTCTGACGTCACAGCCTAAACTTGCCGAAGGCTACCGGCAAATATGCATACGCGCACAGGCAACAGTAGGCGCGGTTGTTATATCGCGTAATTAGTAATTAAACACGGCTTTCCATATTATTTTCGGGGGAATATGTTTTTTAAAGTATATTTTACTATAACAGAATATAAATCTTTACAAATATTCTCCTTTAATTTAAATGCTTAATATGAAATGACAATATACATTATGTTAAATTCGCACCTTCAATGGCTTGAAGCACAGTTTTCACTGTGCTGCCGTCTTGAACCCTAGAACTTGACTTGACTTGAGTATCTAAACCAACATAACCATTTGTAAGTTCTGGTTCAAACTATAACTAATATTTATAATATAATCAAATAAATTAGTAAAATAATGAATTATTACAAAATGTGAAAATACAAATTTTATTTTCATGATTAATGACTGATAGCAAAAGTTGTATGTAAAATATAATCAGTCTGACTGGATGCATATTAAGGTTGTAATTTGTAATCTGCAATAAATTAACTAACCATGACCGTTAGTGTCCATTAAAAGTAATCAATCAGCTTGATTGGGTGCATATTCAGAAAGAAGATTATCAATTAAAGAAGCTAATTGTAAATTTCAATGCCAAACCCACCTTCAACAGACCTTGAATAAACATCGTCTGAGAGTTGTGTCCACAAGGTTAGTGTATTTTCTGTCCGGTTCAGCCGACACTGAAATCAATATTGACATTTTAATGAATAAGATACAAACTATTTGATGAAAATAAAAAGATTTTGAAAAGTATAATCCAAAATAAATCTTATTAACTGATAAACATATACTGAACAAAAATAGTCATGAATAATAATATCTTTATAAGTTGAGTAACTAGTGAAATATTATTCTTGATAATCATAAAACATCAAATATCCCTTACTAAACAGATTACAAATAATCAAAATCAATTTAATATTTAATATTATATAATTAATATTTAACATGTAAATACTTTTGAAGAGTATAATGACAATAAATGTGTTTATGATAAAAATAAGAATACAGGGTATTTTAACCAACAAACAATTGTTTGGAATTCTTTATAAAACAACAAAATTAAGATTTGTAAGTCAAACAAATATAATTGATTAAATTGGTAAAATAAATATGGATTAAAAAAATTTTAAAATACAAATGCATTTTTGACTATTAATGACTCACAGCAAATTTATCTGTAAAATGTTATATTAGCAATCAGCCAGTCTAGATACATTTCGAGAACATCAATTAAGGAAAACAAATGTCTTGATTAATTGTTATTTAACAATTTGTTTAAACAACAATATGCAAGCATCTCAAGTCTTACCTTGAGAGGTTACATCATTTCCTGCCTGAGAGTAGGTTACATCATTTCCTGTCTTTCCCCAGACCATCTGTCTGTCATGGCTGAGTGCACAATCACCTGTGTTAAGAAAAGTGACATGTTTATATAGACTGGTTTTTAAAATAAATTTAACATATATTCCTAATTCAAATCATAATCTGATACAAATTAAAGCAATATATTGCATATAAATATCACAGATACCTTTGTACACATGCCATGAGACATGAGTGCCTTTTTACAAATGAAGCCAATCTTATGTCAGAAAATGTTACTCAGTCTGTTCATGGAAATGGGTGAATGAAATTAGATTGATACATTTGGAATGCAGTGAAAATAAGTACTTGCCTTGGATTAATCAACTGAGAAATCTTGTACTTCTTGGCCTTGTGAACTGTAAAGGTTGGGGAGCTTCCTTCTTCTTGTTAAGAATAGCCACTATGGAGAAAACTTTACTGCAGCAAGACTAAGGAGGCTTCTGATTGGCTAAAATTGGTTTATCTGATCATAATGGCAAAATACTTCTTTATATATTGGTTGTGACAGTTTGTAATATATAAAGGATTTGAATTGACTATGAAGAATATTTGTTTTATCTATCATTTGTAAAACACAAGCAAATGAAAAGCACTAAATACTGAGAATGCTTCTGATTGGCTAAAATTTATTTATCTGATAATAGTGGCAATTATTTGGTTAAATATGACAGTTTGTGATATTTAAGGGATTTGATCATGAAATATTATGAAAAGGTTTGTTTCTATCAATTTATTAAACTAAAAAATGAAAAGGACTCATGAAGTTTAATTTGGTATTTTATTTCCTTCATTACATGAAATTTGTGCCAACTGTGTCAATTGTTGATTAAATCAATGAAAGAATAAATGTAAACTAGATATCAAAGTCTTGACTGTGAAGTACAAGCCAGCAAGTTTACATGAAATACATAATAATACAAACATAAATAAACATTTTGACCAAATGATTTGTTTTAGAACATCTCAGAGCTAATATGTGAGTAAAATGTATTTTTCATTTGGTATCAATAATCCATTGTGATAAACTGTGATAAATACTTAGGTTATTAATTAGATATACCTTCACAGCCAGTTTACAACTTGAAACAACATTCAATCAAATACACAGCGCCCCTCCACATCACTGCTCAGTTCTTAAACATTCAAATTGGTTAATCTAATGAAATGTATACAGTAATTAAGCTACTTGTTAAGCAATCCATTAGGTGTTTTTAAAATGTATATTTGGTGTCATTCCTGTAATCTGACCATTGGACAGTTATCAATTAATTAAGCTCCACCCATTTCAAGTCTGATGACCAATAGTTTTGCACTTGTTTGTTGTTGCAATTTCTCAGAGGTATACACATTTTAGTGATTGTAAATATGTAAAGACTGCACTTGTTTTATACAACTTTGTCAAGTATTTCAATTGATTGTAATTTAAGGTCAGAGAAAATTAAAATTAAACTTAAATTATTTTTATTTTTATTTCTTTCTGATATCTTCACTTTGGCGAAGTGTATAATTATTTATTAAAGAATATTTTTAACTTAAACAATTTTAATGTAGGTTTTGTAATGCATACATACAATAAATATATATTTCATGCAATTTTTATCTTTAATAAAAAATATGGATGATTATTTCAATCGCATATATTGACATGGGATGAATGTTTATATCTCAATTGTGTAAAATTAATATATTTTGAAATACCAATTGAATTAATGAGTTTGATAATTAAATAGAATAGTGATATTTCTACATCACAACCCAAATTGACAATTCAATTTTTATCTTTAATAAAAAATATGGATGATTATTTCAATCACATATATTGACATGGGATGAATGTTTATATCTCAATTGTGTAAAATTAATATATTTTGAAATACCAATTGAATTAATGAGTTTGATAATTAAATAGAATAGTGATATTTCTACATCACAACCCAAATTGACAATTCAATTTTTATCTTTAATAAAAAATATGGATGATTATTTCAATCACATATATTGACATGGGATGAATGTTTATATCTCAATTGTGTAAAATTAATATATTTCTAAATACCAATTGAATTAATGAGAGTGATAGTTACATAGAATAGGCATATTTCTAAATCACAACCCAAATTCTTTAAAAGATAAAAATGGGCTATTTTTATATATTTACAAACACTAAGCTCTGGATTTTCAGTCATGTGAAGATATGCCAAAACTTTGTTGACATAAGACTCACATATTCAAATAACATAAAACTGTTAATTAAATTAATGAAAATTAACCTGACGTTTAGTTTAAAAAAAATAATGTTGAATCTTACACCAAATGTATTAAATTGTTTATTTGAAGATAGTAAGTAAAATGTACGAATGTAATATTTATTGTGTAAGCTATCAAATTATGGTCTCTGATATATATATTTACATTGGAACCTGCTCTCTCTCTGTTTAAAGTAATACAAGTAACACCACAGTCATTTAACACGATTTGAAATAACAATAATTTGAGAGATGAATAATTATTTTGCAATCATATTTGACACACCTTTAGAAAAAACATAGTTCTTATCAAAACTAAATGTTTAAACCTTATTTCCTTGCCCATTCATACTTTTATAAACATATTTTTGTATGTTGTGCTTTTCTCAGTATTGCATGAATGAATATTGTGTTAAGTATAATTTTGTACCGAAGACGTATTTACATAGGCGTAATGCATCTTTACCAATCCATTAAATTTTAAAAATAAATATTGTTTAAACCAGAAGGATGATGGTGATCAACAAAGTTTTTTTTATAGTCTAAACTCAAATCATAAGCTTTCTTTATCATATCTTAAGTGCTAACATCAATTCAATCTGTTTTCACAATAACAGGACTTTTTTGGCTTTTTTACCAACGATTTTTTACTTACGATACTTTTAACAGAGGACTTTTCCCTTGAATTTACCACAGAGACTTCATATAATTACAATCTATAAGCAGCCAACTTCACATTGATGCCCATCCGTAGCATTCCCAAAAAGCCAGTTATCTTGTGTTCATTTGTGGCTATGCTGTGGACAACAGGGACTCGGTAGTGGATATGTTACCGTAACATATTCAGATACGTTTGAGGGTCAAACAGCCAATGGATACATCGTTGAAACCAATCCACAAAGGCAGCTATCTTGTGCTCTTTCTTGGCTATACTGTGGATAACCCGGACTCGTCAGTGGATATGTTACCGTAACATATCCAGAAAAGTTTGAGGTTCTTACAGCCAACGGATACATCGTTGAAACCCATCCACATGACCCATCCACACCACGTCCGGATCTGATCCGCTAGCGGCAATGGTAAAATTTTGCTCTAACTACCTGAAAAGATGCTGTGGTGCTACTGTGGATATATTGCCTAAACATATTTTCAGGATATTTTTTTTGTAGGGGAGCTAACATCACTGAAACAAATAGAACATGAAATATGAATAATTTGCTTGCAGGCCAGTGGGCGATTCGAAATACTCACCGAAAACGAATCTAGAACCCAAATATGATAAAATAAAAATGTGGAAAGCCCAGATCTAACCAAATTCCACGATCAAAACAAATCGATCGAGAAAAAATGGCCGCCATCTTGGGTCGACTTTCCCGCCCTACGCGAGAAAGCAAGTTACAAATACACGAAATCTAGTACAAAAACCGATAAGCCATTCGACCCTACTGTAGAAAAGGTAGAAGTTACCACACATACAGCTTTGTTATGGGCCATTTTCTTGCGATTGTACGTAAACTCAGAAAAACTTCTTGAAAACTTCTTGCGACTTGTCAGATCAATGACAGGAAGAAAAGTGGTGAGATTAGAGTTATCCGCCCCTGGTTGCATGACAACCGTAAGGGGTGGGGCTCGAAAGGGGTGACCCAAAGTACGTTTTTTTAGTTTTTTAACTAATTTTAAGTGGAAAATATAGTTACAACCTGTCATATATCAAAAATCAAGGATTTTATGCAATAAGTACCCCAAGGAGGATCCCTTCTGAAAAAGAATACCAGATTATATCCCCTGCCAAGATACAAAGGCGAGTTTTTAATTCAAAGTCCAGTCGAATTGTCCAGCAACAATCACACAAAATAGAGCCATGGGCTCTGTAGCTCATCAGGATTTCATTGATTTATTGTCTAAGGTTGAATATCTAAGTTATCACAAGTAATACATTGTTAACAAGCAAAAAATAGTTTTTTAAATCATGACCCCTGTTACCCACATTTGGAGTAACAGGGTCACCAATCCTACATTCAAAAATCACCTTTTACCAAAGAGTCTCTACACAACATTTCACCTTTACATATAAACTGGAGAAGAACATGAAAATAAGTTTTTAAGCATGTGACCCCTGTGACCCCATAAGGGGTCACGGGGTCACAAAATCTACAATTTAGAATCCCCATCGGCCAAGGAGTCTGCACACAACTTTTCAGCTCTCTAGACCTGTTGGAATTGGAGAAGACGACGGAAATAGGTTTTTAAGAATGTGACCCCTGTGACCCCATTTGGGGTCATGGAGTCACCAAATCTACAATTTAGAATCCCCATTGGCCAAGGAATCTGCAAACAACTTTTCAGCTCTCTAGACCTTTTGGAACTGGAGAAGAAAATGAAAATAGGTTTTTAATGTTGTGACCCCTGTGAACCTATTTTGGGTCACCAAATCTACAATTTAGAATCCCCATTGGCAAAGGAATCTGCAACCAACTTTTCAGCTATCTAGACCTTTTGGAACTGGAGAAGAAGATGAAATTAGGTTTTAAGGTTGTGACCCCTGTGACCCTATTTGGGGTCATGGGGTCACCGAATCTACAATTTAGAATCCCAATTGGTCAAGGAATCTGCAAACAACTTTTCAGCTATCTAGTGTGCACTCCTGTTTTCACTATGATTTCAATGGTCATTTACTATACTTGGACCTCTCTTGGGGAGTGCACTCCTGTTTTCACTATGATTTCATGTTAAAGTAGGACTCGTGGTAATAAATCACCAAGCTGATGTTCCCAGGATACATACTTTATTCACATGAGTGAGAGCAGACATGCCTCCATGCTGTGCATGCGTCTCCACGCAAAGCCACTCACACTTATACATTCCTTGTGTGAGACTTATTTCTTACCCGCCCCAGGAATGTAAGTTCCCGATCTCACATAAAAGGTTAACCCCTTACATGTGTGTGTGAAACCGGTAGCCACACCCTACGACCAGACCTTCGCATGCAAAAAAAGGAAACAACACCAAAATATCTGCTCTACATATTTATTTAGTACATGTGATATATATATCAGGGTCTCAGTCTTTACATAGACTTATTCAGCACATGCAATATATATATATATATATATATATATATCAGGGTCTCAGTCTTTATATAGACTTATTCAGCACATGCAATATATATATCAGAGTCTCAGTCTTTGTGTAGACTTATTCAGCACATGCAATATATTTATCAGGGTCTCAGTCTTTGTGTAGACTTATTCAATACATGCAATATATATATCAGGTTCTCAGTCTTTATATAGACTTATTCAGTACATGCATATCACATCATATGTCAGCAAAATACAGGCTCTGATTAGTCACTCATACCTTGTCAGATACACTTCCGAGATGTGTTTATATAACACGAAAATACAAAAGTACGGGCAAGCATAAGCCGAATGAGGTTCACATAATGTGTCAACAAATACCAACTCTGAATAGTCACTCAAACATGGTCAAATACACTTCCGAGATGTGTTTATATAACACGCAAATACAGAAATACGGGCAAGCATAAGCTGAATGAGGTTCACATAATGTGTCAACAAATACAGACTCTGAATAGTCACTCAAACATGGTCAAATACACTTCCGAGATGTGTTTATATAACACGCAAATACAGAAATACGGGCAAGCATAAGCCGAATGAGGTTCACATAATGTGTCAACAAATACAGACTCTGAATAGTCACTCAAACATGGTCAAATACACTTCCGAGATGTGTTTATATAACACGCAAATACAGAAATACGGGCAAGCATAAGCCGAATGAGGTTCACAAAATGTGTCAACAAATACAGACTCTGAATAGTCACTCAAACATGGTCAAATACACTTCCGAAATGTGTTTATATGACACGCAAATACAGAAATACGGGCAAATATGAATCAAAAAGGTATTCGCAGAAGACGTCGGCAAATAAGCTTATGAATATATTTACGGTCCGTAGAAAAACAAGGGGGCGGACTCGACCCACACGTGGTCTGGAACTCACCACGTCATGTCATAAATGACAAAGGCACAGTTGATTATTTCATAGGAAGAAACATAGTTAAAGATAAGAGACAATACTAGGATGTGACTGACAGAAAACTAACTAATTACCTGATTAACATAATATGTGTGTGTGAAGTAACGACATTCTTCATTAGGGCCCCTCGCACGTGTGTGGGTCTACTTTCTAACCTGGGTTTTTATAGCCTAACATGACGTCTCACAACTTCCGTTGTGTAAGATGAACTAGTTCCACATGAAAACGTGACAGTCCCTTACGGAAACAGCCGAAGTACTTCGAATGTTCAACTTCCACATGCCTGACGCATGCGCGAACGGAAGCTACATCCTGGATCATCACTGACTGTCAACAAACTCCGGAGGAAAACCCCAGCACTCATATCGCGGAACTCGTGTAACGGAGGCCAAACAAAATGTCAATCCAGTGCTAACATCACTTCTGGGAGGTAAAAAAACACTGTTCGTTACACTTGCAGACACCCATACGTATCCATACGTTAGCACACTCTATTTTCTATTTTGTTATAGTCTTATAAAACTGTAATAAAAACATGTCAAAACATACATAGAAATTCAACCATTATTTTTGGGTTGTTTTTATTTGTCCTTAAAAAATAAAGGATATTAAACGTCCAGGGAATATAAATATTATAATGGAATTATTGAGGAAGTCTTTAGGTATTTTGTCATGGCTCTTTGTACAGACACATATATGAAAGTTTTCCCGATCTGAGGCACTCGAGAAGCTGGGAGGCACTAGCTCCCTTCTTCGTCATACAGTGACGTCGGCGAAACGGTATTAGCGGTGGTTGGACCACATTCAAGGGATGTAACTCTTGTCTTCCCCGTGGAAGCCACGACTATTAGTTTCGTATTCTCATGTCATTAATTAAATACCGTTAATTACAAACAGTGAAAATTAAATACTAGAATGCTAAATTAGTTATGTATTTAGTCCTTGTTTTTGAAACCTACTGCATGGAATGTTACGTTAGTTGAAATGTGGGCCCATCGAAATCGTTACCATATAGTACCGCGATGGAGTGGGCCCACACTTACCTACTGCATGGAATGTTACGTAAGTTGAAATGTGGGTCCAATCGAAATCGTTACCATATAGTACCGCGATGGAGTGGGCCCACATTTGTCTATTTGCTTTCCCACGGTACTTTCGAATATTGCCAACTTCTAATGTATGTTTGAGGTTTTCTATTCGGAAAAAAAGGTTGAAAGTTACCGTTGTTATGTTATTTTTTCCATCAGAAATGAATTTACGGTAGCCCGCGAAATGTAGGCCACACGAAATGCATATTCATGAGAGGTATTCTCTGATTGGTCAGAACCAATGTCAAGGACTAGGTCATGGTCACATTGAGGCGTTCGAGCATTCTGATTGGTCAAGGTCAGTAGGTCAGATCAGATACCTTATAAATTAGCATATTCTTACTATCAGCTGTCAATGAATTACAGCTTGACGATTGATGTTTATCTCGATAATTTATTGTGAAAACTGAAGGGAAACGTGCTTGATTATTGATCCTTTCCACCCTAGATAACGTTATTTGAACATTTGATGGGAAAGAGGCTTGATTATTGATCCTTTTCCATTCTATAAAATTGTAAATGAACATTTGATGGGAAATGGGCTTGATTATTGATCCTTTTCCATCATATAAAATTGTATTTGAACATTTGATGGAAAGATGTTGGAATATTGATTCTTTTCCATCCTAGTTAATTTATTTTTAATATTTGATTGGAAAGATGATTGAATATTGATAATTTTCCATCCTAGGTAATTGATCTTAACCCTTAAGATGCGGGCGACGGAATTATCCGGGCGGGCTATAAGCGATTCCTAGGTGTCTGTATACGGATCCCGGATACAAGACTTAGAATAATTCACGGCTGTCTAAGTATACTCTATCACCCATACCGGGTCACGAGTCGATTGTGTCCGCGACCCGACCCATGAGAATGGCTGTATTTACGCATCGCGACCCGACATGAGAATAAAGCTTTGTTCAGTGTGTGGTCGGAATATCAAGCAAAATTCACACCAATTTGCGTGTGCATTGTTGACCCGTAACGCATCGATAATTAGCTTTACAAAAGGCCAATTATGTCGGGCTTAGCCCCCGAAGCATTAATTCGCTTGAGGCTATTTTCACCCACGTGTTTGTATTGCCTCAGGTTTGCCTCGCCCGAGACTGCTATCTGCCTCGCATCTCGCGAGACGGGGAAAAAAATCGCTAACTCGCCTTACTCCCGCACTTCATATCATGTGAGCGAATTGTTTGTTTTCAAAAAAAAATACGGCAAAATAAAGGGGAAACAATGGACTACATTCCAATATAAAATTAGAAAATGTCAAAAAAATAATAAAGACACAGCAAGCGCCGTGAAAAAGGTCATGTTTACACTTCATAAATTTTGAAACAATCGGCGATTTTCACAACTTCTAAAACATTTATCAAGGCTAAAATACTGAATGCATTTTCATAATTTTTATATCACAATAAACCGAAAAGAATAATCTTTTATTCTATATAAAATGCGCAGATTTATTCACAGAAATAAAGATACAATTTTACCTTTCTGAGAGGCATGTGAAACCAAACGGCACACAAACTAATCAACATATTTTCATCAGTTATGGTTCGAGGTTAGCGTTTATTTGAAAAGTCAAACAACATAACCATATTTGGGTTGACATGTGCTTATTTGTCAACTGGTTCGAGATTATGATTTCTTGGAAAAGTGCGATGAACGACCGTTTGCAATGCCGCATACATGTTGTAAGTATTGACGATTTTATAGGTGGGAATAAAGACAAACTTTACATAGCTATAGAATTATAACCAAAGGTCGCATTCTAATAATTTTTATATCATTGTGAAGCTAGACATCTTGTCTTCAATTCCGTATATAAATGGAATTTTTTTCGTTTCGTATTTATGATGTTACGAGGCCCGAATAAAAGACAATCTTTCGAAAGTAATAGAATAAAAACGAAAAAACATAGAAAATTCATTCAAAGTTTCGAGTGTGAATTAGCCATTTGTGTACGGGTTTCGCTACTTGAATTTGTATTGAACGCCCGTATATAGTCCTTATTCGCCATGTAGATGCGGTATATTTTGTAAAAACGATACCGGAATCGCCGCCTGGAAATTCCGCCAGCAGAGCTAGTTAGTGCCAAAGCCCAAACTACTGCTGCGAGCTGCGAGCCTGTAAATTCCGCCACAGGGGCTAAAAATGGTAAAATATATATACGCAACGTAAGGGTTAAACATTTGATGGGGAAAAATATTAAATGTTGATAAATAAAAATGAGTTCAATGTAAACCTTGTCTTTTTATTATAGTGGAAGGAAGAAGAATCCTCTACTCGATCAAAATCCGTTTTTTTTCCAAATGTGGGCCCACTGACCTAATAGGAACCGAGAGAGTGGCCCACATTTGCAAAATTTAACTTGAACATTTGATGGGAAATAGGCTTGATTATTGATACTTCTCCATCTTATAAAATTGTAATTGAACATTTAATTTGATGGGAAATATGCTTGATTATTGATCCTTTTCCATCATATAAAATTGTATTTGACCATTTGATGGGAAATAGGCTTGATTATTGATCCTTTTCCATCATATAAAATTGTATTTGAACATTTGATGGGAAATAGGCTTGATTATTGATCCTTTTCCATCCTATAAAATTGTAATTGAACATTTGATGGGAAATAGGCTTGATTATTCATCCTTTTCCATCATATAAAATTGTATTTGAACATTTGATTGGAAATAGGCTTGATTATTTATCCTTTTCCATCATATAAAATTGTATTTGAACATTTGATGGGAAATAGGCTTGATTATTGATCCTTTTCCATCCTATAAAATTGTAATTGAACATTTGATGGGAAATAGGTTTGATTATTGATCCTTTTCCATCCTATAAAATTGAATTTGAACATTTGATGGGAAATAGGTTTGATTATTGATCCTTTTCCATCCTATAAAATTGTAATTGAACATTTGATGGGAAATAGGTTTGATTATTGATCCTTTTCCATCCTATTAAATTAAATTTGAACATTTGATGGAAAGATGTTGGAATATTGATTCGTTTCCATCCTAGGTAATTGATCTAAAAACATTTGATGGGAAACAATATTTAATTTTGATAAATAAAAATGAGTTCAATGTAAACCTTGTCTTTTTATTATAGTGGGAGGAAGAAGAATCCTGTACTCGGTCAAAATCCGTTTTTTTCAAAATGTGGGCCCACTGACCTAATAGGAACCGAGACAGTGGGCCCACATTTGCAAAATTCAACTTGAAGTAACTTAGGAACGAAATCTGCCATGAACGAAAATCAGAAATTGTTCTTAGTAACTGTACTCACTATTAATACATATAATTGCCCCTGTCATTTCAAATTAGTTACGTGGATACGAGCAAAGTTACATTTTCTACGAGTGACCACGGCACAGGTATCCATTGCGCGCGTGAATACGTGAATAAAGGGCATAGCTCCGGTGCGGGAGCTCAGTTTAGAGTTACTTCCCTTGAATGTGGTCCAACCACCGCTAATACCGTTTCGCCGTGACGTCTGACAGTTGTTGAGTTGTTTCAACCCAGTGAACATTGGTTATCACATTCTGTTGTTACATTTGCTTGATACTGGCAATATCAACCCACAAACGTTTCTCACTTACAAGTTTTGTGGAATGTATGTTCTCGAACAGTGATTTGTTATCCGTAAAACAGTCAATTGGTATTACGTTGGTGTTTCTTCTCAAAAGAACTTCACTGAGGAGATGTCCAAGATAACAGGCGGAATCTAGTCGGTCAACCATAGCTAATGTCTAAGCTGCCAGTGTACTTCACTCTACTCTCTGTATTTTGTTGGCTTTCCACGCAAGCGGACAACTTTGACATATTCCATCTGACAAAAAAAATATGAAACCACATGCACTTGAAACTCCATCATTCAGATTAGCATATGATGAATCGCAGAACAATTTTATTCTTAGATCTTAACAACCTAGGCCATGGGCCGAACCCCCAAATTGTGTCAAAGTGCTTCAACATATCTGGTGAATACAAAGTTTGTGTTTTAGAATTATCTCTATAATTTATCATGACCTCTAAAAAACTTTTCTGGTTAATTAAGTTGCACATTAATAATTTAGAAGCCTCAGAATTAAAAATAATCTGCAGTAAATCTCCATGACTGCAAATACATTATTGACCATTAACAAGACAGGAAGCAGCCCATTCTGTGCGGTACTACAACATGGCCATGGCCAGAGCTTGTCATGTTTATGTCAAATCGATGGAGATAAACTAGCTGATTAACATCCATTTATGGATATAACATGGACAAGAGTAAGTCAGCATGATGCTGACCTCTTGTGGGTATTGTGCATCTCTTTCTTTCACTTGGAACATGACACCGGCCACTGTCAACACAACAGCTAAAACCCTGTACATGACCAGCTGACTACAAAGTTCTCGTCGCTCTAAACTTTAAACTGAAGTATTTACAACTTTGGTTTTGGATAACCGAGATAAAGATATTGAGGAAGAAACCTTATCAGGTAATTGTTTACCCTAGAAATACTCTCATTATTTTAAGATGGATTTGGCCCAATAGATTTAATTCCAGATCTATTATATTTTGTATTGAATTAGTTTCATGGGCCTTTCCCCTTTGTAGCAATAGTAAAATTAAAAATTTTAATGGGCCATTTTACATCCAATGTGCAAAATAGCCATGTATATCAAACCTTTAATTTCTTATTTGAAGATATTTCCCAAATCCTTTTTATTTTGAGTTTGTTGAATATGTTATACTGAACATGATGTTTCTAAGATAATCAACCTGCGGAAAGGGAGGTTATAACATATCATATATGCTACAACCTGCAATTTGAACAATAAATAAGTAAATTCCATGGGGTATAATTGCAAATAACAGTCGATATTTTACATAAAATATATTATATTGATACTTACTTTACAAATGCAGAATCATTAGAGTTCCAGTTCTACCTTCGAATATGTCCATTTAAAGTTTAAGTGAAATATATAGAGAATCTCACCCAAGTGTCTTCTGATATCAAATATATCGACACAAGTTGATAAAAGTTACTTTTGTCAATGAGAGTTGATGTATTTGATATCAGAAGACACGAGGGTGAGATTCTATTTATCATCCAAAATCGTTCTTACTACGTTTAAGTGAAAATAGTCTCTGAGCACATCTCTGCCATTTGACTTCCAGTGCGGTGAGGTCATAGCATTCTGACGTCATCATGTTTATTACGTCATAACATTGTGATGTCGTAACTCGATGATGTAAAAGCATTGTGATGTTATGTAGTCGACGATGACAGGGCATTGTGCAAAATCTACTGCCAAAAAGATATCTCCCACAAGCTATATTTCCTGTGGAACAGTTTTGGCTGATAAATGTTTAAACTAACATGTTCATGGTGATATGGAAACAAAAAACATGTTTGATATTGGTTTGACTCACAAACAATAGAGTTTGATTTTAAAAGGGAAAAGTAGATTTTTAGTAATAACATCCATTTAATTTATTTGTTTGCAGGACAGAAACAAGAACTGGTACAAGAAATTTCAAGCCACTGACCAATGACTCAGGAGTCTCCACAGTTCCTTTAGATGTAACAGTGTAGGATAAATATTGAAAGTCTGAAACTCATGTTGTGTATTCAAACTATTAATCAGCCATCATTGAACTTGCTCAAACAATGAGAGTTTCAGCACCCACCCTACTCTCCTGATCTAGCTTTGCCGGACCAACTGTTTCCAACTCGGAAATAATCTTTTCTGGTATGCATTACGGTAATAAAGATGAGGTCATTGCTGCTGTAGATTATTTTTAAAAGGCCAAGATAGAGAAGTCTACAGAACTGGTTGAAAAACGCTCTCACACTGATGTAAACTGTGTCTCTCATTTCAGAAAGACTGTTGAAAAATAAATGGATTTAAATAAAATGGTTTTCTTTTTTATGTGAGGCTCACAGATGGGCTTGTAGTATGGTGTTCTTTTTCGACTTCTTATCAAGAACCACTGCCTCTAGAGAGACTCCTTGCCCTATGGGGTTTATTCATAAAGTGTTCATTTAGTGACACAGAGGCTACAACTTAAACACCTAATTTTATCCTCTTCTCAAGTAGGTAAAGCTCAAGGAAGCTAAAATATTGTGTACAGACTCCTTAGCCAGACAAACTACAAAGCCACTGGCTTCAATTTTGTCAATTGATTCTGAAAAAAGTCTACAACATTAACATTGGCATTAAAAAAGTTAAATGAAAAATGTGTGTGTATGCTGTCATATACACCATGCAAATAACCCCCTTCCCACTCTACCACCTCCTCCTAAGTTCAATACACATCTCTATTTTGCAGTACCCACTACCCAGGGGACAATAAGGTCATCTGTGATTGTGCAAGAATGAATGAGACTTCATGCAACTGAAACAGAATTTAATCTACTCAAGAGTATATAAGCTATATTTTGGTTATACAGTGCATTTGAAATGTCACATCAACATCTATATAATTAGATTCTTGAGAGGTATTATATCTTATTATATTTGGTTCTTGGAGAAAAGTCGGTAAAGTATTTTAGACTGGACCCCTGCCGCGCCCATATTTAAGGAGGGTGAGGGTCAAATAAACAAACTTTGATCCCCTACGTGCAAGGTACCTCCCCTAAAAAATTCAGCTTTGGTGGAATAGTGGTTCTTCTGGAGAAGTCGAAAATGTTGAACGTTTACAGACATCACCAGACGACGATCCATGCCATAAGCGCACCTGATCTTTTAGACCTGAAGAGCTAAAATGACATTTCTTCACTTAAAAGAAAGACATTAATCACAAGTTAGACATAATTCCCCAAGTATAACTCAAAGTGTTCTTTGACAGTAACATACATTTTTTTAATGAACTCTAATGAAATACTGAACTATTATTTGAATTGAATTATTTTTTTTATTTATTTGATAATTAATAATTCTATCATACTATAATTTTTCCCACTTTGTCTTCATTATTATTATCAGACACAACTTTCTAAAGTGAGAAAAACTGGGTGAAAATATGACTTCTATGTTGTCTTATATATTAATGCAAATCTGAAACTGACAGAAATATTGGATGGGTGTCATTAAAAATTTTTGTTTCATAATTTTGCTACATTGATTTCATATTGAGTATCTGACTGGATAGCACAGAAAAATGTAATGGAATATCAATAATGGAATACAAAAACAAATATGTTCAAGATTAAAATGTTTCTGTGAAAATATTTGATTCATTCATGGGATAATACTGATTTAATACATGGAAAAACAGTTTTACTCTGATTTTTTTAAATTTAAAAATTTAATATTTTAATAAATATCGACTAATTATGAATTTAATAAAGTATTTCAACTGTTTTAACAAAGGTATTCTTGCACAAGTACATTGAAAAGCTTGCCAATGCAGTTACCCACAGGCAAAGGTCAAGGCTGAATGGTCAGAATCTGCACAGGGGGTATCCATCTTTCAAGAGCTGTAGATAATTAATGTGCAACTTTTTTAGCAAGAAAAGTTTTGTTTCTTATCAAGCACATGCTGGGGATCATTTTGATATATAGTTCTGGTATTCACCAAATATGTTGAAGCACTTTCCTATTTCTAGAGGCCCTAGAATTTTTGGCCCACGGCCTAAAGGTCTTGTTGTTCCTAAGAATATCAATGACGCGAGGAGGCTTTATTGCTGTACTAGGTTCCAAAACGTCAAAACAAATATCAGGCCTCCTGTTTTCACTATGTCTCAATGGTCATTTACTATATTTAGAATTCTCTTGGGGGGTGCACTCCTGTTTTCACTATGACTTCAATGGTCATTTACTATACTTGGAACTCACCACCCCCCCCCCCCCCCCCCCCCCCCCCCCCCGGATCTGCCAATGATAATTCACTAAGGACAGATGTCACCAAATTTCAAGATAATGGATGCTAAGGGTTAACAAGAAGACATAGTCATCAACATCCCCCGCCAGAGCCAGGAAATTGGAAAAATGGGCAATAAATCGAAATAATTGTGCATTACTCATTTTCATTCCATCAAGGTTTGTGTGCCCTCAAGCAACACACCAATTTTGGTTCTCCCATCTTAAATAGTTTCTCAGAAAAACTGTCGACTTTGGATGGAGCCCAAACCTATATCACCCTTCCACTTCGTGGCGGGGGATAATAACAAGAGGCTGAGAGCCGGTCTAAGTGCTGTGGTGAGGTCATTATAAGGTCAAGGTCACCCAATTCGACTGGTGTCTGCATAGTCACCCATTTTAGACTGGTACAAAAATTGAAGAATTGGGTGCAACGTAAACAAGAGAATTAGTGAACACAGCTTACTCATGATACCCCCGCTTTTAGCATTGGTCAAAGAGAAATGTTTGAAAATAGCAAAAGGGCATCAATGTTTAAACTTTTGTATGAACAGACCATTATATATAAATATTATAAAGCAGAGTAAGTATTACACTTGTAAGCATGTTTTAGAAGTAAAAGTCGCAAAATTTTAAAAATGGCATCAAATATGCAAATGAGGGTATGAAACATACAAATATGCAGATGACAGTATGAAATATAAAAGTGACAGATGTACACAGTGGTTTCGTAACATTTGAACAATTAGTGTCTGAGTTATGAGTGGAACAAAAAGTGTGAACGGTGAAGATGAAAAACGGAGAAAATTTGCATAAATTATGCAAATGAGGGTATGAAACATACAAAAGGCAGATGTACACATCATGGTGATTGTACATATCAAGTTTCGTAACATTTGAACAACTGGTTTCAGAGTTATGAGTGGAACAAAAAGTGTGAATGGCGAAGATGAAAAATTCAGAAAATTTGCATAAATTATGCAAATGAGGGTATGAAACATACAAAAGGCAGATGTACACATCACGGTGATTATATGTATCAAGTTACAAGACATTTGAACAACTGGTGTCAGAGTTATGAGTGGAACAAAAACTGTGAATGACTAAGTCGAAAACAAAGAAAATTTGCATAAATTACGCAAATGAGGGTATGAAACATACAAAAGGCAGATGTACACATCCAGTGATTATATGTATCAAGTTACAAGACATTTGAACAACTGGTGTCAGAGTTATGAGTGGAACAAAAACTGTGAATGACTAAATCGAAATCAAAGAAAATTTGCATAAATTATGCAAATGAGGGTATGAAACATACAAAAGGCAGATGTACACATTGTGGTGATTATATGAATCAAGTTACAAGACATTTGAACAATTAGTATTTGAATTATGAGTGGAACAAAAACTGTGAATGGCAAAGTCGAAAAACAGAGAAAATTTGCATAAATTATGCAAATGAGGGTATGAAAACATACAAAAGGCAGATGTACACATCATGGTGATTGTACATATCAAGTTTCGTAAAATTTGAGCAACTGGTTTCAGAGTTATGAGCGGAACAAAAACCGGACGGACGCACGGACGTGCTGACCGCTATATACCCCCGACTACTTCGTAGCGGGGGTATAACAAGAAATGTGACATACGTACAGAAGCCGCTGAATACATAGTCCCCCGTGCCGCGTTGCGGCGGGGGACAATAAAGGTATAACATTTGCTTCTTTCCACACACTTGGATACATACTGTTTTTTAAAGACAAATTAAATAAAAGGCATAGTGGGATACTTAATGAATGCACAACATATTTCAGAAATTTGTGACTGATTTTATCCGAGCCAGAAGCTTTGTTTAAATGTAAACATTTGATTATATCAGACACTTTTACCTCAATCTTTACCTCAATCATGATCATAAAAATCATCAGTGCATTTGTCAAATAATGTCAACTTCACGTTTTCGTCTTCAATAGTAGATATGGATATGTACCTGTCACAAGGTAGTTCATGATAAGTTTGTTCATGTCAGCTCTTGTTATCTGAATATCTTGTAACTTGTCCATCCAATCCTCTCTGCTTACTTCATCGCTTCCTTTCTCAGCTCCCAAGTTCATCTCCTTATCTTGTGAATCAACTCTGAAATATGGGTATTAATTGCATTATTTTTTAATCACACATTCCAAACAAAAACTAGTATGTATTTTGTAGTTGTAAAAATAGAGCCATGATAAAATGTACAAAATAAGATCCCCTAGGTGCAAGGTACCTCCTGACAATAGTTCGAAAAGTGGTCAAAGTGTCGCAGTGACCTTTGAAATAAGGTCAAGGTCATTAAAAATCAACTGGTGGCTGCGTCTTCCCTCCAGTTTAGGCTGACACCTAATTTTAAAAGACTTTAGATGCAGTGCTTCATGAGATATCGAGTAAACAAGAGTTCAAAAAGTGGTCAAAGTGTCGGGGTGACCTAGAAAATAAGGTCACGGTCACTAAAATCGACTGGTGTCTGCGTCCAACCACAATGTAGGCTGAGATATCGCGTAAACAAGAAATGTAAGGTTCGTATGGATGGACGTATGGATGGACGCCGCTGAATACATAGTCCCCCGTTCCGCGTTGTGGCAGGGGACAAAATAACCAAAGTACCTTCCAAGCGGTTGGCACTTATCTAAAAGATTCAGGACTTCTGGACCGAATCTAAACCAACAAAATAAAAAACCATCCAAACCTAACAATTACCCTTTCCGATTACTAGGTTACGTCCCTTTGCTATTCAGGAGCAGTTAACTCTCACATAATTTCCAGGGCTTAGTCCAGTCATGGCGGACAACGAGGATATAGCGATTTCGTTGTCTCTCGCGAATGATGATCTGTCAATATATACTGTTGTTCAACTAAAGAAATTCCTGTCAAATCAGCGACAGAATGTCTCCGGGAGGAAGCAGGAGCTGATAAGTAGAATCCTAGGTGCTTATCGGCTGAATATTCCGGACAATTCCACCCTTGCCAAGTTGGATGGAATTGACAGCAAGAAATGTCAGAAAGACAGGTGGGTAATTCTGTGGCTTAATTGAGTATAAATACAATTTAAATGCAATCGACAATGTCCTTTAATCCAATGAAAGCACTTACACTTGTAAGTAATGGATATAAACACCGAAATAAATTTTGATTTGGACTTATTCAAGTCTATTTTAATGAAGTAAAAGATTCAATATTATATAATACATAGGCCTAATTCTGGAAATAAAAATTCCCAATGCTGATATTTAAGTAGGTAGTCAATTTAAACTGGTAATAGTGTTAAACTTATCCTCCATCAGTCCTAGTCCAGCATGCTAGACGTTTGGGTGCGCAGTCATCGCACATAAACCGACGTTTAGATTATCTGAACTACCATCAGTCCATGTTTTTAAAACTTTGTGAGAATGGACAGTTAACAATTGGATATTTTTAATATTTTTTATCCATCTGGTATACTGACAAGAAATCAAGAATGTGCTTCAATATTAATCTACACACATTTTATATTTTTAACTTAAAATTTCATTTAATCTTGGAATAATCCAGGTACATGATGTCTTCTGGCAAGAAAGTTAAACCCCCAATATCTTTGAGTGGATGGACAACAGATTACAAAAGCATTCCAGATGTGTTGGAAAAGGACATTTTTAATTACACTGTTTTGAAGAAGTACTCTAAGCGGCAGCTGAAATCTAAGGGATTTTATGACGATGGATGGTCATGTTCGGAAAGTAGAGGTAAATAACCACTTGTTTCATATCAAGTCGTCTGCCACTACGTTAAAAACAGGACTCGAAATTCTGCTTTGTAAGTTGCAGTTATGGAAGTAAATATTAAATTGTGGAACCTAGTTATTAGTCTAATCATGTCTCAGATATTTTACTTTTAGACGTTAATATATGTCAGTTCATGGATTCTGTTGTCATCCCGAATATACACAGATAGATGTGGTGTGGCTATATATTGATGTGACATATCAACATTTCTGGCTTCTAAAACACTTTATTATCCCCCGCCAGCTCAGTTGGTAGAGTGTCCGCTCATCACCCGGAAGACCGGGGTTCGATTCCCGGTCGCGTCATACCAAAAGACGTTAAAAGATGGGAGTTGTTGCTGCCTTGCTTGACACTCAGCACATAAGGACAGAACAACGCTTGAACTGGCGCTGCACTGTGGCTGCCGGGTGCTATTTGCACCCAAAGAATTTCCTATGTACATTATTACGGACAATAAAGAGTTATTATTATTATATAATATATAGATCATTCATAAAATGCAAATGTATTCAGTATTTATGTTCCGTCTCCTCAATTTTAAAAATATTTTTATACTTTAGTGTGTTACTGGCATATTGATTATATAGATCACCTGTCATCCTGATTCTTCTTTTATACAGGTTCATCCTATTGATGACAACAGTAGCCATCTATACATCCGTGCTCTTGTCCTACCATCATTTCATCAGCAGATCAGAAGAAATCACCCGATTACAGACCTTGGATACTGTTGTCTAAAGTCACAGGATGCATTCATTCAGCTTATTGCAGCTGCCCAGCTGGGTATGCATATAAACCATTGTTTTCGCATACCTGTTTTTACAACTTTTGTTAAATTAAAGAGACATACAGTTTGTTGTGTTGAAATATATGGCAATAAAGATCAACACTACAACAGCAAATCATTGTGGTCAACTGGCATAATATGAGATATAAATGGAATAATTATTACAAACTAATGTTGCTTTGGAAATAGTAACATACTGTGTGTCACTTTAACCCACTTGTTCATTTACTTAAACTTTACAGGATTTAGAATTTATAATGACTTCATATAGACTATGCTATGCAAATAGTTTGACAGTAATCTATTTTCCAAAACAAATGTAATTGATAGTTGTTTTATTAAAGCAGTAACTTTAATTTATCGGATCATCATCAAATACAATAATTGTTATTTTATTGTAATTTATAAATTAAGAAAATCAATAACTTTAATTCATCAAATGTTGCAGCTATAATAATTGATTTGAAGGACATTAACAACAAGAAAAAAGTGAGCATGGCTCACATACCCCCACCATCCGCTATCCGTCCATTGAGAATTATAGATGTGAAGGTTACTATGTTTAAAAAACAGCTTCAAGCATCATAATATTGTCCAAAATAATTTTAGGAACTGACTGTTATTACAAATTTCATTCACCCAGATGTAATATTTTTTAGGTAACTTAATTTTTCCCATTAGGGCATCACACCGGTAATTTGTACCAAGTTCAATTACAGATTCAAGGGCCATAACTCCGTAAAAAAGAATATTTCGGAACTGGTTTTCGAACTCGATGAAGAGTATCATCTGGACTACCTCCATATTAAATTTCATTCACCTAGATGTAATAGTTTCCGAGAAAACTGGTCCCCATTGCAGCATCACAGTTCTTTTGGTACGAACTTCAATTTCGGATTAGGGTAAAATGACAAAGTCTCGTTGTGACATTGAAATGAAGGTCAAGGTCACAAACCTCTGTAGGAACATTACTCTTCCTATGATGAATCCATATGCAAAATATGAAAAGAATCCAGTGAATAGTATTTGAGTTATACCATTTCGTACGGACATACGGACGGACGCAGCCGAATACTATATCCCCCGCTTCGCGCTAAACGCGCGGCTGGCGGGGGATAATAAAGTGTTTTAGAAGCCAGAAATGTTGATATGTCACATCAATATATAGCCACACCACATCTATCTGTGTATATTCGGGATGACAACAGAATCCATGAACTGACATCAACAATCGTTATATTTTACGTTCGATTACCCGGTCTTCATACTTCAAGGGCACACTAGTCTAGTTTTTAGTAACATACTCGTATCCTTGCTAATATATTTCACAATTTGATGGAATAAACATTTTGTAAAATGTAATATTTGACAGCCCAAAACAATATGTCATGGCGTATAAAAATGTGGTTATGACCTGTAATTTTTATTTTTTTATAAAACATAGCAAACTCAGCGATGTGCTTCTTCAGCTCATGTCTAAAAATAGTATCAAACGAAGATCCTTGATTGGTCCTTTTGTAAGGATCAGCACTTATAATGTTTACAAACAGCTTCCTTTGTCTGCTCAATGTTTTTATAATATTCGTTCCCTTGGACATTTCATGATTAATACTAATAAACGACAGGTAACTTTTGATTGTCAATATCTAATCATCGATTGTTGGTCAAGACTTGTACCTCTCAATATTATATGAAGTTATATATTTCGTTTTTGTACTTATTTTGTTGTACAGATGGATAGGCCTAGTTCTTTCTTCGAAATATTTTTCTGTCACTTCCTTTTTTCTGAAAAAAGTACAGGATTATAAACAATGTAGTGTATACATAAGAGTATAAATTGTTAATTACTAGTAGGATATTCATAATGAAAAAAAAAAATTGCTACCTGAAATTAAGTCATAGAGTCTGCAAATGTGTACATTTTAACACTGATTTTAGCACTTTTCAGAGACATGGTTGCAGTGTGAATATTCCATTTAAAATTTCATAATTACAGTGAAGTGTAGGATTCGTTTTTTTAAAAATCTTATATACTGATGGAAATGAATAAAGGAACGCATGTATTGATGGTGAAGTTTGTTTTATTGTCATGGGTTTTTGATCAAGTATATTTCATTAAGTATGTACACCACAGGTGAAATTTCAGTATCTGGTGTGTCCTCCCTGTTTCCTGATCACTTCTTCACGAAGTCGTGGAACACTTTGGATCAACTTCCGGATGACAGCTCGAGGAACTGCGCCACTCTTCTTGGAGAGCCAGGAACATGGCATCAGGTGTCTTGGGTAGAACATCACGATCCCTCACCCAGAGGTGTTCAATGGGATTAATGTCTGGGCTCTTGGACGGCCATGGCAACATTCTGATGTTGTTTTGCATGAGAAAATCCCTGCTGACGTGAGCCGTGTGGGGTCGAGCATTGTCATGTTGAAACTCAAAGTTTACACCCACTCTACGGCGGAAAGGAAGAACAACAGGTTGCAACACTTCGTCTCGGTAACGGACACCAGTCACCCTTCCATCAAGTCGAACAAGGTTGGTCCTATGCCGCCCCATACCATCACAGCTCCGCCCCCGTAGGAACCGTGTTGTTTGATGGTGCACTGATGGTGACGTTCACAGTCAGCCTTACCCCAACAACAGGACGACGTGACTATAAGCCTGCTGCTTTAAGTCTGTTTCTGACAGCACGGTCACAAATTCTTAGTCTCGTTACTGCCCTGAACTCAGAGTTTATTTTCGATGCTGGTTTAAATCGGTTACGTAAGGACAGCAGCACCAGCTGGCGGTCGTTTCGGGGCGTTGTCTTACGTTTTGGACCACAACCGGGTCTAATCTTTACGTTGACTGTCTGACGGTATCAGTTCCACAGTCGCGAAATCACACTTTTAGACTTGTTAAATTGTCTGTCTATCTGGCATATTGATTGACCACTGTTTATGCACACGATAGCCTGCCATTTCTCATTATCAGAAAGGTATGCTCTAGGCATGATTCTGAAGGTAAAGGTACACTGACATTCGTTGACTCCTTGAAGGTTAAATGGACGTTGCCATGCATGAAGTTCATGGAAATCAATTGTCACGTGCACGGTACCTTTTCAGTGAAAGTAAACTTCTACATTTTCAGTTTAAAATGGCCCCACGCAGCCTCGAACAAACAGAACATGCCAGTTAAGTAAGTTAACAGTAATTAAGTGTTCCCTTATTCGTTTCAATCAGTATATAATAAAATTCGCACATTGATTTACGAAAATGTGGCCGTTTTACCAACACGTGTACTCATTCAAGGTAATATGGTGAAATCCATCTATCGATCTAGGCTCTTTCCCCTCGAGCTGTGGACAGCATGTGGATGGAGGTTTAAAAGCCCGATAACATATTGTGTGGAAAGAATACTTATTCCGGTACAATAAAAAATTTATTTTATCAAAATTGGTTGAAAAATAAAGTATATATGCCTTTTTGTATCAGACGTAAGATTTGACCAGCCACGCTCGATTCGCGGTTATGCCGCCTGGTATGCTCACTCAGAGGCCCAACTTCTCTTTATCGCACTGACAATAGATATATCTACGTTCCTGATCAGCAGAAAATGATAGAAAGATAAACCTTACCAATTAGGAAAATCAAAGGTGACATTACACGCAATGAAACACAATGAAACACGGCAGTGTTGCCGAGTGAGATCACTGATGTAACATTGTTGAATTATTAGCGAGTCAAGTAACTTGCCCGCAGTGAAGACTACGGTCTAAGGGAGAGAACTCTGCGGATTTCCAAGGGGTGCATTTCGACCAATGAAATTACTGGACACACTTGTGTCGTCTGCCCGCCATAAATAAATCCACTGACTCTACAATCAACTTTTGTTGTTTTAGGTATGTATGCATTCCATTTTGGTCGAAATAAGGCCTTATGTACATACGATTGGTTGTAACATTACTAGGGACTAGGAATATAAACTTTAGGCATTTATAGCAATTGTTTACTTGTTGTTTTGACATTTATCGATGTCGAGATTGAAGCCGTCAGTTTTCATGAAGGTCACGTCATGTCAAATACACATTCAGTTTGTTTATGTCAATTGTATAGGGAAATAGCAGCTTTTATAATGTAAATATTCATCATAGGTTTTGTTTCAAGCAATAAAGTTAAGTAAAATGACGTAATATGGAATATCCACCAACTTCGTGTTAGCGTTTAGTGTCACCTATTTTCGTGGGTCATGTGACTAGTGTATCTAGTGATGTAAGGGAAGTAACTCTATTTGGCTTACGTGACACTGTTAATCAAGGAAAGCGAGTTATGACTGGGACACTTGCGTTATTATTATCTGTATTTGGTGTTGCAATAGTACGTAATTATTACTGTTGTGAGAAAAATATGTTATATTTTTCTAGAAGTATTATTTATGTAAAGCTATTATGTTGGTGGAATATTAAGTACAGTTGGTAAATTTATGATGTAACTATTGCAATATGATATGGCAATACAGGTATAAGTGGATTTAGTTTCAAATTCATGTCAATTTACAAACTGGTAAAGAAGTTATTCTTTGTAAAAGAATTTTGTAAATATTGTTGTGAGAAAAATATGTTATATTTTTCTAGTTATATTATTCAGGTAAAACTAATATCGTGGTAGACCATTAAATGCATTTTGGTAAATTACTGATGTAGTAATATTGCAATAATATTTGTGAAATACAGAAAGTAGTTACATTTCCATTGTTGTCAACAAAGCAAGTTTTCTCTGTTTACTATATAATAATCACCAGATACCTGGACTTGAATCTATCAATTAAGTGTAGTAATTGGTAAACACATTAATATTTTACATCATTGTTTTGATGAAGTTAATTCAATTGAATGTTGAAGTTAATAGTTCATGTTGAATTTATGATGATTGAAAAGTCAGTGTCACTGTGATAACAGTTATAGACTGTGTGGTGTGTTGATCTGATATGTTCAGATAGAAATGTATTATCCGTTGCGCATTGTGAATTGATTGTGGACACACTTGTGTCGTCTGCCCGCCATAAATAAATCCACTGACTCTACAATCAACTTTTGTTGTTTTAGGCTGCCGGAAGGGGTCTTACAAAATTGGCGAGCGTGCCAGGATTACATGGTGATCAGAAGACCTCCTAGGAGCTATGTCAGACACAGAGTGGGCGATGAAGTCAGGCCTGTATGGCCGGGACACCGCAGAACTGAGGAAGTTGATGGAACGACTCGGGATTGAAGTGAAGGAAGGAACAGACAAGACGACATGCTTGGTATCCTTAGAATCCTTCATTCAGAAATGCCGAGGCGATGATGTAAAGGGAGAACCGAAATTGCAGCTTTTACTTACAGCCATGGGCTCAGAGATCAAGACGCCACCTACAGCAGCACATGTACCTGTGGTGAGAGTGACCGAGAACAAAGAGTTCAAGATTTCCGGATCAATTTCCAAGAACGGTATAACATTTTGTAGCCTAATCCGTCAGATTGAGGCCGCAGAAACGAAGGGTTACTCTACATCAGACATCATTGAGGCCGTGTGCAGAGCTATTCCCACCACAGAACCTCTCCGGGGGTATATCGAGGGAAACACAGGATTGAATATAGCTGTATTGCGGAAATTACTTCGCACGTTCTACGAAGAAAAATCAGCGACTGAACTGTATCAAGATTTGAGTAGTGGGGTGCAATCTCCGAAAGAAGAGACGTTAGATTTTATCTGGCGTATGCTAGATCTCGGTCAGAAAATTAATTTTTCTTGTAGAGAAGAAGGTTCTGATCTAGTTTATGACCAAAATCTTGTGCGCAGCATGACTCTCAGGACACTACTGACTGGGTTGAGAGATGTATCGATAGCTCAAGAGCTTAAAAGTGTTTTGACTTCGAACCCAGAGGATCATGAGATTGTTTGTGCAGCTGGTGCAGCGGTATCGGCGGTGAAGGAGAGGAGAAGGAAGAACACACAAGTAGCTGGTGTGAAACTGGTGGAGGCCGAGGCTACAGTCAGTACAGACCCCACTCAGACTGGAAGAGAACTGCAGGCATTGAGGGCTGAAATAGCTGAACTGAGACATCAACAACAACGCACCACAAAGAACTCTCGTTCCCGGTTGTGCGTGAAGTGTAAGGACAGGGGCCGACAATACTGTGACCACTGCTTCCGATGTGGATCGTCTGAACATTTCCAAGCAGGGTGTAGGCAGCGAAGGAACAGACCTGACAACTCAGATTCGGGAAACGGGAACGAGTCAGCGATGCTGGGCAGTCACTGACGTTAGATAACTTGCCCAGTGTTTGTGTGCAGTGTGGTCATGGTGCGGAGGATGACCAGCTGTATCAGTGTACTAAGTGTCACAGTGCCCTTTATTGTTCTTTCAGCTGCCAGGCCGTTCACTGGGACTCTCACAAGCCAATATGTTGTGCAATAGAAACATTGGAAAGGAAAGACTTCTCTTTAGGAAAAAACACTAATTTAGCACCGAAACAAAAAGACAAATTAGTTCAACTTGTTGGAAAACAGTGTAAGATGGTTTGTGTTTTTGAGGGAGTAAAAACTGAGGCCTTGTGGGATACCGGAGCTCAGGTATCAATACTTCCGATACAGTGGCTGAAAGATAATAAACCAGACTTAGAAATTAGACCTGTTAGCGATTTGTTAGATGATAGTGAGTTGATTATCAAGGCAGCCAATGGTGAGAATATACCCTTTGAGGGTTGGGTACAGGTATCATTTGAGTTAGTTACAGGAGATACAGGCAGATGCATGTCAAGTTTTGTTATTCCCATTGTAGGATTCAATGTGATTGAACAATATCTTTTCAGCCAGATTACCGATAACCGAGTCCAGGTAATACAATCAGGTTTGCCAACAGTGGACGAAAATAAGTTGGAGGCTGTTGTCAAGCTATTGGAAGAAGAACGATCAGAGATGCTATGTGATATCCACACGGGACACCAGGTAATTTTTGTCAAAGCTGGCCAAATCCTACAGGTCAAGTGCATGGTGTCCACTAATGTCTCTGAACCCACCACCGTCATGTTAGAGCCAAACATTGAGGAACCTTGGCCAGAGGGACTGCAGGTTCAAGAGTCACTCCTTCGGCTGAAGAGAGGTGGAAGAACTAACGTCCCAGTCAAAATCATCAACTCCACTAACCATGACATAAAGATATGCAGCAAGACACAACTTGGTTCGCTTCAGCTGGTAAGGTCAGTGATACCACTTCAAGGGGACACCCTCCCACCTGATAGACCCGTCTCACAAGAGACCCAGACATCGGAGACAACACAGTCAGAAGCGAAGAACACGTCTGATTGCTGGCATCCTCCAGTGGACTTGGGCATCAGTGATCTAGGCGAGGAACAGCAACAGATGGTCAAGGAGATGTTGTTTGAAGAGTCGGATGCCTTTAGCAAGACCGATGATGACATTGGGAAAATTCCAGAGTTACAGATGGACATTCAGCTCACCGATAATGTACCCGTACAGAAGTCGTATGTGTCTATTCCAAGACCATTATATCAGGAAGTAAAGGATTACCTTGAGGATCTCATCAGAAAGGGATGGGTAAGACATTCCAAATCTAATTACTCAAGTCCCCTGGTATGTGTGCGGAAGAAAGACTCCAGTTTACGTCTCTGTGTAGATTATTGAGCGCTCAATCAGAAGACAGTTTCTGACCGACATCCGCTTCCGCGTATACAAGACGCCTTGGACAGTTTAGGAGGAAACAGTTGGTTCACCTTACTTGATCAAGGTAAAGCATACCATCAGGGCTTTGTTAAAGAAAACTGTAGGCCATGCACAGCATTTATAAGTCCTTGGGGCTTATATGAGTGGACATGCATCCCTTTTGGATTAACTGGGGCTCCAAGTGCATTTCAACAGTTCATGAATGTCTGTTTGCAGGGTCTCAGGGACACTATTTGCCTCCCCAACCTTGATGATGTCATCGTCTTTAGCAAAGACTTCAAACAGCATGTTGAGGATGTACGGACTGTCTTACACCGTTTGAAAAATGCAGGGGTCAAACTGAAGCCTAGGAAATGTAGTCTCTTCAAGAAAAAAGTGCGTTATCTTGGTCACATCGTCTCAGAGGATGGAGTCAAGATGGATCCGAGGGATAAGGAAGCCGTCGCGAACCTTAAGTCTATTCAGCCAAGTACTGTAGGAGAGGTCAGAAAACTTCTTGGTTTCATTGGATATTATCGGCGGTACCTACCAGACCATTCACGAAGGGCACAGTGCTTGTTTGAACTGCTGTGTATTCCTGACAAAGCTACAGACCACAAGGATGAGAAGCGGCACACTAAAACACGCTGGAAAAAGAAAAATGGTCAACTATCATCAAGCCATAAAATCACATGGACTCAGAGCCACACCCACACATTGAACAGTCTAATAGACGATTTGATGACCGACAAGGTGATGTCCTACCCTGACTGGAAGAAGGAATTCGTTCTACATGTAGACGCATCTCAGGAGGGCTTAGGTGGCATTCTCTATCAGCCAAAGGAAAACGGGAAATTAGATGTAATCGCTTACGGATCCAGGTCCTTGTCACCAGCTGAAAAGAACTACCATGCACATTCTGGGAAACTTGAATTTCCTCCTCTTAAATGGGCAATCACAGAGCGCTTCAGGGACTACCTATACTATGCCCCGGACTTTACAGTCTATAGTGATAACAACCCTCTCACTTATATCTTGACTTCAGCCAAGTTGGATGGCACAAGGCACAGATGGGTAGCAGAACTAGCAGACTACAAGTTCATTATTAACTAGATTAGCGTTTGCGGGACACCGCAAAAGCAGAGCAGCTCCGAAACTTAGGGTCTTGCCTTTCCCTGTTCCGCCTTCTCGTCAGCATCAATAAAATGGCAATTCTTTTTAACAAAAGTTTGTTCATTATTTGAGTTATTACTAATCATCACTGGGGTCACTTTTCACAAGTTTGTTCTTAAAACCTATTTCTTCTTTCAAAATTTGATCAAAGGATTAATGGGCCTTAACCAATATCTCATGACCTTGACCTTTGACCTTCAAGGTCACACCATCAATGATCACTTTTCATCGCGTATAATAATCATGCAATGACTCAAAGTGTTCATAGTTAAAATACGGCATATTCACAAAAGCATGCTTAAGTTTTGACCTCACTGCGACCTTGACCTTTGACAGATTTTAGCGAAAACGTTTTCAAGTCTTGGTCTTTCTCCATAGTTCATATATACCAAATAAGAGCCTAATAGCACATAAAAGTTTGAAGTTATCATGTTTGCAAGGATTGTTGTAGTGATTTCAGAACTCATGACCTTGACCTTTGACCTTGAATGTGAACATGTCAAAATCATTCACCAGGTGCATAAGAAAGAAATTAAGCTATCTATATGAGGTGTTGATACCTCCTTGGAAAGAAGTTATTTAGTGATTTCAGAACTGATCAGCATGACCATATCTCGTGACCTTGACCTTTAAAATTCAAGGTCACACAATCAGTGATCACTTTTCATTGTGTATCACAATCATGTAATGATTTACAGTGTTAATAGTTGAAATAAGACATTTTCGCAAAGGCATGCTTAGGTTGTGACCTCGTTATGACCTTGACCTTTGACGGATGTTAGCGAAAACCTTTTCAAATCTTGGTCTTTCTCCATAGTTGATATGTACCAAATAAGAGCCTGATAGCACAAATATTTTTCAAGTTATCGCGTTTACAAGGATTTTTTTAGCAATTTCAGAACTTGTGACCTTGACCTTTGACCTTGAATATGAACATGTCAAAATAATTCCCCAGGAGCATAAGTAAGAAGTTATGTATATGAGGTGTTGATATCTCCTTGGAAAGAAGTTATTTAGTGATTTCAGAACTGGTCAGCATGACCATATCTTGAGACCTTGACCTTTAAAATTCAAGGTCACACAATCAGTGATCACTTTTCATTGTGTATCACAATCATGTAATGATTTAAAGTGTTTATAGTTGAAATAAGACATTTTCGCAAAAGCATGCTTAGGTTGTGACCTTGCTATGACCTTGACCTTTGACGGATATTAGCGAAAACCTTTTCAAATCTTGGCCTTTCTCCATAGTTGATATACACCAAAGAAGAGCCTGATAGCACAAATATTTTTCAAGTTATCGTGTTTACAAGGATTTTTTTAGCGATTTCAGAACTTGTGACCTTGACCTTTGACCTTGAAAGTGAACATGTCAAAAAAATTCCCCAGGGGTATAAGTAAGAAGTTATGTATATTAGTTCTCAAAACCTAATAGGAAAAAAATTATAGTGAATACAAAACGCGGCGGCGGCGGCGATGGAAACTGCACAAAAAGTGATAGCAGCTGCTAAATACAAGCCTGGAAAGAAGAACATGGATGCAGATGGACTCAGTAGAATGCCTTTAGACATTGACAAGTACATGTCCGAGTGCACCTGTGAAATCGATCAAGAAGCCATCACGATGTCGATCGAGGTATCCAAGGCTAGAAATCAGGGTGACATTGTTTGGATCTGATCATTGACAGATGATCCCACCTGTTTGACAGAAGTAGAAGCCGTTCAACCTTGTTCATCACAATTCCATTGTTTCACTGCTGAAGACATTGTAACGGCTCAGGAAAATGATGATGTCATTGGTCCGGTTCTACAAATACTTCAGAACAAAAGGAAAGGGCCACTTAACCATGCAGGAAAATACAAGACAGAAATTGCTGATCTTGTCCGGGAAAGGAAGAAACTATTCCTTAACAAGGAAGGAGTTCTGTGCAGGAAGACAGTGCTGTACGGTAGAAGTTAATAGTTCATGTTGAATTTATGATGATTGAAAAGTCAGTGTCACTGTGATAACAGTTATAGACTGTGTGGTGTGTTGATCTGATATGTTCAGATAGAAATGTATTATCCGTTGCGCATTGTGAATTGATTGTGGACACACTTGTGTCGTCTGCCCGCCATAAATAAATCCACTGACTCTACAATCAACTTTTGTTGTTTTAGGCTGCCGGAACGGGTCTTACACTGACGCTTGATCACCAATATGGCGGATAAACAAGGCGTGACGTCAGATCATGTGACTTTGTGCACAAGGTCTATAGTAATAAAACTATATCGTCGAGTACTTGGTTTTCGGACGGCTCACATTCGGGTAGTTTTTCATGATATTTGTAGCCATGTGACATCATCAATACAAAGGAAAGGTCTCCGCTAGCGGTCAGAATAACATGTTTCGTGTGAAACTTCCTAAGATTTGTAATATCATACAAACTTCATTCTTAAGCTTAAAATCTATCTCTATCCTGAACTACTTTTTGCATGTTATGAAAAAGTCGACAATTTGATAATTTGAACAAGTCATACCGGTTACCAACAAAATTTCTACGTTGTCCTTGCGTTTTTGTAATATTGTGGGTCAACGTCAGTTACAAAAATAGCTTTGGTTATCCCTTTTTGGTATCGACCAATCAGATGTCCGAAAACGGCATACACTCGCTGACTGTCAAAATTCCGGATGTACTCACTAAATGAGACAAGATAGTCATCAAAACATTTTCCCCGATGAATTGTCTCAAATTTATTTTAGATGAAGCTCATATGGGGAAAATAGATGATACGTTTTGTTAATTTTCAAACATTTTTATTGTCAACATTGATTTGTGTCTTAACCCTCTTAGTGCTCGGCCGTTTACGCTATGCGCTCACACAGTGCCGCTAACTTTTTTGAGTCACTCAAGATTTAGGTCAACGTTGTACATAAAATGTCACCAGGGCGTTATTCGTGTTTATAAAATCATGAAATTTTAACTGAAGGATACCAAGTTGGGTGTCTCTCTACCTATGTATTTTTTTTATTATAAATATTTAGAATAAAAACGAATAAGCATTGATTATAAACGGCAAAGACGTTTTTCGCGTAAATTACCAATGGCCACGTATGCGTATATCTTTGTTTACTAGCTTGGAAATAAATTCATGTGTTCAAAAATGTAATTTAATTGTTATTTTTCGAGACAGAAAAAGTCAGTGATCACGCTGGTGTGTTTACTTTCTACATGCGACCTTTAGTTCACGAAATAATACAAGGTATCTTTTTGTAACCATTTTGTTGAACATTGTTCACTGTGACGTCATTGACAAACAATGACCGTAAAAAGTACTGTGCATGGTAACCTTTCGTACTTTTGCGAAATACAAGCATAGTGACTGAGATTTCACCAACTGATAGCTATTGTTTCTAGCTTAGAATGGTATAAATTTCGGAAACCTTTGAAAGGAAATTATTGTCGTGTTTCATTAGTCCATAAGCGAGACCCGTTTTCAGTGGGTAAAAAACATTTTGATAGCTAGAAATGCAAGGGTATAAACAAGTGTCTAATGGTCGGTCTATACCGATCTCAAGTACTAAATTGAAATAGATTTGCAAACTAGAATACATAGACATCCATGTGTAATATTTTTCCATTGGCGTTTTAAGAGAAAATCCATGGCGATCATTACGACAAAAGTGGGGGAAATATGTTGGTGCCGGTTCACGGCAGTTTTAGCATCATGGTTACACTGCATTCCGTTTGCAAACTATTTTTATCATCAGGGTGTGATTTCAATTATGAACATATCTTGAATCATGGCAGATGTGTACACCACACATCATTCACTAAAATATGTATCTATCAAGCGAAAATTGCATTGCAGAACGTTTATTTCACGGAACTCCGAAGTCAAATGAAAATTGTAAAAGTTGCCGTAGACAACTTGGTGTTTCGGTAAACAAACTGAAAATACCATAAATAAATGTTATTCCAAAATTAGACGAAAGCTTCGAATTACATTCTCTACCAAGTAGATTTTATGTCCTTACTTGACACGGAAGTACAAGCTTTTCATAGCTTACGTAGTCGTTGTATACTCTTTTGTTTTTGTAGTTGTCTTGCAAGACACCAATTATTTTAAGATTTAGAGTGTTATCTGTTAGTTCATTTCAATTTACGTGACATCAAAAATAAACAATGACGATCTTTCGCAGGCCACGCCCCTGCTCTGCAATGTCTCCCCTTTGATCATCACAACTTCCGAGTCGATGACAAAAGATCATTTGAACTGATGAGACTGTCACTTCAACTTTTTTTTTTATTAAGGACAAACATAAACAAAATTTAATTTTCACCAGATTTGCATGCATCAATTATGCACATTTTAATGTATTAAGTTTTATTTTGTAAAAAAAAAAGTAATTATGATATATCCTCTAACGTAAAATAATAAATGTCTGCTTGGGAAAAGGGGTTAATAAATTATTTATGTTAATAATGGAGACATGTCCCAACATATTATTTAGTCAATTCACAAATTTGTAGTATTCATCATAAGAATTTTTCAAGATTATACAATATTTGTGAATTAATTTTTAATTTGAACAATAATTTAAAACAATTTTTTTAGAATTGATGTTTGCCATTAGCTTTTTAACTAATAATTATTTTTATAATATAAATTTGAAAATTCTAAATACATTTTACTGTTATATTTATTAAGTTATAATTGTTTATTTAATTGTCAATACAAGTAACAATTTATTGTAGAATATTCTAAATTTGAAATTTGGAAATATTTTCATAATAAAATTCATAGAAAAAAAAACCAATGAAAATTGCATAAATACACAATGTTTAAAAAAATGTAAATAAATCTGACAACAAATTCATTGTTTTCAATTTATTTACCTTACTTTTCATATTTTCTGTTTCCCAAAAAGCTAATCCTGTGCATTCTACTGGCACCCTCTTCTTGTAAAAATATGTAAATTTGGACAATATTAATCTTTGTTTAGCCTTGTACAGTGTTGCACCCTTCTTGAATATTCATGAGAATAAGCGCATCTAACTTGATCAAGTCGGGTGTCAGTCCCGTGGACGATTACAATATCAACGGATTTTTCAGTGCCAAAGGAGCTGTCAATTTATTACATCTTCATAATTCAAAATGGCTATAAATAACATTTTGTCCGCGACGTGGGTTTTCCCGAAATATCTACAAGCACGTTGTGGATCTCAGGATATGACGTCAAGACTCGCGTGATAAACGTCATGTATCATCTCTCGTGCTGTTTCCCCGACAGCTGAACATTGTTTCGCGCCAGATAAAACATTCCATTGTAACTTCATTCAAACTCTCATCGTCCTTTGGTTATATTTCCCTAAACATTATGTATTGAAATACCCCTTCCAACTTTCAATCAAATATATGATAAGATAGCATTTGCTTGACACTTTTCTCCCGTTGTCTTTATAGTAATTTAGATGGGTAAATACATTATGTTTGTCAATGTTTTTAGATTTCATAGAGCAATACACTTGACATTTGCAGTTCGATACAGTTTCTGATATAAATAGTAAATATAAAAGCGAACATAAATTATAAAGGTTCAGTGAATATCATTATTAATTTCATTATATCCATCAGATGTCCGTAACATATTAGTTAATTGGAATAAGATTTCCGGAAAGTGGTATCTGCAGTGTCACCGCCATTTTGTCAACAAAGGCCCGCGAGGTACAATTTACACTGCATTTCAATACGGCAGTTTTACTGTGTTGAACCCATCAAACAAGAAAATCACGGACAGAAACATAAACAAAAATAAAAATTCTATCTTTTGATAGTATTTTAAGGTAATGTTGCCATTTTGTTCCACGTAAACGGGACAGCAAAATAATGACATCGCGAATCGTGTAGCAACTTTATTTCGTTCAGCCAAATTTGTCATTTACACGAAGCCTTTACTTGATTTGACACAAGCCGTATCACTGTGACATTCGGGGGTTTACACTGTATAATTCACCTACAGATCTAAAATCAATTTGAGCAAAATATTCTGCCATTCTTTTTCGTAAAACAAATCGTTAATGTAAAAAATTAAAATAATGATCATTAGGCATGCTCCCCTCGCTAGCCAAGTTGACAGGCCATTTGTTTACATTTCAATTGGAGTAAACAATCGTCGATACCCGAATTTCAAATATACTATTTGGCATGTTTTATATATGTTACTACTTGCTGAGTTGTATTTTCTTGTATGAAATTTATTTCTATAAATTAATTCGTGTTTTATTTTCTGTGTACATTTCATACAAATATATTGATACAGGTTTTGCATCATAGCGGTTTTCCTGTAGTCTCAACATAGATAGCCATTATTCAAAGCTGACATTTTTTTCTTGGTTATGGGCTGCAGGGTCCGTTCTTGTTAACTTGAAAGCCTTTTTTAATTATTTGCATGTGATTTTAAAACTAGACACACTGTAGATTGTTTTGGTGAATTTGGTTGTTTGGGTTACATTGTTCTTTTACTGTAATACTTGTATACAATTAGATATGCAATGTAGAGAGGTAGACAATGGCACCATGGCAGAGGGGATTAATTTTATTGATCACAGTTGTTTGTGAAATTCATGATATCTGTTAATATTTAGTTATATTGCACAAAAGTTGTATCAAATTGAAGCTTAGTTGACAGGGTTTCTGCCAAAATTATTGTCAATTTGATTTGATCTATAATTTAAAAAATAGAGCCATGGGCTCTGTAGCTCATCAGGATTTGCTTTATTATCTAAGGTTGAATATCTAAGTTATCTCAAGTAATACATTGTTAACAAGCAAAAATTAGGTTTTTAGATCATGACCCGTGACCTGTATTTGGAGTCACAGGGTCACCAATCCTACAATTAAGAATCACCTTTGACTAAAGAGTCTCTACACAACTTTTCAGCTCTCAAGACCTTTTGGAACTGGAGAAGAAGAGGAAAATAGGTTTTTTGGGTTGTGACCCCATTGACCCCAAATGGGATCACAGGGTCACGAAATCTACAATTTAGAATCCCCATTGGCCAAGGAGTCTGCACACAACTTTTCAGCTCTCTAGACCTTTTGGAACTGGAGAAGAAGATGAAAATAGGTTTTTAAGGATGTGACCCCATTGACCCCAAATGGGATCACAGGGTCACGAAATCTATAATTTAGAATCCCCATTGGCCAAGGAGTATGCACACAACTTTTCAGCTCTCTAGACCTTTTGGAACTGGAGAAGAAGATGAAAATAGGTTTTTAAGGATGTGACCCCTGTGACCCCATTTGGGGTCACGGTGTCACGAAATCTACAATTTAGAATCCCCATTGGCCAAGGAGTATGCACACAACTTTTCAGCTCTCTAGAACTTTTAGAACTGGAGAAGAAGACGAAAATAGGTTTTTGGGGTTGTGACCTCTGTGACCCCATTTGGGGTCACAGGGTCACGAAATCTACAATTTAGAATCCCCATTGGCCAAGGAGTCTGCACACAACTTTTCAGCTCTCTTAACCTTTTAGAACTGGAGAAGAAGATGATAATAGGTTTCTAAGGATGTGACCCCTGTGACCCCATTTGGGGTCATGGGGTCACGAAATCTACAATTTAGAATCCCCATTACCCAAGGAGTCTGCACACAATTTTTCAGCTCTCTAGACCTTTTGGAACTGGAGAAGAAGATGAAAATAGGTTTTTAAGGATGTGACCCCTGTGACCCCATTTGGGGTCATGGGGTCACGAAATCTACAATTTAGAATCCCCATTACCCAAGGAGTCTGCACACAATTTTTCAGCTCTCTAAACCTTTTAGAACTGGAGAAGAAGATGAAAATAGGTTTTTAAGGATGTGACCCCTGTGACCCCATTTGGGGTCATGGGGTCACGAAATCTACAATTCGAACTAACCTGTATAGGTTTCAGATTCTTTGAAGAGGATCCTCCTTGGGGTACTTATTGCATAAAATCCTTGATTTTTGATATATGACAGGTTGTAACTATATTTTCCACTTAAAATTAGTTAAAAAACTAAAAAAACGTACTTTGGGTCACCCCTTTCGAGCCCCACCCCTTACGGTTGTCATGCAACCAGGGGCGGATAACTCTAATCTCACCACTTTTCCATCCAGTCATGCAGGCTGAATGAAGGGGAGGTGGGTGGCCCTACCCCAAGGAGGATCCTCTTCAAAGGATCTGAAACCTATACAGGTTAGTTCGATTCTTTTTCAGAAGGGATCCTCCTTGGGGTACTTATTGCATAAGACAGACTCCCAAAGATTGAATCTAAGGCAGTGGCATTCAGACTGCACCCAAAGGCGCACAGAATATACGAATATACAAAGTTAACTCACCCAAAGTACCTTGCGAATCCACCATGGAGGAGACCAACATTGACCTGGGGATTACCTGGCGCACTCGCAGTCGCCTTACTGGTCAAAATACCCCGCCCCCCCCCCCCCCTTTTTTTTTGAAAAGAGAGAACGAGGGCAAAAAAGGTACCATATAAACTCCCCGCGGGGGACCTCAGCCAGGGAGGTCACCTTGGGAAAAAAGGACTTGGGCCCTTAGTATCAACGTGATATTAGTGGCATTAGTAACATTTAAAAACAGAACGCACAACCCTCCTCTGCTCATTCAGCTAGGGGGTTGACGACTCTGCCCACCGGAGAGAACTGTCTGACCAAACCGAGCACGCTCCGCCGAGAGCCTGTCGAGTTGGTAGTGACGAATGAACGTGCTAGGCTGGCTCCAGATAGCAGCGGAGCAGATCTCTTCGATGGGCAGGGCCGCTGCGTACGCCTTAGACGTCGCAACTGCCCTAACCGAATGAGCCTTGAGGTTACCCGGGGGCTCACGGCCCTTATGAACATATGCAAGACAGATTGTCGAGACAATCCATCTTGATATGGTCTGCGTAGAAGCGGGCAAGCCCTGCTTACCTCCCCCATAACAACAAAAGAGTTGCTCATCTCTACGGATGGAGGCCGTTCTTTTGAGATAGGCTCTCAGCGTCCTGCGCACGTCCAGAATGTGTGCGTGCGAGGCCTGAGACCCTGATGCAGCCGGTTGTCTCAGAGCCGGTAATTCTATTGGGGCCGAGACATGGAATGAGTGGGCCACTTTTGGCCGGTAGGAGTCTGGCAGTCTAATGCTGACTCTGTCCCTGTGGAAGACTGTAAGCTCGGGATTGGAGGACATAGCATGTATGTCTCCTACCCGTCTGCCAGACGCCACCGCCACTAGAAAAACTGCCTTCCAAGTAAGCAGTTGCAGTGATACTGATGATAAATCCCTAAATTGCGGACCCGAGAGCCAATCCAGGACTATCGAAAGGTCCCAAACCGGGCTGGACCGCCTCACAGGAGGTCGGATCCTGTCCACGCCTGCTAAAAAGCGCTGAACCAGAGGATGTACCCCCAAAAGGGCGCCGTCCACTGGCACATGAAAGGCTGAAATAGCCGTGGAGTAACCCCTGACAGTAGATGCGGCCAAGCCAGCATCTAATCTAGACTGCAGGAACTCCAAGACAAACACTAGATCTGCAGAAAAGGGATCGAGAACGTCCCTATCTGCACACCAGCGCGAATAGCAGGCCCATCTATCCTCATATTGAATGTTCGTTGAATCCCTCCTCGAAGCCAGTATTGTGTCTGCAACTCATGCAGGAATACCGCTGTTTTGGAGGCGATTCCGGACAGAGGCCAGGCCACCCACTGCACCCTGGGGTTGGGGTGGGGGGCTCCGTCCTGGGACAGAAGTCCCGGCCGACACGGTAACAGAGCAGGTGGCATAGCCAGAGACCTGAGTACCTGTGGAAACCAAGTTTGCGCTGCCCACAGAGGTGTGATTAGCACCAGCAGACGCGGAGGATGAGTGGCTAGACGGGCTAGGACCTTGGAGATCAGAGGCACTGGTGGGAAGGCCCACAGAACTCTGTCTGTCCAGTCCAGTTCGAATGCATCCTGGGATAGAGCCCGAGTGTCGGGTATCCTGGAGCAAAACTGGGGTATCTGAAAGTTCGTCCCTGACGCAAACAGATCCACCTGGAATGACCAGTATAACTGGGAGATAATCTCGAATATCTCTCGATCCAGTAGCCACTCGTGGGGGGCAAGGATCCGGCGAGACAGCGCGTCTGCTCGGACATTGTCCACCCCTGGCAAGTACACTGGCAGGACCTGGGTGTCGACTTCGTCGCACCAGAGGAAGAACTGCCATGTCTCCTCCAGGAGGGACGGGGAAACCGTCCCACCCTGTTTGAGAATGTAAGTCATGGCGGTCCTGTTGTCCATTTGGAGCCGGACCACCTGACCCTTCACCTGATCCCTCAGATGTTGCAGAACCAATCTGGCCGCCCTGAGCTCCAACACATTGATGTGTAATTGAGACTCGGCTTGTGACCACAGGCCTGAGACCGTAAGAGATCCCAGAACCCCGCCCCATCCCGTAAGGGAGGCGTCGGTCTGGATCGTCAGGGTCGGCACCGGAGGCTGCAGGGGGTAACCCCGAGTCAGGTGATCGACATTGGTCCACCATAACAGGTGTGGCAAGACCCACTCCGGAGTGACGAGCTGCTTCTCGTAAGACTCCGAGTGGGACCAAAGACCCGCCAAGGCTTGTTGGACGGGCCTCATGCGGAGCCGAGACCTCCAAACCACGTCTACGGTCGCTGCCATGACTCCTAAGAGCTGGAGCCAGACTCGAGCAGTGTGGCATGGAGCACTGAGAAACGAGTTCACAGCCCCCAGTATCTTCGGGACCCGGTCCGGGGCCAGGGATACGATCCCCGGCTCCGTCCGAAACCTGCAGCCCAGGAAGACTAGGTCCCGTGACGGGGCCAGCTCCGACTTTTTGAGGTTCACGATCCAACCCAGCGAAACTAACGTGTGTAGTATGGCCTGGGTGGATTCGTGGTTCTGAAGCTGGGACAGCGCTCTGATGAGCCAGTCGTCCAGGTAGGGATGACAACACCTGCCCTGAGACCTGGCGACCTGAGCCGCTACCAGCATAAGCTTGGTGAATACCCTCGGAGCCGTTGAGATTCCGAAGGGTAACACCCTGAATTGGTAACACTTCCCGTCGAATGCAAACCTCAGAAATTGTCTGAATTCTGGGTGCATCGGAACATGAAGGTAAGCGTCTTTGAGGTCGATGGAGGATAGCCATTCTCCGACCTGCACTGACGAGATCACAGACCTTAGAGTCTCCATCTTGAACGATGGGACCTCTATCAGTTTGTTCATGATCTTTAGATTCAAGATGGGTCTGAACCCTCCGCCCTTCTTGGTCACCAGGAAGTATGTGGAATAGTATCCGCTCTCTTCCTGGCCCACAGGCACTAGCTCTATCGCAGCCTTGCTCAGCAACGCTTTGATTTCTGAGCGGAGGATGTCCGCCTTCTCCGGCGCGGAGGGCACGTTCGTGTGCCGCACCCCGGTAAATGAAGGCGGACCGCGCTTCCACTGAGGCATATGGCCGTCCCTGAGTGTGGACAGGACCCAGGTGTTCGACGTGGCTTTCGCCCAAGCGTCTATGAACCTTGTCAATCGGCCGCCTACAGGGATCTGCCCCAACAAGCAAAAGATGTCCGTCTCCGGCGGCACTCCGGCCCCCGGATTTTTGGACACCCCTAGCGGTACGGGAGGAGCTAGGAACCCTGGTTTGGTTTCCCGCGCCCCCGAAACCCCTGCTTGCCCGAAGGCTGCTGGAATTTCCCGCCTCGCTTTTTGGGACCCTTGCCCCTGCTCCCAGCCTGATGCAGACTAGCTGACATCCAGGCTGCCTTCCCCGTCGGCGCGGAGGAACGAGCAGGAGGAGGGTTGGACATGCGTGCGCGCTTGATGTCTGGATCCTGCACGGTAAGAACCCTAGAGGTCTCCCGGCAGGTCGTGACGACATCCGCAGTGTCCTTCAGTACCTGCTGAGCCCCTGGGAAAAGCACTGGGCCAATCCGAAAGGGTAGGTTCAGCAGGGACTGCTGTGTTGAAGGCATCCAAGTGGACACCGACAACCACAGCCGGCGCATTCCCACAACTGCGCTCATCATTTGGTTAGCGGCACTCCTGATAGAGTCCCGCGCCAAATGACCACCAACCGCGGTTAGCTGCCCGAGGAGCTCCGAGGAGGAATCTCCAGGGATCTCCACCTTCTGCGTTAACTGGACCTGCATGGAGGCCAGATACGCCTGGTGGATTGCAAGCTGAAGCTGTTGTCCCGCATTTCGGTACTGGTCCTCGAAGGACCGATACGAGGACTTCAGATCAGCTGCACCAGCAGTGAAGGGAGGCAGCCGCCGACCTTGTCGCCCGACCGAAGGTGAAACCTTCGGTCGTTGCAAGGAAACCGCGGTATATACACAGTCTCCCACCACCGGAATGTCGAAAAGACCTTCCTCCCCCAGCTGATATCTCTTGGATAAGAAGCCTAGATCGGCAAGTGAATGAGTATCAGCTAGGAGCGGAGCGATCAGATCATCGACCAGTGATGGGAGAATGCGGAGCCCCACTACGGGAGCCTTGCTTCGAGCGAAGGCCTCCCCCGACAAGCGGTAGTCCGATTCCTCTGGCTCGGGGACCGGGGCAGCAACACCAGGAATAGCCTCGGCAATTAAGCCGCGAAGATCCCTGATGGCAGTGGCAGCCGATAAAGGGCCCGAATTCTCCCGAACCTCATCCACGTCCATGGACTCGATCCCGGATCTCCCCGAGAGGCGTGAAGCCAACTCGGAGTCGTCTAGGAAAGAGTCACGGGCGTGGACAAGAGAGCGAGAGAAGACGTCAGCTACCACTAGCTGTCCCGAGTCCCCAGCCCGAGGATCGACCTCGAGTGGGCCCCCCCGAGACCTGGGTCTCGAGGGAGCTCGTGGGTCCCGCGTGCGGCCCGGACTGCATCGTCACTGGGACGACGGTCTCGGAGCACGGGGCAGGTGTCCGAGGACGCTGCACCTGGAGCACAGGCGGCGCCTCGTAACCTGGGTTTGAAGCCTTACCCTGGGAACCTACTCCAACGAGCGGCACCAGGTTCGGCGGGGCCAGCGATCCCCCAGACGAGACCTGCCCGAAGCCAGGTGTCTGAGGGGGCTGGTGTGTTTGTGTAATGGTAACCTGGGGCTCCATACTCCGCAGCTCGCGAGCCGGAAGCTGAGCGCCCCGAAGAGACCCCGTGCCTCGGACGAGTCCGACACCGAGATCTCCCCTGGTACCATGAGCTGCATCAGGTTCATGACTCGAGGTCCGGAACTCCGTACGGAGCCCCGAGACCGCCGAGTCAATCATGACCTTCATTTGCTGTGTGATGATTTGCGTGAATTGCGTCATATCAACAGGGTTAAAATTAGTGCTTTGTAGGTTAGGTTGTTGAGGGGAGGGAGGGTGGGTGAAATCCCCGGCTGAGGACCCCCGCTGGTCCTCGACCGAGTCGGGCTCGGATGACGAATCATCGAGACCCGACCTGGCCGAGGACACCGTCGCGGAGGCTGAAGCCTTAACCTTCTTACCACTTAATTTCTTAACTGGTGACTTTTTCACCTTCTTAGCCTTAGACGGGGGGTCAAGCTTGGTGATGTCCCTCCCGCTCTCCAAGGCCTCGGAGAAGAACTTTAGGTCAACATCCCTCCTAGATCTGGCCTTGGGGGTGAAGGCCTGACATATCCCACAGTCTAGTGGGTGGTGGAAGTCAGAGGCCAAACACTTGAGGCACTCGTCATGAGCGTCGGTGATCGACACCGGCCCCTTACATTGGGCACAAGGCTTGAAAGGCTAGAATCAAAATAGCCAAATCAAGACGTGCACATGCAACATGTGTATATATATAAATATTTTTAAAATATATATATACTAAATACATGGGGGAATTGGAATGTAAATGTTTTTGTAAACATGCATGTAAAAAACATGAGCAGAGGCGAATGGCAAAATGCGAAGTAAAAAAGTAAACAAGCATGGCCACACCCCTAACATCACTGAAACAAATAGAACATGAAATATGACTAATTTGCTTGCAGGCCAGTGGGCGATTCGAAATACTCACCGAAAACGAATCTAGAACCCAAATATGATAAAATAAACATGTGGAAAGCCCAGATCTAACCAAATTCCACGATCAAAACAAATCGATCGAGAAAAAATGGCCGCCATCTTGGGTCGACTTTCCCGCCCTACGCGAGAAAGCAAGTTACAAATACACGAAATCTAGTACAAAAACCGAAAAGCCATTCGACCCTACTGTAGAAAAGGTAGAAGTTACCACACATACAGCTTTGTTTTGGGCCATTTTCTTTGCGATTGTACGTAAACTCAGAAAAACTTCTTGAAAACTTCGTGCGACTTGTCAGTTCAATGACAGGAAGAAAAGTGGTGAGATTAGAGTTATCCGCCCCTGGTTGCATGACAACCGTAAGGGGTGGGGCTCGAAAGGGGTGACCCAAAGTACGTTTTTTTAGTTTTTTAACTAATTTTAAGTGGAAAATATAGTTACAACCTGTCATATATCAAAAATCAAGGATTTTATGCAATAAGTACCCCAAGGAGGATCCCTTCTGAAAAAGAATTAGAATCCCCATTGGCCAAGGAGTCTGCAGACAACTTTTCAGCTCTCTAGACCTTTTGGAACTGGAGAAGAAGATGAACATAGGTTTTTAAGGATGTGACCCCTGTGACCCCATTTGGGGTCATGGGGTCACGAAATCTACAATTTAGAATCCCCATTGGCCAAGGAGTCTGCACACAACTTTTAAGCTCTCTAGACCTTTTGGAACTGGAGAAGAAGATGAAAATAGGTTTTTAAGGATGTGACCCCTGTGACCCCATTTGGGGTCATGGGGTCACGAAATCTACAATTTAGAATCCCCATTGGCCAAGGAGTCTGCAGACAACTTTTCAGCTCTCTAGACCTTTTGGAACTGGAGAAGAAGATGAACATAGGTTTTTAAGGATGTGACCCCTGTGACCCCATTTGGGGTCATGGGGTCACGAAATCTACAATTTAGAATCCCCATTGGCCAAGGAGTCTGCACACAACTTTTCAGCTCTCTAGAACTTTTGGAACTGGAGAAGAAGATGAAAATAGGTTTTTAAGGATGTGACCCCTGTGACCCCATTTGGGGTCATGGGGTCACGAAATCTACAATTTAGAATCCCCATTGGCCAAGGAGTCTGCACACAACTTTTCAGCTCTCTAGACCTTTTGGAACTGGAGAAGAAGATGAAAATAGGTTTTTATGGATGTGACCCCTGTGACTCCATTTGGGGTCATGGGGTCACGAAATCTACAATTTAGAATCCCCATTGGCCAAGGAGTCTGCACACAACTTTTCAGCTCTCTAGACCTTTTGGAACTGGAGAAGAAGATGAAAATAGGTTTTTATGGATGTGACCCCTGTGACCCCATTTGGGGTCATGGGGTCACGAAATCTACAATTTAGAATCCCCATTGGCCAAGGAGTCTGCACATAAAATTTCAGCTCTGTGGAGTCATTGGTTCTGGAGAAGAAGTCGAAAAAGCGAAAAGTTTACGGATGGACGGACGGACGGATGGACGGACGGATGGACGGACGGATGGACGGACGCCGGACACCATGCCATGCCATAAGCCCATCGGGCCTTTCAGGCCTGATGAGCTAAAAAATAGCAATGAGGTTAATGGGGTCATAGTTTGGTACCATAAATGGTCCTATGGCACTATAGGGGGTTTTGATGGAGGGGCACATATATGGTCCTATGGGACTATACAGGTTAAAGGTGCATCCATTGTGTTTCATAAAAATAGAGCCATGGCCTCTGTAGCTCATCAGGAGATAATAAGTGGGGTATGTTATGGAGTGGACTTTATAGCAATGGTCAGATAATGGAATGTAGTACTAAGAATCTAGGTAGTGAAACGATTAAAGCAGTTTTAAAATATTTTGTTATGATAACTTTGCCAATCTGCTATATATATGTGTTGAAAGAGCAACACAAAGCTTTGAAATAAATTGCTGGTATCAAACATATAATAATGTGGTGGAGAGATCATACTATTTTTTAAGATCGTACACACATTATATAATAATGAATAGACCGGGTACAATTCTTTGCATACAATTCACCACTGTAAGCTATTGCAATAATGGCCTGGGGCTGTAGAAGAAAATGAAAAAAACCTTTTTAGGTCATGACCCCTGCTAATTATTATCAAAATTGGTTACACATAAATCAACATTCGTTATGAATATCATACACCTTTGCATTATATTGTTTTAATTCTTAATTGCATTATGGCAATACCAACATTTATTACATAATGAATAGGAGCCTCAGTCAGAAAATCCCATTTCTCATAGGCTCCATTTCAATACTTAATAAATTGGTGAATTTTTTTTAGTAAATTCTTTTTCACCATTTCTTATAGGCTCCTTTTCAATATTTGATAAAATGGTGATATTCTATGAATAAATTCTTTTTTAGAGTCAGTGGAAGACTAAAGCAGTCTCACGCACAGTCTATGATAACACAGTGCTGCACAGTAGTTTGAAGTAACCTGAAACCTCTGTGTAACTATCAGTTTTCATCCTTCTGCCAGGAAGAGGTCAACACAATGCAATTACATAACATGCAGACACTGGACTCACAGCCAGTAAAATTTATATGTTAGATGCAGTTTTTCCTACAATTAATTATTTTTCTGTACTGGAGAAGATGATGAAAATAGGTGTGATGTCACAATCTCATATAGCTTCTTCTTTTATAGTCCTATGTTATCACCAGTCATCACTAGTCATATTCAGTTCACTTATCTCATGTAAAATGAAAAAATTTAATTCCTCTTCAAGTTATTCCTTCAAAGGGTATTCAATAGTTCTCATTTCAAATAGATTCACATTAAACATGTCCATGATGTAGACATCTATCTCATTTCTTGTTCCTATTGAATAAAATTAACTGCAAAGTTAATAGAAAACTATATCAGTTATAAAGTATAAAATATGATATAAATAAGGTACCGGGTATACCAAATTGACTCGTACTGGAAATTCTCATTAATTAATTAATTAATTCTCCAAATAATTACACAATATCATGAGATATTAAAAAACTCCATTATTTACTCTTAAATTACAAAGAACATAATATTAGATTTAATAAAAGATTCTGTATTAAGTCTTTAGAATACTTTTAGACTTGTGTACCTTTATCAGCAAATTCACTTGCAAAATACAAATAATTACTCATATGTGAAATGTGAGACAAAGATAAAATATGACTTATAATTTTTGTTAGACCTCCAATTCTAAGTTTTTAATTCTAAATATCTCTTTTTCATCAGACATATTATATTCTCAAAGCACATGTTAGAACTCTCACATCAGAAAGATGAAATGCCTTTAACTCAGCTGTTTTCTTTAAAATTACCTCCCTTACCTACTTACTGATTGAAGTGCACATATAATCTCAGAAAGATGCTGTAAACTGAAATAGGCTTTTAGGTTATGATCCCTGTGACCCATATTTGGGGTCACAGACTCACCAAATTTACAATTTAGAATCCCTTACAGCCAAGGAGTCTGTACATAAAATTTCAGCTCGCTAGAGCCATTGGGACTGGAGATGAAGATGAAAATAGCATTTTAGGTCATTGCCTCTGTGACCCAATATTTGGGGTCTCACTGTCACCAAATTTACAATTTAGAATCCTCTTCAGTCAAGGAGTATGTACATAAAATTTCAGCTCTCTACGTTCATTGGGACTGGAGAAGAAGATGAACATATTTTTTTTTAGGTAATGACCCCTGTGAGCCACACTTGGGGTCACAGGGTCACCAAATCTACAATTTAGAATCCCTTTCAGCCAAGGAGTCTGTACATAAAATTTCAGCTCTCTGGAGTCATTGGTTCTGGAGAAGAAGATGAAAATAGCTTTTAAGGTTATGACCCCTGTGACCCACATTTGGGGTCACAGGGTCACCAAATTTACAATTTAGTATCCCCTTCAGCCAAGGAGTCTGTACATTAAATTTCAGCTCTCTGGAGTCATTGGTTCTGGAGAAGAAGTCGAAAAAGCGAAAAGTTTACGGACGGACGGACGGACGGACGCCATCCCATGCCATAAGCCCATCGGGCCTTTCAGGCCAGATGAGCTAAAAATTGATTTGGCTTTAATACGTTCCAACACACCATATGTGCTGTTTACAATGAAAAGAAATTCACTCAGCTTGCATATTCATCCCCAATCGCCAAATATATCATTATTACTAGTTTCCAATTAAAATCGAGTAACATCATTATGCATGTGCAGAAACCGAAAGTACACATTCTATTTACATGCACAGTAGTTATATGACCTATTGAACATTATAAACCCAAATTTGATAGTTTGTCTGGTTTAAATAAGATTCCAAAATTACGTTTGACTCATTGGCACGCGCCACACGCGGTGCATTGTCCGGTTTTCGATCAAAAATTGATACTTTTACCTTCATATCATCAATATACTAAGTCGAGTATCATCAAAATGGTAGTTTTCGGTAACAGTTAGTACTTCTCGATAAAATAAGACCATTTATAACGATTGGCATATTTGACCCCCAACAACACAATGGATGTACCTTTAAAGAGCCATCACGGATGTTAGTGTTTCAAATTTTTGGAAAATATACTGATAACGTCATTCGCCAGAGAATTTTTTTATCTACAACATGGCATATGTTAAATAATTTTCATATCACGACAATGTATTGCAATTTGGTTTCAAAGAGAAGTATCACATCGACTAGCGCGCGCTACGGGTATCTGACGTATATAAACAGAGTCCCCTTTTTTGCGTAATACGTACTACACAAACAGCAAGTGCTTCCGAAGCGTGAAGGCTCGTCTCTAGCGCAAGTCGCCATAACAACCCATGTGCTGCACGTGCTTCACGCGTCGCTCTTGCAAAGTACCCTTGTCACACATTACTGAATGTGACGATTGCTTTACAAACTATGTTTCTAAATGTCCTGAGAATATAAAAATTATTTCCTGTTTAATGTTCTTTTTATTGAGATAAGACCAGCAAATTATGACAAATTTTTACTCTCATTAATTATAAAATTCAAGCAAAATACCTAGTTGGGTAAAACAATTATTCCAATATCTGTATCAAATACATAATTAAATGAAATGGTAAATAAATAACCATCAACAAATTATATATTTCGATTTCTTTCATTGCTCATATTTTTTTAATATTCTTTCGTGTCTTTGTTTACTGTGTGTGAGCTAGACCATAATGCTTTGCGCTTGAAAATAATAGACTGGATCTATATTTAGACTGGAAAACACCTTTACTAATTAATGCAATTTCTCGGCTTATTTTAAGTTGGAAAAATTAGGGGAAAATTAAGTGTATTTATTTCACGGAGATAGATTTTTGGAGAAATTTTGATATTTTCATCAACATCCGTGATGGCTCTCTGAGTGCCCGGCCGTTAACGCTATGCGCTCACTCAGTGCCGCTAACTTTTTTGAGTCACTCAAGATTTAGGTCAACGTTGTACATAAAATATCACCAGGGCGTTATTCATGTTCACAAAATCATGAAATTTTAACTGAAGGATACCAAGTTGGGTGTCTCGCTACCTATGTATTTTTTTGTTATAAATATTTAGTATAAAAACGAATAAGCATTGATTATAAACGGCTAAGACGTTTTTTGCGTAAATTACCAATGGCCACGTATGCGTATATCTTTGTTTACTAGCTTGGAAATAAATTCATGTGTTCAAAACTGTAATTTAATTGTAAGTTTTCGAGACAGAAAAAGTCAGTGATCACGCTGGTGTGTTTACTTTCTGCATGCGACCTTTAGTTCACGAAATAATACAAGGTATCTTCTTGTAACCATTTTGTTGAACATTGTTCACTGTGACGTCATTGACAAACAATGACCGTAAAAAGTACTGTGCATGGTAACCTTTCGTACTTTTGCGAAATACAAGCATAGTGACTGAGATTTCACCAACTGATAGCTATTGTTTCTAGCTTAGAATGGTATAAATTTCGGAAACCTTTGAAAGGAAATAAAGGTCGTGTTTCATTAGTCCATAAGCGAGACCCGTTTTCAGTGGGTAAAAAACATTTTGAAAAGTAAGGTAAATAAATTGAATAAATGAATTTGTTGTCAGATTTATTTACATTTGTTAAAACATTGTGTATTTTCAATAATAATACAATTTTCGTGGGGGTTTTTTTCTATGAATTTATTTTAATATCGCAAAGAAATGGAATTATATGAAGTCTATATTATAAGCAAAGTTATTTGCTACCTATGACTTACTACTCGATATGGTTATCAGCGCACTACTGTCGTGTATTTATCGCTTAAAAACAGTTTGGACCGACGCGTCTCCCATGTTTTTGCATCACTCTGTAGACTTTTTACCAACAGTCATAACATCATTCGGTATAACTATCATCATTCTACCATAAGGACCACTACCTACAAATGTACAGTACAAGATCCATTGAAGGGACCTTTGTATACCAAAAAACCGAACTCGTTTATCATTACATGTCAACATATTTATACCATTGATAAAAAAGGTGAAAACTACTAAATGTACCTGAATGTGAACAAACACGAAGTCGACCCCCGAGGACTCGAACTCAGATTGGCCCTACTTGATTGAGTCCCGGTCAGAGGGCTTCACACTTGAATGATAGTTATCCATTCATTTTTATATAATTAATATATACTTTTAATCACTTTTCAAAAGTTGTCACCGCTGTTTCAATGTACAGTCATTATTCCCGCGTTAGATCACCCAAGGCCGAATAGTGTGTACTCAGTACGCTGTTTTCTGCAATCGAGTATGAACCATGGCGCTGTCGTTAGCCAGCTAGTCCGGTGGTTAGATATGGTCCGGTCAATCTCTAAACCCAATTTGAATAGGTCCTTGGTTACAATTCGACAGGCCCGTGTGCAAGGAGGTCAGAGACAGGGAAAGACACATTTGACAATTATAATGGGCTGTTTTTAGGGTTTTTTATGTAATGTACAGTTAGTAAAGGCAATATCTGGTAATAGGCCGGAGCCCGGGCTATTACTTTTTGGTATTTTAGGTAACTTCGCATGTCATACATTTCATTGGAGGAATATAAAATTCGAAAAGTAGGATCGGAACTGAACCGAAATATGATTACGAAACATTAGTTCCCAGCGATTTAGACAGTTAAAATGTACTATATATGCATTTTTTCTTATTCCCTATGTATGAGTCACTCATTACATTTTATCAGACCTCGGGAATAAGAAAAAATGCATATAGACAGTTAAAGTGTACTATATATGCATTTCTTCTTATTCCCTATGTATGAGTCACTCATTACATTTTATCAGACCTCGGGAATAAGAAAAAATGCATATAGACAGTTAAAATGTAGTATATATGCATTTCTTCTTATTCCCTATGTATGAGTCACTCATTACATTTTATCAGACCTCGGGAATAAGAAAAAATGCATATTATATTATATTTTAACTGTCTAATTCGCTGGGAACTAATAGCCCGGAAAACGTCATTTTACATGATGGCTATAAGGCAAATTCGGGGTTTTCCGGGCTATTACCAGAGTATATATAGGGAGACGAATCCTATTTATCATACTGAAAACACACACCTCCTGGGAAAGGGATTTCCTTTGGGGACTATGATAAAGCAAAAAGGGGCTTGGATTGTTTTGGGGGGAAAGATACTAAAAATGCTCATTTTATTGAAATTAGGATTCTGATTCACTCGTTACTTTCTATCATACATAGGGAATAAGAAGAAATGCATATATAGTACATTTTAACTGTCTTTTTCCCTCAGAACTAATAACCCGGAAAATGTCATTTTACATGATGGCTATACGGCAAAATCGGTGTTTTCCGGGCTATTACCAGAGTATATATAGGGAGACGAATAAAATGTAATGAGTGACTCATACATAGCGAAATAGACAGTTAAAATATAATATATATGCATTTTTTCTTATTCCCGAGGTCTGATAAAATGTAATGAGTGACTCATACATAGGGAATAAGAAGAAATGCATATATAGTACATTTTAACTGTCTATATGCATTTTTTCTTATTCCCGAGGTATGATAAAATGTAATGAGTGACTCATACATAGGGAATAAGAAGAAATGCATATATAGTACATTTTATATACTCTGGTAATAGCCGTATATCCATCATGTAAAATGACATTTTCCGGGTTATTAGTTCTGAGGGAATTAGACAGTTAAAATGTACTATATATGCATTTTAACTGTCTAATTCGCTGGGAACTAATAGGCCGGAAAACGTCATTTTATATGATTGCTATAAGGCAAATTCGGGGTTTTCCGGGCTATTACCAGAGTATATATAGAGAGACGAATCCTATTTATCATACTGAAAACACACATATATACATATATATGCATTTTTTCTTATTCCCTATGTATGATAGAAAGTAACGAGTGAATCAGATTCCTAATTACAATAAAATGAGCATTTTCAGTATCTTTCCCCCCGAAACAATCCAAGCCCCTTTTTGCTTTATAATAGTCCCCAAAGGAAATCCCTTTCCCAGGAGGTGTGTGTTTTCAGTATGATAAATAGGATTCGTCTCTCTATATATACTCTGGTAATAGCCCGGAAAACCCCGAATTTGCCTTATAGCCATCATGTAAAAGGACGTTTTCCGGCCTATTAGTTCCCAGCGAATTAGACAGTTAAAATGTACTATATATGCATTTCTTCTTATTCCCTATGTATGATAGAAAGTAACGAGTGAATCAGATTCCTAATTTCTATAAAATGAGCATTTTTAGTATCTTTCCCCCCAAAACAATCCAAGCCCCTTTTTGCTTTATATTAGTCCCCAAAGGAAATCCCTTTCCCAGGAGGTGTGTGTTTTCAGTATGATAAATAGGATTCGTCTCTCTATATAATACTCTGGTAATAGCCCGGAAAACCCCGAATTTGCCTTATAGCCATCATGTAAAATGACGTTTTCCGGGCTATTAGTTCCCAGCGATGTAGACAGTTAAAATGTAATATATATGCATTTCTTCTTATTCCCTATGTATGATAGAAAGTAACGAGTGAATCAGATTCCTATTTTCTATAAAATGAGCATTTTTAGTATCTTTCCCCCCAAAACAATCCAAGCCCCTTTTTGCTTTATATTAGTCCCCAAAGGAAATCCCTTTCCCAGGAGGTGTGTGTTTTCAGTATGATAAATAGGATTCGTCTCTCTATATATACTCTGGTAATAGCCCGGAAAACCCCGAATTTGCCTTATAGCCATCATGTAAAATGACGTTTTCCGGGCTATTAGTTCCCAGCGATGTAGACAGTTAAAATGTACTATATATGCATTTCTTCTTATTCCCTATGTATGATAGAAAGTAACGAGTGAATCAGATTCCTAATTTATATAAAATGAGCATTTTTAGTATCTTTCCCCCCAAAACAATCCAAGCCCCTTTTTGCTTTATATTAGTCCCCAAAGGAAATCCCTTTCCCAGGAGGTGTGTGTTTTCAGTATGATAAATAGGATTCGTCTCTCTATATATACTCTGGTAATAGCCCGGAAAACCCCGAATTTGCCTTATAGCCATCATGTAAAATGACGTTTTCCGGGCTATTAGTTCCCAGCGATGTAGACAGTTAAAATGTACTATATATGCATTTCTTCTTATTCCCTATGTATGATAGAAAGTAACGAGTGAATCAGATTCCTAATTTCTATAAAATGAGCATTTTTAGTATCTTTCCCCCCAAAACAATCCAAAACAATCCAAGCCCCTTTTTGCTTTATATTAGTCCCCAAAGGAAATCCCTTTCCCAGGAGGTGTGTGTTTTCAGTATGATAAATAGGATGGAGTATAATGTATAAATACCTATAAAGTAGCATTGCCATATTTCCATTAATTTATTACTCATACTAATTAAATGGACCTGGAGCCATAATAAATTTTGAAATCCGTTTCCGTATAAAAAACCATTCCTACTTTTAAACCCAACCGGCTACCAATCATAACACCCCATTTCACAGGTTGGCATATTCAATCAAAACTAATAACCCGGGCTCCGGGCTAATACCAGATAAGGCCTTTAGTAAATTAGGTTGTCGGTTGATTAACGACGTTTTAAAACAGAATGTTGTGAAGTGCTTTTATTGTCGATGGCTTACAAAAGGGCCTACTTCGCCGGCGTGCTTATCTCACGTTTGTTGTTTTATTTCAAACACAAACATTCTCTAACAAAAAATAACACCGACTATCTGATTTCATTGTCTCAACTATACTTCGTTCATATTATCATATCTTGGTTACATTTTGTCATCTTCTATATCATTAGCATTGATTTATCCTATGTCTACGAACGTCTATGGATCGGGATGCAGAAAACTCGTACCCAAAACGAACTCGTCCCCACCGGGAATTCGTACCCACGGATAACTCGTACCCTAAAAAATCGGAGAACTCGTACCCACTTATTTTGTACAGATAAATAGGAGAGGCAAGACAATAATATTAGACAAATACATTATTCTTGATTGATAATAATTTAACACATTAGTTTATTTATATTATATATTATATATATTATCAATACATATAATACCAAAAATAAAAAGTGGGTACGAGTTCTCCGGCGGATTTGGGTAGGAGTTCTCTGATTTTTGTGGGTACGAGTTCGTTTTGGGTACGAGTTTTCCTACAGCCCTATGGATTCACCGTCTCTCACTAGTTATATCAATTATATTTGATATATATAACGATATTTTGGTACATTTGTAAAGTGAAACTTGATAACTAATATTACTCGAACAGTTTGCAGCAGAACAGCGATGTGGCATTATTGCAAAGCGTAGATATAACAGATTAACTGACCGATTCCCAGTGTTTGCCATTGTAAGTAGTAAGCTAATGTTTACACCCCGTCCCTTCACGTACGTCACTTCCGGTATCTTCCAACTCTCTAAGCCCCGCCCCATTTTTGGTTTGTTGGTCACGGGCGAAAAGCAGACGATGTTTTTCGGTGTTTTTAAGTCGCTCTAGTTTAATATAGAAACAACATATGGATTTTTTTTTGGTCTCGTTTTTCACAAAATAATCTAATGGACCAATTGCAGTTAAGAATTCAATAGAAAATAATTTATTTCGGCCTTCCTTTAAGGTCCTCAGACTCGGTCTTGGTGCAAGTAGATAGACCTCAAGGTGGGTCAGGTGGGTCAGGTAGAGCAGATCTATCTGCTCTACCTGACCCACCTTGAGGTCTATCTACTTGCACCAAGACCGAGTCTGAGGACCTTAACCGGCTTATAAACTGAGGGAATATATACTTTTAAGGACAAACCTCCCCCCCCCCCCCCCCCCCCCCCCCCCAACCCTCTATAACTGTGGAAACTGAGGACGACTGTAGATTAGACAATCACCACTATTGGCTGCAATATTGACCAAGTGGCTTTTAAAAATAACTCACTCACTCACTAGATAAGACAATGTTTACAGTCTAATGATGAAGTATTTGTTATTTTGTGGATATTCTATCAATATGTATGTTCAAAGCTATAAATAAATGCAGTATTTCTTCTCATTATTTATGATAAGTTCCATTTGGCTTGTTGCTTTAATGACTGACCTTTGAATTCAGTGTTTCAAGAATTTGGACAGAGGACTAATGTTTACATCAAAAAATATTTTTTTGAATATTTAAAATGAATCAACTTTTGCGTTTACATAATAATTTTATTTTATTATATTATTTTCTTCAGGTAACCTGTACCTCATTATTGACTGATAACATTCTATCTTGACCAACAACTAGATGAAGAACCACTCCTCAGCCAATATCTGGTATGTTGACTTGAAATAATTGACTTTGAAATATATCAAATATATCAAATCATCAGTCCTGTTCATGCAACCGTGTATCAATGTGCGGAGCTTCGTCCCATTAAATTTGAGCAACAAAATTGTTTTTAACATTTTGCTGGAAAAAGAGGTTATATAATAGATTTTAAAAATCCTCCGCTTCCATGACATATTCTCGTTCAAGACAAACAATCTAAATGCACAAGTATGATGTTCTTTATATTTATTGATCTTTTGGTGATGTCATTTACTGCAGATAAACTCAAGCTATCCAGGTGGAAGACGTTGGTTCTTTGGCATGCTGTCAAGGTACACTTGACCTTGGTTTGGTATGTAATGCAGTACAGAACCCTTGGTTCGGTTCAGATCTACGAATGCAACAAACTAAAGTCACAACAAAACATTTTATTTCTTGAATACCTAATTATGAGTCTTGTTAATATTACCATCAGTTGACAAAGTTTGACCCTGTAAGTCCAGGGACCAAATAGAGCTACCAGTATTTTGCTCTGTGGTTCTGATGGTTGTCATTTTCTCCAATGTTGAAGAGTAACATGAAATAATACTACATGTGGTCAATGTGGTCTCTATTATGGTTTGGATAGTCAGCCAAATTTATCATTTATAATTCTTAATTGTTAAGGTACACAAGATCTACACACAGTTTTCAGCATTATTGACCTTTGAGGACTAATAAATACTTTTAAGGGTGAGATCTCTTTTACCCCAATTAGAGACTAAATATAATCTGGATGCACCTCTAAAGTGCTCTAAATAGCATTCATAGCACTTTGAATTATGATACCCCAAACTAGTATAACCCCCTATTCCCCAACACGCCCATTACATTTCTTCTTCTCCAGAACCGTTGCACCCCAAAAGCTGAAATTTTGTGGAGAGGTACCTTGCACCTTAGGGATCAAAGTTTGTTCATTTGACCCTGACCCCCCCTCAAATATGGATGTGGCAGGTATTTTGACTAAAACCATTAAAACTCTAAAACCGTTTGCCTTTGGATGCTGACATTTTCAGAATATGTTATTGTTACATGGAGACTTAAGTTTGTTCATTTGGTCTTGATCCCCCACCAAATATGAGGGTGGCAGAATGTCCAACCTAAAATCTTTAGACGACTTCTCCCCAAGAACCAGTAATGCTAGAAATCTAAAATTTTCAGAATACTATCCTTGTTACATGGACACTCAAGTCTGTAAATTATGTCTTGAATCCCACCCCACACCCCTCAAATATTGGCATAACAATGTGTCCACAATCAAATATTCTTTCGACTTTCCTCAAGGAACCAGCACTGCTGAGAAGCTCGAACTTTCTTTGTTGAATGGAGATACTGTAAATTTCATTGTCTTACTCTGACACAAAACTAAGGTCGTGGCAGTGGGTACAACTTAAAGTGGTGCACACCTTGAAGTACTTGAAAGGAGGGTTCTATCAGGGTATTTTTTGTAGAAACGAAATTCGAAAGGATATTCCTGTTTACACATATATGTAATTAATACATGATTAAAACACAGTCAAATTGAAAGATACTAATGAAAGTATATTTTGATGAGTTTATATTTCAAAACTTGATAAACACAAGCGCACATTTGTTGAAAAATAAAAACAATGAGAACTGAAGCCAGTCATTGGTGCTGTGAGTGGGGAAAACTTTGTGACAGCATAAAAGGAAATTGTTTACTAGTTTTATGACATTTAATGTGTTTCTATGTGAATACTCTATCAGTGTATGGAATTCATTATTAAAAATTTTAAAAATTAGGTGCAATAGTGTCTTTTCATTTCATGTAATACAAAAAATCCAAGATGGCGACAGACCCCTCCCTTTAAATATCTTTGGCAATGTTAACAGCTAAGCCTTTCAAATGATCCCCATGCCATGTCTGTAGCACTGTAAATAAGTAATTTAAGGACACTGGTCTCATTAGTTTGTTTTCACAGTACAGTTTGAGTGACTTGGCTAAGGGGGTCAGTAGGCTGGCTCGAACCCAGTTAATTACACAATAGCCACGTACCAGCTAGTTTTAACTTACTGGGAGAGGGTAGTACAGTACGTAATTTGGCTCGGGAGGGGGAGTGGGGAATTTCTTTTTTTACTTCTATGAGGTATATTCTGAGCTGTTTATTTAACACATTCAGGCATTTCAACATTTTTTACAATTTACCCCTATTTATCACCGATTGGCTAAATACATATACATGCACAGGGTACTTTCAACTGCTTTTCTTTCTGTTTACAGTTTCCCTGGACTGCTGATATAAGGTCTTCACTGGTTTCTTGAGAAAACCTAAAAAGAACATTACATTCGTATGTATTTTTTTAAAAATAATTTTATTTCTTTTTCAGATACACAGACATATATATGATGTTACATTCATAGTACAAACGTTTTCAATAGAAGTACAAACACATATTGGTACAAAACAACTGCAAAACAAAAATACAGGAATTCACTTAAAGTTCTCTCGTTTCTTTTTTAAACCTGGCATTTAACATTCAAGAAGTTGCAGTGAGTTTTAAATGGTAAATAGATTATGGCATACGGACCAGAATTTAGTGAATTTCAAATAATTGCATTCTGAGTAACATACGAGTTTGTCAATTTCGTAGGCATGTTTCAAATCTTGTTTTATTGTATGAAGTTGCGGTAAAGATCCATTTAATTTGGATATGTATATATTATACTTGACTGTTGTTATAATAAGGTTGAGAATCATATTTCGTCTTTCAGGATATCCGAGACATATATTGCGTTTTGAAAGGTTCAATTTGGAATCTGTTTTTTGCTCTATTTGTATGTATTATTCCAGTGTAAGAAATAAAGTTTCTCAAAATTTTTTTATTCATCCACTAACAAGGATGACATTATTATAAATAATTATCTTTTGGCAAGAAATACCGGATTTCTTATCTTTGATGTGATGGATCAACTTGCTAGAGTAATTCCTTGTATCATTTAAGCCTGGAGTGACTCTAACAAAGTATGTTCAACATATTTTCAGCTATTCAATGCGAGAAAACAAAAGGAGCAGGGCCTATATGTAAAAGCAGAAGAGCAAGAGGAAAGCACTGCTTGAAACATGTGGTTAGTTTTGTCTATACAATGGAAGTTCTTCATTATCTCATTAGGCCTTTAGTGAAAGGTGGTTAAATTATGCAAATCTTCTTAGAATATAAAAGTCCAGAATTATTAAATTTTGTGCAGATGTTTATCTTGACCAATGTTGACTCAAAAACTATATGACTTAAAATGTAAGTTATCAATCTGGTGTTGGCGGGGTTACATCTCTAAACTGTTTTCGTCATCCAACTACATGATTGACTATATTGATTAATGTTGTCTGAAGGGGGTCAAACTACAAACTGGACTGTGTGAGCTCAGCTGTTGCCCTGTTTCTTGAAAATGTTAAACTTCAATGCGGTGGTTATTGTTTATCCTCGCCGCTAATGGCTGCAATATTCACAAAATAAATATAATTTCAACCATAATCCCTAGATGTGCCTATTATGGGTTATCTCTACATAAGATTTCATGACGTGAACAGAGAATCTATGAGGGAGTTATTTTGTCTGGAGCATCTCCCCAAATAAAGATAATAGCTTTATGATAAATTATTCACATGTCAACCATGATACCTAGATCTGAATTACATACTTGTTTGGCCAAATAAAAAAAAAAGAATTTGTTTCTGGTTTCCGTCCTCGTCAGTTTCAAACAAAAGAAAGGGGCAGATAAATCTAATTCTTTAGCCTCAATCATTGGACATTGAAAATGTCACTCGCTTCTGTTGAGATGGAGTGTAAGAGTGTAAGATTATTGACCATTTGGAAAAGTAACACATATTTAAGCGGGATTGTGCTTTATTTATATAAATAATTGTGTAAAAAAAAAAATTTTTTAAACCGGTGAGAAGTTTGTATAAAATGGAATTTATCTCTTCATTCGAAAAAAAAAATGTGGTAAATAAATATTAATTAAAATGCGTCATCGCATTGTTTTTTCTTTTTTGGGCCTTACAGATATTGCACTCAAATTATGAGAGCAATATCTGTAGAACTGTCATATTGTCATAAGTATATCTCTAAAACTTAAAATTGCAGTGGTGTGTTCTTACAAAGGACTATACATTGATGTGCCTTTAACTGTTTTGAAGCTTTTTCCTTTTACCAATGTTGAAAGAGGGGGTAAAATGAGTGAACTGTGATCCGATGACTAATTCTCTTGTTGACGAATACAAAGTAAAGGCAGTCTTTTTTATATTTATTTTGAAAATTTATGTTTGTTAATCAGTAACTTCATTTATATTACAGTGTTACTACTGCCTATAAAATAATACTTACAAGATTTCCAATATTTTGTGTTTTAGTGTCGGGGCCAAAGTGTAGACAAAACAACCAATGATTGAAGGTATTGATGAAGGCTGTGACTCCTGTCTGGATACAACAATGGACCCTGAATTTGTACAACCTCTGTATTTGTTTTACACATGATGTTTTATTCACTAGCATTGGAATGCTACAGAGTATTAATATCTTCTTCAACTTGCTTTATCAGCACTTGTATGGGATTTTGACCCTTAAAAGTAACAAATATTGATAATAGGGATGTATGGATAGCTGACTTCTTTATTGCAATGAATGTGACTCTACTGTGTAGATACTAACACTGTTATTGAGCAGTTGCAAGTGTTAGTACCTACACCAAAACATCTTCATCTACATCAAAGAAGATACATCGAAAAGCAATCCACATTGAAAATCCCTCATCAATGATAATAACATGTAACAAAATGTATTAAATTTTAAGGGATTATTTTGGACTCTATTGAAAGCTTTCTAAGTGCAGAAATTGTACTAATTTTGACTTAATACTAAAGATCATCAGATCAAATGTATTTTGTCCTATCATTTTATCCCAACTTTAAAGGATACAAGTAGATAAAACAAAAAACAATTCAAACCTTAACATATACTTTTTACAACATCTGAGAAAAGTTTTTCAGGTATAGTTTTTAAAAAATGCTGTAATTGCCAGCTGCTGCTCCATTATCAGTGGTCATTTCTTCCTGATTTAGTGCATTCACAATGTTCATGTTCTGGAATTTGTGATGTTGACAGTCTCACTTTTTCATAAATCACACGGTCATAACAAGTCATAACAAACAAATCAGGTTTATTATTGCATCAATAGGAATCTATAAATAGCCTTTTATGCCTCAATATATCCAACTAATTTGCCTTAAGTACACTTGTTGGCAATATTGATTCCTTGAAAATTTGTGACAAAAAATGCATTGTCAATAATGACATTTTTTTTAAATTACTTTTTAAATCAAGAATTTTATTGATAACTAAAAATACTTAAATGATTCTTTATACAATTACTTGACCTTCTTACTACAATAGTAGAGTGTATCATCTGACTAGATCTACTAGATTCATTTTCATCATAAACTTTTTATTTTCTTCTGTAAACATTGTTTAATGCTACCTGTTACAGTATGTTTTGGAAACTGAATGTAAAAAGAATCCATTTCAAGTGATTCATTTGTGAACCTTCCAATGAAATGATACTATAATTATCTTTTAGCTGTCATACGGTTTATCTCAGTGTATGTTTTCTGAGCTTTGATTGCTACCGGTATATTTTGAATGTTTTATGCTCTGCACTAATGACTTGTAGTAATCTATATTGTCTCAAGCTGTGTCTTATTGTTATCAAATTGTTGAAATAACACCAAAGCTCTTAATCTTTTCTGATCCTATGAATTGAAGGGGTAAGGAAAATATGTGATTGTTTGATAGTTTGATGTTCAGGCAAAATACTTGTAGATGTGTATTTAATGCATGTTTTTAAAATAAACAAAACAATGTTCACTCTATTTTTAGCTGTATTCTTGGTTTGATGAATTAATATAGTTATGAAATGTATACATCAAATAGCATGACTTTGTTATAAAGTTATGCATAAAAAGCATGTATAATAAACTAGTGCTTTTTTTTTCATTTCACATTCTTTCATCGAAGTGATAAATTTAGAGCAGGACTCTTGTTATAGTAAATGTACTGTCTACAAAAGTCTTAATTTCATTCATATCTTAATAATAGAGGGTATACTGCCCAAACAAAAAGGTATATGCTCAGATAACATTACGAAAGATGTTTATGTTTAAATTTTGCCATCAATGAGGGCAGCTTCATCAGACCTGGTCAACTCTAATGAAGCTGCCTTCATGGGTGACAAAACGTTATGTGGACATCTTTCTGTACTTTCAGTAAAGTCTCTTATTTCTGTACTAATTATCACCAGTCCCCCATTTAGCAGGGGATACACCATTTGGCAAGGTATTTCTCAACAGCCGAAATGGAGTAGTTGAATTACTCTTCACAGGATTCTTTTCATATTTTGCATATTTGTTCACCATAGTGAGAGTAATGTTCCTACAGAGTTTTGTGACCTTGAGCTTCATTTCAAGGTCACAATGAGCCATTATACCCTTGTCAGCTGGATGTTCCAAATTGAATGGATTCTTACACATAACTACGCCTAGAGAAGATAAAGGGTTGGTTGGATTTTGGTCACAGCAGAACTTTTAATTTTTCTTTATGTGAACTTACATGTTAACGCTTGTCAGCGGGATATCTCAATAGTTGTTCACTGGAATCTCATTATCTTACACCAATGTCCTACTTGGGAAGATTCACTAGTCTATTTTGGTGACCTTGACATTATTTTTTAATTTCGAAGTATTAAGTTGTGGCAGGGGATCATGTCCCTCTGGTCACAACTGCTTGTGACTTGTTAGTGGTACCATCCGGTATCCTTTAGTGGATCCCAATTGCCAGTCCAGACCATACATCGCCAGCCTCACTGTAGATATGAGACATTTAATGTGATAATCATATCTTGAGGAATGTTGATTACAGAAACACTAGTTTGTATTGAATAAAATTATTTAACGTATTTTGAACACATATATTTTATTTAGTGCTGGGTAGAATAAACCAAACGTCCAGCATATCCGGATGTTACTGAAATCAACAAGTACAACTGTGTGCATACCTAGCGTCAGTAAGGCCGCGTTTTATATACCCTTGTCTTGACATTTTCCAGGGAACTAAAAGCTCAAGAATACATAGTTTGATAGTGATTTATGACTCGCACAAGTTAAAAGGCCTAGTGTCATAGTTTTCCTAGCCTTTTCTGAATAACCCTACCCCTAGTTTCAGAAAGGCCAAATTTCACATTGATCGCCGACTTTTGCTACATAAACCCTAACCCAGCTTCAGAAAGGCCACATTTCCTAATGAAGGCCGATTTTTAGTAGATTAACCTTAATCCTGGGTCCAGAAAGACCACATTTCATAATGATGGCGGACTTCATCTAGATAAACCCTAACCCCAGCTTCAGAAAGGCCAAATTTCACATTGATGGCCGACTTTTGCAAGATATACCCTAACCCTAGCTTCAGAAAGACCACATTTCACAATGATGGCCGACTTCATCTAGATAAACCCTAACCCTAGCTTCAGAAAGGCCACATTTCACATTGATGGCCGACTAAAGCTAGATAAACCCTAACCCTAGCTTCAGAAAGGCCAAATTTCACAATGCTGGCGGTTTTTGTTAGATAAACCCTAACCCAAGCTTCGGAAAGACCACATTTCTTAATGATGGCCGATTTCATCTAAATAAACCCTAACCCCAGCTTCAGAAAGGCCAAATTTCACATTGATAGCCGACTTTCGCTAGATATACTTTAACCCTAGCTTCAGAAAGACCACATTTCATTATGATGACCGACTTCATCTGAATAAACCCTAACCCCAGCTTCAGAAAGACCACATTTCATAATGATGGCCGACTTCATCTAGATAAACCCTAACCCTAGCTTCAGAAAGACCACATTTCATAATGATGGCCGACTTCATCTAGATAAACCCTAACCCCAGCTTCAGAAAGACAAAATTTCACACTGATGGCGGCTTTTGCTAGATAAACCCTAACTCAGCTTCAGAAAGACCACATTACATAATGATTGCCGACTTCATCTAGATAAACCTTAACCCTAGCTTTAGAAAGACCACATTTCAAAATGATGACCGACTTCATCAAATAAACCCTAACCCCAGCTTCAGAAAGGCCAAATGTCACATTGATGGCCGACTAAAGCTAGATAAACCCTAACCCTAGCTTCAGAAAGGCCAAATGTCACATTGATGGCCGACTGAAGCTAGATAAACCCTAACCCTAGCTTCAAAAAGGCAAAATTTCACATTGATGGCGGCTTTTGCTAGATAAAGCCTAACCCTAGCTTTAGAAAGCCCACATTACATAATGATGGCCGACTTTTGCAAAATATACGCTAACCCTAGCTTTAGAAAGGCCACATTACATAATGATGGCCGACTTTTGCTAGATATACCCTAACTCTAGCTTTAGAAAGGCCACATTACATAATGATGGCCGACTTCATCTAGATAAACCCTAACCCTAGCTTTAGAAAGACCACATTTCATAATGATGGTCGACTTCATCTAGATAAACCCTAACCCTAGCTTTAGAAAGACCACATTTCATAATGATGGCCGACTTCATCTAGATAAACCCTAACCCTAGCTTTAGAAAGGCCACATTTCATAATGATGGCCGACTTCATCTAGATAAACCCTAAACCCAGCTTCAGAAAGGCCACATTACATAATGATGGCCGACTCCATCTTGATAAACCCTAACCCTAGCTTTAGAAAGACCACATTTCATAATGATGGCCGACTTTTGCTAGATAAACGCTAACCTAAGCTTTAGAAAGACCACATTTCATAATGATGGCCGACTTCATCTAGATAAACCCTAACCCCAGCTTCAGAAAGACCACATTTCATAATGATGGCCGACTTCATCTAGATAAACCCTAACCCTAGCTTTAGAAAGACCACATTTCATAATGATGGCCGACTTCATCTAGATAAACCCTAACCCTAGCTTTAGAAAGGCCACATTTCATAATGATGGCCGACTTCATCTAGATAAACCCTAACCCTAGCTTTAGAAAGGCCACATTTCATAATGATGACCGACTTCATCTAGATAAACCCTAACCCTAGCTTTAGAAAGGCCACATTTCATAATGATGGCCGACTTCATCTAGATAAACCCTAACCCTAGCTTCAGAAAGACCACATTTCATAATGATGGCCGACTTCATCTAGATAAACCCTAACCCCAGCTTCAGAAAGACCACATTTCATAATGATGGCCGACTTCATCTGGATAAACCCTAACCCTAGCTTTAGAAAGACCACATTTCATAATGATGGCCGACTTCATCTAGATAAACCCTAACCCTAGCTTCAGAAAGACCACATTTCATAACGATGGCCGACTTCATCTAGATAAACCCTTACCCTAGCTTCAGAAAGACCCCATTTCATAACGATGGCCGACTTCATCTAGATAAACCCTAACCCTAGCTTCAGAAAGACCACATTTCATAATGATGGCCGACTTCATCTAGATAAATCCTAACCTAAGCTTTAGAAAGACCACATTTCATAATGATGGCCGACTTCATCTAGATAAACCCTAACCCCAGCTTCAGAAAGACCACATTTCATAATGATGGCCGACTTCATCTAGATAAACCCTAACCCTAGCTTTAGAAAGACCACATTTCATAATGATGGCCGACTTCATCTAGATAAACCCTAACCCTAGCTTTAGAAAGGCCACATTTCATAATGATGGCCGACTTCATCTAGATAAACCCTAACCCTAGCTTTAGAAAGACCACATTTCATAATGATGGCCGACTTCATCTAGATAAACCCTAACCCTAGCTTTAGAAAGGCCACATTATAATAATGATGGCCGACTTCATCTAGATAAACCCTAACCCCAGCTTCAGAAAGACCACATTTCACACTGATGGCGGCTTTTGCTAGATAAACCTTAACCCTAGCTTTAGAAAGACCACATTTCAAAATGATGACCGACTTCATCAAATGAACCCTAACCCCAGCTTCAGAAAGGCCAAATGTCACATTGATGGCCGACTGAAGCTAGATAAACCCTAACCCTAGCTTCAAAAAGGCAAAATTTCACATTGGTGGCGGCTTTTGCTAGATAAAGCCTAACCCTAGCTTCAGACAGCCCACATTACATAATGATGGCCGACTTTTGCAAGATATACGCTAACCCTAGCTTTAGAAAGGCCACATTACATAATGATGGCCGACTTTTGCTAGATATACCCTAACCCTAGCTTTAGAAAGGCCACATTACATAATGATGGCCGACTTCATCTAGATAAACCCTAACCCTAGCTTTAGAAAGACCACATTTCATAATGATGGCCGACTCGACTAGATAAACCCTAACCCTAGCTTTAGAAAGACCACATTTCATAATGATGGCCGACTTCATCTAGATAAACCCTAACCCTAGCTTTAGAAAGGCCACATTATAATAATGATGGCCGACTTCATCTAGATAAACCCTAACCCCAGCTTCAGAAAGGCCACATTACATAATGATGGCCGACTCCATCTTGATAAACCTTAACCCTAGCTTTAGAAAGACAACATTTCATAATGATGGCCGACTTTTGCTAGATAAACCCTAACCCCAGCTTCAGAAAGGCCACATTACATAATGAAGGCCGACTCCATCTTGATAAACCCTAACCCTAGCTTTAGAAAGACCACATTTCATAATGATGGCCGACTTCATCTAGATAAACCCTAACCCTAGCTTCAGAAAGACCACATTTCATAATGATGGCCGACTTCATCTAGATAAACCCCAACCCTAGCTTTAGAAAGACCACCTTTCATAATGATGGCCGACTTCATCTAGATAAACCCTAACCCTAGCTTTAGAAAGGCCACATTTCATAATGATGGCCGACTTCATCTAGATAAACCCTAACCCTAGCTTAAGAAAGACCACATTTCATAATGATGGCCGACTTCATCTAGATAAACCCTAACCTAAGCTTTAGAAAGACCACATTTCATAATGATGGCCGACTTCATCTAGATAAACCCTAACCCCAGCTTCAGAAAGGCCACATTACATAATGATGGCCGACTCCATCTTGATAAACCCTAACCCTAGCTTTAGAAAGACCACATTACATAATGATGGCCGACTCCATCTTGATAAACCCCAACCCTAGCTTCAGAAAGACCACATTTCATAATGATGGCCGACTTCATCTAGATAAATCCTAACCTAAGCTTTAGAAAGACCACATTTCATAATGATGGCCGACTTCATCTAGATAAACCCTAACCCCAGCTTCAGAAAGACCACATTTCATAATGATGGCCGACTTCATCTAGATAAACCCTAACCCTAGCTTTAGAAAGACCACCTTTCATAATGATGGCCGACTTCATCTAGATAAACCCTAACCCTAGCTTTAGAAAGGCCACATTTCATAATGATGGCCGACTTCATCTAGATAAACCCTAACCCTAGCTTTAGAAAGACCACATTTCATAATGATGGCCGACTTCATCTAGATAAACCCTAACCCTAGCTTTAGAAAGGCCACATTATAATAATGATGGCCGACTTCATCTAGATAAACCCTAACCCCAGCTTCAGAAAGACCACATTTCACACTGATGGCGGCTTTTGCTAGATAAACCTTAACCCTAGCTTTAGAAAGACCACATTTCAAAATGATGACCGACTTCATCAAATGAACCCTAACCCCAGCTTCAGAAAGGCCAAATGTCACATTGATGGCCGACTGAAGCTAGATAAACCCTAACCCTAGCTTCAAAAAGGCAAAATTTCACATTGGTGGCGGCTTTTGCTAGATAAAGCCTAACCCTAGCTTCAGACAGCCCACATTACATAATGATGGCCGACTTTTGCAAGATATACGCTAACCCTAGCTTTAGAAAGGCCACATTACATAATGATGGCCGACTTTTGCTAGATATACCCTAACCCTAGCTTTAGAAAGGCCACATTACATAATGATGGCCGACTTCATCTAGATAAACCCTAACCCTAGCTTTAGAAAGACCACATTTCATAATGATGGCCGACTCGACTAGATAAACCCTAACCCTAGCTTTAGAAAGACCACATTTCATAATGATGGCCGACTTCATCTAGATAAACCCTAACCCTAGCTTTAGAAAGGCCACATTATAATAATGATGGCCGACTTCATCTAGATAAACCCTAACCCCAGCTTCAGAAAGGCCACATTACATAATGATGGCCGACTCCATCTTGATAAACCTTAACCCTAGCTTTAGAAAGACAACATTTCATAATGATGGCCGACTTTTGCTAGATAAACCCTAACCCCAGCTTCAGAAAGGCCACATTACATAATGAAGACCGACTCCATCTTGATAAACCCTAACCCTAGCTTTAGAAAGACCACATTTCATAATGATGGCCGACTTCATCTAGATAAACCCTAACCCTAGCTTCAGAAAGACCACATTTCATAATGATGGCCGACTTCATCTAGATAAACCCTAACCCCAGCTTCAGAAAGACCACATTTCTAGTGATGGCCGACTTCATCTAGATAAACCCTAACCCTAGCTTTAGAAAGACCACATTTCATAATGATGGCCGACTTCATCTAGATAAACCCTAACCCTAGCTTTAGAAAGGCCACATTTCATAATGATGGCCGACTTCATCTAGATAAACCCTAACCCTAGCTTTAGAAAGGCCACATTTCATAATGATGACCGACTTCATCTAGATAAACCCTAACCCTAGCTTTAGAAAGACCCCATTTCATAATGATGGCCGACTTCATCTAGATAAACCCTAACCTAAGCTTTAGAAAGACCACATTTCATAATGATGGCCGACTTCATCTAGATAAACCCTAACCCTAGCTTCAGAAAGACCACATTTCATAATGATGGCCGACTTCATCTAGATAAACCCTAACCCTAGCTTCAGAAAGACCACATTTCATAATGATGGCCGACTTCATCTAGATAAACCCTAACCTAAGCTTTAGAAAGACCACATTTCATAATGATGGCCGACTTCATCTAGATAAACCCTAACCCTAGCTTTAGAAAGACCACATTTCATAATGATGGCCGACTTCATCTAGATAAACCCTAACCCTAGCTTTAGAAAGACCACAATTCATAATGATGGCCGACTTCATCTAGATAAACCCTAACCCTAGCTTTAGAAAGGCCACATTATAATAATGATGGCCGACTTCATCTAGATAAACCCTAACCCCAGCTTCAGAAAGGCCACATTACATAATGATGGCCGACTTCATCTAGATAAACCCTAACCTAAGCTTTAGAAAGACCCCATTTCATAATGATGGCCGACTCCATCTTGATAAACCCTAACCCTAGCTTCAGAAAGACAACAATTCATAATGATGGCCGACTTCATCTAGATAAACCCTAACCCTAGCTTTAGAAAGGCCACATTATAATAATGATGGCCGACTTCATCTAGATAAACCCTAACCCTAGCTTCAGAAAGACCACATTTCATAATGATGGCCGACTTCATCTAGATAAACCCTAACCTAAGCTTTAGAAAGACCACATTTCATAATGATGGCCGACTCCATCTTGATAAACCCTAACCCTAGCTTCAGAAACACCACATTTCATAATGATGGCCGACTTCATCTAGATAAACAATAACCCTAGCTTCAGAAAGACCACATTTCATAATGATGGCCGACTTCATCTAGATAAACCCTAACCTAAGCTTTAGAAAGACCACATTTCATAATGATGGCCGACTTTTGCTAGATAAACCCTAACCCCAGCTTCAGAAAGGCCACATTACATAATGAAGGCCGACTCCATCTTGATAAACCCTAACCCTAGCTTTAGAAAGACCACATTTCTAGTGATGGCCGACTTCATCTAGATAAACCCTAACCCTAGCTTTAGAAAGACCACATTTCATAATGATGGCCGACTTCATCTAGATAAACCCTAACCCTAGCTTTAGAAAGGCCACATTTCATAATGATGGCCGACTTCATCTAGATAAACCCTAACCCTAGCTTCAGAAAGACCACATTTCATAATCATGGCCGACTTCATCTAGATAAAGCCTAACCCTAGCTTCAGAAAGACCACATTTCATAATGATGGCCGACTTCATCTAGATAAACCCTAACCTAAGCTTTAGAAAGACCACATTTCTAGTGATGGCCGACTTCATCTAGATAAACCCTAACCCTAGCTTTAGAAAGACCACATTTCATAATGATGGCCGACTTCATCTAGATAAACCCTAACCCCAGCTTCAGAAAGGCCACATTACATAATGATGGCCGACTCCATCTTGATAAACCCTAACCCTAGCTTTAGAAAGACCACATTACATAATGATGGCCGACTCCATCTTGATAAAGCCTAACCCTAGCTTTAGAAAGACCACATTTCATAATGATGGCCGACTTTTGCTAGATAAACCCTAACCCCAGCTTCAGAAAGGCCACATTACATAATGAAGGCCGACTCCATCTTGATAAACCCTAACCCTAGCTTTAGAAAGACCACATTTCTTAATGATGGCCGACTTCATCTAGATAAACCCTAACCCTAGCTTCAGAAAGACCCCATTTCATAATGATGGCCGACTTCATCTAGATAAACCCTAACCCCAGCTTCAGAAAGACCACATTTCATAATGATGGCCGACTTCATCTAGATAAACCCTAACCCTAGCTTTAGAAAGACCACATTTCATAATGATGGCCGACTTCATCTAGATTAACCCTAACCCTAGCTTTAGAAAGGCCACATTTCATAATGATGGCCGACTTCATCTAGATAAACCCTAACCATAGCTTTAGAAAGGCCACATTTCATAATGATGACTGACTTCATCTTGATAAACCCTAACCCTAGCTTTAGAAAGACCCCATTTCATAATGATGGCCGACTTCATCTAGATAAACCCTAACCCCAGTTTCAGAAAGGCCACATTACATAATGATGGCCGACTCCATCTTGATAAACCCTAACCCTAGCTTTAGAAAGACCACATTACATAATGATGGCCGACTCCATCTTGATAAAGCCTAACCCTAGCTTTAGAAAGACCACATTTCATAATGATGGCCGACTTTTGCTAGATGAACCCTAACCCCAGCTTCAGAAAGGCCACATTACATAATGAAGGCCGACTCCATCTTGATAAACCCTAACCCTAGCTTTAGAAAGACCACATTTCATAATGATGGCCGACTTCATCTAGATAAACCCTAACCCTAGCTTCAGAAAGACCACATTTCATAATGATGGCCGACTTCATCTAGATAAACCCTAACCCTAGCTTCAGAAAGACCACATTTCATAATGATGGCCGACTTCATCTAGATAAACCCTAACCCTAGCTTCAGAAAGACCACATTTCATAATGATGGCCGACTTCATCTAGATAAACAATAACCCTAGCTTCAGAAAGACCACATTTCATAATGATGGCCGACTTCATCTAGATAAACCCTAACCCCAGCTTCAGAAAGACCACATTTCATAATGATGGCCGACTTCATCTAGATAAACCCTAACCCTAGCTTTAGAAAGACCACATTTCATAATGATGGCCGACTTCATCTAGATTAACCCTAACCCTAGCTTTAGAAAGGCCACATTTCATAATGATGGCCGACTTCATCTAGATAAACCCTAACCATAGCTTTAGAAAGGCCACATTTCATAATGATGACCGACTTCATCTTGATAAACCCTAACCCTAGCTTTAGAAAGACCCAATTTCATAATGATGGCCGACTTCATCTAGATAAACCCTAACCCCAGTTTCAGAAAGGCCACATTACATAATGATGGCCGACTCCATCTTGATAAACCCTAACCCTAGCTTTAGAAAGACCACATTTCATAATGATGGCCGACTTCATCTAGATAAACCCTAACCCTAGCTTCAGAAAGACCACATTTCATAATGATGGCCGACTTCATCTAGATAAACCCTAACCCTAGCTTCAGAAAGACCACATTTCATAATGATGGCCGACTTCATCTAGATAAACCCTAACCCTAGCTTCAGAAAGGCCACATTACATAATGATGGCCGACTTCATCTAGATAAACCCTAACCCTAGCTTCAGAAAGACCCCATTTCATAATGATGGCCGACTTCATCTAGATAAACCCTAACCCCAGCTTCAGAAAGACCACATTTCTAGTGATGGCCGACTTCATCTAGATAAACCCTAACCCTAGCTTTAGAAAGACCACATTTCATAATGATGGCCGACTTCATCTAGATAAACCCTAACCCTAGCTTTAGAAAGGCCACATTTCATAATGATGGCCGACTTCATCTAGATAAACCCTAACCCTAGCTTTAGAAAGGCCACATTTCATAATGATGACCGACTTCATCTAGATAAACCCTAACCCTAGCTTTAGAAAGACCCCATTTCATAATGATGGCCGACTTCATCTAGATAAACCCTAACCCCAGCTTCAGAAAGGCCACATTACATAATGATGGCCGACTCCATCTTGATAAACCCTAACCCTAGCTTTAGAAAGACCACATTTCATAATGATGGCCGACTTCATCTAGATAAACCCTAACCCTAGCTTCAGAAAGACCACATTTCATAATGATGGCCGACTTCATCTAGATAAACAATAACCCTAGCTTCAGAAAGACCACCATCATATTGATGGCCGACTTCATCTAGATAAACCCTAACCTAAGCTTTAGAAAGACCACATTTCATAATGATGGCCGACTTCATCTAGATAAACCCTAACCCCAGCTTCAGAAAGGCCACATTACATAATGATGGCCGACTCCATCTTGATAAACCCTAACCCTAGCTTTAGAAATACCACATTTCATAATGATGGCCGACTTCATCTAGATAAAGCCTAACCCTAGCTTCAGAAAGACCACATTTCATAATGATGGCCGACTTCATCTAGATAAACCCTAACCTAAGCTTTAGAAAGACCACATTTCATAATGATTGCCGACTTCATCTAGATAAACCCTAACCCTAGCTTTAGAAAGGCCACATTATAATAATGATGGCCGACTTCATCTAGATAAACCCTAACCCCAGCTTCAGAAAGGCCACATTAAATAATGAAGGCCGACTCCATCTTGATAAACCCTAACCCTAGCTTCAGAAAGGCCACATTAAATAATGAAGGCCGACTCCATCTTGATAAACCCTAACCCTAGCTTCAGAAAGACCACATTTCTTAATGATGGCCGACTTCATCTAGATAAACCCTAACCCCAGCTTCAGAAAGACCACATTTCATAATGATGGCCGACTTCATCTAGATAAACCCTAACCCTAGCTTTAGAAAGACCACATTTCATAATGATGGCCGACTTCATCTAGATTAACCCTAACCCTAGCTTTAGAAAGGCCACATTTCATAATGATGGCCGACTTCATCTAGATAAACCCTAACCATAGCTTTAGAAAGGCCACATTTCATAATGATGACCGACTTCATCTTGATAAACCCTAACCCTAGCTTTAGAAAGACCCCATTTCATAATGATGGCCGACTTCATCTAGATAAACCCTAACCCCAGTTTCAGAAAGGCCACATTACATAATGATGGCCGACTCCATCTTGATAAACCCTAACCCTAGCTTTAGAAAGACCACATTTCATAATGATGGCCGACTCCATCTTGATAAACCCTAACCCTAGCTTTAGAAAGACCACATTTCATAATGATGGCCGACTTCATCTAGATAAACCCTAACCCTAGCTTCAGAAAGACCACATTTCATAATGATGGCCGACTTCATCTAGATAAACCCTAACCCTAGCTTCAGAAAGGCCACATTTCATAATGATGGCCGACTTTATCTAGATAAACCCTAACCCTAGCTTCAGAAAGGCCACATTACATAATGATGGCCGACTTCATCTAGATAAACCCTAACCCCAGCTTCAGAAAGACCCCATTTCATAATGATGGCCGACTTCATCTAGATAAACCCTAACCCCAGCTTCAGAAAGACCACATTTCTAGTGATGGCCGACTTCATCTAGATAAACCCTAACCCTAGCTTTAGAAAGACCTCATTTCATAATGATGGCCAACTTCATCTAGATAAACCCTAACCCTAGCTTTAGAAAGGCCACATTTCATAATGATGGCCGACTTCATCTAGATAAACCCTAACCCTAGCTTTAGAAAGGCCACATTTCATAATGATGACCGACTTCATCTAGATAAACCCTAACCCTAGCTTTAGAAAGACCCCATTTCATAATGATGGCCGACTTCATCTAGATAAACCCTAACCCCAGCTTCAGAAAGGCCACATTACATAATGATGGCCGACTCCATCTTGATAAACCCTAACCCTAGCTTTAGAAAGACCACATTTCATAATGATGGCCGACTTCATCTAGATAAACCCTAACCCTAGCTTCAGAAAGACCACATTTCATAATGATGGCCGACTTCATCTAGATAAAGCCTAACCCTAGCTTCAGAAAGACCACATTTCATAATCATGGCCGACTTCATCTAGATAAACCCTAACCTAAGCTTTAGAAAGACCACATTTCATAATGATGGCCGACTTCATCTAGATAAACCCTAACCCTAGCTTCAGAAAGACCACATTTCATAATGATGGCCGACTTCATCTAGATAAAGCCTAACCCTAGCTTCAGAAAGACCACATTTCATAATGATGGCCGACTTCATCTAGATAAACCCTAACCTAAGCTTTAGAAAGACCACATTTCATAATGATGGCCGACTTCATCTAGATAAACCCTAACCCTAGCTTTAGAAAGACCACATTTCATAATGATGGCCGACTTCATCTAGATAAACCCTAACCCTAGCTTTAGAAAGACCACATTTCATAATGATGGCCGACTTCATCTAGATAAACCCTAACCCTAGCTTTAGAAAGGCCACATTATAATAATGATGGCCGACTTCATCTAGATAAACCCTAACCCCAGCTTCAGAAAGGCCACATTACATAACGATGGCCGACTCCATCTTGATAAACCCTAACCCTAGCTTTAGAAAGACCACATTTCATAATGATGGCCGACTTTTGCTAGATAAACCCTTACCCCAGCTTCAGAAAGGCCACATTACATAATGAAGGCCGACTCCATCTTGATAAACCCTAACCCTAGCTTTAGAAAGACCACATTTCTAGTGATGGCCTACTTCATCTAGATAAACCCTAACCCTAGCTTTAGAAAGACCACATTTCATAATGATGGCCGACTTCATCTAGATAAACCCTAACCCTAGCTTTAGAAAGGCCACATTTCATAATGATGGCCGACTTCATCTAGATAAACCCTAACCCTAGCTTTAGAAAGGCCACATTATAATAATGATGGCCGACTTCATCTAGATAAACCCTAACCCCAGCTTCAGAAAGGCCACATTACATAATGATGGCCGACTCCATCTTGATAAACCCTAACCCTAGCTTTAGAAAGACCACATTTCATAATGATGGCCGACTTCATTTAGATAAACCCTAACCCTAGCTTCAGAAAGACCACATTTCATAATGATGGCCGACTTCATCTAGATAAACCCTAACCCTAGCTTCAGAAAGACCACATTTCATAATGATGGCCGACTTCATCTAGATAAACCCTAACCTAAGCTTTAGAAAGACCACATTTCATAATGATGGCCGACTTCATCTAGATAAACCCTAACCCTAGCTTTAGAAAGGCCACATTATAATAATGATGGCCGACTTCATCTAGATAAACCCTAACCCCAGCTTCAGAAAGGCCACATTACATAATGATGGCCGACTCCATCTTGATAAACCCTAACCCTAGCTTTAGAAAGACCACATTACATAATGATGGCCGACTCCATCTTGATAAAGCCTAACCCTAGCTTTAGAATGACCACATTTCATAATGATGGCCGACTTTTGCTAGATAAACCCTAACCCCAGCTTCAGAAAGGCCACATTACATAATGAAGGCCGACTCCATCTTGATAAACCCTAACCCTAGCTTTAGAAAGACCACATTTCATAATGATGGCCGACTTCATCTAGATAAACCCTAACCCTAGCTTCAGAAAGACCACATTTCATAATGATGGCCGACTTCATCTAGATAAACCCTAACCCTAGCTTCAGAAAGACCCCATTTCATAATGATGGCCGACTTCATCTAGATAAACCCTAACCCTAGCTTCAGAAAGACCACATTTCATAATGATGGCCGACTTCATCTAGATAAACCCTAACCCCAGCTTCAGAAAGACCACATTTCATAATGATGGCCGACTTCATCTAGATAAACCCTAACCCTAGCTTTAGAAAGACCACATTTCATAATGATGGCCGACTTCATCTAGATTAACCCTAACCCTAGCTTTAGAAAGGCCACATTTCATAATGATGGCCGACTTCATCTAGATAAACCCTAACCATAGCTTTAGAAAGGCCACATTTCATAATGATGACCGACTTCATCTTGATAAACCCTAACCCTAGCTTTAGAAAGACCCCATTTCATAATGATGGCCGACTTCATCTAGATAAACCCTAACCCCAGTTTCAGAAAGGCCACATTACATAATGATGGCCGACTCCATCTTGATAAACCCTAACCCTAGCTTTAGAAAGACCACATTTCATAATGATGGCCGACTTCATCTAGATAAACCCTAACCCTAGCTTCAGAAAGACCACATTTCATAATGATGGCCGACTTCATCTAGATAAACCCTAACCCTAGCTTCAGAAAGACCACATTTCATAATGATGGCCGACTTCATCTAGATAAACCCTAACCCTAGCTTCAGAAAGGCCACATTACATAATGATGGCCGACTTCATCTAGATAAACCCTAACCCTAGCTTCAGAAAGACCCCATTTCATAATGATGGCCGACTTCATCTAGATAAACCCTAACCCCAGCTTCAGAAAGACCACATTTCTAGTGATGGCCGACTTCATCTAGATAAACCCTAACCCTAGCTTTAGAAAGACCACATTTCATAATGATGGCCGACTTCATCTAGATAAACCCTAACCCTAGCTTTAGAAAGGCCACATTTCATAATGATGGCCGACTTCATCTAGATAAACCCTAACCCTAGCTTTAGAAAGGCCACATTTCATAATGATGACCGACTTCATCTAGATAAACCCTAACCCTAGCTTTAGAAAGACCCCATTTCATAATGATGGCCGACTTCATCTAGATAAACCCTAACCCCAGCTTCAGAAAGGCCACATTACATAATGATGGCCGACTTCATCTAGATAAACCCTAACCTAAGCTTTAGAAAGACCACATTTCATAATGATGGCCGACTTCATCTAGATAAACCCTAACCCTAGCTTCAGAAAGACCACATTTCATAATGATGGCCGACTTCATCTAGATAAAGCCTAACCCTAGCTTCAGAAAGACCACATTTCATAATGATGGCCGACTTCATCTAGATAAACCCTAACCTAAGCTTTAGAAAGACCACATTTCATAATGATGGCCGACTTCATCTAGATAAACCCTAACCCTAGCTTTAGAAAGACCACATTTCATAATGATGGCCGACTTCATCTAGATAAACCCTAACCCTAGCTTTAGAAAGACCACATTTCATAATGATGGCCGACTTCATCTAGATAAACCCTAACCCTAGCTTTAGAAAGGCCACATTATAATAATGATGGCCGACTTCATCTAGATAAACCCTAAGCCCAGCTTCAGAAAGGCCACATTACATAATGATGGCCGACTTCATCTAGATAAACCCTAACCCCAGCTTCAGAAAGGCCACATTACATAATGATGGCCGACTCCATCTTGATAAACCCTAACCCTAGCTTTAGAAAGGCCACATTTCATAATGATGGCCGACTTCATCTAGATAAACCCTAACCCTAGCTTCAGAAAGGCCACATTTCATAATGATGACCGACTTCATCTAGATAAACCCTAACCCTAGCTTTAGAAAGACCCCATTTCATAATGATGGCCGACTTCATCTAGATAAACCCTAACCCCAGCTTCAGAAAGGCCACATTACATAATGATGGCCGACTCCATCTTGATAAACCCTAACCCTAGCTTTAGAAAGACCACATTTCATAATGATGGCCGACTTCATCTAGATAAACCCTAACCCTAGCTTCAGAAAGACCACATTTCATAATGATGGCCGACTTCATCTAGATAAACCCTAACCTAAGCTTTAGAAAGACCACATTTCATAATGATGGCCGACTTCATCTAGATAAACCCTAACCCTAGCTTCAGAAAGACCACATTTCATAATGATGGCCGACTTCATCTAGATAAAGCCTAACCCTAGCTTCAGAAAGACCACATTTCATAATGATGGCCGACTTCATCTAGATAAACCCTAACCTAAGCTTTAGAAAGACCACATTTCATAATGATGGCCGACTTCATCTAGATAAAGCCTAACCCTAGCTTTAGAAAGACCACATTTCATAATGATGGCCGACTTCATCTAGATAAACCCTAACCCTAGCTTTAGAAAGACCACATTTCATAATGATGGCCGACTTCATCTAGATAAACCCTAACCCTAGCTTTAGAAAGGCCACATTATAATAATGATGGCCGACTTCATCTAGATAAACCCTAACCCCAGCTTCAGAAAGGCCACATTACATAATGATGGCCGACTTCATCTAGATAAACCCTAACCCCAGCTTCAGAAAGGCCACAATACATAATGATGGCCGACTCCATCTTGATAAACCCTAACCCTAGCTTTAGAAAGACCACATTTGATAATGATGGCCGACTTTTGCTAGATAAACCCTAACCCCAGCTTCAGAAAGGCCACATTACATAATGAAGGCCGACTCCATCTTGATAAACCCTAACCCTAGCTTTAGTAAGACCACATTTCTAGTGATGGCCGACTTCATCTAGATAAACCCTAACCCTAGCTTTAGAAAGACCACATTTCATAATGATGGCCGACTTCATCTAGATAAACCCTAACCCTAGCTTTAGAAAGGCCACATTTCATAATGATGGCCGACTTCATCTAGATAAACCCTAACCCTAGCTTTAGAAAGACCACATTTCATAATGATGGCCGACTACATTTAGATAAACCCTAACCCTAGCTTCAGAAAGACCACATTTCATAATCATGGCCGACTTCATCTAGATAAACCCTAACCCTAGCTTCAGAAAGACCACATTTCATAATGATGGCCGACTTCATCTAGATAAACCCTAACCTAAGCTTTAGAAAGACCACATTTCATAATGATGGCCGACTTCATCTAGATAAACCCTAACCCTAGCTTTAGAAAGGCCACATTATAATAATGATGGCCGACTCATCTAGATAAACCCTAACCCCAGCTTCAGAAAGGCCACATTACATAATGATGGCCGACTCCATCTTGATACAGCCTAACCCTAGCTTTAGAAAGACCACATTACATAATGATGGCCGACTCCATCTTGATAAAGCCTAACCCTAGCTTTAGAAAGACCACATTTCATAATGATGGCCGACTTTTGCTAGATAAACCCAAACCCCAGCTTCAGAAAGGCCACATTACATAATGAAGGCCGACTCCATCTTGATAAACCCTAACCCTAGCTTTAGAAAGACCACATTTCATAATGATGGCCGACTTCATCTAGATAAACCCTAACCCTAGCTTCAGAAAGACCACATTTCATAATGATGGCCGACTTCATCTAGATAAACCCTAACCCCAGCTTCAGAAAGACCACATTTCATAATGATGGCCGACTTCATCTAGATAAACCCTAACCCTAGCTTTAGAAAGACCACATTTCATAATGATGGCCGACTTCATCTAGATTAACCCTAACCCTAGCTTTAGAAAGGCCACATTTCATAATGATGGCCGACTTCATCTAGATAAACCCTAACCATAGCTTTAGAAAGGCCACATTTCATAATGATGACCGACTTCATCTTGATAAAGCCTAACCCTAGCTTTAGAAAGACCCCATTTCATAATGATGGCCGACTTCATCTAGATAAACCCTAACCCCAGTTTCAGAAAGGCCACATTACATAATGATGGCCGACTCCATCTTGATAAACCCTAACCCTAGCTTTAGAAAGACAACATTTCATAATGATGGCCGACTTCATCTAGATAAACCCTAACCCTAGCTTCAGAAAGACCACATTTCATAATGATGGCCGACTTCATCTAGATAAACCCTAACCCTAGCTTCAGAAAGACCACATTTCATAATGATGGCCGACTTCATCTAGATAAACCCTAACCCTAGCTTCAGAAAGACCACATTACATAATGATGGCCGACTTCATCTAAATAAACCCTAACCCTAGCTTCAGAAAGACCCCATTTCATAATGATGGCCGACTTCATCTAGATAAACCCTAACCCCAGCTTCAGAAAGACCACATTTCATAATGATGGCCGATTTCATCTAGATAAACCCTAACCCTAGCTTTAGAAAGACCACATTTCATAATGATGGCCGACTTCATCTAGATAAACCCTAACCCTAGCTTTAGAAAGGCCACATTTCATAATGATGGCCGACTTCATCTAGATAAAGCCTAACCCTAGCTTTAGAAAGGCCACATTTCATAATGATGACCGACTTCATCTTGATAAACCCTAACCCTAGCTTTAGAAAGGCCACATTTAATAATGATGGCCGACTCCATCTTGATAAACCCTAACCCTAGCTTTAGAAAGACCACATTTCATAATGATGGCCGACTTTTGCTAGATAAACCCTTACCCCAGCTTCAGAAAGGCCACATTACATAATGAAGGCCGACTCCATCTTGATAAACCCTAACCCTAGCTTTAGAAAGACCACATTTCATAATGATGGCCGACTTCAAGTAGATAAACCCTAACCCTAGCTTCAGAAAGACCACATTTCATAATGATGGCCGACTTCATCTAGATAAACCCTAACCCCAGCTTCAGAAAGACCACATTTCTAGTGATGGCCGACTTCATCTAGATAAACCCTAAACCTAGCTTTAGAAAGACCACATTTCATAATGATGGCCGACTTCATCTAGATAAACCCTAACCCTAGCTTTAGAAAGGCCACATTTCATAATGATGGCCGACTTCATCTAGATAAACCCTAACCCTAGCTTTAGAAAGGCCACATTTCATAATGATGACCGACTTCATCTAGATAAACCCTAACCCTAGCTTTAGAAATACCCCATTTCATAATGATGGCCGACTTCATCTAGATAAACCCTAACCCCAGCTTCAGAAAGACCACATTTCATAATGATGGCCGACTTCATCTAGATAAACCCTAACCCTAGCTTTAGAAAGACCACATTTCATAATGATGGCCGACTTCATCTAGATTAACCCTAATCCTAGCTTTAGAAAGGCCACATTTCATAATGATGGCCGACTTCATCTAGATAAACCCTAACCATAGCTTTAGAAAGGCCACATTTCATAATGATGGCCGACTTCATCTTGATAAACCCTAACCCTAGCTTAAGAAAGACCCCATTTCATAATGATGGCCGACTTCATCTAGATAAACCCTAACCCCAGCTTCAGAAAGGCCACATTACATAATGATGGCCGACTCCATCTTGATAAACCCTAACCCTAGCTTTAGAAAGACCACATTTCATAATGATGGCCGACTTCATCTAGATAAACCCTAACCCTAGCTTCAGAAAGACCACATTTCATAATGATGGCCGACTTCATCTAGATAAACCCTAACCCTAGCTTCAGAAAGAACACATTTCATAATGATGGCCGACTTCATCTAGATAAACCCTAACCCTAGCTTCAGAAAGACCACATTTCATAATGATGGCCGACTTCATCTAGATAAACCCTAACCCTAGCTTCAGAAAGACCCCATTTCATAATGATGGCCGACTTCATCTAGATAAACCCTAACCCTAGCTTCAGAAAGACCACATTTCATAATGATGGCCGACTTCATCTAGATAAACCCTAACCTAAGCTTTAGAAAGACCACATTTCATAATGATGGCCGACTTCATCTAGATAAACCCTAACCCCAGCTTCAGAAAGACCACATTTCATAATGATGGCCGACTTCATCTAGATAAACCCTAACCCTAGCTTTAGAAAGGCCACATTTCATAATGATGGCCGACTTCATCTAGATTAACCCTAACCCTAGCTTTAGAAAGGCCACATTTCATAATGATGACCGACTTCATCTAGATAAACCCTAACCCTAGCTTTAGAAAGGCCACATTTCATAATGATGGCCGACTCCATCTTGATAAACCCTAACCCTAGCTTTAGAAAGACCACATTTCATAATGATGGCCGACTTTTGCTAGATAAAGCCTAACCCCAGCTTCAGAAAGGCCACATTACATAATGAAGGCCGACTCCATCTTGATAAACCCTAACCCTAGCTTTAGAAAGACCACATTTCTAGTGATGGCCGACTTCATCTAGATAAACCCTAACCCTAGCTTTAGAAAGACCACATTTCATAATGATGGCCGACTTCATCTAGATAAACCCTAACCCTAGCTTTAGAAAGGCCACATTTCATAATGATGGCCGACTTCATCTAGATAAACCCTAACCCTAGCTTTAGAAAGACCACATTTCATAATGATGGAAGACTACATTTAGATAAACCCTAACCCTAGCTTCAGAAAGACCACATTTCATAATCATGGCCGACTTCATCTAGATAAACCCTAACCCCAGCTTCAGAAAGGCCACATTACATAATGATGGCCGACTCCATCTTGATAAACCCTAACCCTAGCTTTAGAAATACCACATTTCATAATGATGGCCGACTTCATCTAGATAAACCCTAACCCTAGCTTCAGAAAGACCACATTTCATAATGATGGCCGACTTCATCTAGATAAACCCTAACCCTAGCTTCAGAAAGACCACATTTCATAATGATGGCCGACTTCATCTAGATAAACCCTAACCCTAGCTTCAGAAAGACCACATTTCATAATGATGGCCGACTTCATCTAGATAAACCCTAACCCTAGCTTCAGAAAGACCCCATTTCATAATGATGGCCGACTTCATCTAGATAAACCCTAACCTTAGCTTCAGAAAGACCACATTTCATAATGATGGCCGACCTCATCTAGATAAACCCTAACCTAAGCTTTAGAAAGACCACATTTCATAATGATGGCCGACTTCATCTAGATAAACCCTAACCCCAGCTTCAGAAAGACCACATTTCATAATGATGGCCGACTTCATCTAGATAAACCCTAACCCTAGCTTTAGAAAGACCACATTTCATAATGATGGCCGACTTCATCTAGATAAACCCTAACCCTAGCTTTAGAAAGGCCACATTTCATAATGATGACCGACTTCATCTAGATAAACCCTAACCCTAGCTTCAGAAAGACCACATTTCATAATGATGGCCGACTTCATCTAGATAAACCCTAACCCCAGCTTCAGAAAGACCACATTTCATAATGATGGCCGACTTCATCTAGATAAACCCTAACCCTAGCTTTAGAAAGACCACATTTCATAATGATGGCCGACTTCATCTAGATAAACCCTAACCCTAGCTTTAGAAGGGCCACATTTCATAATGATGGCCGACTTCATCTAGATAAACCCTAACCCTAGCTTTAGAAAGACCACATTTCATAATGATGACCGACTTCATCTAGATAAACCCTAACCCTAGCTTTAGAAAGACCACATTTCATAATGGTGGCCGACTTCATCTAGATAAACCCTAACCCTAGCTTCAGAAAGACCACATTTCACACTGATGGCGGCTTTTGCTAGATAAACTTTAACCCTAGCTTCAGAAAGACCACATTTCAAAATGATGACCGACTTCATCAAATGAACCCTAACCCCAGCTTCAGAAAGGCCAAATGTCACATTGATGGCCGACTGAAGCTAGATAAACCCTAACCCTAGCTTCAAAAAGGCAAAATTTCACATTGATGGCGGCTTTTGCTAGATAAAGCCTAACCCTAGCTTCAGAAAGCCCACATTACATAATGATGGCCGACTTTTGCAAGATATACGCTAACCCTAGCTTTAGAAAGGCCACATTACATAATGATGGCCGACTTTTGCTAGATATACCCTAACCCTAGCTTTAGAAAGGCCACATTACATAATGATGGCCGACTCCATCTAGATAAACCCTAACCCTAGCTTTAGAAAGACCACATTTCATAATGATGGCCGACTTCATCTAGATAAACCCTAACCCTAGCTTTAGAAAGACCACATTTCATAATGATGGCCGACTTCATCTAGATAAACCCTAACCCTAGCTTTAGAAAGGCCACATTATAATAATGATGGCCGACTTCATCTAGATAAATCCTAACCCTAGCTTCAGAAAGGCCACATTACATAATGATGGCCGACTCCATCTTGATAAACCCTAACCCTAGCTTTAGAAAGACCACATTTCATAATGATGGACGACTTTTGCTAGATAAACCCTAACCCCAGCTTCAGAAAGGCCACATTACATAATGAAGGCCGACTCCATCTTGATAAACCCTAACCCTAGCTTTAGAAAGACCACATTTCATAATGATGGCCGACTTCATCTAGATAAACCCTAACCATAGCTTCAGAAAGACCACATTTCATAATGATGGCCGACTTCATCTAGATAAACCCTAACCCCAGCTTCAGAAAGACCACATTTCTAGTGATGGCCGACTTCATCTAGATAAACCCTAACCCTAGCTTCAGAAAGACCACATTTCATAATGATGGCCGACTTCATCTAGATAAACCCTAACCCCAGCTTCAGAAAGACCACATTTCATAATGATGGCCGACTTCATCTAGATAAACCCTAACCCTAGCTTTAGAAAGACCACATTTCATAATGATGGCCGACTTCATCTAGATAAACCCTAACCCTAGCTTTAGAAAGGCCACATTTCATGATGATGGCCGACTTCATCTAGATAAACCCTAACCCTAGCTTTAGAAAGACCACATTTCATAATGATGACCGACTTCATCTAGATAAACCCTAACCCTAGCTTTATAAAGACCACATTTCATAATGGTGGCCGACTTCATCTAGATAAACCCTAACCCTAGCTTCAGAAAGACCACATTTCACACTGATGGCGGCTTTTGCTAGATAAACTTTAACCCTAGCTTCAGAAAGACCACATTTCATAATGATGGCCGACTTCATCTAGATAAACCCTAACCCTAGCTTTAGAAAGGCCACATTTCATAATGATGGCCGACTTCATCTAGATAAACCCTAACCCTAGCTTTAGAAAGACCACATTTCATAATGATGACCGACTTCATCTAGATAAACCGTAACCCTAGCTTTAGAAAGACCACATTATAATAATCATGGCCGACTTCATCTAGATAAACCCTAACCCCAGCTTCAGAAAGGCCACATTACATAATGATGGCCGACTCCATCTTGATAAACCCTAACCCTAGCTTTAGAAAGACCACATTTCATAATGATGGCCGACTTTTGCTAGATAAACCCTAACCCCAGCTTCAGAAAGGCCACATTACATAATGAAGGCCGACTCCATCTTGATAAACCCTAACCCTAGCTTTAGTAAGACCACATTTCATAATGATGGCCGACTTCATCTAGATAAACCCTAACCCTAGCTTCAGAAAGACCACATTTCATAATGATGGCCGACTTCATCTAGATAAACCCTAACCCCAGCTTCAGAAAGACCACATTTCTAGTGATGGCCGACTTCATCTAGATAAACCCTAACCCTAGCTTCAGAAAGACCACATTTCATAATGATGGCCGACCTCATCTAGATAAACCCTAACCTAAGCTTTAGAAAGACCACATTTCATAATGATGGCCGACTTCATCTAGATAAACCCTAACCCCAGCTTCAAAAAGACCACATTTCATAATGATGGCCGACTTCATCTAGATAAACCCTAACCCCAGCTTCAGAAAGACCACATTTCATAATGATGGCCGACTTCATCTAGATAAACCCTAACCCTAGCTTTAGAAAGACCACATTTCATAATGATGGCCGACTTCATCTAGATAAACCCTAACCCTAGCTTCAGAAAGACCACATTTCATAATGATGGCCGACTTCATCTAGATAAACCCTAACCCCAGCTTCAGAAAGACCACATTTCTAGTGATGGCCGACTTCATCTAGATAAACCCTAACCCTAGCTTCAGAAAGACCACATTTCATAATGATGGCCGACCTCATCTAGATAAACCCTAACCTAAGATTTAGAAAGACCACATTTCTAGTGATGGCCGACTTCATCTAGATAAACCCTAACCCTAGCTTTAGAAAGACCACATTACATAATGATGGCCGACTTCATCTAGATAAACCCTAACCCTAGCTTCAGAAAGACCACATTTCATAATGATGGCCGACTTTTGCTAGATATACCCTAACCCTAGCTTCAGAAAGGCCACATTAGATAATGATGGCCGACTTCATCTAGATAAACCCTAACCCTAGCGTTAGAAAGACCACATTTCATTATGATGGCCGACTTCATCTAGATAAACCCTAACCCTAGCTTTAGAAAGACCACATTTCATAATGATTGCCCACTTCATCTAAATAAACCCTAACCCCAGCTTCGGAAAGGCCAAATTTCACATTGATGGCGGCTTTTGCTAGATAAAGAATAACCCTAGCTTCAGAAAGACCACATTTCATAATGATGGCCGACTTCATCTAGATAAACCCTAACCCCAGCTTCAGAAAGGCCACATTACATAATGATGGCCGACTCCATCTTGATAAACCCTAACCCTAGCTTTAGAAAGACCACATTTCATAATGATGGCCGACTTCATCTAGATAAACCCTAACCCTAGCTTTAGAAAGGCCACATTTCATAATGATGGCCGACTTCATCTAGATAAACCCTAACCCCAGCTTCAGAAAGGCCACATTACATAATGATGGCCGACTTCATCTAGATAAACCCTAACCCTAGCTTTAGAAAGACCACATTACATAATGATGGCCGACTTCATCTAGATAAACCCTAACCCTAGCTTCAGAAAGACCACATTTCATAATGATGGCCGACTTCATCTAGATAAACCCTAACCCCAGCTTCAGAAAGACCACATTTCTAGTGATAGCCGACTTCATCTAGATAAACCCTAACCCTAGCTTCAGAAAGACCACATTTCATAATGATGGCCGACCTCATCTAGATAAACCCTAACCTAAGCTTTAGAAAGACCACATTTCATAATGATGGCCGACTTCATCTAGATAAACCCTAACCCCAGCTTCAAAAAGACCACATTTCATAATGATGGCCGACTTCATCTAGATAAACCCTAACCCCAGCTTCAGAAAGACCACATTTCATAATGATGGCCGACTTCATCTAGATAAACCCTAACCCTAGCTTTAGAAAGACCACATTTCATAATGATGGCCGACTTCATCTAGATAAACCCTAACCCTAGCTTTAGAAAGGCCACATTTCATAATGATGGCCGACTTCATCTAGATAAACCCTAACCCCAGCTTCAGAAAGGCCACATTACATAATGATGGCCGACTTCATCTAGATAAACCCTAACCCTAGCTTTAGAAAGACCACATTACATAATGATGGCCGACTTCATCTAGATAAACCCTAACCCTAGCTTCAGAAAGACCACATTACATAATGATGGCCGACTCCATCTTGATAAACCCTAACCCTAGCTTTAGAAAGACCACATTTCATAATGATGGCCGACTTTTGCTAGATATACCCTAACCCTAGCTTCAGAAAGGCCACATTAGATAATGATGGCCGACTTCATCTAGATAAACCCTAACCCTAGCGTTAGAAAGACCACATTTCATTATGATGGCCGACTTCATCTAGATAAACCCTAACCCTAGCTTTAGAAAGACCACATTTCATAATGATTGCCCACTTCATCTAAATAAACCCTAACCCCAGCTTCGGAAAGGCCAAATTTCACATTGATGGCGGCTTTTGCTAGATAAAGCCTAACCCTAGCTTCAGAAAGACCACATTTCATAATGATGGTCGACTTCATCTAGATAAACCCTAACCCCAGCTTCAGAAAGGCCACATTACATAATGATGGCCGACTCCATCTTGATAAACCCTAACCCTAGCTTTAGAAAGACCACATTTCATAATGATGGCCGACTTCATCTAGATAAACCCTAACCCTAGCTTCAGAAAGACCACATTTCATAATGATGGCCGACTTCATCTAGATAAACCCTAACCCTAGCTTCAGAAAGACCACATTTCATAATGATGGCCGACTTCATCTAGATAAACCCTAACCTAAGCTTTAGAAAGACCACATTTCATAATGATGGCCGACTTCATCTAGATAAACCCTAACCCTAGATCGGGAAAGACCACATTTCATAATGATGGCCGACTTCATCTAGATAAACCCTAACCTAAGCTTTAGAAAGACCACATTTCATAATGATGGCCGATTTCATCTAGATAAACCCTAACCCTAGCTTTAGAAAGACCACATTTCATAATGATGGCCGACTTCATCTAGATAAACCCTAACCCTAGCTTTAGAAAGACCACATTTCATAATGATGGCCGACTTCATCTAGATAAACCCTAACCCTAGCTTTAGAAAGGCCACATTATAATAATGATGGCCGACTTCATCTAGATAAACCCTAACCCTAGCTTTAGAAAGGCCACATTATAATAATGATGGCCGACTTCATCTAGATAAACCCTAACTCCAGCTTCAGAAAGGCCACATTACATAACGATGGCCGACTCCATCTTGATAAACCCTAACCCTAGCTTTAGAAAGACCACATTTCATAATGATGGCCGACTTTTGCTAGATAAACCCTTACCCCAGCTTCAGAAAGGCCACATTACATAATGAAGGCCGACTCCATCTTGATAAACCCTAACCCTAGCTTTAGAAAGACCACATTTCTAGTGATGGCCTACTTCATCTAGATAAACCCTAACCCTAGCTTCAGAAAGACCACATTTCATAATGATGGCCGACCTCATCTAGATAAACCCTAACCTAAGCTTTAGAAAGACCACATTTCATAATGATGGCCGACTTCATCTAGATAAACCCTAACCCCAGCTTCAAAAAGACCACATTTCATAATGATGGCCGACTTCATCTAGATAAACCCTAACCCCAGCTTCAGAAAGACCACATTTCATAATGATGGCCGACTTCATCTAGATAAACCCTAACCCTAGCTTTAGAAAGACCACATTTCATAATGATGGCCGACTTCATCTAGATAAACCCTAACCCTAGCTTTAGAAAGGCCACATTTCATAATGATGGCCGACTTCATCTAGATAAACCCTAACCCCAGCTTCAGAAAGGCCACATTACATAATGATGGCCGACTTCATCTAGATAAACCCTAACCCTAGCTTTAGAAAGACCACATTACATAATGATGGCCGACTTCATCTAGATAAACCCTAACCCTAGCTTCAGAAAGACCACATTTCATAATGATGGCCGACTTCATCTAGATAAACCCTAACCCCAGCTTCAGAAAGACCACATTTCTAGTGATGGCCGACTTCATCTAGATAAACCCTAACCCTAGCTTCAGAAAGACCACATTTCATAATGATGGCCGACCTCATCTAGATAAACCCTAACCTAAGCTTTAGAAAGACCACATTTCATAATGATGGCCGACTTCATCTAGATAAACCCTAACCCCAGCTTCAAAAAGACCACATTTCATAATGATGGCCGACTTCATCTAGATAAACCCTAACCCCAGCTTCAGAAAGACCACATTTCATAATGATGGCCGACTTCATCTAGATAAACCCTAACCCTAGCTTTAGAAAGACCACATTTCATAATGATGGCCGACTTCATCTAGATAAACCCTAACCCTAGCTTTAGAAAGGCCACATTTCATAATGATGGCCGACTTCATCTAGATAAACCCTAACCCCAGCTTCAGAAAGGCCACATTACATAATGATGGCCGACTTCATCTAGATAAACCCTAACCCTAGCTTTAGAAAGACCACATTACATAATGATGGCCGACTTCATCTAGATAAACCCTAACCCTAGCTTCAGAAAGGCCACATTACATAATGATGGCCGACTCCATCTTGATAAACCCTAACCCTAGCTTTAGAAAGACCACATTTCATAATGATGGCCGACTTTTGCTAGATATACCCTAACCCTAGCTTCAGAAAGGCCACATTAGATAATGATGGCCGACTTCATCTAGATAAACCCTAACCCTAGCGTTAGAAAGACCACATTTCATTATGATGGCCGACTTCATCTAGATAAACCCTAACCCTAGCTTTAGAAAGACCACATTTCATAATGATTGCCCACTTCATCTAAATAAACCCTAACCCCAGCTTCGGAAAGGCCAAATTTCACATTGATGGCGGCTTTTGCTAGATAAAGCCTAACCCTAGCTTCAGAAAGACCACATTTCATAATGATGGCCGACTTCATCTAGATAAACCCTAACCCCAGCTTCAGAAAGGCCACATTACATAATGATGGCCGACTCCATCTTGATAAACCCTAACCCTAGCTTTAGAAAGACCACATTTCATAATGATGGCCGACTTCATCTAGATAAACCCTAACCCTAGCTTCAGAAAGACCACATTTCATAATGATGGCCGACTTCATCTAGATAAACCCTAACCCTAGCTTCAGAAAGACCACATTTCATAATGATGGCCGACTTCATCTAGATAAACCCTAACCTAAGCTTTAGAAAGACCACATTTCATAATGATGGCCGACTTCATCTAGATAAACCCTAACCCTAGATCGGGAAAGACCACATTTCATAATGATGGCCGACTTCATCTAGATAAACCCTAACCTAAGCTTTAGAAAGACCACATTTCATAATGATGGCCGATTTCATCTAGATAAACCCTAACCCTAGCTTTAGAAAGACCACATTTCATAATGATGGCCGACTTCATCTAGATAAACCCTAACCCTAGCTTTAGAAAGACCACATTTCATAATGATGGCCGACTTCATCTAGATAAACCCTAACCCTAGCTTTAGAAAGGCCACATTATAATAATGATGGCCGACTTCATCTAGATAAACCCTAACCCTAGCTTTAGAAAGGCCACATTATAATAATGATGGCCGACTTCATCTAGATAAACCCTAACTCCAGCTTCAGAAAGGCCACATTACATAACGATGGCCGACTCCATCTTGATAAACCCTAACCCTAGCTTTAGAAAGACCACATTTCATAATGATGGCCGACTTTTGCTAGATAAACCCTTACCCCAGCTTCAGAAAGGCCACATTACATAATGAAGGCCGACTCCATCTTGATAAACCCTAACCCTAGCTTTAGAAAGACCACATTTCTAGTGATGGCCTACTTCATCTAGATAAACCCTAACCCTAGCTTTAGAAAGACCACATTTCATAATGATGGCCGACTTCATCTAGATAAACCCTAACCCTAGCTTTAGAAAGGCCACATTTCATAATGATGGCCGACTTCATCTAGATAAATCCTAACCCTAGCTTTAGAAAGGCCACATTATAATAATGATGGCCGACTTCATCTAGATAAACCCTAACCCCAGCTTCAGAAAGGCCACATTACATAATGATGGCCGACTCCATCTTGATAAACCCTAACCCTAGCTTTAGAAAGACCACATTTCATAATGATGGCCGACTTCATTTAGATAAACCCTAACCCTAGCTTCAGAAAGACCACATTTCATAATGATGGCCGACTTCATCTAGATAAACCCTAACCCTAGCTTCAGAAAGACCACATTTCATAATGATGGCCGACTTCATCTAGATAAACCCTAACCTAAGCTTTAGAAAGACCACATTTCATAATGATGGCCGACTTCATCTAGATAAACCCTAACCCTAGCTTCAGAAAGACCCCATTTCATAATGATGGCCGACTTCATCTAGATAAACCCTAACCCTAGCTTCAGAAAGACCACATTTCATAATGATGGCCGACTTCATCTAGATAAACCCTAACCCCAGCTTCAGAAAGACCACATTTCATAATGATGGCCGACTTCATCTAGATAAACCCTAACCCTAGCTTTAGAAAGACCACATTTCATAATGATGGCCGACTTCATCTAGATTAACCCTAACCCTAGCTTTAGAAAGGCCACATTTCATAATGATGGCCGACTTCATCTAGATAAACCCTAACCATAGCTTTAGAAAGGCCACATTTCATAATGATGACCGACTTCATCTTGATAAACCCTAACCCTAGCTTTAGAAAGACCCCATTTCATAATGATGGCCGACTTCATCTAGATAAACCCTAACCCCAGTTTCAGAAAGGCCACATTACATAATGATGGCCGACTCCATCTTGATAAACCCTAACCCTAGCTTTAGAAAGACCACATTTCATAATGATGGCCGACTTCATCTAGATAAACCCTAACCCTAGCTTCAGAAAGACCACATTTCATAATGATGGCCGACTTCATCTAGATAAACCCTAACCCTAGCTTCAGAAAGACCACATTTCATAATGATGGCCGACTTCATCTAGATAAACCCTAACCCTAGCTTTAGAAAGGCCACATTATAATAATGATGGCCGACTTCATCTAGATAAACCCTAACCCCAGCTTCAGAAAGGCCACATTACATAATGATGGCCGACTCCATCTTGATAAACCCTAACCCTAGCTTTAGAAAGACCACATTACATAATGATGGCCGACTCCATCTTGATAAAGCCTAACCCTAGCTTTAGAAAGACCACATTTCATAATGATGGCCGACTTTTGCTAGATAAACCCTAACCCCAGCTTCAGAAAGGCCACATTACATAATGAAGGCCGACTCCATCTTGATAAACCCTAACCCTAGCTTTAGAAAGACCACATTTCATAATGATGGCCGACTTCATCTAGATAAACCCTAACCCTAGCTTCAGAAAGACCACATTTCATAATGATGGCCGACTTCATCTAGATAAACCCTAACCCTAGCTTCAGAAAGACCCCATTTCATAATGATGGCCGACTTCATCTAGATAAACCCTAACCCTAGCTTCAGAAAGACCACATTTCATAATGATGGCCGACTTCATCTAGATAAACCCTAACCCCAGCTTCAGAAAGACCACATTTCATAATGATGGCCGACTTCATCTAGATAAACCCTAACCCTAGCTTTAGAAAGACCACATTTCATAATGATGGCCGACTTCATCTAGATTAACCCTAACCCTAGCTTTAGAAAGGCCACATTTCATAATGATGGCCGACTTCATCTAGATAAACCCTAACCATAGCTTTAGAAAGGCCACATTTCATAATGATGACCGACTTCATCTTGATAAACCCTAACCCTAGCTTTAGAAAGACCCCATTTCATAATGATGGCCGACTTCATCTAGATAAACCCTAACCCCAGTTTCAGAAAGGCCACATTACATAATGATGGCCGACTCCATCTTGATAAACCCTAACCCTAGCTTTAGAAAGACCACATTTCATAATGATGGCCGACTTCATCTAGATAAACCCTAACCCTAGCTTCAGAAAGACCACATTTCATAATGATGGCCGACTTCATCTAGATAAACCCTAACCCTAGCTTCAGAAAGACCACATTTCATAATGATGGCCGACTTCATCTAGATAAACCCTAACCCTAGCTTCAGAAAGGCCACATTACATAATGATGGCCGACTTCATCTAGATAAACCCTAACCCTAGCTTCAGAAAGACCCCATTTCATAATGATGGCCGACTTCATCTAGATAAACCCTAACCCCAGCTTCAGAAAGACCACATTTCTAGTGATGGCCGACTTCATCTAGATAAACCCTAACCCTAGCTTTAGAAAGACCACATTTCATAATGATGGCCGACTTCATCTAGATAAACCCTAACCCTAGCTTTAGAAAGGCCACATTTCATAATGATGGCCGACTTCATCTAGATAAACCCTAACCCCAGCTTCAGAAAGGCCACATTACATAATGATGGCCGACTCCATCTTGATAAACCCTAACCCTAGCTTTAGAAAGACCACATTTCATAATGATGGCCGACTTCATCTAGATAAACCCTAACCCTAGCTTCAGAAAGACCACATTTCATAATGATGGCCGACTTCATCTAGATAAACCCTAACCTAAGCTTTAGAAAGACCACATTTCATAATGATGGCCGACTTCATCTAGATAAACCCTAACCCTAGCTTCAGAAAGTCCACATTTCATAATGATGGCCGACTTCATCTAGATAAAGCCTAACCCTAGCTTCAGAAAGACCACATTTCATAATGATGGCCGACTTCATCTAGATAAACCCTAACCTAAGCTTTAGAAAGACCACATTTCATAATGATGGCCGACTTCATCTAGATAAACCCTAACCCTAGCTTTAGAAAGACCACATTTCATAATGATGGCCGACTTCATCTAGATAAACCCTAACCCTAGCTTTAGAAAGACCACATTTCATAATGATGGCCGACTTCATCTAGATAAACCCTAACCCTAGCTTTAGAAAGGCCACATTATAATAATGATGGCCGACTTCATCTAGATAAACCCTAACCCCAGCTTCAGAAAGGCCACATTACATAATGATGGCCGACTTCATCTAGATAAACCCTAACCCCAGCTTCAGAAAGGCCACATTACATAATGATGGCCGACTCCATCTTGATAAACCCTAACCCTAGCTTTAGAAAGGCCACATTTCATAATGATGGCCGACTTCATCTAGATAAACCCTAACCCTAGCTTCAGAAAGGCCACATTTCATTATGATGACCGACTTCATCTAGATAAACCCTAACCCTAGCTTTAGAAAGACCCCATTTCATAATGATGGCCGACTTCATCTAGATAAACCCTAACCCCAGCTTCAGAAAGGCCACATTACATAATGATGGCCGACTCCATCTTGATAAACCCTAACCCTAGCTTTAGAAAGACCACATTTCATAATGATGGCCGACTTCATCTAGATAAACCCTAACCCTAGCTTCAGAAAGACCACATTTCATAATGATGGCCGACTTCATCTAGATAAACCCTAACCTAAGCTTTAGAAAGACCACATTTCATAATGATGGCCGACTTCATCTAGATAAACCCTAACCCTAGCTTCAGAAAGACCACATTTCATAATGATGGCCGACTTCATCTAGATAAAGCCTAACCCTAGCTTCAGAAAGACCACATTTCATAATGATGGCCGACTTCATCTAGATAAACCCTAACCTAAGCTTTAGAAAGACCACATTTCATAATGATGGCCGACTTCATCTAGATAAACCCTAACCCTAGCTTTAGAAAGACCACATTTCATAATGATGGCCGACTTCATCTAGATAAACCCTAACCCTAGCTTTAGAAAGGCCACATTATAATAATGATGGCCGACTTCATCTAGATAAACCCTAACCCCAGCTTCAGAAAGGCCACATTACATAATGATGGCCGACTTCATCTAGATAAACCCTAACCCCAGCTTCAGAAAGGCCACAATACATTATGATGGCCGACTCCATCTTGATAAACCCTAACCCTAGCTTTAGAAAGACCACATTTGATAATGATGGCCGACTTTTGCTAGATAAACCCTAACCCCAGCTTCAGAAAGGCCACATTACATAATGAAGGCCGACTCCATCTTGATAAACCCTAACCCTAGCTTTAGTAAGACCACATTTCTAGTGATGGCCGACTTCATCTAGATAAACCCTAACCCTAGCTTTAGAAAGACCACATTTCATAATGATGGCCGACTTCATCTAGATAAACCCTAACCCTAGCTTTAGAAAGGCCACATTTCATAATGATGGCCGACTTCATCTAGATAAACCCTAACCCTAGCTTTAGAAAGACCACCTTTCATAATGATGGCCGACTACATTTAGATAAACCCTAACCCTAGCTTCAGAAAGACCACATTTCATAATCATGGCCGACTTCATCTAGATAAACCCTAACCCCAGCTTCAGAAAGGCCACATTACATAATGATGGCCGACTCCATCTTGATAAACCCTAACCCTAGCTTTAGAAAGACCACATTTCATAATGATGGCCGACTTCATTTAGATAAACCCTAACCCTAGCTTCAGAAAGACCACATTTCATAATCATGGCCGACTTCATCTAGATAAACCCTAACCCTAGCTTCAGAAAGACCACATTTCATAATGATGGCCGACTTCATCTAGATAAACCCTAACCCTAGCTTTAGAAAGACCACATTACATAATGATGGCCGACTTCATCTAGATAAACCCTAACCCTAGCTTCAGAAAGGCCACATTACATAATGATGGCCGACTCCATCTTGATAAACCCTAACCCTAGCTTTAGAAAGACCACATTTCATAATGATGGCCGACTTTTGCTAGATATACCCTAACCCTAGCTTCAGAAAGGCCACATTAGATAATGATGGCCGACTTCATCTAGATAAACCCTAACCCTAGCGTTAGAAAGACCACATTTCATTATGATGGCCGACTTCATCTAGATAAACCCTAACCCTAGCTTTAGAAAGACCACATTTCATAATGACGGCCCACTTCATCTAGATAAACCCTAACCCTAGCTTCAGAAAGACCACATTTCATAGTGATGGCCGACTTCATCTAGATAAACCCTAACCCTAGCTTTAGAAAGACCACATTACATAATGATGGCCGACTTCATCTAGATAAACCCTAACCCTAGCTTCAGAAAGGCCACATTACATAATGATGGCCGACTCCATCTTGATAAACCCTAACCCTAGCTTTAGAAAGACCACATTTCATAATGATGGCCGACTTTTGCTAGATATACCCTAACCCTAGCTTCAGAAAGGCCACATTAGATAATGATGGCCGACTTCATCTAGATAAACCCTAACCCTAGCGTTAGAAAGACCACATTTCATTATGATGGCCGACTTCATCTAGATAAACCCTAACCCTAGCTTTAGAAAGACCACATTTCATAATGATTGCCCACTTCATCTAAATAAACCCTAACCCCAGCTTCGGAAAGGCCAAATTTCACATTGATGGCGGCTTTTGCTAGATAAAGCCTAACCCTAGCTTCAGAAAGACCACATTTCATAATGATGGCCGACTTCATCTAGATAAACCCTAACCCCAGCTTCAGAAAGGCCACATTACATAATGATGGCCGACTCCATCTTGATAAACCCTAACCCTAGCTTTAGAAAGACCACATTTCATAATGATGGCCGACTTCATCTAGATAAACCCTAACCCTAGCTTCAGAAAGACCACATTTCATAATGATGGCCGACTTCATCTAGATAAACCCTAACCCTAGCTTTAGAAAGACCACATTTCATAATGATGGCCGACTTCATCTAGATAAACCCTAACCCTAGCTTTAGAAAGACCACATTTCATAATGATGGCCGACTTCATCTAGATAAACCCTAACCCTAGCTTTAGAAAGGCCACATTATAATAATGATGGCCGACTTCATCTAGATAAACCCTAACCCCAGCTTCAGAAAGGCCACATTACATAATGATGGCCGACTTCATCTAGATAAACCCTAACCCTAGCTTCAGAAAGGCCACATTTCATAATGATGACCGACTTCATCTAGATAAACCCTAACCCTAGCTTTAGAAAGACCCCATTTCATAATGATGGCCGACTTCATCTAGATAAACCCTAACCCCAGCTTCAGAAAGGCCACATTACATAATGATGGCCGACTCCATCTTGATAAACCCTAACCCTAGCTTTAGAAAGACCACATTTCATAATGATGGCCGACTTCATCTAGATAAACCTTAACCCTAGCTTCAGAAAGACCACATTTCATAATGATGGCCGACTTCATCTAGATAAACCCTAACCTAAGCTTTAGAAAGACCACATTTCATAATGATGGCCGACTTCATCTAGATAAACCCTAACCCTAGCTTCAGAAAGACCACATTTCATAATGATGGCCGACTTCATCTAGATAAAGCCTAACCCTAGCTTCAGAAAGACCACATTTCATAATGATGGCCGACTTCATCTAGATAAACCCTAACCTAAGCTTTAGAAAGACCACATTTCATAATGATGGCCGACTTCATCTAGATAAACCCTAACCCTAGCTTTAGAAAGACCACATTTCATAATGATGGCCGACTTCATCTAGATAAACCCTAACCCTAGCTTTAGAAAGGCCACATTATAATAATGATGGCCGACTTCATCTAGATAAACCCTAACCCCAGCTTCAGAAAGGCCACATTACATAATGATGGCCGACTTCATCTAGATAAACCCTAACCCCAGCTTCAGAAAGGCCACAATACATAATGATGGCCGACTCCATCTTGATAAACCCTAACCCTAGCTTTAGAAAGACCACATTTCATAATGATGGCCGACTACATTTAGATAAACCCTAACCCTAGCTTCAGAAAGACCACATTTCATAATCATGGCCGACTTCATCTAGATAAACCCTAACCCCAGCTTCAGAAAGGCCACATTACATAATGATGGCCGACTCCATCTTGATAAACCCTAACCCTAGCTTTAGAAAGACCACATTTCATAATGATGGCCGACTTCATTTAGATAAACCCTAACCCTAGCTTCAGAAAGACCACATTTCATAATCATGGCCGACTTCATCTAGATAAACCCTAACCCTAGCTTCAGAAAGACCACATTTCATAATGATGGCCGACTTCATCTAGATAAACCCTAACCCTAGCTTTAGAAAGACCACATTACATAATGATGGCCGACTTCATCTAGATAAACCCTAACCCTAGCTTCAGAAAGGCCACATTACATAATGATGGCCGACTCCATCTTGATAAACCCTAACCCTAGCTTTAGAAAGACCACATTTCATAATGATGGCCGACTTTTGCTAGATATACCCTAACCCTAGCTTCAGAAAGGCCACATTAGATAATGATGGCCGACTTCATCTAGATAAACCCTAACCCTAGCGTTAGAAAGACCACAATTCATTATGATGGCCGACTTCATCTAGATAAACCCTAACCCTAGCTTTAGAAAGACCACATTTCATAATGATTGCCCACTTCATCTAAATAAACCCTAACCCCAGCTTCGGAAAGGCCAAATTTCACATTGATGGCGGCTTTTGCTAGATAAAGCCTAACCCTAGCTTCAGAAAGACCACATTTCATAATGATGGCCGACTTCATCTAGATAAACCCTAACCCCAGCTTCAGAAAGGCCACATTACATAATGATGGCCGACTCCATCTTGATAAACCCTAACCCTAGCTTTAGAAAGACCACATTTCATAATGATGGCCGACTTCATCTAGATAAACCCTAACCCTAGCTTCAGAAAGACCACATTTCATAATGATGGCCGACTTCATCTAGATAAACCCTAACCCTAGCTTCAGAAAGACCACATTTCATAATGATGGCCGACTTCATCTAGATAAACCCTAACCTAAGCTTTAGAAAGACCACATTTCATAATGATGGCCGACTTCATCTAGATAAACCCTAACCCTAGATCGGGAAAGACCACATTTCATAATGATGGCCGACTTCATCTAGATAAACCCTAACCTAAGTTTTAGAAAGACCACATTTCATAATGATGGCCGATTTCATCTAGATAAACCCTAACCCTAGCTTTAGAAAGACCACATTTCATAATGATGGCCGACTTCATCTAGATAAACCCTAACCCTAGCTTTAGAAAGACCACATTTCATAATGATGGCCGACTTCATCTAGATAAACCCTAACCCTAGCTTTAGAAAGGCAACATTATAATAATGATGGCCGACTTCATCTAGATAAACCCTAACCCTAGCTTTAGAAAGGCCACATTATAATAATGATGGCCGACTTCATCTAGATAAACCCTAACTCCAGCTTCAGAAAGGCCACATTACATAACGATGGCCGACTCCATCTTGATAAACCCTAACCCTAGCTTTAGAAAGACCACATTTCATAATGATGGCCGACTTTTGCTAGATAAACCCTTACCCCAGCTTCAGAAAGGCCACATTACATAATGAAGGCCGACTCCATCTTGATAAACCCTAACCCTAGCTTTAGAAAGACCACATTTCTAGTGATGGCCTACTTCATCTAGATAAACCCTAACCCTAGCTTTAGAAAGACCACATTTCATAATGATGGCCGACTTCATCTAGATAAACCCTAACCCTAGCTTTAGAAAGGCCACATTTCATAATGATGGTCGACTTCATCTAGATAAACCCTAACCCTAGCTTTAGAAAGGCCACATTATAATAATGATGGCCGACTTCATCTAGATAAACCCTAACCCCAGCTTCAGAAAGGCCACATTACATAATGATGGCCGACTCCATCTTGATAAACCCTAACCCTAGCTTTAGAAAGACCACATTTCATAATGATGGCCGACTTCATCTAGATAAACCCTAACCCTAGCTTCAGAAAGACCACATTTCATAATGATGGCCGACTTCATCTAGATAAACCCTAACCCTAGCTTCAGAAAGACCACATTTCATAATGATGGCCGACTTCATCTAGATAAACCCTAACCTAAGCTTTAGAAAGACCACATTTCATAATGATGGCCGACTTCATCTAGATAAACCCTAACCCTAGCTTTAGAAAGGCCACATTATAATAATGATGGCCGACTTCATCTAGATAAACCCTAACCCCAGCTTCAGAAAGGCCACATTACATAATGATGGCCGACTCCATCTTGATAAACCCTAACCCTAGCTTTAGAAAGACCACATTACATAATGATGGCCGACTCCATCTTGATAAAGCCTAACCCTAGCTTTAGAAAGACCACATTTCATAATGATGGCCGACTTTTGCTAGATAAACCCTAACCCCAGCTTCAGAAAGGCCACATTACATAATGAAGGCCGACTCCATCTTGATAAACCCTAACCCTAGCTTTAGAAAGACCACATTTCATAATGATGACCGACTTCATCTAGATAAACCCTAACCCTAGCTTTAGAAAGGCCACATTTCATAATGATGACCGACTTCATCTAGATAAACCCTAACCCTAGCTTTAGAAAGACCCCATTTCATAATGATGGCCGACTTCATCTAGATAAACCCTAACCCCAGCTTCAGAAAGGCCACATTACATAATGATGGCCGACTCCATCTTGATAAACCCTAACCCTAGCTTTAGAAAGACCACATTTCATAATGATGGCCGACTTCATCTAGATAAACCCTAACCCTAGCTTCAGAAAGACCACATTTCATAATGATGGCCGACTTCATCTAGATAAACCCTAACCTAAGCTTTAGAAAGACCACATTTCATAATGATGGCCGACTTCATCTAGATAAACCCTAACCCTAGCTTCAGAAAGACCACATTTCATAATGATGGCCGACTTCATCTAGATAAAGCCTAACCCTAGCTTCAGAAAGACCACATTTCATAATGATGGCCGACTTCATCTAGATAAACCCTAACCAAAGCTTTAGAAAGACCACATTTCATAATGATGGCCGACTTCATCTAGATAAACCCTAACCCTAGCTTTAGAAAGACCACATTTCATAATGATGGCCGACTTCATCTAGATAAACCCTAACCCTAGCTTTAGAAAGACCACATTTCATAATGATGGCCGACTTCATCTAGATAAACCCTAACCCTAGCTTTAGAAAGGCCACATTATAATAATGATGGCCGACTTCATCTAGATAAACCCTAACCCCAGCTTCAGAAAGGCCACATTACATAATGATGGCCGACTTCATCTAGATAAACCCTAACCCCAGCTTCAGAAAGGCCACATTACATAATGATGGCCGACTCCATCTTGATAAACCCTAACCCTAGCTTTAGAAAGGCCACATTTCATAATGATGGCCGACTTCATCTAGATAAACCCTAACCCTAGCTTCAGAAAGGACACATTTCATAATGATGACCGACTTCATCTAGATAAACCCTAACCCTAGCTTTAGAAAGACCCCATTATAATAATGATGGCCGACTTCATCTAGATAAACCCTAACCCCAGCTTCAGAAAGGCCACATTACATAATGATGGCCGACTCCATCTTGATAAACCCTAACCCTAGCTTTAGAAAGACCACATTTCATAATGATGGCCGACTTCATCTAGATAAACCCTAACCCTAGCTTCAGAAAGACCACATTTCATAATGATGGCCGACTTCATCTAGATAAACCCTAACCTAAGCTTTAGAAAGACCACATTTCATAATGATGGCCGACTTCATCTAGATAAACCCTAACCCTAGCTTCAGAAAGACCACATTTCATAATGATGGCCGACTTCATCTAGATAAAGCCTAACCCTAGCTTCAGAAAGACCACATTTCATAATGATGGCCGACTTCATCTAGATAAACCCTAACCTAAGCTTTAGAAAGACCACATTTAATAATGATGGCCGACTTCATCTAGATAAACCCTAACCCTAGCTTTAGAAAGACCACATTTCATAATGATGGCCGACTTCATCTAGATAAACCCTAACCCTAGCTTTAGAAAGGCCACATTATAATAATGATGGCCGACTTCATCTAGATAAACCCTAACCCCAGCTTCAGAAAGGCCACATTACATAATGATGGCCGACTTCATCTAGATAAACCCTAACCCCAGCTTCAGAAAGGCCACAATACATAATGATGGCCGACTCCATCTTGATAAACCCTAACCCTAGCTTTAGAAAGACCACATTTGATAATGATGGCCGACTTTTGCTAGATAAACCCTAACCCCAGCTTCAGAAAGGCCACATTACATAATGAAGGCCGACTCCATCTTGATAAACCCTAACCCTAGCTTTAGTAAGACCACATTTCTAGTGATGGCCGACTTCATCTAGATAAACCCTAACCCTAGCTTTAGAAAGACCACATTTCATAATGATGGCCGACTTCATCTAGATAAACCCTAACCCTAGCTTTAGAAAGGCCACATTTCATAATGATGGCCGACTTCATCTAGATAAACCCTAACCCTAGCTTTAGAAAGACCACATTTCATAATGATGGCCGACTACATTTAGATAAACCCTAACCCTAGCTTCAGAAAGACCACATTTCATAATCATGGCCGACTTCATCTAGATAAACCCTAACCCCAGCTTCAGAAAGGCCACATTACATAATGATGGCCGACTCCATCTTGATAAACCCTAACCCTAGCTTTAGAAAGACCACATTTCATAATGATGGCCGACTTCATTTAGATAAACCCTAACCCTAGCTTCAGAAAGACCACATTTCATAATCATGGCCGACTTCATCTAGATAAACCCTAACCCTAGCTTCAGAAAGACCACATTTCATAATGATGGCCGACTTCATCTAGATAAACCCTAACCCTAGCTTTAGAAAGATCACATTTCATAATGATGGCCGACTTTTGCTAGATAAACCCTAACCCCAGCTTCAGAAAGGCCAAATTACATAATGATGGCCGACTCCATCTTGATAAACCCTAACCCTAGCTTTAGAAAGACCACATTTCATAATGATGGCCGACTTCATCTAGATAAACCCTAACCCTAGCTTCAGAAAGACCACATTTCATAATGATGGCCGACTCCATCTTGATAAACCCTAACCCTAGCTTTAGAAAGGCCACATTTCATAATGATGACCGACTTCATCTAGATAAACCCTAACCCTAGCTTTAGAAAGACCCCATTTCATAATGATGGCCGACTCCATCTTGATAAACCCTAACCCTAGCTTTAGAAAGACCACATTTCATAATGATGGCCGACTTTTGCTAGATAAACCCTAACCCCAGCTTCAGAAAGGCCAAATTACATAATGATGGCCGACTTCATCTAGATAAACCCTAACCCTAGCTTTAGAAAGGCCACATTTCATAATGATGACCGACTTCATCTAGATAAACCCTAACCCTAGCTTTAGAAAGACCCCATTTCATAATGATGGCCGACTTCATCTAGATAAACCCTAACCCCAGCTTCAGAAAGGCCACATTACATAATGATGGCCGACTCCATCTTGATAAACCCTAACCCTAGCTTTAGAAAGACCACATTTCATAATGATGGCCGACTTCATCTAGATAAACCCTAACCCCAGCTTCAGAAAGACCACATTTCATAATGATGGCCGACTTCATCTAGATAAACCCTAACCCCAGCTTCAGAAAGGCCACATTACATAATGATGGCCGATTTCATCTAGTAAACCCTAAAACTACCTTTAGAAAGACCACATTACATAATGATGGCCGACTTCATCTAGATAAACCCTAACCCCAGCTTCAGAAAGGCCACATTACATAATGATGGCCGACTCCATCTTGATAAACCCTAACCCTAGCTTTAGAAAGACCACATTTCATAATGATGGCCGACTATTGCTAGATATGCCCTAACCCTAGCTTCAGAAAGGCCACATTACATAATGATGGCCGACTTCATCTAGATAAACCCTAACCCTAGCGTTAGAAAGACCACATTTCATTATGATGGCCGACTTCATCTAGATAAACCGTAACCCTAGCTTTAGAAAGACCACATTTCATAATGATGGCCGACTTCATCTAAATAAACCCTAACCCCAGCTTCAGAAAGGCCAAATTTCACATTGATGGCGGCATTTGCTAGATAAAGCCAAAACCTAGCTTCAGAAAGACCACATTTCATAATGATGGCCGACTTCATCTAGATAAACCCTAACCCCAGCTTCAGAAAGGCCACATTACATAATGATGGCCGACTCCATCTTGATAAACCCTAACCCTAGCTTTAGAAAGACCACATTTCATAATGATGGCCGACTTTTGCTAGATAAACCCTAACCCTAGCTTCAGAAAGACCACATTTCATAATGATGGCCGACTTCATCTAGATAAACCCTTACCCTAGCTTCAGAAAGACCACATTTCATAATGATGGCCGACTTCATCTAGATAAACCCTAACCTAAGCTTTAGAAAGACCACATTTCATAATGATGGCCGACTTCATCTAGATAAACCCTAACCCTAGCTTCAGAAAGGCCACATTACATAATGAAGGCCGACTCAATCTTGATAAACCTTAACCCTAGCTTTAGAAAGACCACATTTCATAATGATGGCCGACTTCATCTAGATAAACCCTAACCCTAGCTTCAGAAAGACCACATTTCATAATGATGGCCGACTTCATCTAGATAAACCCTAACCTAAGCTTTAGAAAGACCACATTTCATAATGATGGCCGACTTCATCTAGATAAACCCTAACCCTAGCTTCAGAAAGGCCACATTACATAATGAAGGCCGACTCCATCTTGATCAACCTTAACCCTAGCTTTAGAAAGACCACATTTCATAATGATGGCCGACTTCATCTAGATAAACCCTAATCCCAGCTTCAGAAAGACCACATTTCATAATGATGGCCGACTTCATCTTGATAAACCCTAACCCTAGCTTCAGAAAGGCCACATTACATAATGAAGGCCGACTCCATCTTGATCAACCTTAACCCTAGCTTTAGAAAGACCACATTTCATAATGATGGCTGACTTCATCTAGATAAACCCTAACCCCAGCTTCAGAAAGGCCACATTACATAATGATCGCCGACTCCATCTTGATAAACCCTAACCCTAGCTTTAGAAAGACCACATTACATAATGATGGCCGACTCCATCTTGATAAACCCTAACCCTAGCTTTAGAAAGACCACATTTCATAATGATGGCCGACTTTTGCTAGATAAACCCTAACCCCAGCTTCAGAAAGGCCACATTACATAATGAAGGCCGACTCCATCTTGATAAACCTTAACCCTAGCTTTAGAAAGACCACATTTCATAATGATGGCCGACTTCATCTACATAAACCCTAACCCTAGCTTCAGAAAGACAACATTTCATAATGATGGCCGACTTCATCTAGATAAACCCTAATCCCAGCTTCAGAAAGACCACATTTCATAATGATGGCCGACTTCATCTAGATAAACCCTAACCCTAGCTTTAGAAAGACCACATTTCATAATGATGGCCGACTTCATCTAGATTAAACCTAACCCTAGCTTTAGAAAGGCCACATTTCATAATGATGGCCGACTTCATCTATATAAACCCTAACCCTAGCTTTAGAAAGGCCACATTTCATAATGATGACCGACTCCATCTTGATAAACCCTAACCCTAGCTTAAGAAAGACCCCATTTCATAATGAAGGCCGACTACATCTAGATAAACCCTAACCCCAGCTTCAGAAAGGCCACATTACATAATGATGGCCGACTCCATCTTGATAAACCTTAACCCTAGCTTTAGAAAGACTACATTTCATAATGATGGCCGACTTCATCTAGATAAACCCTAACCCTAGCTTCAGAAAGACCACATTTCATAATGATGGCCGACTCCATCTTGATAAACCCTAACCCTAGCTTTAGAAAGGCCACATTTCATAATGATGACCGACTTCATCTAGATAAACCCTAACCCTAGCTTTAGAAAGACCCCATTTCATAATGATGGCCGACTCCATCTTGATAAACCCTAACCCTAGCTTTAGAAAGACCACATTTCATAATGATGGCCGACTTTTGCTAGATAAACCCTAACCCCAGCTTCAGAAAGGCTAAATTACATAATGATGGCCGACTCCATCTTGATAAACCCTAACCCTAGCTTTAGAAAGACCACATTTCATAATGATGGCCGACTTCATCTAGATAAACCCTAACCCTAGCTTCAGAAAGACCACATTTCATAATGATGGCCGACTTCATCTAGATAAACCCTAACCCCAGCTTCAGAAAGGCCACATTACATAATGATGGCCGATTTCATCTAGTAAACCCTAAAACTACCTTTAGAAAGACCACATTACATAATGATGGCCGACTTCATCTAGATAAACCCTAACCCCAGCTTCAGAAAGGCCACATTACATAATGATGGCCGACTCCATCTTGATAAACCCTAACCCTAGCTTTAGAAAGACCACATTTCATAATGATGGCCGACTTTTGCTAGATATACCCTAACCCTAGCTTCAGAAAGGCCACATTACATAATGATGGCCGACTTCATCTAGATAAACCCTAACCCTAGCGTTAGAAAGACCATATTTCATAATGATGGCCGACTTCATCTAGATAAACCGTAACCCTAGCTTTAGAAAGACCACATTTCATAATGATGGACGACTTCATCTAAATAAACCCTAACCCTAGCTTCAGAAAGGCCAAATTTCACATTGATGGCGGCTTTTGTTAGATAAAGCCAAAACCTAGCTTCAGAAAGACCACATTTCATAATGATGGCCGACTTCATCTAGATAAACCCTAACCCCAGCTTCAGAAAGGCCACATTACATAATGATGGCCGACTCCATCTTGATAAACCCTAACCCTAGCTTTAGAAAGACCACATTTCATAATGATGGCCGACTTCATCTGAATAAAGCCTAACCCTAGCTTCAGAAACACCACATTTCATAATGATGGCCGACTTCATCTAGATAAACCCTAACCCTAGCTTCAGAAAGACCACATTTCATAATGATGGCCGACTTCATCTAGATAAACCCTAACCTAAGCTTTAGAAAGACCACATTTCATAATGATGGCCGACTTCATCTAGATAAACCCTAACCCTAGCTCGGGAAAGACCACATTTCATAATGATGGCCGACTTCATCTAGATAAAGCCTAACCCTAGCTTCAGAAAGACCACATTTCATAATGATGGCCGACTTCATCTAGATAAACCCTAACCTAAGCTTTAGAAAGACCACATTTCATAATGATGGCCGACTTCATCTAGATAAACCCTAACCCTAGCTTTAGAAAGACCACATTTCATAATGATGGCCGACTTCATCGAGATAAACCCAAACCCTAGCTTTAGAAAGACCACATTTTATAATGATGGCCGACTTCATCTAGATAAACCCTAACCCTAGCTTTAGAAAGGCCACATTATAATAATGATGGCCGACTTCATCTAGATAAACCCTAACCCCAGCTTCAGAAAGGCCACATTACATAATGATGGCCGACTCCATCTTGATAAACCCTAACCCTAGCTTAAGAAAGACCACATTTCATAATGATGGCCGACTTCATCTAGATAAACCCTAACCCCAGCTTCAGAAAGGCCACATTACATAATGAAGGCCGACTCCATCTTGATAAACCCTAACCCTAGCTTTAGAAAGACCACATTTCATAATGATGGCCGACTTCATCTAGATAAACCCTAACCCTAGCTTCAGAAATACCACATTTCATAATGATGGCCGACTTCATCTAGATAAACCCTAACCCCAGCTTCAGAAAGACCACATTTCTAGTGATGGCCGACTTCATCTAGATAAACCCTAACCCTAGCTTTAGAAAGACCACATTTCATAATGATGGCCGACTTCATCTAGATAAACCCTAACCCTAGCTTTAGAAAGGCCACATTTCATAATGATGGCCGACTTCATCTAGATAAACCCTAAACCTAGCTTTAGAAAGGCCACATTTCATAATGATGACCGACTTCATCTAGATAAACCCTAACCCTAGCTTTAGAAAGACCACATTACATAATGATGGCCGACTTTTGCAAGATATACGCTAACCCTAGCTTTAGAAAGGCCACATTACATAATGATGGCCGACTTCATCTAGATAAACCCTAACCCTAGCTTTAGAAAGGCCACATTTCATTATGATGACCGACTTCATCTAGATAAACCCTAACCCTAGCTTTAGAAAGACCACATTACATAATGATGGCCGACTTTTGCAAGATATACCCTAACCCTAGCTTCAGAAAGCCCACATTACATAATGATGGCCGATTTTTGCAAGATATACGCTAACCCTAGCTTTAGAAAGGCCACATTACATAATGATGGCCGACTTTTGCTAGATATACCCTAACCCTAGCTTTAGAAAGGCCACATTACATAATGATGGCCGACTCCATCTAGATAAACCCTAACCCTAGCTTTAGAAAGACCACATTTCATAATGATGGCCGACTTCATCTACATAAACCCTAACCCTAGCTTTAGAAAGACCACATTTCATAATGATGGCCGACTTCATCTAGATAAACCCTAACCCTAGCTTTAGAAAGGCCACATTATAATAATGATGGCCGACTTCATCTAGATAAACCCTAACCCCAGCTTCAGAAAGGCCACATTACATAATGATGGCGGACTCCATCTTGATAAACCCTAACCCTAGCTTTAGAAAGACCACATTTCATAATGATGGCCGACTTTTGCTAGATAAACCCTAACCCCAGCTTCAGAAAGGCCACATTACATAATGAAGGCCGACTCCATCTTGATAAACCCTAACCCTAGCTTTAGAAAGACCACATTTCATAATGATGGCCGACTTCATCTAGATAAACCCTAACCCTAGCTTCAGAAAGACCACATTTCATAATGATGGCCGACTTCATCTAGATAAAAACTAACCCCAGCTTCAGAAAGACCACATTTCTAGTGATGGCCGACTTCATCTAGATAAACCCTAACCCTAGCTTTAGAAAGACCACATTTCATAATGATGGCCGACTTCATCTAGATAAACCCTAACCCTAGCTTTAGAAAGGCCACATTTCATAATGATGGCCGACTTCATCTAGATAAACCCTAAACCTAGCTTTAGAAAGGCCACATTTCATAATGATGACCGACTTCATCTAGATAAACCCTAACCCTAGCTTTAGAAAGACCACATTACATAATGATGGCCGACTTTTGCAAGATATACGCTAACCCTAGCTTTAGAAAGGCCACATTACATAATGATGGCCGACTTCATCTAGATAAACCCTAACCCTAGCTTTAGAAAGGCCACATTTCATAATGATGGCCGACTTCATCTAGATAAACCCTAAACCTAGCTTTAGAAAGGCCACATTTCATAATGATGACCGACTTCATCTAGATAAACCCTAACCCTAGCTTTAGAAAGACCACATTACATAATGATGGCCGACTTTTGCAAGATATACGCTAACCCTAGCTTTAGAAAGGCCACATTACATAATGATGGCCGACTTCATCTAGATAAACCCTAACCCTAGCTTTAGAAAGGCCACATTTCATAATGATGACCGACTTCATCTAGATAAACCCTAACCCTAGCTTTAGAAAGACCACATTACATAATGATGGCCGACTTTTGCAAGATATACCCTAACCCTAGCTTCAGAAAGCCCACATTACATAATGATGGCCGATTTTTGCAAGATATACCCTAACCCTAGCTTTAGAAAGGCCACATTACATAATGATGGCCGACTTTTGCTAGATATACCCTAACCCTAGCTTTAGAAAGGCCACATTACATAATGATGGCCGACTCCATCTAGATAAACCCTAACCCTAGCTTTAGAAAGACCACATTTCATAATGATGGCCGACTTCATCTACATAAACCCTAACCCTAGCTTTAGAAAGACCACATTTCATAATCATGGCCGACTTCATCTAGATAAACCCTAACCTTAGCTTTAGAAAGGCCACATTATAATAATGATGGCCGACTTCATCTAGATAAACCCTAACCCCAGCTTCAGAAAGGCCACATTACATAATGATGGCGGACTCCATCTTGATAAACCCTAACCCTAGCTTTAGAAAGACCACATTTCATAATGATGGCCGACTTTTGCTAGATAAACTCTAACCCCAGCTTCAGAAAGGCCACATTACATAATGAAGGCCGACTCCATCTTGATAAACCCTAACCCTAGCTTTAGAAAGACCACATTTCATAATGATGGCCGACTTCATGTAGATAAACCCTAACCCTAGCTTCAGAAAGACCACATTTCATAATGATGGCCGACTTCATCTAGATAAAAACTAACCCCAGCTTCAGAAAGACCACATTTCTAGTGATGGCCGACTTCATCTAGATAAACCCTAACCCTAGCTTTAGAAAGACCACATTTCATAATGATGGCCGACTTCATCTAGATAAACCCTAACCCTAGCTTTAGAAAGGCCACATTTCATAATGATGACCGACTACATCTAGATAAACCCTAACCCTAGCTTTAGAAAGACCCCATTTCATAATGATGGCCGACTCCATCTTGATAAACCCTAACCCTAGCATTAGAAAGGCCACATTTCATAATGATGGCCGACTTTTGCTAGATAAACCCTAACCCCAGCTTCAGAAAGGCCAAATTACATAATGATGGCCGACTCCATCTTGATAAACCCTAACCCTAGCTTTAGAAAGACCACATTTCATAATGATGGCCGACTTCATCTAGATAAACCCTAACCCTAGCTTCAGAAAGACCACATTTCATAATGATGGCCGACTTCATCTAGATAAACCCTAACCCCAGCTTCAGAAAGGCCACATTACATAATGATGGCCGATTTCATCTAGTAAACCCTAAAACTACCTTTAGAAAGACCACATTACATAATGATGGCCGACTTCATCTAGATAAACCCTAACCCCAGCTTCAGAAAGGCCACATTACATAATGATGGCCGACTCCATCTTGATAAACCCTAACCCTAGCTTTAGAAAGACCACATTTCATAATGATGGCCGACTTTTGCTAGATATACCCTAACCCTAGCTTCAGAAAGGCCACATTACATAATGATGGCCGACTTCATCTAGATAAACCCTAACCCTAGCGTAAGAAAGACCACATTTCATTATGATGGCCGACTTCATCTAGATAAACCCTAACCCTAGCTTTAGAAAGACCACATTTCATAATGATGGCCGACTTCATCTAAATAAACCCTAACCCCAGCTTCGGAAAGGCCAAATTTCAAATTGATGGCGGCTTTTGCTAGATAAAGCCTAACCCTAGCTTCAGAAAGACCACATTTCATAATGATGGCCGACTTCATCTAGATAAACCCTAATCCCAGCTTCAGAAAGACCACATTTCATAATGATGGCCGACTTCATCTAGATAAACCCTAACCCTAGCTTTAGAATGACCACATTTCATAATGATGGCCGACTTCATCTAGATTAACCCTAACCCTAGCTTTAGAAAGGCCACATTTCATAATGATGGCCGACTTCATCTATATAAACCCTAACCCTAGCTTTAGAAAGGCCACATTTCATAATGATGACCGACTTCATCTTGATAAACCCTAACCCTAGCTTCAGAAAGACCACATTTCATAATGATGACCGACTCCATCTTGATAAACCCTAACCCTAGCTTTAGAAAGACCACATTTCATAATGATGGCCGACTTCATCTAGATAAACCCTAACCCCAGCTTCAGAAAGACCACATTTCATAATGATGACCGACTCCATCTTGATAAACCCTAACCCTAGCTTTAGAAAGACCACATTTCATAATGATGACCGACTCCATCTTGATAAACCCTAACCCTAGCTTTAGAATGACCACATTTCATAATGATGGCCGACTTCATCTAGATAAACCCTAACCCTAGCTTTAGAAAGACCACATTTCATAATGATGGCCGACTCCATCTTGATAAACCCTAACCCTAGCTTTAGAAAGGCCACATTTCATAATGATGACCGACTTCATCTAGATAAACCCTAACCCTAGCTTCAGAAAGACCACATTTCATAATGATGGCCGACTTCATCTAGATAAACCCTAACCCCAGCTTCAGAAAGGCCACATTACATAATGATGGCCGATTTCATCTAGTAAACCCTAAAACTACCTTTAGAAAGACCACATTACATAATGATGGCCGACTTCATCTAGATAAACCCTAACCCCAGCTTCAGAAAGGCCACATTACATAATGATGGCCGACTCCATCTTGATAAACCCTAACCCTAGCTTTAGAAAGACCACATTTCATAATGATGGCCGACTTTTGCTAGATATACCCTAACCCTAGCTTCAGAAAGGCCACATTACATAATGATGGCCGACTTCATCTAGATAAACCCTAACCCTAGCGGTAGAAAGACCACATTTCATTATGATGGCCGACTTCATCTAGATAAACCATAACCCTAGCTTTAGAAAGACCACATTTCATAATGATGGCCGACTTCATCTAAATAAACCCTAACCCCAGCTTTAGAAAGACCACATTTCACACTGATGGCGGCTTTTGCTAGATAAAGCCAAAACCTAGCTTCAGAAAGACCACATTTCATAATGATGGTCGACTTCATCTAGATAAACCCTAACCCCAGCTTCAGAAAGGCCACATTACATAATGATGGCCGACTCCATCTTGATAAACCCTAACCCTAGCTTTAGAAAGACCACATTTCATAATGATGGCCGACTTCATCTAGATAAACCCTAACCCTAGCTTCAGAAAGACCACATTTCATAATGATGGCCGACTTCATCTAGATAAACCCTAACCCTAGCTTCAGAAAGACCACATTTCATAATGATGGCCGACTTCATCTAGATAAACCCTAACCTAAGCTTTAGAAAGACCACATTTCATAATGATGGTCGACTTCATCTAGATAAACCCTAACCCTAGCTCGGGAAAGACCACATTTCATAATGATGGCCGACTTCATCTAGATAAAGCCTAACCCTAGCTTCAGAAAGACCACATTTCATAATGATGGCCGACTTCATCTAGATAAACCCTAACCTAAGCTTTAGAAAGACCACATTTCATAATGATGGCCGACTTCATCTAGATAAACCCTAACCCTAGCTTTAGAAAGACCACATTTCATAATGATGGCCGACTTCATCGAGATAAACCCAAACCCTAGCTTTAGAAAGACCACATTTCATAATGATGGCCGACTTCATCTAGATAAACCCTAACCCCAGCTTTAGAAAGGCCACATTATAATAATGATGGCCGACTTCATCTAGATAAACCCTAACCCCAGCTTCAGAAAGGCCACATTACATAATGATGGCCGACTCCATCTTGATAAACCCTAACCCTAGCTTTAGAAAGACCACATTTCATAATGATGGCCGACTTTTGCTAGATAAACCCTAACCCCAGCTTCAGAAAGGCCACATTACATAATGAAGGCCGACTCCATCTTGATAAACCCTAACCCTAGCTTTAGAAAGACCACATTTCATAATGATAGCCGACTTCATCTAGATAAACCCTAACCCTAGCTTCAGAAAGACCACATTTCATAATGATGGCCGACTTCATCTAGATAAACCCTAACCCCAGCTTCAGAAAGACCACATTTCTAGTGATGGCCGACTTCATCTAGATAAACCCTAACCCTAGCTTTAGAAAGACCACATTTCAAAATGATGGCCGACTTCATCTAGATAAACCCTAACCCTAGCTTTAGAAAGGCCACATTTCATAATGATGACCGACTTCATCTAGATAAACCCTAACCCTAGCTTTAGAAAGACCCCATTTCATAATGATGGCCGACTTCATCTAGATAAACCCTAACCCCAGCTTCAGAAAGGCCTCATTACATAATGATGGCCGACTCCATCTTGATAAACCCTAACCCTAGCTTTAGAAAGACCACATTTCATAATGATGGCCGACTTCATCTAGATAAACCCTAACCCTAGCTTCAGAAAGACCACATTTCATAATGATGGCCGACTTCATCTAGATAAACCCTAACCCTAGCTTCAGAAAGACCACATTTCATAATGATGGCCGACTTCATCTAGATAAACCCTAACCTAAGCTTTAGAAAGACCACATTTCATAATGATGGCCGACTTCATTTAGATAAACCCTAACCCTAGCTTCAGAAAGGCCACATTACATAATGAAGGCCGACTTCATCTTGATAAACCTTAACCCTAGCTTTAGAAAGACCACATTTCATAATGATGGCCGACTTCATCTAGATAAACCCTAACCCTAGCTTCAGAAAGACCACATTTCATAATGATGTCCGACTTCATCTAGATAAACCCTAATCCCAGCTTCAGAAAGACCACATTTCATAATGATGGCCGACTTCATCTAGATAAAGCCTAACCCTAGCTTCAGAAAGACCACATTTCATAATGATGGCCGACTTCATCTAGATAAACCCTAACCTAAGCTTTAGAAAGACCACATTTCATAATGATGGCCGACTTCATCTAGATAAACCCTAACCCTAGCTTTAGAAAGACCACATTCCATAATGATGGCCGACTTCATCGAGATAAACCCAAACCCTAGCTTTAGAAAGACCACATTTCATAATGATGGCCGACTTCATCTAGATAAACCCTAACCCCAGCTTTAGAAAGGCCACATTATAATAATGATGGCCGACTTCATCTAGATAAACCCTAACCCCAGCTTCAGAAAGGCCACATTACATAATGATGGCCGACTCCATCTTGATAAACCCTAACCCTAGCTTTAGAAAGACCACATTTCATAATGATGGCCGACTTTTGCTAGATAAACCCTAACCCCAGCTTCAGAAAGGCCACATTACATAATGAAGGCCGACTCCATCTTGATAAACCCTAACCCTAGCTTTAGAAAGACCACATTTCATAATGATGGCCGACTTCATCTAGATAAACCCTAACCCTAGCTTCAGAAAGACCACATTTCATAATGATGGCCGACTTCATCTAGATAAACCCTAACCCCAGCTTCAGAAAGACCACATTTCTAGTGATGGCCGACTTCATCTAGATAAACCCTAACCCTAGCTTTAGAAAGACCACATTTCATAATGATGGCCGACTTCATCTAGATAAACCCTAACCCTAGCTTTAGAAAGGCCACATTTCATAATGATGGCCGACTTCATCTAGATAAACCCAAACCCTAGCTTTAGAAAGGCCACATTTCATAATGATGACCGACTTCATCTAGATAAACCCTAACCCTAGCTTTAGAAAGACCCCATTTCATAATGATGGCCGACTTCATCTAGATAAACCCTAACCCCAGCTTCAGAAAGGCCACATTACATAATGATGGCCGACTCCATCTTGATAAACCCTAACCCTAGCTTTAGAAAGACCACATTTCATAATGATGGCCGACCTTATCTAGATAAACCCTAACCCTAGCTTCAGAAAGACCACATTTCATAATGATGGCCGACTTCATCTAGATAAACCCTAACCCTAGCTTCAGAAAGACCACATTTCATAATGATGGCCGACTTCATCTAGATAAACCCTAACCTAAGCTTTAGAAAGACCACATTTCATAATGATGGCCGACTTCATCTAGATAAACCCTAACCCTAGCTTCAGAAAGGCCACATTACATAATGAAGGCCGACTCCATCTTGATAAACCTTAACCCTAGCTTTAGAAAGACCACATTTCATAATGATGGCCGACTTCATCTAGATAAACCCTAACCCTAGCTTCAGAAAGACCACATTTCATAATGATGGCCGACTTCATCTAGATAAACCCTAATCCCAGCTTCAGAAAGACCACATTTCATAATGATGGCCGACTTCATCTAGATAAACCCTAACCCCAGCTTCAGGAAGGCCACATTACATAATTATCGCCGACTCCATCTTGATAAACCCTAACCCTAGCTTTAGAAAGACCACATTTCATAATGATGGCCGACTTTTGCTAGATAAACCCTAACCCCAGCTTCAGAAAGGCCACATTACATAATGAAGGCCGACTCCATCTTGATAAACCCTAACCCTAGCTTTAGAAAGACCACATTTCATAATGATGGCCGACTTCATCTAGATAAACCCTAACCCTAGCTTCAGAAAGACCACATTTCATAATGATGGCCGACTTCATCTAGATAAACCCTAACCCCAGCTTCAGAAAGACCACATTTCTAGTGATGGCCGACTTCATCTAGATAAACCCTAACCCTAGCTTTAGAAAGACCACAGTTCATAATGATGGCCGACTTCATCTAGATAAACCCTAACCCTAGCTTTAGAAAGGCCACATTTCATAATGATGGCCGACTTCATCTAGATAAACCCTAACCCTAGCTTTAGAAAGGCCACATTTCATAATGATGACCGACTTCATCTAGATAAACCCTAACCCTAGCTTTAGAAAGACCACATTTCATAATGATGGCCGACTTCATCTAGATAAACCCTAACCCTAGCTTCAGAAAGACCACATTTCATAATGATGGCCGACTTCATCTAGATAAACCCTAACCCTAGCTTCAGAAAGACCACATTTCATAATGATGGCCGACTTCATCTAGATAAACCCTAACCCTAGCTTCAGAAAGACCACATTTCATAATGATGGCCGACTTCATCTAGATAAACCCTAACCTAAGCTTTAGAAAGACCACATTTCATAATGATGGCCGACTTCATCTAGATAAACCCTAACCCTAGCTTCAGAAAGGCCACATTACATAATGAAGGCCGACTTCATCTTGATAAACCTTAACCCTAGCTTTAGAAAGACCACATTTCATAATGATGGCCGACTTCATCTAGATAAACCCTAACCCTAGCTTCAGAAAGACCACATTTCATAATGATGGCCGACTTCATCTAGATAAACCCTAATCCCAGCTTCAGAAAGACCACATTTCATAATGATGGCCGACTTCATCTAGATAAAGCCTAACCCTAGCTTCAGAAAGACCACATTTCATAATGATGGCCGACTTCATCTAGATAAACCCTAACCCTAGCTTTAGAAAGACCACATTTCATAATGATGGCCGACTTCATCTAGATAAACCCTAACCCTAGCTTTAGAAAGACCACATTTCATAATGATGGCCGACTTCATCGAGATAAACCCAAACCCTAGCTTTAGAAAGACCACATTTCATAATGATGGCCGACTTCATCTAGATAAACCCTAACCCCAGCTTTAGAAAGGCCACATTATAATAATGATGGCCGACTTCATCTAGATAAACCCTAACCCCAGCTTCAGAAAGGCCACATTACATAATGATGGCCGACTCCATCTTGATAAACCCTAACCCTAGCTTTAGAAAGACCACATTTCATAATGATGGCCGACTTTTGCTAGATAAACCCTAACCCCAGCTTCAGAAAGGCCACATTACATAATGAAGGCCGACTCCATCTTGATAAACCCTAACCCTAGCTTTAGAAAGACCACATTTCATAATGATGGCCGACTTCATCTAGATAAACCCTAACCCTAGCTTCAGAAAGACCACATTTCATAATGATGGCCGACTTCATCTAGATAAACCCTAACCCCAGCTTCAGAAAGACCACATTTCTAGTGATGGCCGACTTCATCTAGATAAACCCTAACCCTAGCTTTAGAAAGACCACATTTCATAATGATGGCCGACTTCATCTAGATAAACCCTAACCCTAGCTTTAGAAAGGCCACATTTCATAATGATGGCCGACTTCATCTAGATAAACCCTAACCCTAGCTTTAGAAAGGCCACATTTCATAATGATGACCGACTTCATCTAGATAAACCCTAACCCTAGCTTTAGAAAGACCCCATTTCATAATGATGGCCGACTTCATCTAGATAAACCCTAACCCAAGCTTCAGAAAGGCCACATTACATAATGATGGCCGACTCCATCTTGATAAACCCTAACCCTAGCTTTAGAAAGACCACATTTCATAATGATGGCCGACTTCATCTAGATAAACCCTAACCCTAGCTTCAGAAAGACCACATTTCATAATGATGGCCGACTTCATCTAGATAAACCCTAACCCTAGCTTCAGAAAGACCACATTTCATAATGATGGCCGACTTCATCTAGATAAACCCTAACCTAAGCTTTAGAAAGACCACATTTCATAATGATGGCCGACTTCATCTAGATAAACCCTAACCCTAGCTTCAGAAAGGCCACATTACATAATGAAGGCCGACTCCATCTTGATAAACCTTAACCCTAGCTTTAGAAAGACCACATTTCATAATGATGGCCGACTTCATCTAGATAAACCCTAACCCTAGCTTCAGAAAGACCACATTTCATAATGATGGCCGACTTCATCTAGATAAACCCTAATCCCAGCTTCAGAAAGACCACATTTCATAATGATGGCCGACTTCATCTAGATAAACCCTAACCCCAGCTTCAGGAAGGCCACATTACATAATTATCGCCGACTCCATCTTGATAAACCCTAACCCTAGCTTTAGAAAGACCACATTTCATAATGATGGCCGACTTTTGCTAGATAAACCCTAACCCTAGCTTCAGAAAGACCACATTTCATAATGATGGCCGACTTCATCTAGATAAACCCTAACCCCAGCTTCAGAAAGACCACATTTCTAGTGATGGCCGACTTCATCTAGATAAACCCTAACCCTAGCTTTAGAAAGACCACAGTTCATAATGATGGCCGACTTCATCTAGATAAACCCTAACCCTAGCTTTAGAAAGGCCACATTTCATAATGATGGCCGACTTCATCTAGATAAACCCTAACCCTAGCTTTAGAAAGGCCACATTTCATAATGATGACCGACTTCATCTAGATAAACCCTAACCCTAGCTTTAGAAAGACCACATTTTATAATGATGGCCGACTTCATCTAGATAAACCCTAACCCTAGCTTCAGAAAGACCACATTTCATAATGATGGCCGACTTCATCTAGATAAACCCTAATCCCAGCTTCAGAAAGACCACATTTCATAATGATGGCCGACTTCATCTAGATAAACCCTAACCCCAGCTTCAGAAAGGCCACATTACATAATGATCGCCGACTCCATCTTGATAAACCCTAACCCTAGCTTAAGAAAGACCACATTACATAATGATGGCCGACTCCATCTTGATAAACCCTAACCCTAGCTTTAGAAAGACCACATTTCATAATGATGGCCGACTTTTGCTAGATAAACCCTAACCCCAGCTTCAGAAAGGCCACATTACATATTGAAGGCCGACTCCATCTTGATAAACCTTAACCCTAGCTTTAGAAAGACCACATTTCATAATGATGGCCGACTTCATCTAGATAAACCCTAACCCTAGCTTCAGAAAGACCACATTTCATAATGATGGCCGACTTCATCTAGATAAACCCTAACCCTAGCTTTAGAAAGACCACATTTCATAATGATGGCCGACTTCATCTAGATTAACCCTAACCCTAGCTTTAGAAAGGCCACATTTCATAATGATGGCCGACTTCATCTAGATAAACCCTAACCCCAGCTTCAGAAAGGCCACATTACATAATGATGACCGACTCCATCTTGATAAACCCTAACCCTAGCTTTAGAAAGACCCCATTTCATAATGATGGCCGACTACATCTAGATAAACCCTAACCCCAGCTTCAGAAAGACCACATTACATAATGATGGCCGACTCCATCTTGATAAACCCTAACCCTACCTTTAGAAAGACTACATTTCATAATGATGGCCGACTTCATCTAGATAAACACTAACCCTAGCTTCAGAAAGACCACATTTCATAATGATGGCCGACTTTATCTAGATAAACCCTAACCCTAGCTTCAGAAAGACCACATTTCATAATGATGGCCGACTTCATCTAGATAAACCCTAACCCTAGCTTCAGAAAGACCACATTTCATAATGATGGCCGACTTCATCTAGATAAACCCTAACCCTAGCTTCAGAAAGACCCCATTTCATAATGATGGTCGACTTCATCTAGATAAACCCTAACCCCAGCTTCAGAAAGGCCACATTACATAATGATCGCCGACTCCATCTTGATAAACCCTAACCCTAGCTTTAGAAAGACCACATTTCATAATGATGGCCGACTTCATCTATATAAACCCTAACCCTAGCTTTAGAAAGACCACATTTCATAATGATGGCCGACTTTTGCTAGATAAACCCTAACCACAGCTTCAGAAAGGCCACATTACATATTGAAGGCCGACTCCATCTTGATAAACCCTAACCCTAGCTTTAGAAAGACCACATTTCATAATGATGGCCGACTTCATCTAGATAAACCCTAACCCTAGCTTCAGAAAGACCACATTTCATAATGATGGCCGACTTCATCTAGATAAACCCTAATCCCAGCTTCAGAAAGACCACATTTCATAATGATGGCCGACTTCATCTAGATAAACCCTAACCCTAGCTTTAGAAAGACCACATTTCATAATGATGGCCGACTTCATCTAGATAAACCCAAACCCTAGCTTTAGAAAGACCACATTTCATAATGATGGCCGACTTCATCTAGATAAACCCTAACCCCAGCTTTAGAAAGGCCACATTATAATAATGATGGCCGACTTCATCTAGATAAACCCTAACCCCAGCTTCAGAAAGGCCACATTACATAATGATGGCCGACTCCATCTTGATAAACCCTAACCCTAGCTTTAGAAAGACCACATTTCATAATGATGGCCGACTTTTGCTAGATAAACCCTAACCCCAGCTTCAGAAAGGCCACATTACATAATGAAGGCCGACTCCATCTTGATAAACCCTAACCCTAGCTTTAGAAAGACCACATTTCATAATGATGGCCGACTTCATCTAGATAAACCCTAACCCCAGCTTCAGAAAGACCACATTTCTAGTGATGGCCGACTTCATCTAGATAAACCCTAACCCTAGCTTTAGAAAGACCACAGTTCATAATGATGGCCGACTTCATCTAGATAAACCCTAACCCTAGCTTTAGAAAGGCCACATTTCATAATGATGGCCGACTTCATCTAGATAAACCCTAACCCTAGCTTTAGAAAGGCCACATTTCATAATGATGACCGACTTCATCTAGATAAACCCTAACCCTAGCTTTAGAAAGACCACATTTTATAATGATGGCCGACTTCATCTAGATAAACCCTAACCCTAGCTTCAGAAAGACCACATTTCATAATGATGGCCGACTTCATCTAGATAAACCCTAACCCCAGCTTCAGAAAGACCACATTTCATAATGATGGCCGACTTCATCTAGATAAACCCTAACCCCAGCTTCAGAAAGGCCACATTACATAATGATCGCCGACTCCATCTTGATAAACCCTAACCCTAGCTTAAGAAAGACCACATTACATAATGATGGCCGACTCCATCTTGATAAACCCTAACCCTAGCTTTAGAAAGACCACATTTCATAATGATGGCCGACTTTTGCTAGATAAACCCTAACCCCAGCTTCAGAAAGGCCACATTACATAATGAAGGCCGACTCCATCTTGATAAACCTTAACCCTAGCTTTAGAAAGACCACATTTCATAATGATGGCCGACTTCATCTAGATAAACCCTAACCCTAGCTTCAGAAAGACCACATTTCATAATGATGGCCGACTTCATCTAGATAAACCCTAACCCTAGCTTTAGAAAGACCACATTTCATAATGATGGCCGACTTCATCTAGATTAACCCTAACCCTAGCTTTAGAAAGGCCACATTTCATAATGATGGCCGACTTCATCTATATAAACCCTAACCCTAGCTTTAGAAAGGCCACATTTCATAATGATGACCGACTCCATCTTGATAAACCCTAACCCTAGCTTTAGAAAGACCCCATTTCATAATGATGGCCGACTACATCTAGATAAACCCTAACCCCAGCTTCAGAAAGACCACATTACATAATGATGGCCGACTTCATCTTGATAAACCCTAACCCTACCTTTAGAAAGACTACATTTCATAATGATGGCCGACTTCATCTAGATAAACACTAACCCTAGCTTCAGAAAGACCACATTTCATAATGATGGCCGACTTTATCTAGATAAACCCTAACCCTAGCTTCAGAAAGACCACATTTCATAATGATGGCCGACTTCATCTAGATAAACCCTAACCCTAGCTTCAGAAAGACCACATTTCATAATGATGGCCGACTTCATCTAGATAAACCCTAACCCTAGCTTCAGAAAGACCCCATTTCATAATGATGGTCGACTTCATCTAGATAAACCCTAACCCCAGCTTCAGAAAGGCCACATTACATAATGATCGCCGACTCCATCTTGATAAACCCTAACCCTAGCTTTAGAAAGACCACATTACATAATGATGGCCGACTCCATCTTGATAAACCCTAACCCTAGCTTTAGAAAGACCACATTTCATAATGATGGCCGACTTTTGCTAGATAAACCCTAACCACAGCTTCAGAAAGGCCACATTACATATTGAAGGCCGACTCCATCTTGATAAACCTTAACCCTAGCTTTAGAAAGACCACATTTCATAATGATGGCCGACTTCATCTAGATAAACCCTAACCCTAGCTTCAGAAAGACCACATTTCATAATGATGGCCGACTTCATCTAGATAAACCCTAATCCCAGCTTCAGAAAGACCACATTTCATAATGATGGCCGACTTCATCTAGATAAACCCTAACCCTAGCTTTAGAAAGACCACATTTCATAATGATGGCCGACTTCATCGAGATAAACCCAAACCCTAGCTTTAGAAAGACCACATTTCATAATGATGGCCGACTTCATCTAGATAAACCCTAACCCCAGCTTTAGAAAGGCCACATTATAATAATGATGGCCGACTTCATCTAGATAAACCCTAACCCCAGCTTCAGAAAGGCCACATTACATAATGATGGCCGACTCCATCTTGATAAACCCTAACCCTAGCTTTAGAAAGACCACATTTCATAATGATGGCCGACTTTTGCTAGATAAACCCTAACCCCAGCTTCAGAAAGGCCACATTACATAATGAAGGCCGACTCCATCTTGATAAACCCTAACCCTAGCTTTAGAAAGACCACATTTCATAATGATGGCCGACTTCATCTAGATAAACCCTAACCCTAGCTTCAGAAAGACCACATTTCATAATGATGGCCGACTTCATCTAGATAAACCCTAACCCCAGCTTCAGAAAGACCACATTTCTAGTGATGGCCGACTTCATCTAGATAAACCCTAACCCTAGCTTTAGAAAGACCACAGTTCATAATGATGGCCGACTTCATCTAGATAAACCCTAACCCTAGCTTTAGAAAGGCCACATTTCATAATGATGGCCGACTTCATCTAGATAAACCCTAACCCTAGCTTTAGAAAGGCCACATTTCATAATGATGACCGACTTCATCTAGATAAACCCTAACCCTAGCTTTAGAAAGACCACATTTTATAATGATGGCCGACTTCATCTAGATAAACCCTAACCCTAGCTTCAGAAAGACCACATTTCATAATGATGGCCGACTTCATCTAGATAAACCCTAATCCCAGCTTCAGAAAGACCACATTTCATAATGATGGCCGACTTCATCTAGATAAACCCTAACCCCAGCTTCAGAAAGGCCACATTACATAATGATCGCCGACTCCATCTTGATAAACCCTAACCCTAGCTTTAGAAAGACCACATTACATAATGATGGCCGACTCCATCTTGATAAACCCTAACCCTAGCTTTAGAAAGACCACATTTCATAATGATGGCCGACTTTTGCTAGATAAACCCTAACCCCAGCTTCAGAAAGGCCACATTACATATTGAAGGCCGACTCCATCTTGATAAACCTTAACCCTAGCTTTAGAAAGACCACATTTCATAATGATGGCCGACTTCATCTAGATAAACCCTAACCCTAGCTTCAGAAAGACCACATTTCATAATGATGGCCGACTTCATCTAGATAAACCCTAATCCCAGCTTCAGAAAGACCACATTTCATAATGATGGCCGACTTCATCTAGATAAACCCTAACCCTAGCTTTAGAAAGACCACATTTCATAATGATGGCCGACTTCATCTAGATAAACCCTAACCCTAGCTTTAGAAAGGCCACATTTCATAATGATGGCCGACTTCATCTATATAAACCCTAACCCTAGCTTTAGAAAGGCCACATTTCATAATGATGACCGACTCCATCTTGATAAACCCTAACCCTAGCTTTAGAAAGACCCCATTTCATAATGATGGCCGACTACATCTAGATAAACCCTAACCCCAGCTTCAGAAAGGCCACATTACATAATGATGGCCGACTCCATCTTGATAAACCCTAACCCTACCTTTAGAAAGACTACATTTCATAATGATGGCCGACTTCATCTAGATAAACACTAACCCTAGCTTCAGAAAGACCACATTTCATAATGATGGCCGACTTTATCTAGATAAACCCTAACCCTAGCTTCAGAAAGACCACATTTCATAATGATGGCCGACTTCATCTAGATAAACCCTAACCCTAGCTTCAGAAAGACCACATTTCATAATGATGGCCGACTTCATCTAGATAAACCCTAACCCTAGCTTCAGAAAGACCCCATTTCATAATGATGGTCGACTTCATCTAGATAAACCCTAACCCCAGCTTCAGAAAGGCCACATTACATAATGATCGCCGACTCCATCTTGATAAACCCTAACCCTAGCTTTAGAAAGACCACATTACATAATGATGGCCGACTCCATCTTGATAAACCCTAACCCTAGCTTTAGAAAGACCACATTTCATAATGATGGCCGACTTTTGCTAGATAAACCCTAACCACAGCTTCAGAAAGGCCACATTACATATTGAAGGCCGACTCCATCTTGATAAACCTTAACCCTAGCTTTAGAAAGACCACATTTCATAATGATGGCCGACTTCATCTAGATAAACCCTAACCCTAGCTTCAGAAAGACCACATTTCATAATGATGGCCGACTTCATCTAGATAAACCCTAATCCCAGCTTCAGAAAGACCACATTTCATAATGATGGCCGACTTCATCTAGATAAACCCTAACCCTAGCTTTAGAAAGACCACATTTCATAATGATGGCCGACTTCATCGAGATAAACCCAAACCCTAGCTTTAGAAAGACCACATTTCATAATGATGGCCGACTTCATCTAGATAAACCCTAACCCCAGCTTTAGAAAGGCCACATTATAATAATGATGGCCGACTTCATCTAGATAAACCCTAACCCCAGCTTCAGAAAGGCAATATTACATAATGATGGCCGACTCCATCTTGATAAACCCTAACCCTAGCTTTAGAAAGACCACATTTCATAATGATGGCCGACTTTTGCTAGATAAACCCTAACCCCAGCTTCAGAAAGGCCACATTACATAATGAAGGCCGACTCCATCTTGATAAACCCTAACCCTAGCTTTAGAAAGACCACATTTCATAATGATGGCCGACTTCATCTAGATAAACCCTAACCCTAGCTTCAGAAAGACCACATTTCATAATGATGGCCGACTTCATCTAGATAAACCCTAACCCCAGCTTCAGAAAGACCACATTTCTAGTGATGGCCGACTTCATCTAGATAAACCCTAACCCTAGCTTTAGAAAGACCACATTTCATAATGATGGCCGACTTCATCTAGATAAACCCTAACCCTAGCTTTAGAAAGGCCACATTTCATAATGATGGCCGACTTCATCTAGATAAACCCTAACCCTAGCTTTAGAAAGGCCACATTTCATAATGATGACCGACTTCATCTAGATAAACCCTAACCCTAGCTTTAGAAAGACCCCATTTCATAATGATGGCCGACTTCGTCTAGATAAACCCTAACCCCAGCTTCAGAAAGGCCACATTACATAATGATGGCCGACTCCATCTTGATAAACCCTAACCCTAGCTTTAGAAAGACCACATTTCATAATGATGGCCGACTTCATCTAGATAAACCCTAACCCTAGCTTTAGAAAGACCACATTTCATAATGATGGCCGACTTCATCTAGATAAACCCTAACCCTAGCTTCAGAAAGACCACATTTCATAATGATGGCCGACTTCATCTAGATAAACCCTAACCTAAGCTTTAGAAAGACCACATTTCATAATGATGGCCGACTTCATCTAGATAAACCCTAACCCTAGCTTCAGAAAGGCCACATTACATAATGAAGGCCGACTCCATCTTGATAAACCTTAACCCTAGCTTTAGAAAGACCACATTTCATAATGATGGCCGACTTCATCTAGATAAACCCTAACCCTAGCTTCAGAAAGACCACATTTCATAATGATGGCCGACTTCATCTAGATAAACCCTAATCCCAGCTTCAGAAAGACCACATTTCATAATGATGGCCGACTTCATCTAGATAAACCCTAACCCCAGCTTCAGGAAGGCCACATTACATAATTATCGCCGACTCCATCTTGATAAACCCTAACCCTAGCTTTAGAAAGACCACATTTCATAATGATGGCCGACTTTTGCTAGATAAACCCTAACCCCAGCTTCAGAAAGGCCACATTACATAATGAAGGCCGACTCCATCTTGATAAACCCTAACCCTAGCTTTAGAAAGACCACATTTCATAATGATGGCCGACTTCATCTAGATAAACCCTAACCCTAGCTTCAGAAAGACCACATTTCATAATGATGGCCGACTTCATCTAGATAAACCCTAACCCCAGCTTCAGAAAGACCACATTTCTAGTGATGGCCGACTTCATCTAGATAAACCCTAACCCTAGCTTTAGAAAGACCACATTTCATAATGATGGCCGACTTCATCTAGATAAACCCTAACCCTAGCTTTAGAAAGGCCACATTTCATAATGATGGCCGACTTCATCTAGATAAACCCTAACCCTAGCTTTAGAAAGGCCACATTTCATAATGATGACCGACTTCATCTAGATAAACCCTAACCCTAGCTTTAGAAAGACCCCATTTCATAATGATGGCCGACTTCATCTAGATAAACCCTAACCCCAGCTTCAGAAAGGCCACATTACATAATGATGGCCGACTCCATCTTGATAAACCCTAACCCTAGCTTTAGAAAGACCACATTTCATAATGATGGCCGACTTCATCTAGATAAACCCTAACCCTAGCTTCAGAAAGACCACATTTCATAATGATGGCCGACTTCATCTAGATAAACCCTAACCATAGCTACAGAAAGACCACATTTCATAATGATGGCCGACTTCATCTAGATAAACCCTAACCTAAGCTTTAGAAAGACCACATTTCATAATGATGGCCGACTTCATCTAGATAAACCCTAACCCTAGCTTCAGAAAGGCCACATTACATAATGAAGGCCGACTCCATCTTGATAAACCTTAACCCTAGCTTTAGAAAGACCACATTTTATAATGATGGCCGACTTCATCTAGATAAACCCTAACCCTAGCTTCAGAAAGACCACATTTCATAATGATGGCCGACTTCATCTAGATAAACCCTAATCCCAGCTTCAGAAAGACCACATTTAATAATGATGGCCGACTTCATCTAGATAAACCCTAACCCCAGCTTCAGAAAGGCCACATTACATAATGATCGCCGACTCCATCTTGATAAACCCTAACCCTAGCTTTAGAAAGACCACATTACATAATGATGGCCGACTCCATCTTGATAAACCCTAACCCTAGCTTTAGAAAGACCACATTTCATAATGATGGCCGACTTTTGCTAGATAAACCCTAACCCCAGCTTCAGAAAGGCCACATTACATATTGAAGGCCGACTCCATCTTGATAAACCTTAACCCTAGCTTTAGAAAGACCACATTTCATAATGATGGCCGACTTCATCTAGATAAACCCTAACCCTAGCTTCAGAAAGACCACATTTCATAATGATGGCCGACTTCATCTAGATAAACCCTAATCCCAGCTTCAGAAAGACCACATTTCATAATGATGGCCGACTTCATCTAGATAAACCCTAACCCTAGCTTTAGAAAGACCACATTTCATAATGATGGCCGACTTCATCTAGATTAACCCTAACCCTAGCTTTAGAAAGGCCACATTTCATAATGATGGCCGACTTCATCTATATAAACCCTAACCCTAGCTTTAGAAAGGCCACATTTCATAATGATGACCGACTCCATCTTGATAAACCCTAACCCTAGCTTTAGAAAGACCCCATTTCATAATGATGGCCGACTACATCTAGATAAACCCTAACCCCAGCTTCAGAAAGGCCACATTACATAATGATGGCCGACTCCATCTTGATAAACCCTAACCCTACCTTTAGAAAGACTACATTTCATAATGATGGCCGACTTCATCTAGATAAACCCTAACCCTAGCTTCAGAAAGACCACATTTCATAATGATGGCCGACTTCATCTAGATAAACCCTAACCATAGCTTCAGAAAGACCACATTTCATAATGATGGCCGACTTCATCTAGATAAACCCTAACCCTAGCTTCAGAAAGACCACATTTCATAATGATGGCCGACTTCATCTAGATAAACCCTAACCCTAGCTTCAGAAAGACCCCATTTCATAATGATGGTCGACTTCATCTAGATAAACCCTAACCCCAGCTTCAGAAAGGCCACATTACATAATGATCGCCGACTCCATCTTGATAAACCCTAACCCTAGCTTTAGAAAGACCACATTACATAATGATGGCCGACTCAATCTTGATAAACCCTAACCCTAGCCTTAGAAAGACCACATTTCATAATGATGGCCGACTTTTGCTAGATAAACCCTAACCCCAGCTTCAGAAAGGCCACATTACATATTGAAGGCCGACTCCATCTTGATAAACCTTAACCCTAGCTTTAGAAAGACCACATTTCATAATGATGGCCGACTTCATCTAGATAAACCCTAACCCTAGCTTCAGAAAGACCACATTTCATAATGATGGCCGACTTCATCTAGATAAACCCTAATCCCAGCTTCAGAAAGACCACATTTCATAATGATGGCCGACTTCATCTAGATAAACCCTAACCCTAGCTTTAGAAAGACCACATTTCATAATGATGGCCGACTTCATCTAGATTAACCCTAACCCTAGCTTTAGAAAGGCCACATTTCATAATGATGGCCGACTTCATCTATATAAACCCTAACCCTAGCTTTAGAAAGGCCACATTTCATAATGATGGCCGACTTCATCTATATAAACCCTAACCCTAGCTTTAGAAAGGCCACATTTCATAATGATGACCGACTCCATCTTGATAAACCCTAACCCTAGCTTTAGAAAGACCCCATTTCATAATGATGGCCGACTACATCTAGATAAACCCTAACCCTAGCTTCAGAAAGGCCACATTACATAATGATGGCCGACTCCATCTTGATAAACCCTAACCCTACCTTTAGAAAGACTACATTTCATAATGATGGCCGACTTCATCTAGATAAACCCTAACCCTAGCTTCAGAAAGACCACATTTCATAATGATGGCCGACTTCATCTAGATAAACCCTAACCCTAGCTTCAGAAAGACCACATTTCATAATGATGGCCGACTTCATCTAGATAAACCCTAACCCTAGCTTCAGAAAGACCACATTTCATAATGATGGCCGACTTCATCTAGATAAACCCTAACCCTAGCTTCAGAAAGACCCCATTTCATAATGATGGCCGACTTCATCTAGATAAACCCTAACCCTAGCTTTAGAAAGACCCCATTTCATAATGATGGCCGACTTCATCTAGATAAACCCTAACCCCAGCTTCAGAAAGGCCACATTACATAATGATGGCCGACTCCATCTTGATTAACCCTAACCCTAGCTTTAGAAAGACCACATTTCATAATGATGGCCGACTTCATCTAGATAAACCCTAACCTTAGCTTCAGAAAGACCACATTTCATAATGATGGCCGACTTCATCTAGATAAACCCTAACCTAAGCTTTGGAAAGACCACATTTCATAATGATGGCCGACTTCATCTAGATAAAGCCTAACCCGAGCTTTAGAAAGGCCACATTATAATAATGATGGCCGACTTCATCTAGATAAACCCTAACCCCAGCTTCAGAAAGGCCACATTACATAATGATGGCCGACTCCATCTTGATAAACCCTAACCCTAGCTTCAGAAAGACCACATTTCATAATGATGGCCGACTTCATCTAGATAAACCCTAACCCTAGCTTCAGAAAGACCACATTTCATAATGATGGCCGACTTCATCTAGATAAACCCTTACCCTAGCTTCAGAAAGACCCCATTTCATAATGATGGCCGACTTCATCTAGATAAACCCTAACGCTAGCTTTAGAAAGGCCACATTTTATAATGATGGCCGACTCCATCTTGATAAACCCTAACCCTAGCTTTAGAAAGACCACATTTCATAATGATGGCCGACTTTTGCTAGATAAACCCTAACCCCAGCTTCAGAAAGGCCACATTACATAATGAAGGCCGATTCCATCTTGATAAACCCTAACCCTAGCTTTAGAAAGGCCACATTACATAATGATGGCCGACTTCATCTAGATAAACCCTAACCCTAGCTTTAGAAAGACCACATTTCATAATGATGGCCGACTTCATCTAGATAAACCCTAACCCTAGCTTTAGAAAGGCCACATTTCATAATGATGGCCGACTTCATCTAGATAAACCCTAACCCTAGCTTTAGAAAGGCCACATTTCATAATGATGACCGACTTCATCTAGATAAACCCTAACCCTAGCTTTAGAAAGACCCCATTTCATAATGATGGCCGACTTCATCTAGATAAACCCTAACCCCAGCTTCAGAAAGGCCACATTATATAATGATGGCCGACTCCATCTTGATAAACCCTAACCCTAGCTTTAGAAAGACCCCATTTCATAAAGATGGCCGACTTCATCTAGATAAACCCTAACCCTAGCTTCAGAAAGACCACATTTCATAATGATGGCCGACTTCATCTAGATAAACCCTAACCTTAGCTTCAGAAAGACCACATTTCATAATGATGGCCGACTCCATCTTGATAAACCCTAACCCTAGCTTTAGAAAGACCACATTACATAATGATGGCCGACTCCATCTTGATAAACCCTAACCCTAGCTTTAGAAAGACCACATTTCATAATGATGGCCGACTTTTGCTAGATAAACCCTAACCCCAGCTTCAGAAAGGCCACATTACATAATGAAGGCCGACTCCATCTTGATAAACCCTAACCCTAGCTTTAGAAAGACCACATTTCATAATGATGGCCGACTTCATCTAGATAAACCCTAACCCTAGCTTCAGAAAGAAAACATTTCATAATGATGACCGACTTCATCTAGATAAACCCTAACCCCAGCTTCAGAAAGACCACATTTCATAATGATGGCCGACTTCATCTAGATAAACCCTAACCCTAGCTTCAGAAAGAAAACATTTCATAATGATGACCGACTTCATCTAGATAAACCCTCACCCTAGCTTTAGAAAGGCCACATTTCATAATGATGGCCGACTTCATCTAAATAAACCCTAACCCTAGCTTTAGAAAGGCCACATTTCATAATGATGACCGACTTCATCTAGATAAACCCTAACCCTAGCTTTAGAAAGACCCCATTTCATAATGATGGCCGACTTCATCTAGTTAAACCCTAACCCCAGCTTCAGAAAGGCCACATTACATAATGATGGCCGACTCCATCTTGATAAACCCTAACCCTAGCTTTAGAAAGACCACATTTCATAATGATGGCCGACTTCATCTAGATAAACCCTAACCCTAGCTTTAGAAAGACCCCATTTCATAATGATGGCCGACTTCATCTAGATAAACCCTAACCCCAGCTTCAGAAAGGCCACATTACATAATGAAGGCCGACTCCATCTTGATAAACCCTAACCCTAGCTTTAGAAAGGCCACATTACATAATGATGGCCGACTTCATCTAGATAAGCCCTAACCCTAGCTTTAGAAAGACCACATATCATAATGATGGCCGACTTCATCTAGATAAACCCTAACCCTAGCTTTAGAAAGGCCACATTTCATAATGATGGCCGACTTCATCTAGATAAACCCTAACCCTAGCTTTAGAAAGGCCACATTTCATAATGATGACCGACTTCATCTAGATAAACCCTAACCCTAGCTTTAGAAAGACCCCATTTCATAATGATGGCCGACTTCATCTAGATAAACCCTAACCCCAGCTTCAGAAAGGCCACATTACATAATGATGACCGACTCCATCTTGATAAACCCTAACCCTAGCTTTAGAAAGACCACATTTCATAATGATGGCCGACTTCATCTAGATAAACCCTAACCTTAGCTTCAGAAAGACCACATTTCATAATGATGGCCGACTTCATCTAGATAAACCCTAACCTAAGCTTTAGAAAGACCACATTTCATAATGATGGCCGACTTCATCTAGATAAACCCTAACCCTAGCTTTAGAAAGGCCACATTATAATAATGATGGCCGACTTCATCTAGATAAACCCTAACCCCAGCTTCAGAAAGGCCACATTACATAATGATGGCCGACTCCATCTTGATAAACCCTAACCCTAGCTTCAGAAAGACCACATTACATAATGATGGCCGACTTCATCTAGATAAACCCTAACCTAAGCTTTAGAAAGACCACATTTCATAATGATGGCCGACTTCATCTAGATAAACCCTAACCCTAGCTTTAGAAAGGCCACATTTCATAATGATGGCCGACTTCATCTAGATAAACCCTAACCCTAGCTTTAGAAAGGCCACATTTCATAATGATGACCGACTTCATCTAGATAAACCCTAACCCTAGCTTTAGAAAGGCCACATTTCATAATGATGGCCGACTCCATCTTGATAAACCCTAACCCTAGCTTCAGAAAGACCACATTTCATAATGATGGCCGACCTTTGCTAGATAAACCCTAACCCCAGCTTCAGAAAGGCCACATTACATAATGAAGGCCGACTCCATCTTGATAAACCCTAACCCTAGCTTTAGAAAGGCCACATTACATAATGATGGCCGACTTCATCTAGATAAACCCTAACCCTAGCTTTAGAAAGACCACATTTCATAATGATGGCCGACTTCATCTAGATAAACCCTAACCCTAGCTTTAGAAAGGCCACATTTCATAATGATGACCGACTTCATCTAGATAAACCCTAACCTTAGCTTCAGAAAGACCACATTTCATAATGATGGCCGACTTCATCTAGATAAACCCTAACCTAAGCTTTAGAAAGACCACATTTCATAATGATGGCCGACTTCATCTAGATAAACCCTAACCCTAGCTTTAGAAAGGCCACATTATAATAATGATGGCCGACTTCATCTAGATAAACCCTAACCCCAGCTTCAGAAAGGCCACATTACATAATGATGGCCGACTCCATCTTGATAAACCCTAACCCTAGCTTCAGAAAGACCACATTTCATAATGATGGCCGACTTCATCTAGATAAACCCTAACCTAAGCTTTAGAAAGACCACATTTCATAATGATGGCCGACTTCATCTAGATAAACCCTAACCCTAGCTTTAGAAAGGCCACATTATAATAATGATGGCCGACTTCATCTAGATAAACCCTAACCCCAGCTTCAGAAAGGCCACATTACATAATGATGGCCGACTCCATCTTGATAAACCCTAACCCTAGCTTTAGAAAGACCACATTTCATAATGATGGCCGACTTCATCTAGATAAACCCTAACCCTAGCTTTAGAAAGACCCCATTTCATAATGATGGCCGACTTCATCTAGATAAACCCTAACCCCAGCTTCAGAAAGGCCACATTACATAATGAAGGCCGACTCCATCTTGATAAACCCTAACCCTAGCTTTAGAAAGGCCACATTACATAATGATGGCCGACTTCATCTAGATAAGCCCTAACCCTAGCTTTAGAAAGACCACATATCATAATGATGGCCGACTTCATCTAGATAAACCCTAACCCTAGCTTTAGAAAGGCCACATTTCATAATGATGGCCGACTTCATCTAGATAAACCCTAACCCTAGCTTTAGAAAGGCCACATTTCATAATGATGACCGACTTCATCTAGATAAACCCTAACCCTAGCTTTAGAAAGACCCCATTTCATAATGATGGCCGACTTCATCTAGATAAACCCTAACCCCAGCTTCAGAAAGGCCACATTACATAATGATGACCGACTCCATCTTGATAAACCCTAACCCTAGCTTTAGAAAGACCACATTTCATAATGATGGCCGACTTCATCTAGATAAACCCTAACCTTAGCTTCAGAAAGACCACATTTCATAATGATGGCCGACTTCATCTAGATAAACCCTAACCTAAGCTTTAGAAAGACCACATTTCATAATGATGGCCGACTTCATCTAGATAAACCCTAACCCTAGCTTTAGAAAGGCCACATTATAATAATGATGGCCGACTTCATCTAGATAAACCCTAACCCCAGCTTCAGAAAGGCCACATTACATAATGATGGCCGACTCCATCTTGATAAACCCTAACCCTAGCTTCAGAAAGACCACATTACATAATGATGGCCGACTTCATCTAGATAAACCCTAACCTAAGCTTTAGAAAGACCACATTTCATAATGATGGCCGACTTCATCTAGATAAACCCTAACCCTAGCTTTAGAAAGGCCACATTTCATAATGATGGCCGACTTCATCTAGATAAACCCTAACCCTAGCTTTAGAAAGGCCACATTTCATAATGATGACCGACTTCATCTAGATAAACCCTAACCCTAGCTTTAGAAAGGCCACATTTCATAATGATGGCCGACTCCATCTTGATAAACCCTAACCCTAGCTTCAGAAAGACCACATTTCATAATGATGGCCGACCTTTGCTAGATAAACCCTAACCCCAGCTTCAGAAAGGCCACATTACATAATGAAGGCCGACTCCATCTTGATAAACCCTAACCCTAGCTTTAGAAAGGCCACATTACATAATGATGGCCGACTTCATCTAGATAAACCCTAACCCTAGCTTAAGAAAGACCACATTTCATAATGATGGCCGACTTCATCTAGATAAACCCTAACCCTAGCTTTAGAAAGGCCACATTTCATAATGATGACCGACTTCATCTAGATAAACCCTAACCTTAGCTTCAGAAAGACCACATTTCATAATGATGGCCGACTTCATCTAGATAAACCCTAACCTAAGCTTTAGAAAGACCACATTTCATAATGATGGCCGACTTCATCTAGATAAACCCTAACCCTAGCTTTAGAAAGGCCACATTATAATAATGATGGCCGACTTCATCTAGATAAACCCTAACCCCAGCTTCAGAAAGGCCACATTACATAATGATGGCCGACTCCATCTTGATAAACCCTAACCCTAGCTTCAGAAAGACCACATTTCATAATGATGGCCGACTTCATCTAGATAAACCCTAACCTAAGCTTTAGAAAGACCACATTTCATAATGATGGCCGACTTCATCTAGATAAACCCTAACCCTAGCTTTAGAAAGGCCACATTATAATAATGATGGCCGACTTCATCTAGATAAACCCTAACCCCAGCTTCAGAAAGGCCACATTACATAATGATGGCCGACTCCATCTTGATAAACCCTAACCCTAGCTTCAGAAAGACCACATTTCATAATGAAGGCCGACTTCATCTAGATAAACCCTAACCCTAGCTTCAGAAAGACCACATTTCATAATGATGGCCGACTTCATCTAGATAAACCCTAACCCTAGCTTCAGAAAGACCCCATTTCATAATGATGGCCGACTTCATCTAGATAAACCCTAACGCTAGCTTTAGAAAGGCCACATTTTATAATGATGGCCGACTCCATCTTGATAAACCCTAACCCTAGCTTTAGAAAGACCACATTTCATAATGATGGCCGACTTTTGCTAGATAAACCCTAACCCCAGCTTCAGAAAGGCCACATTACATAATGAAGGCCGACTCCATCTTGATAAACCCTAACCCTAGCTTTAGAAAGGCCACATTACATAATGATGGCCGACTTCATCTAGATAAACCCTAACCCTAGCTTTAGAAAGACCACATTTCATAATGATGGCCGACTTCATCTAGATAAACCCTAACCCTAGCTTTAGAAAGGCCACATTTCATAATGATGGCCGACTTCATCTAGATAAACCCTAACCCTAGCTTTAGAAAGGCCACATTTCATAATGATGACCGACTTCATCTAGATAAACCCTAACCCTAGCTTTAGAAAGACCCCATTTCATAATGATGGCCGACTTCATCTAGATAAACCCTAACCCCAGCTTCAGAAAGGCCACATTATATAATGATGGCCGACTCCATCTTGATAAACCCTAACCCTAGCTTTAGAAAGACCCCATTTCATAATGATGGCCGACTTCATCTAGATAAACCCTAACCCTAGCTTCAGAAAGACCACATTTCATAATGATGGCCGACTTCATCTAGATAAACCCTAACCTTAGCTTCAGAAAGACCACATTTCATAATGATGGCCGACTTCATCTAGATAAACCCTAACCTTAGCTTTAGAAAGACCACATTTCATAATGATGGCCGACTTCATCTAGATAAACCCTAACCCCAGCTTCAGAAAGGCCACATTTCATAATGATGGCCGACTCCATCTTGATAAACCCTAACCCTAGCTTTAGAAAGACCACATTACATAATGATGGCCGACTCCATCTTGATAAACCCTAACCCTAGCTTTAGAAAGACCACATTTCATAATGATGGCCGACTTTTGCTAGATAAACCCTAACCCCAGCTTCAGAAAGGCCACATTACATAATGAAGGCCGACTCCATCTTGATAAACCCTAACCCTAGCTTTAGAAAGACCACATTTCATAATGATGGCCGACTTCATCTAGATAAACCCTAACCCTAGCTTCAGAAAGAAAACACTTCATAATGATGACCGACTTCATCTAGATAAACCCTAACCCCAGCTTCAGAAAGACCACATTTCATAATGATGGCCGACTTCATCTAGATAAACCCTAACCCTAGCTTCAGAAAGAAAACATTTCATAATGATGACCGACTTCATCTAGATAAACCCTCACCCTAGCTTTAGAAAGGCCACATTTCATAATGATGGCCGACTTCATCTAGATAAACCCTAACCCTAGCTTTAGAAAGGCCACATTTCATAATGATGACCGACTTCATCTAGATAAACCCTAACCCTAGCTTTAGAAAGACCCCATTTCATAATGATGGCCGACTTCATCTAGATAAACCCTAACCCCAGCTTCAGAAAGGCCACATTACATAATGATGGCCGACTCCATCTTGATAAACCCTAACCCTAGCTTTAGAAAGACCACATTTCATAATGATGGCCGACTTCATCTAGATAAACCCTAACCCTAGCTTTAGAAAGACCCCATTTCATAATGATGGCCGACTTCATCTAGATAAACCCTAACCCCAGCTTCAGAAAGGCCACATTACATAATGAAGGCCGACTCCATCTTGATAAACCCTAACCCTAGCTTTAGAAAGGCCACATTACATAATGATGGCCGACTTCATCTAGATAAGCCCTAACCCTAGCTTTAGAAAGACCACATATCATAATGATGGCCGACTTCATCTAGATAAACCCTAACAATAGCTTTAGAAAGGCCACATTTCATAATGATGGCCGACTTCATCTAGATAAACCCTAACCCTAGCTTTAGAAAGGCCACATTTCATAATGATGACCGACTTCATCTAGATAAACCCTAACCCTAGCTTTAGAAAGACCCTATTTCATAATGATGGCCGACTTCATCTAGATAAACCCTAACCCCAGCTTCAGAAAGGCCACATTACATAATGATGACCGACTCCATCTTGATAAACCCTAACCCTAGCTTTAGAAAGACCACATTTCATAATGATGGCCCACTTCATCTAGATAAACCCTAACCTTAGCTTCAGAAAGACCACATTTCATAATGATGGCCGACTTCATCTAGATAAACCCTAACCTAAGCTTTAGAAAGACCACATTTCATAATGATGGCCGACTTCATCTAGATAAACCCTAACCCTAGCTTTAGAAAGGCCACATTATAATAATGATGGCCGACTTCATCTAGATAAACCCTAACCCCAGCTTCAGAAAGGCCACATTACATAATGATGGCCGACTCCATCTTGATAAACCCTAACCCTAGCTTCAGAAAGACCACATTACATAATGATGGCCGACTTCATCTAGATAAACCCTAACCTAAGCTTTAGAAAGACCACATTTCATAATGATGGCCGACTTCATCTAGATAAACCCTAACCCTAGCTTTAGAAAGGCCACATTTCATAATGATGGCCGACTTCATCTAGATAAACCCTAACCCTAGCTTTAGAAAGGCCACATTTCATAATGATGACCGACTTCATCTAGATAAACCCTAACCCTAGCTTTAGAAAGGCCACATTTCATAATGATGGCCGACTCCATCTTGATAAACCCTAACCCTAGCTTCAGAAAGACCACATTTCATAATGATGGCCGACCTTTGCTAGATAAACCCTAACCCCAGCTTCAGAAAGGCCACATTACATAATGAAGGCCGACTCCATCTTGATAAACCCTAACCCTAGCTTTAGAAAGGCCACATTACATAATGATGGCCGACTTCATCTAGATAAACCCTAACCCTAGCTTTAGAAAGACCACATTTCATAATGATGGCCGACTTCATCTAGATAAACCCTAACCCTAGCTTTAGAAAGGCCACATTTCATAATGATGACCGACTTCATCTAGATAAACCCTAACCTTAGCTTCAGAAAGACCACATTTCATAATGATGGCCGACTTCATCTAGATAAACCCTAACCTAAGCTTTAGAAAGACCACATTTCATAATGATGGCCGACTTCATCTAGATAAACCCTAACCCTAGCTTTAGAAAGGCCACATTATAATAATGATGGCCGACTTCATCTAGATAAACCCTAACCCCAGCTTCAGAAAGGCCACATTACATAATGATGGCCGACTCCATCTTGATAAACCCTAACCCTAGCTTCAGAAAGACCACATTTCATAATGATGGCCGACTTCATCTAGATAAACCCTAACCTAAGCTTTAGAAAGACCACATTTCATAATGATGGCCGACTTCATCTAGATAAACCCTAACCCTAGCTTTAGAAAGGCCACATTATAATAATGATGGCCGACTTCATCTAGATAAACCCTAACCCCAGCTTCAGAAAGGCCACATTACATAATGATGGCCGACTCCATCTAGATAAACCCTAACCCTAGCTTTAGAAAGGCCACATTTCATAATGATGGCCGACTTCATCTAGATAAACCCTAACCCTAGCTTTAGAAAGGCCACATTTCATAATGATGACCGACTTCATCTAGATAAACCCTAACCCTAGCTTTAGAAAGGCCACATTTCATAATGATGACCGACTTCATCTAGATAAACCCTAACCCTAGCTTTAGAAAGGCCACATTTCATAATGATGGCCGACTCCATCTTGATAAACCCTAACCCTAGCTTTAGAAAGACCACATTTCATAATGATGGCCGAACTTTGCTAGATAAACCCTAACCCCAGCTTCAGAAAGGCCACATTACATAATGAAGGCCGACTCCATCTTGATAAACCCTAACCCTAGCTTTAGAAAGGCCACATTACATAATGATGGCGGACTTCATCTAGATAAACCCTAACCCTAGCTTTAGAAAGACCACATTTCATAATGATGGCCGACTTCATCTAGATAAACCCTAACCCTAGCTTTAGAAAGGCCACATTTCATAATGATGGCCGACTTCATCTAGATAAACCCTAACCCTAGCTTTAGAAAGACCACATTTCATAATGATGGCCGACTTCATCTAGATAAACCCTAACCCTAGCTTTAGAAAGGCCACATTTCATAATGATGGCCGACTTCATCTAGATAAACCCTAACCCTAGCTTTAGAAAGGCCACATTTCATAATGATGACCGACTTCATCTAGATAAACCCTAACCCTAGCTTTAGAAAGACCCCATTTCATAATGATGGCCGACTTCATCTAGATAAACCCTAACCCTAGCTTCAGAAAGGCCACATTTCATAATGATGGCCGACTCCATCTTGATAAACCCTAACCCTAGCTTTAGAAAGACCACATTACATAATGATGGCCGACTCCATCTTGATAAACCCTAACCCTAGCTTTAGAAAGACCACATTTCATAATGATGGCCGACTTTTGCTAGATAAACCCTAACCCCAGCTTCAGAAAGGCCACATTACATAATGAAGGCCGACTCCATCTTGATAAACCCTAACCCTAGCTTTAGAAAGACCACATTTCATAATGATGGCCGACTTCATCTAGATAAACCCTAACCCTAGCTTCAGAAAGAAAACATTTCATAATGATGACCGACTTCATCTAGATAAACCCTAACCCCAGCTTCAGAAAGACCACATTTCATAATGATGGCCGACTTCATCTAGATAAACCCTAACCCTAGCTTTAGAAAGGCCACATTTCATAATGATGGCCGACTTCATCTAGATTAAGAAAGGCCACATTTCATAATGATGGCCGACTTCATCTAGATAAACCCTAACCCTAGCTTTAGAAAGGCCACATTTCATAATGATGACCGACTTCATCTAGATAAACCCTAACCTTAGCTTCAGAAAGACCACATTTCATAATGATGGCCGACTTCATCTAGATAAACCCTAACCTAAGCTTTAGAAAGACCTCATTTCATAATGATGGCCGACTTCATCTAGATAAACCCTAACCCTAGCTTTAGAAAGGCCACATTATAATAATGATGGCCGACTTCATCTAGATAAACCCTAACCCCAGCTTCAGAAAGGCCACATTACATAATGATGGCCGACTCCATCTTGATAAACCCTAACCCTAGCTTCAGAAAGACCAAATTACATAATGATGGCCGACTTCATCTAGATAAACCCTAACCTAAGCTTTAGAAAGACCACATTTCATAATGATGGCCGACTTCATCTAGATAAACCATAACCCTAGCTTTAGAAAGGCCACATTTCATAATGATGGCCGACTTCATCTAGATAAACCCTAACCCTAGCTTTAGAAAGACCACATTTCATAATGATGACCGACTTCATCTAGATAAACCCTAACCCTAGCTTTAGAAAGGCCACATTTCATAATGATGGCCGACTCCATCTTGATAAACCCTAACCCTAGCTTTAGAAAGACCACATTTCATAATGATGGCCGACCTTTGCTAGATAAACCCTAACCCCAGCTTCAGAAAGGCAACATTACATAATGAAGGCCGACTCCATCTTGATAAACCCTAACCCTAGCTTTAGAAAGGCCACATTACATAATGATGGCCGACTTCATCTAGATAAACCCTAACCCTAGCTTTAGAAAGACCACATTTCATAATGATGGCCGACTTCATCTAGATAAACCCTAACCATAGCTTTAGAAAGGCCACATTTCATAATGATGGCCGACTTCATCTAGATAAACCCTAACCCTAGCTTTAGAAAGACCACATTTCATAATGATGGCCGACTTCATCTAGATAAACCCTAACCCTAGCTTTAGAAAGGCCACATTTCATAATGATGGCCGACTTCATCTAGATAAACCCTAACCCTAGCTTTAGAAAGGCCACATTTCATAATGATGACCGACTTCATCTTGATAAACCCTAACCCTAGCTTTAGAAAGACCCCATTTCATAATGATGGCCGACTTCATCTAGATAAACCCTAACCCCAGCTTCAGAAAGGCCACATTTCATAATGATGGCCGACTCCATCTTGATAAACCCTAACCCTAGCTTTAGAAAGACCACATTACATAATGATGGCCGACTCCATCTTGATAAACCCTAACCCTAGCTTTAGAAAGACCACATTTCATAATGATGGCCGACTTTTGCTAGATAAACCCTAACCCCAGCTTCAGAAAGGCCACATTACATAATGAAGGCCGACTCCATCTTGATAAACCCTAACCCTAGCTTTAGAAAGACCACATTTCATAATGATGGCCGACTTCATCTAGATAAACCTTAACCCTAGCTTCAGAAAGAAAACATTTCATAATGATGACCGACTTCATCTAGATAAACCCTAACCCCAGCTTCAGAAAGACCACATTTCATAATGATGGCCGACTTCATCTAGATAAACCCTAACCCTAGCTTTAGAAAGACCACATTTCATAATGATGGCCGACTTCATCTAGATTAACCCTCACCCTAGCTTTAGAAAGGCCACATTTCATAATGATGTCCGACTTCATCTAGATAAACCCTAACCCTAGCTTTAGAAAGGCCACATTTCATAATGATGACCGACTTCATCTAGATAAACCCTAACCCTAGCTTTAGAAAGACCCCATTTCATAATGATGGCCGACTTCATCTAGATAAACCCTAACCCCAGCTTCAGAAAGGCCACATTACATAATGATGGCCGACTCCATCTTGATAAACCCTAACCCTAGCTTTAGAAAGACCACATTTCATAATGATGGCCGACTTCATCTAGATAAACCCTAACCGTAGCTTCAGAAAGACCACATTTCATAATGATGGCCGACTTCATCTAGATAAACCCTAACCTTAGCTTCAGAAAGACCACATTTCATAATGATGGCCGACTTCATCTAGACAAACCCTAACCCTAGCTTTAGAAAGACCACATTTCATAATGATGGCCGACTTCATCTAGATTAACCCTCACCCTAGCTTTAGAAAGGCCACATTTCATAATGATGGCCGACTTCATCTAGATAAACCCTAACCCTAGCTTTAGAAAGGCCACATTTCATAATGATGACCGACTTCATCTAGATAAACCCTAACCCTAGCTTTAGAAAGACCCCATTTCATAATGATGGCCGACTTCATTTAGATAAACCCTAACCCCAGCTTCAGAAAGGCCACATTACATAATGATGGCCGACTCCATCTTGATAAACCCTAACCCTAGCTTTAGAAAGACCACATTTCATAATGATGGCCGACTTCATCTAGATAAACCCTAACCCTAGCTTTAGAAACACCCCATTTCATAATGATGGCCGACTTCATCTAGATAAACCCTAACCCCAGCTTCAGAAAGGCCACATTACATAATGAAGGCCGACTCGATCTTGATAAACCGTAACCCTAGCTTTAGAAAGGCCACATTACATAATGATGGCCGACTTCATCTAGATAAGCCCTAACCCTAGCTTTAGAAAGACCACATTTCATAATGATGGCCGACTTCATCTAGATAAACCCTAACCCTAGCTTTAGAAAGGCCACATTTCATAATGATGGCCGACTTCATCTAGATAAACCCTAACCCTAGCTTTAGAAAGGCCACATTTCATAATGATGACCGACTTCATCTAGATAAACCCTAACCCTAGCTTTAGAAAGACCCCATTTCATAATGATGGCCGACTTCATCTAGATAAACCCTAACCCCAGCTTCAGAAAGGCCACATTACATAATGATGGCCGACTCCATCTTGATAAACCCTAACCCTAGCTTTAGAAAGACCACATTTCATAATGATGGCCGACTTCATCTAGATAAACCCTAACCTTAGCTTCAGAAAGACCACATTTCATAATGATGGCCGACTTCATCTAGATAAACCCTAACCTAAGCTTTAGAAAGACCACATTTCATAATGATGGCCGACTTCATCTAGATAAACCCTAACCCTAGCTTTAGAAAGGCCACATTATAATAATGATGGCCGACTTCATCTAGATAAACCCTAACCCCAGCTTCAGAAAGGCCACATTACATAATGATGGCCGACTCCATCTTGATAAACCCTAACCCTAGCTTCAGAAAGACCACATTACATAATGATGGCCGACTTCATCTAGATAAACCCTAACCCTAGCTTCAGAAAGAGCACATTTCATAATGATGGCCGACTTCATCTAGATAAACCCTAACCCCAGCTTCAGAAAGGCCACATTTCATAATGATGGCCGACTCCATCTTGATAAACCCTAACCCTAGCTTTAGAAAGACCACATTTCATAATGATGGCCGACTTCATCTAGATAAACCCTAACCCTAGCTTTAGAAAGACCCCATTTCATAATGATGGCCGACTTCATCTAGATAAACCCTAACCCCAGCTTCAGAAAGGCCACATTATATAATGATGGCCGACTCCATCTTGACAAAACCCTAACCCTAGCTTTAGAAAGACCACATTTCATAATGATGGCCGACTTCATCTAGATAAACCCTAACCCTAGCTTCAGAAAGACCACATTTCATAATGATGGCCGACTTCATCTAGATAAACCCTAACCTTAGCTTCAGAAAGACCACATTTCATAATGATGGCCGACTTCATCTAGATAAACCCTAACCTTAGCTTTAGAAAGACCACATTTCATAATGATGGCCGACTTCATCTAGATAAACCCTAACCCCAGCTTCAGAAAGGCCACATTTCATAATGATGGCCGACTCCATCTTGATAAACCCTAACCCTAGCTTTAGAAAGACCACATTACATAATGATGGCCGACTCCATCTTGATAAACCCTAACCCTAGCTTTAGAAAGACCATATTTCATAATGATGGCCGACTTCATCTAGATAAACCCTAACCCCAGCTTCAGAAAGGCCACATTTCATAATGATGGCCGACTCCATCTTGATAAACCCTAACCCTAGCTTTAGAAAGACCACATTTCATAATGATGGCCGACTTCATCTAGATAAACCCTAACCCTAGCTTCAGAAAGAAAACATTTCATAATGATGACCGACTTCATCTAGATAAACCCTAACACCAGCTTCAGAAAGACCACATTTCATAATGATGGCCGACTTCATCTAGATAAACCCTAACCCTAGCTTTAGAAAGACCACATTTCATGATGATGGCCGACTTCATCTAGATTAACCCTCACCCTAGCTTTAGAAAGGCCACATTTCATAATGATGGCCGACTTCATCTAGATAAACCCTAACCCTAGCTTCAGAAAGACCACATTTCATAATGATGGCCGACTTCATCTAGATAAACCCTAACCTTAGCTTCAGAAAGACCACATTTCATAATGATGGCCGACTTCATCTAGATAAACCCTAACCTAAGCTTTAGAAAGACCACATTTCATAATGATGGCCGACTTCATCTAGATAAACCCTAACCCCAGCTTCAGAAAGGCCACATTACATAATGATGGCCGACTCCATCTTGATAAACCCTAACCCTAGCTTTAGAAAGACCACATTACATAATGATGGCCGACTCCATCTTGATAAACCCCAACCCTAGCTTTAGAAAGACCACATTTCATAATGATGGCCGACTTTTGCTAGATAAACCCTAAACCCAGCTTCAGAAAGGCCACATTACATAATGAAGGCCGACTCCATCTTGATAAACCCTAACCCTAGCTTTAGAAAGACCACATTTCATAATGATGGCCGACTTCATCTAGATAAACCCTAACCCTAGTTTCAGAAAGAAAACATTTCATAATGATGACCGACTTCATCTAGATAAACCCTAACCCCAGCTTCAGAAAGACCACATTTCATAATGATGGCCGACTTCATCTAGATAAACCCTAACCCTAGCTTTAGAAAGACCACATTTCATGATGATGGCCGACTTCATCTAGATTAACCCTCACCCTAGCTTTAGAAAGGCCACATTTCATAATGATGGCCGACTTCATCTAGATAAACCCTAACCCTAGCTTTAGAAAGGCCACATTTCATAATGATGACCGACTTCATCTAGATAAACCCTAACCCTAGCTTTAGAAAGACCCCATTTCATAATGATGGCCGACTTCATCTAGATAAACCCTAACCCCAGCTTCAGAAAGGCCACATTACATAATGATGGCCGACTCCATCTTCATAAACCCTAACCCTAGCTTCAGAAAGACCACATTTCATAATGATGGCCGACTTCATCTAGATAAACCCTAACCCTAGCTTCAGAAAGACCACATTTCATAATGATGGCCGACTTCATCTAGATTAACCCTAACCCTAGCTTCAGAAAGACCACATTTCATAATGATGGCCGACTTCATCTAGATAAACCCTAAACCTAGCTTCAGAAAGACCACATTTCATAATAATGGCCGACTTCATCTAGATAAACCCTAACCCTAGCTTCAGAAAGACCCCATTTCATAATGATGGCCGACTTCATCTAGATAAACCCTAACCCTAGCTTCAGAAAGACCACATTTCATAATGATGGCCGACTTCATCTAGATAAACCCTAACCTAAGCTTTAGAAAGACCACATTTCATAATGATGGCCGACTTCATCTAGATAAACCCTAACCCCACCTTCAGAAAGACCACATTTCATAATGATGGCCGACTTCATCTAGATAAACCCTAACCCTAGCTTTAGAAAGGCCACATTTCATAATGATGACCGACTTCATCTAGATAAACCCTAACCCTAGCTTTAGAAAGACCACATTTCATAATGATGGCCGACTTCATCTAGATAAACCCTAACCCTAGCTTAAGAAAGACCACATTTCATAATGATGGCCGACTTCATCTAGATAAACCCTAACCCCAGCTTCAGAAAGACCACATTTCATAATGATGGCCGACTTCATCTAGATAAAGCCTAACCCTAGCTTTAGAAAGACCACATTTCATAATGATGGCCGACTTCATCTAGATAAACCCTAACCCTAGCTTTAGAAAGGCCACATTTCATAATGAAGGCCGACTTCATCTAGATAAACCCTAACCCTAGCTTTATAAAGACCACATTTCATAATGGTGGCCGACTTCATCTAGATAAACCCTAACCCTAGCTTCAGAAAGACCACATTTCACACTGTTGGCGGCTTTTGCTAGATAAACCTTAACCCTAGCTTCAGAAAGACCACATTTCAAAATGATGACCGACTTCATCAAATGAACCCTAACCCCAGCTTCAGAAAGGCCAAATGTCACATTGATGGCCGACTGAAGCTAGATAAACCCTAACCCTAGCTTCAAAAAGTCAAAATTTCACATTGATGGCGGCTTTTGCTAGATAAAGCCTAACCCTAGCTTCAGAAAGCCCACATTACATAATGATGGCCGACTTTTGCAAGATATACGCTAACCCTAGCTTTCGAAAGGCCACATTACATAATGATGGCCGACTTTTGCTAGATATACCCTAACCCTAGCTTTAGAAAGGCCACATTACATAATGATGGCCGACTTCATCTAGATAAACCCTAACCCTAGCTTTAGAAAGACCACATTTCATAATGATGGCCGACTTCATCTAGATAAACCCTAACCCTAGCTTTAGAAAGACCACATTTCATAATGATGCCCGACTTCATCTAGATAAACCCTAACCCTAGCTTTAGAAAGGCCACATTATAATAATGATGGCCGACTTCATCTAGATAAACCCTAACCCCAGCTTCAGAAAGGCCACATTACATAATGATGGCCGATTCCATCTTGATAAACCCTAACCCTAGCTTTAGAAAGACCACATTTCATAATGATGGCCGACTTTTGCTAGATAAACCCTAACCCTAGCTTTAGAAAGACCACATTTCATAATGATGCCCGACTTCATCTAGATAAACCCTAACCCTAGCTTTAGAAAGGCCACATTATAATAATGATGGCCGACTTCATCTAGATAAACCCTAACCCCAGCTTCAGAAAGGCCACATTACATAATGAAGGCCGACTCGATCTTGATAAACCCTAACCCTAGCTTTAGAAAGACCACATTTCATAATGATGGCCGACTTCATCTAGATGAAACCTAACCCTAGCTTCAGAAAGACCACATTTCATAATGATGGCCGACTTCATCTAGATAAACCCTAACCTAAGCTTTAGAAAGACCACATTTCATAATTATGGCCGACTTCATCTAGATAAACCCTAACCCCACCTTCAGAAAGACCACATTTCATAATGATGGCCGACTTCATCTAGATAAACCCTAACCCTAGCTTTAGAAAGGCCACATTTCATAATGATGACCGACTTCATCTAGATAAACCCTAACCCTAGCTTTAGAAAGACCACATTTCATAATGATGGCCGACTTCATCTAGATAAACCCTAACCCTAGCTTCAGAAAGACCACATTTCATAATGATGGCCGACTTCATCTAGATAAACCCTAACCCTAGCTTCAGAAAGACCACATTTCATAATGATGGCCGACTTCATCTAGATAAACCCTAACCCTAGCTTCAGAAAGACCACATTTCATAATGATGGCCGACTTCATCTAGATAAACCCTAACCCTAGCTTTAGAAAGACCCCATTTCATAATGATGGCCGACTTCATCTAGATAAACCCTAACCCCAGCTTCAGAAAGGCCACATTATATAATGATGGCCGACTCCATCTTGATAAACCCTAACCCTAGCTTTAGAAAGACCACATTTCATAATGATGGTCGACTTCATCTAGATAAACCCTAACCCTAGCTTCAGAAAGACCACATTTCATAATGATGGCCGACTTCATCTAGATAAACCCTAACCTTAGCTTCAGAAAGACCACATTTCATAATGATGGCCGACTTCATCTAGATAAACCCTAACCTAAGCTTTAGAAAGACCACATTTCATAATGATGGCCGACTTCATCTAGATAAACCCTAACCCCAGCTTCAGAAAGGCCACATTACATAATGATGGCCGACTCCATCTTGATAAACCCTAACCCTAGCTTTAGAAAGACCACATTACATAATGATGGCCGACTCCATCTTGATAAACCCTAACCATAGCTTTAGAAAGACCACATTTCATAATGATGGCCGACTTTTGCTAGATAAACCCTAAACCCAGCTTCAGAAAGGCCACATTACATAATGAAGGCCGACTCCATCTTGATAAACCCTAACCCTAGCTTTAGAAAGACCACATTTCATAATGATGGCCGACTTCATCTAGATAAACCCTAACCCTAGCTTCAGAAAGAAAACATTTCATAATGATGACCGACTTCATCTAGATAAACCCTAACCCCAGCTTCAGAAAGACCACATTTCATAATGATGGCCGACTTCATCTAGATAAACCCTAACCCTAGCTTTAGAAAGACCACATTTCATGATGATGGCCGACTTCATCTAGATTAACCCTCACCCTAGCTTTAGAAAGGCCACATTTCATAATGATGGCCGACTTCATCTAGATAAACCCTAACCCTAGCTTCAGAAAGACCACATTTCATAATGATGGCCGACTTCATCTAGATAAACCCTAACCTTAGCTTCAGAAAGACCACATTTCATAATGATGGCCGACTTCATCTAGATAAACCCTAACCTAAGCTTTAGAAAGACCACATTTCATAATGATGGCCGACTTCATCTAGATAAACCCTAACCCCAGCTTCAGAAAGGCCACATTACATAATGATGGCCGACTCCATCTTGATAAACCCTAACCCTAGCTTTAGAAAGACCACATTACATAATGATGGCCGACTCCATCTTGATAAACCCCAACCCTAGCTTTAGAAAGACCACATTTCATAATGATGGCCGACTTTTGCTAGATAAACCCTAAACCCAGCTTCAGAAAGGCCACATTACATAATGAAGGCCGACTCCATCTTGATAAACCCTAACCCTAGCTTTAGAAAGACCACATTTCATAATGATGGCCGACTTCATCTAGATAAACCCTAACCCTAGTTTCAGAAAGAAAACATTTCATAATGATGACCGACTTCATCTAGATAAACCCTAACCCCAGCTTCAGAAAGACCACATTTCATAATGATGGCCGACTTCATCTAGATAAACCCTAACCCTAGCTTTAGAAAGACCACATTTCATGATGATGGCCGACTTCATCTAGATAAACCCTCACCCTAGCTTTAGAAAGACCACATTTCATGATGATGGCCGACTTCATCTAGATAAACCCTAACCCTAGCTTTAGAAAGGCCACATTTCATAATGATGACCGACTTCATCTAGATAAACCCTAACCCTAGCTTCAGAAAGACCCCATTTCATAATGATGGCCGACTTCATCTAGATAAACCCTAACCCCAGCTTCAGAAAGGCCACATTACATAATGATGGCCGACTCCATCTTCATAAACCCTAACCCTAGCTTTAGAAAGACCACATTTCATAATGATGGCCGACTTCATCTAGATAAACCCTAACCCTAGCTTCAGAAAGACCACATTTCATAATGATGGCCGACTTCATCTAGATTAACCCTAACCCTAGCTTCAGAAAGACCACATTTCATAATGATGGCCGACTTCATCTAGATAAACCCTAACCCTAGCTTCAGAAAGACCACATTTCATAATAATGGCCGACTTCATCTAGATAAACCCTAACCCTAGCTTCAAAAAGACCCCATTTCATAATGATGGCCGACTTCATCTAGATAAACCCTAACCCTAGCTTCAGAAAGACCACATTTCATAATGATGGCCGACTTCATCTAGATAAACCCTAACCTAAGCTTTAGAAAGACCACATTTCATAATGATGGCCGACTTCATCTAGATAAACCCTAACCCCACCTTCAGAAAGACCACATTTCATAATGATGGCCGACTTCATCTAGATAAACCCTAACCCTAGCTTTAGAAAGGCCACATTTCATAATGATGACCGACTTCATCTAGATAAACCCTAACCCTAGCTTTAGAAAGACCACATTTCATAATGATGGCCGACTTCATCTAGATAAACCCTAACCCTAGCTTAAGAAAGACCACATTTCATAATGATGGCCGACTTCATCTAGATAAACCCTAACCTAAGCTTTAGAAAGACCACATTTCATAATGATGGCCGACTTCATCTAGATAAACCCTAACCCCAGCTTCAGAAAGGCCACATTACATAATGATGGCCGACTCCATCTTGATAAACCCTAACCCTAGCTTTAGAAAGACCACATTACATAATGATGGCCGACTCCATCTTGATAAACCCCAACCCTAGCTTTAGAAAGACCACATTTCATAATGATGGCCGACTTTTGCTAGATAAACCCTAAACCCAGCTTCAGAAAGGCCACATTACATAATGAAGGCCGACTCCATCTTGATAAACCCTAACCCTAGCTTTAGAAAGACCACATTTCATAATGATGGCCGACTTCATCTAGATAAACCCTAACCCTAGTTTCAGAAAGAAAACATTTCATAATGATGACCGACTTCATCTAGATAAACCCTAACCCCAGCTTCAGAAAGACCACATTTCATAATGATGGCCGACTTCATCTAGATAAACCCTAACCCTAGCTTTAGAAAGACCACATTTCATGATGATGGCCGACTTCATCTAGATTAACCCTCACCCTAGCTTTAGAAAGACCACATTTCATGATGATGGCCGACTTCATCTAGATAAACCCTAACCCTAGCTTTAGAAAGGCCACATTTCATAATGATGACCGACTTCATCTAGATAAACCCTAACCCTAGCTTTAGAAAGACCCCATTTCATAATGATGGCCGACTTCATCTAGATAAACCCTAACCCCAGCTTCAGAAAGGCCACATTACATAATGATGGCCGACTCCATCTTCATAAACCCTAACCCTAGCTTTAGAAAGACCACATTTCATAATGATGGCCGACTTCATCTAGATAAACCCTAACCCTAGCTTCAGAAAGACCACATTTCATAATGATGGCCGACTTCATCTAGATTAACCCTAACCCTAGCTTCAGAAAGACCACATTTCATAATGATGGCCGACTTCATCTAGATAAACCCTAACCCTAGCTTCAGAAAGACCACATTTCGAAATAATGGCCGACTTCATCTAGATAAACCCTAACCCTAGCTTCAGAAAGACCCCATTTCATAATGATGGCCGACTTCATCTAGATAAACCCTAACCCTAGCTTCAGAAAGACCACATTTCATAATGATGGCCGACTTCATCTAGATAAACCCTAACCTAAGCTTTAGAAAGACCACATTTCATAATGATGGCCGACTTCATCTAGATAAACCCTAACCCCACCTTCAGAAAGACCACATTTCACAATGATGGCCGACTTCATCTAGATAAACCCTAACCCTAGCTTTAGAAAGGCCACATTTCATAATGATGACCGACTTCATCTAGATAAACCCTAACCCTAGCTTTAGAAAGACCACATTTCATAATGATGGCCGACTTCATCTAGATAAACCCTAACCCTAGCTTAAGAAAGACCACATTTCATAATGATGGCCGACTTCATCTAGATAAACCCTAACCCCAGCTTCAGAAAGACCACATTTCATAATGATGGCCGACTTCATCTAGATAAAGCCTAACCCTAGCTTTAGAAAGACCACATTTCATAATGATGGCCGACTTCATCTAGATAAACCCTAACCCTAGCTTTAGAAAGGCCACATTTCATAATGATGGCCGACTTCATCTAGATAAACCCTAACCCTAGCTTTATAAAGACCACATTTCATAATGATGACCGACTTCATCTAGATAAACCCTAACCCTAGCTTTAGAAAGGCCACATTATAATAATGATGGCCGACTTCATCTAGATAAACCCTAACCCCAGCTTCAGAAAGGCCACATTACATAATGAAGGCCGACTCGATCTTGATAAACCCTAACCCTAGCTTTAGAAAGAACACATTTCATAATGATGGCCGACTTCATCTAGATAAAACCTAACCCTAGCTTCAGAAAGACCACATTTCATAATGATGGCCGACTTCATCTAGATAAACCCTAACCTAAGCTTTAGAAAGACCACATTTCATAATGATGGCCGACTTCATCTAGATAAACCCTAACCCCACCTTCAGAAAGACCACATTTCATAATGATGGCCGACTTCATCTAGATAAACCCTAACCCTAGCTTTAGAAAGGCCGCATTTCAAAATGATGACCGACTTCATCAAATGAACCCGAACCCCAGCTTCAGAAAGGCCAAATGTCACATTGATGGCCGACTGAAGCTAGATAAACCCTAACCCTAGCTTCAAAAAGGAAAAATTTCACATTGATGGCGGCTTTTGCTAGATAAAGCCTAACCCTAGCTTCAGAAAGCCCACATTACATAATGATGGCCGACTTTTGCAAGATATACGCTAACCCTAGCTTTAGAAAGGCCACATTACATAATGATGGCCGACTTTTGCTAGATATACCCTAACCCTAGCTTTAGAAAGGCCACATTACATAATGATGGCCGACTCCATCTTCATAAACCCTAACCCTAGCTTTAGAAAGACCACATTTCATAATGATGGCCGACTTCATCTAGATAAACCCTAACCCTAGCTTCAGAAAGACCACATTTCATAATGATGGCCGACTTCATCTAGATTAACTCTAACCCTAGCTTCAGAAAGACCACATTTCATAATGATGGCCGACTTCATCTAGATAAACCCTAACCCTAGCTTCAGAAAGACCACATTTCATAATAATGGCCGACTTCATCTAGATAAACCCTAACCCTAGCTTCAGAAAGACCCCATTTCATAATGATGGCCGACTTCATCTAGATAAACCCTAACCCTAGCTTCAGAAAGACCACATTTCATAATGATGGCCGACTTCATCTAGATAAACCCTAACCTAAGCTTTAGAAAGACCACATTTCATAATGATGGCCGACTTCATCTAGATAAACCCTAACCCCACCTTCAGAAAGACCACATTTCACAATGATGGCCGACTTCATCTAGATAAACCCTAACCCTAGCTTTAGAAAGGCCACATTTCATAATGATGACCGACTTCATCTAGATAAACCCTAACCCTAGCTTTAGAAAGACCACATTTCATAATGATGGCCGACTTCATCTAGATAAACCCTAACCCTAGCTTAAGAAAGACCACATTTCATAATGATGGCCGACTTCATCTAGATAAACCCTAACCCCAGCTTCAGAAAGACCACATTTCATAATGATGGCCGACTTCATCTAGATAAAGCCTAACCCTAGCTTTAGAAAGACCACATTTCATAATGATGGCCGACTTCATCTAGATAAACCCTAACCCTAGCTTTAGAAAGTCCACATTTCATAATGATGGCCGACTTCATCTAGATAAACCCTAACCCTAGCTTTATAAAGACCACATTTCATAATGATGACCGACTTCATCTAGATAAACCCTAACCCTAGCTTTAGAAAGGCCACATTATAATAATGATGGCCGACTTCATCTAGATAAACCCTAACCCCAGCTTCAGAAAGGCCACATTACATAATGAAGGCCGACTCGATCTTGATAAACCCTAACCCTAGCTTTAGAAAGACCACATTTCATAATGATGGCCGACTTCATCTAGATAAAACCTAACCCTAGCTTCAGAAAGACCACATTTCATAATGATGGCCGACTTCATCTAGATAAACCCTAACCTAAGCTTTAGAAAGACCACATTTCATAATGATGGCCGACTTCATCTAGATAAACCCTAACCCCACCTTCAGAAAGACCACATTTCATAATGATGGCCGACTTCATCTAGATAAACCCTAACCCTAGCTTTAGAAAGGCCGCATTTCAAAATGATGACCGACTTCATCAAATGAACCCTAACCCCAGCTTCAGAAAGGCCAAATGTCACATTGATGGCCGACTGAAGCTAGATAAACCCTAACCCTAGCTTCAAAAAGGCAAAATTTCACATTGATGGCGGCTTTTGCTAGATAAAGCCTAACCCTAGCTTCAGAAAGCCCACATTACATAATGATGGCCGACTTTTGCAAGATATACGCTAACCCTAGCTTTAGAAAGGCCACATTACATAATGATGGCCGACTTTTGCTAGATATACCCTAACCCTAGCTTTAGAAAGGCCACATTACATAATGATGGCCGACTTCATCTAGATAAACCCTAACCCTAGCTTTAGAAAGACCACATTTCATAATGATGGCCGACTTCATCTAGATAAACCCTAACCCTAGCTTTAGAAAGACCACATTTCATAATGATGCCCGACTTCATCTAGATAAACCCTAACCCTAGCTTTAGAAAGGCCACATTATAATAATGATGGCCGACTTCATCTAGATAAACCCTAACCCCAGCTTCAGAAAGGCCACATTACATAATGATGGCCGATTCCATCTTGATAAACCCTAACCCTAGCTTTAGAAAGACCACATTTCATAATGATGGCCGACTTTTGCTAGATAAACCCTAACCCTAGCTTTAGAAAGACCACATTTCATAATGATGCCCGACTTCATCTAGATAAACCCTAACCCTAGCTTTAGAAAGGCCACATTATAATAATGATGGCCGACTTCATCTAGATAAACCCTAACCCCAGCTTCAGAAAGGCCACATTACATAATGAAGGCCGACTCGATCTTGATAAACCCTAACCCTAGCTTTAGAAAGACCACATTTCATAATGATGGCCGACTTCATCTAGATAAAACCTAACCCTAGCTTCAGAAAGACCACATTTCATAATGATGGCCGACTTCATCTAGATAAACCCTAACCTAAGCTTTAGAAAGACCACATTTCATAATGATGGCCGACTTCATCTAGATAAACCCTAACCCCACCTTCAGAAAGACCACATTTCATAATGATGGCCGACTTCATCTAGATAAACCCTAACCCTAGCTTTAGAAAGGCCGCATTTCATAATGATGACCGACTTCATCTTGATAAACCCTAACCCTAGCTTTAGAAAGACCACATTTCATAATGATGGCCGACTTCATCTAGATAAACCCTAACCCTAGCTTAAGAAAGACCACATTTCATAATGATGGCCGACTTCATCTAGATAAACCCTAACCCCAGCTTCAGAAAGACCACATTTCATAATGATGGCCGACTTCATCTAGATAAACCCTAACCCTAGCTTTAGAAAGACCACATTTCATAATGATGGCCGACTTCATCTAGATAAACCCTAACCCTAGCTTTAGAAAGGCCACATTTCATAATGATTGCCGACTTCATCTAGATAAACCCTAACCCTAGCTTTAGAAAGACCACATTTCATAATGATGGCCGACTTCATCTAGATAAACCCTAACCCTAGCTTTAGAAAGACCACATTTCATAATGATGCCCGACTTCATCTAGATAAACCCTAACCCTAGCTTTAGAAAGGCCACATTATAATAATGATGGCCGACTTCATCTAGATAAACCCTAACCCTAGCTTCAGAAAGACCACATTACATAATGATGGCCGACTTTTGCAAGATATACGCTAACCCTAGCTTTAGAAAGGCCACATTACATAATGATGGCCGACTTTTGCTAGATATACCCTAACCCTAGCTTTAGAAAGGCCACATTACATAATGATGGCCGACTTCATCTAGATAAACCCTAACCCTAGCTTTAGAAAGACCACATTTCATAATGATGGCCGACTTCATCTAGATAAACCCTAACCCTAGCTTTAGAAAGACCACATTTCATAATGATGCCCGACTTCATCTAGATAAACCCTAACCCTAGCTTTAGAAAGGCCACATTATAATAATGATGGCCGACTTCATCTAGATAAACCCTAACCCCAGCTTCAGAAAGCCCACATTACATAATGATGGCCGATTCCATCTTGATAAACCCTAACCCTAGCTTTAGAAAGACCACATTTCATAATGATGGCCGACTTTTGCTAGATAAACCCTAACCCCAGCTTCAGAAAGGCCACATTACATAATGAAGGCCGACTCGATCTTGATAAACCCTAACCCTAGCTTTAGAAAGACCACATTTCATAATGATGGCCGACTTCATCTAGATAAACCCTAACCCTAGCTTCAGAAAGACCACATTTCATAATGATGGCCTACTTCATCTAGATAAACCCTAACCTAAGCTTTAGAAAGACCACATTTCATAATGATGGCCGACTTCATCTAGATAAACCCTAACCCCACCTTCAGAAAGACCACATTTCATAATGATGGCCGACTTCATCTAGATAAACCCTAACCCTAGCTTTAGAAAGGCCACATTTCATAATGATGACCGACTTCATCTAGATAAACCCTAACCCTAGCTTTAGAAAGACCACATTTCATAATGATGGCCGACTTCATCTAGATAAACCCTAACCCTAGCTTAAGAAAGACCACATTTCATAATGATGGCCGACTTCATCTAGATAAACCCTAACCCCAGCTTCAGAAAGACCACATTTCATAATGATGGCCGACTTCATCTAGATAAACCCTAACCCTAGCTTTAGAAAGACCACATTTCATAATGATGGCCGACTTCATCTAGATAAACCCTAACCCTAGCTTTAGAAAGGCCACATTTCATAATGATGGCCGACTTCATCTAGATAAACCCTAACCCTAGCTTTATAAAGACCACATTTCATAATGATGACCGACTTCATCTAGATAAACCCTAACCCTAGCTTTAGAAAGACCACATTTCATAATGATGGCCGACTTCATCTAGATAAACCCTAACCCTAGCTTTAGAAAGGCCACATTTCATAATGATGGCCGACTTCATCTAGATAAACCCTAACCCTAGCTTTAGAAAGACCACATTTCATAATGGTGGCCGACTTCATCTAGATAAACCCTAACCCTAGCTTTAGAAAGACCACATTTCATAATGGTGGCCGACTTCATCTAGATAAACCCTAACCCTAGCTTCAGAAAGACCACATTTCACACTGATGGCGGCTTTTGCTAGATAAACCTTAACCCTAGCTTCAGAAAGACCACATTTCAAAATGATGACCGACTTCATCAAATGAACCCTAACCCCAGCTTCAGAAAGGCCAAATGTCACATTGATGGCCGACTGAAGCTAGATAAACCCTAACCCTAGCTTCAAAAAGGCAAAATTTCACATTGGTGGCGGCTTTTGCTAGATAAAGCCTAACCCTAGCTTCAGAAAGCCCACATTACATAATGATGGCCGACTTTTGCAAGATATACGCTAACCCTAGCTTTAGAAAGGCCACATTACATAATGATGGCCGACTTTTGCTAGATATACCCTAACCCTAGCTTTAGAAAGGCCACATTACATAATGATGGCCGACTTTTGCTAGATATACCCTAACCCTAGCTTTAGAAAGGCCACATTACATAATGATGGCCGACTTCATCTAGATAAACCCTAACCCTAGCTTTAGAAAGACCACATTTCATAATGATGGCCGACTTCATCTAGATAAACCCTAACCCTAGCTTTAGAAAGACCACATTTCATAATGATGCCCGACTTCATCTAGATAAACCCTAACCCTAGCTTTAGAAAGGCCACATTATAATAATGATGGCCGACTTCATCTAGATAAACCCTAACCCCAGCTTCAGAAAGGCCACATTACATAATGATGGCCGATTCCATCTTGATAAACCCTAACCCTAGCTTTAGAAAGACCACATTTCATAATGATGGCCGACTTTTGCTAGATAAACCCTAACCCCAGCTTCAGAAAGGCCACATTACATAATGAAGGCCGACTCCATCTTGATAAACCCTAACCCTAGCTTTAGAAAGACCACATTTCATAATGATGGCCGACTTCATCTAGATAAACCCTAACCCTAGCTTCAGAAAGACCACATTTCATAATGATGGCCGACTTCATCTAGATAAACCCTAACCCCAGCTTCAGAAAGACCACATTTCTAGTGATGGCCGACTTCATCTAGATAAACCCTAACCCTAGCTTTAGAAAGACCCCATTTCATAATGATGGCCGACTCCATCTTGATAAACCCTAACCCTAGCTTTAGAAAGACCACATTTCATAATGATGGCCGACTTTTGCTAGATAAACCCTAACCCTAGCTTTAGAAAGGCCACATTACATAATGATGGCCGACTCCATCTTGATAAACCCTAACCCTAGCTTTAGAAAGACCACATTTCATAATGATGGCCGACTTCATCTAGATAAACCCTAACCCTAGCTTCAGAAAGACCACATTTCATAATGATGGCCGACTTCATCTAGATAAACCCTAACCACAGCTTCAGAAAGGCCACATTACATAATGATGGCCGATTTCATCTAGATAAACCCTAAAACTACCTTTAGAAAGACCACATTACATAATGATGGCCGACTTCATCTAGATAAACCCTAACCCCAGCTTCAGAAAGGCCACATTACATAATGATGGCCGACTCCATCTTGATAAACCCTAACCCTAGCTTTAGAAAGACCACATTTCATAATGATGGCCGACTCCATCTTGATAAACCCTAACCCTAGCTTCAGAAAGGCCACATTACATAATGATGGCCGACTCCATCTTGATAAACCCTAACCCTAGCTTTAGAAAGACCACATTTCATAATGATGGCCGACTCCATCTTGATAAACCCTAACCCTAGCTTCAGAAAGGCCACATTACATAATGATGGCCGACTCCATCTTGATAAACCCTAACCCTAGCTTCAGAAAGGCCACATTACATAATGATGGCCGACTCCATCTTGATAAACCCTAACCCTAGCTTTAGAAAGACCACATTTCATAATGATGGCCGACTCCATCTTGATAAACCCTAACCCTAGCTTCAGAAAGGCCACATTACATAATGATGGCCGACTCCATCTTGATAAACCCTAACCCTAGCTTCAGAAAGGCCACATTACATAATGATGGCCGACTTCATCTAGATAAACCCTAACCCTAGCTTCAGAAAGACCACATTTCACATTGATGGCGGCTTTTGCAAGATATAAGCGCAAACCCCAGATTCTGCTTACAGAAATATTGACCTTCCCTCGCCTTGCTCCTGCCTATCACCGTCTGGAGCTACTGTTGCCTCAATGCCTGGATGGTTTATTTTCGAGTACATGTACTAGTATGTCTATGTTTATTCTACAAAGACAACCTTTGCCTTTCATGGATGTTTGTTTTAAATATATTATCAATGCATTTCATTGGCCTGCACAAACACTTATCAAGGTCACAACGCACGTTTTTGATATATTTGGAAAATCATGTGGTGTAATTTTGTCAAATTTTGAATGCAGCCAATTCGCTGCATCTGTCTAGAATCAGGTTCAGGATTGTTTATTTCTATAGCTCTTTAGACCTGAAAAGGGCCAGATATGCTTATGGCATAGACCATCACCCTGCCACAAGATGTAAGATAATGATATGAATCCAAAGACCAGTTCTTGAGATATCCTGCTGACAAGCTCAACAAGCAAGATCAAATGCCAACAAATTCAAAGATCCGATGTGACATTGAAAATAATGTTAAGGTCACAACAATCTGATGAGCTCTTTGTCCTTCCTAGTAGAAGCTATGTCCCATATATCAAGATAGTCCAGTAAATGGTACTGGAGATATCTTGCTTAACATGCAAGTTGACATGCCGAAAAATACAAACTTCCGCTGTGACCTTGAGAATAATGTCAAGGTCCCCTAAATGTAATCAGCCCTTTGTCTTCCCTAGGAGATGCTATGTGTAAGACATAATGAGAATCCAGTCAATAGGAGATATTCCGCTGACAAGGGTAACATGACAAAGTCTCGCTCTGACCTTGAAAAGACGGTCAAGGTCACAAAACTCTGTAGGAACATTACTCTCACTATGGTGTACCTACATGAAAAATATCAAAAAATCGAGTGAACAGTACTGGAGTTATTCCATTTTACAGATTCTAGCCTATGACATAGTCAGTGTATGGATTGTTTCAAAGTCTGAAAAATTACCGAGATTTCCCTACATGATGAGGCAAACAATGTCAAGAATCATATATGTACTTTATTCAAGGATATGTTTTCAAATACATATGGTATAAAAATGCAAATAGTTTTAACTTGATACATGATACAAGAAATGATACATATAACTCACACGAAAAAAACAAATGTGACATGTCGCTTACAATGGTTGCCAATATGAAATCTTATCAGTGTGGTCATGGTGACAGTGTGCAGGGTATTGAGTTTGAAAGCAAAACACCAATTTCTCAAACAGTTTCGGTACATGTCCATGAAACTTTGCCCCAAAATTTTCATTTTTATGAAAGCCATACAAGGTTTGTTTTGTAGAACACACTGCAACATTAATGTTTATATTGCGAATAAAAAAATTGCTATGAATATATGAAGGAAAAAAGATTTCTTTATTTTTATTCATCAAAATTGAGTTTTATATAGTATAAACTCCCTGATCTTCTTTATGTGATGTGTCCCTTTAAGTGTATTTGGATTGATTTTGCGACAAAATTTCACAACATATGCATTATGTATTTTGGAGTAATGGCTTATCAGAACACTAACTGAAAGTGCTTAAATTCACCATAACGCTTTAAGGCAATGACATTACCGTCACTTATATTCACAGTAAATATTAATTTTGTTTGTTATTCCACTTACAGATATACGTAAATTTAGTTTTGAATTAAAATGTTGTTGTATAATTGATAAATAGAAGTTCTATGCACTCTTCCATTTTATTGAATAATACTTACACAATAGGCGATCAAATTTACACTTGAAGCGACCAAACTTGCAGTGACATCAAGTTTTTATGTTTGAAGAAGTAATTTTAAAAATTGGCAAAGTGATGACATGTTTGGTGACTACTATAATCATTTTATTAATGTTTGTTTATTCAACTGTGCACATCATTATACAGTATTAGCGATAACAAAAATATGTGGATCAGTGAAAAATCTAAATGAATATGCCAAATTAAAAATGATGATAAAATGTCAGTGCTTAATTTAACTTTGTTTCTCCTAAAAGTGTTATTAATTTTCAAAATATGATTAGCTATATATCCCCTTATTTGATTAAAATATATCTAAAAGAATTCTGATTTTATTCATTGAAAGTGTGCACTTAATCTAAGTCGATCAAATTGATCAAAACAATAGTGTAATTTTCCGACACCAGTAGTATTAAAGAGCGATAAGTCTTTAAATAATTTGATGACCAACAAGCATTCTTTCATTTTGGGATTTAAGACATAATACACTTGCTTTTTTAAAAAAAAGTTACGAATTCTAAAATTAACAAGCAAAAAAGTGAGCGTGGCTCACTAATACCCCGGACTGTTAAAGTTTGACATTTTTATTTTACTTAAAGAGAGGTGTCTGCACATAAAATATAAAATAGTAAAATCAACAAGAACACGGACTTAGCTTTTTATGAAAGTTACATGAAAAAGAAAATGATAAAGTCAACAAATCACAACACAGAAGTAGCTTCATTCATTCTAGCTCCGAATATGACAAAGTAAAAAAATATATAAATTCACCAAAAATTAAAAAATTCACCAATTCGGTATACATTTGGCAATGCACCTCTCCTAGTAGTGAAGAAGACATGTACCAAATTTGAAAAGGATGAGAAGGATAGTTTTTCTGTAATCGATCGGACACAAATTGTCTTGACAGATGGACGGACGGAATCATTGGTATTACTATATACCCCTGAACTTTTTGGTCGGGGTATAATCATTTTTCGTCCCATCTCTCTGTAGAAGAATTCTCTTTTAAATCATTCAGTGACACTCTTTGAATTGAAAGACTCTGGCTTGTTGTTTGACCACCTTTATAAAGCATTAATTAATTTGAAAACATGAAGTCAATCATGTCAATGAATAACAATGATTGTCAGTGGAATTGTAACCCAAAAAGACACTACATCACCACATTGGTAACTTCTCCATACAAATTTGAAGTTTCAAATTTCAAAAGGGTCTGAAAATTTTGTCGTTTTTGGTCAAAATTCATTGATCAATCTGACCAGACAAGCCAGACATCATGTCTCTCTTCTGTTGAACATCCATGCTGCTGAAAACTCATAAATATATTCAAAGGTGCTTGTCAATGATGTTATGGCTGGGTAGGTTTACATATGAAGCTACTGTTTGTCTCGGGAGGACATGGGAATGTTAGTGGTGGAGTGTTGAAGAGAGGATGGCAAGGTGAAACACTTTGGCATTAGGCAGGCAGTTGCTATATGAAACATCAGGTGGTACTTGACATAAGATGTCCCATAGAGATCTCTTGGTTTGTCCATCCAATAAAGACACAGGAATCCTGCAATAAGATAGTAGACAGCACTAAATATACAATTATACATTTCATTCAAAAATAATAGTTATGAACAATAACATTTTACAAGAAGTAACCCTGTAAGTGATAAACAATTTTTAGAATTGAACAGATTCTTATGATCCATTTTCATAATGTATTAAAATTGTACAATATGTGAAAGCAGATTATTCTAAAAAGCTTTTCAGAATAAACATACATTTTATTTTACAATTAAAATATTAGCAGCCTTTTATTAGCAAAACATATATGTCACTTCTTGCTTTATAACAGTGAACAGTATAACAATAATGTAATATGGAAACAAAACCTGGCCTAGTCTTTGGTTAAAGTCTATCTTGTTGCCATAAAAAAACACTCCAGAATATGTATGAGCCGTGTAACTCAAAATACTTTGGATGGTTTGAAATCATTCTCCTGATATCGCATCATGATACACATTATGTTTTTCTGTATCCGCGATGTTGCTTTAATCGGACAAGTAGGCTGATGCCTTCAGGAGGAGATTTAATTTTGCATCTCATTACCAAAGTTGGAAGTTATAACGAGGACAGTTCTTCCTACAATTTTCTTACAAATTTATCACCTTTCTACCATTTTAAATAAATATTTTTAAATTGTTAATCATAAAAATCCTTTGTGAAATAATGCTTCTTAGTACCATAATTGATCAAAATAAGAGAATCAATTAATGATTTATTTACTGGCCTGGACCTGTAAAGGTTTCTATTAAATGAACCTTTTTATGCCCAAAAGAATTCACAAAATTATTTTCAAAATTGTGAGGGCTATTATATTTTCATGCCAAAATGATTAATTAAAAGGTTATGGGCCAGTAAAGACATGTTACAGACAGATTGATGACCGCACATACCCCATCTTAATACCCCAGCAACAATTTTATTGCAGGGGAAAAATATATTTCTTAACAGCAAAGTCACGTTGACTTTACTGATTACTGAAATCTCATGAAACAGTTTTCAAGTTCTGATCAAAAAGGAAAATATGAATTTCTTGTATGATAAGAAACTCTTTACACAGACAGAACTCACTTCTATATCAACAATAAAGTTAATCTTGGAGAGGGATAAAATAAGCCAAATTGAGTAAGAACTATATCATACATGAAACATGTACATTGGCCATAAATATAAAGAGTTCTAGTCAACTGATCTCCTCGCTTTCCTACGGAAACAAAGAAGTTCAATAAATGTGCTAGCATATCTGTTACTACCTGTCTACTTCTCCATAGTTTTGATGAGAGCTGATGTCATTTCCTGCAGCTGACAGTGCTTTCCTCTTACTGTGACAGTCAACTGAAATGACTTTCTAACTGAGCTCCACTTTTTTGTTCTTCAAACTTTCCTCGGACCTGTAAAAGGTGTAACAATCAGTTTCAATTGTAGTAAAGATTTTACGCACATTACACACAACTAAAGATGTTCATCAACAGATTTTATGCTTTCAACAAAAACTCTTCAAATTCATTTTCACTACTAATAATTTAATAATGACTTCAGTAGCGGATCTGGAAGGGGGGAGGGGTGCTGTGCGCGAACAGGCTCGGCGGTTGACCTGGACCCCCCAAAGAACAAGCTCAAATTTGTAGCCAACCCTTTGACAATAAAGTATTTCTTTTAAGTGACGTCATGAAACAATGATACATGACGACAAATACAATAGTGTCACAAGAAGTGGCCATGATGGGAGTATTTACAATTCATGGCAAAATTTGTTTCACTAGGTTTCAGCTTAATTTTGTGAGGATATTGTTGAAACAATTGAAAATCTACATTCTAGAAACTTTTCTGAGACTGCTGTGTTTGATCCCTTGTGATATAAATTTTTTTCAATTGAAGAACAGATCAGAAGTTTTGCTTTTTAGATCTTCGAGTTCTCAAGAAGAAGAAATAAATAGGTTTTTAGAGCATGGCCTCTATTATCTTATTAGGGGCCACCATATCTATAATTTATGATCCCCAATGGCTATGTAGTGATATAAAAGTGATTTGGAATTGGATTCAGTTCAATGTATTAGTATTAGCATATCAATGCTACAATGGATCAGTCCCGTCATACCTGGTCAAGCTCACTGAAGTTTACTAATAGTCCAGAGTCCTTCGCTCAGTAAATCAGCGTCTCTTCCATATTCCTGAAACAATTTGGCCAAAGATCTTCCAATTATAATGTTGCAGTTCTATGGAACAAACTTCCAATCGAACTCAAAGAAATCAAAACACTCACTTTTCAAGGGACAGTGACATATCTCTTCAGACAGTCATATTATATGAAAGCTAAACTAGAATCTATCCCCTAGTGTTCTGTCTCCCTGCCGTAATACCAGCAGCCGCGATATAAGTGAAATACTCTTGAAAGCGGTATTAAACCCCAACTCTCCTTCTCTCTGTCCCCATTGAACATAAATAACTTTAATACTCATTGTACTATTAGCTATGCCATACAAATGGACTTTTGTTTGATATAGGTATTCAAATTTGATTTGACTCAAAATGATTATGGTAATGCATAAACAGAAATGTTCATGATAAAAACCTGTTTTGACCATGAGCACTAGACATGATCACGCTTCTCTTGTTTTGAAAATAATGTTTGCTGAAATTTGTATTTCTCAAATCTAGATGAAGATGCTTTATGAAATAGCAGAGTATCAACACCAATAAAATTCACAATTTTTTCTGTTGAAACATTGGAATCGAACCTATAGGTTTCTGGCTATAAAATTTAACGAAGTTTTATTTGATTTTATTTAAAGAAGATTGCTTAATTTTTAAAGAACTTTTCAGATACGTGTACCTTATAAATACTACTACAAGACCACATGTGATGACAATTTGCAATAAATTAACACAATTTGAATTGCCAACATGACACAATCTGAGTTTGGCTACACTTAACCCTATGATTCTAGAAGCCTGAAACCTGTGTATGTTAAAGGCACTGTAGCACGGTTTTCTTACTGAAATAAAGTGCTTTCCAAAAATATAAATAAGTGTTACCAATGGGCAATGGCTAAATAATACTCCTAAATCAATATAAAGAGTTCCAAAACGAATATACATGGTTTAATTAAGCCATGCCAGTCCATTTTGCTTCAAACGGCCATTTGAACGTGTTCACATTAAAATGCCCCCTCGCAGGTTGTTCAAGTGATCTGACTGATGTAGTGACACCTAAACAGTAAACACTCAGAGTTTAGTTTTAAATATGGTACAATGATGGAATGGTCAACCTTCTTGATGTCTGAACTCTCAAATTCTCATGAAGACTACAAATCTACCTCTCACACTGAAGAGTTCCACACCACTGTCGCTATGTACGTCTCGCCATTTTCTTTGAATACAGATACCGGTAGTCGTTTTCTATGGATACGGCATATCGGGTCGTCTAATTAGAAGTTTTGCCCATTAACACACCATTATTTATGTTGTATAAACTTTAATAATAAATGGCAAATTTGAGAAAACACAATGAGCAAAAAATGTGCTACAGCCCCTTACGCCATTTTGTTTTTACATTATGTGAAATGAGAAAAACACTTCATATTTACTCACTGAAAATGTTTTGATATAATAAAACATAAATATTAATATAATGATAATAATAATAGTGGATATTTTGTATCGCTCACTCTCTTCCATGCAAAAACTTCAAGTTGTATCCTATCACAAACATATTTCCACAAAGAAAATCCAATTGAAAATCATTGAGGAATAAACCACCTATTTCCAAAATTGTCAAAATTAGGTGTGTAGACCATCAGGTTCTGAAAACAGAAATTGGTAATAAATCTATAGCCATACACTTTCTTATTATGCTAAGTATGCTCAACATAGTGTAGATTGGTCCTGAAACCCCATTTAACTAAATGTAATAAGATTAGTAAAGTACAGAGCTGTAGGGTAATAAAGTATTTTGGAGTATAGAGTATTTTGATTTTAATTGACATTTGGTATGTGATAAGGCAAACTGTTTTACAATGTTTTGATTGTTTGGAGTTTTGTAATTTTTTTTGTATCCTGTAATTATTATTATTTTGTGCCCTTATTTGTAACAACACTGTATCAAAAGTAGAGCCATGGGCTGCAGTGATTTATTATCTAAGGTCGAAGATCTAAGTAAACTCAAGTAATACAATGTTAACAAGAAAAAGAAGAAGATGAAAATAGGTTTTTAGGTGATGACCCCTGTGACCCACAATTGGGGTCACAGGGTCACCAAATCTTCAATCTACAGTGGCCAATAGGCCATGGGCCGAAAGCCGTAGCTTGTCTCTAAAGTGACTTTAGGTCCAAGTTTTTGGTGAAGGCAGAAACAATATATCAATTTAATCCTGAGTGTTTACTGCTTCCAAAAATGCAATGTTTCACCTAGGATACTTGTTCATTATGAAATTAAGGCATGTTGAAGTGATGAATCAGCAGTTTCGCAAAAGGTCTTCTTAGCCACGGAAAAACTGATTTTTTGACAAAAGTTTTTAATATATTTCCACATATCACATATCTGTTGAAAGAGAATATGTTGTTCTATCCAAATAGTGTGATCCAACTGGGTTTCCTATTAAAAAAATGTGAAATTTCTGCAAAAAATGTTCTGAAAAAAATAATTTTTCTCAAACCGTCCCATTTCGTTTATGATTTTAAAAAGAAAATAAAATTTTAGCCCTAATTCAATTCATAGTGTAAGAAACCGATGTAATTACAACAATGAGAAGTTGGAATTTTTAAACTACATAAATTTCCAAGAGAGCTAAATGAATTTTTATAACAGGGGTGAGAGTTTTTTCTGAGCAAAGGGAGGTAACTCTTGCAAGTATTTCTAATTTTTTTAACATTTCTCGTAGAATTTGCCATCAAGTAACAACTGATTCTTATTACAAACGTACGAAAACACATTATCGAATGATATGTTACAAAAATGTAGAAGAATGTAAATATAATTTTTTTATTTTCCCCCTTTTTTTCCCAATGGCAGAAATATGTAAACTAAAAATGCAAACATCAACTACAATAATGCAGAGATACAAAATTGTACATAAGAAATTAAAATTTTATTAAAGGTGTGTTAAGTCTGTTCGCTAAAGATACCCATTTTCTGTAGAAGTAGTTAAAGGTTTGAGCTTTTTTTAAAAATAAAAATATGAATGAAAATATATTTGATTTAAAAAAAGGTTATAAAACAATTATGTTTTCCCCTTTACTTACTTCTTTGAATCCTTTGAATGCTCATAATTTTTTGATTATGAGAATTTGATTCAAAAGAACTTATGTGTTTGGTAGGCCAGATAAATAGAGGATTCTTCAGTGTTTTCAGTATGATGTTGCAGTTTATCTCTCAGCGAGTGCCAGTATTTTTTAAGTGGCGCAGATACGAGTGAAACATATATATAAGATGAGATAAGTGACATTACACTGTAAATACAAAATATTCTATATATTATATGCTTCTGTGTTTAAAAAAATGTGGTGTTTTAAAGTTAAAAAGTTAAAAACTTAGGGAGTTCTTGTGATATCATACGCTGACGTTGTTGATAGCAGACGTGATGTCATATTATTGTGGACATGATGTCATTCCCTGTGTGATATTTTCACTGTGTTGAGAACTGAGATCAAACTGCAGTGGTGAGAACGTTTTCTCAAACAGATAAATAGCTGAGAAATTCTGTCTTTTCTTGACCATAACAATATATAAAAAAAAAAAATTATTTGCTTTATCAATGAAAACATACTGGTTACAAACCACAGGGGCCTGTATTGTCGAAACTAGCGATTACAACGAATATGAAGTCGACGATCCAGCCCCATATACCATTTTTATAGTATATGGGGCTGGATCGTCGACTTCATATTCGTTGTAATAGCTAGTTTCGACAATACAGGCCCCTGTGTTACAAACTACAATTCTTACTACCCACAAACATCAAACCAAATAGTGTTATACCATCTGTCATGATTATGGATTGAACTAATGACATCAAACTATTAGTTGACAACATACTTTCATCTCTCTCTTTTGCATGATCGGGTATTGACCCCCCACCCCCTCTCAAAATTCCGGGATCCGCCACTGCTGACAATGTTATGACCTCAAAGTTGATGATGTAATGTTATGTTATGATGCCATAGTGCTGATGACGTCACAATGCTATTCTACTTCACTGAGATCACTGACAAAGAAGCTAAAAGGCAGTGTTGTGTTTGAGATATGTTCATTCATTAACCCTTACGTTGCGTATATATATTTTACCATTTTTAGCCCCTGTGGCGGAATTTACAGGCTCGCAGCTCGCAGCAGTAGTTTGGGCTTTGGCACTAACTAGCTCTGCTGGCGGAATTTCCAGGCGGCGATTCCGGTATCGTTTTTACAAAATATACCGCATCTACATGGCGAATAAGGACTATATACGGGCGTTCAATACAAATTCAAGTAGCGAAACCCGTACACAAATGGCTAATTCACACTCGAAACTTTGAATGAATTTTCTATGTTTTTTCGTTTTTATTCTATTACTTTCGAAAGATTGTCTTTTATTCGGGCCTCGTAACATCATAAATACGAAACGAAAAAAATTCCATTTATATACGGAATTGAAGACAAGATGTCTAGCTTCACAATGATATAAAAATTATTAGAATGCGACCGTTGGTTATAATTCTATAGCTATGTAAAGTTTGTCTTTATTCCCACCTATAAAATCGTCAATACTTACAACATGTATGCGGCATTGCAAACGGTCGTTCATCGCACTTTTCCAAGAAATCATAATCTCGAACCAGTTGACAAATAAGCACATGTCAACCCAAATATGGTTATGTTGTTTGACTTTTCAAATAAACGCTAACCTCGAACCATAACTGATGAAAATATGTTGATTAGTTTGTGTGCCGTTTGGTTTCACATGCCTCTCAGAAAGGTAAAATTGTATCTTTATTTCTGTGAATAAATCCGCGCATTTTATATAGAATAAAAGATTATTCTTTTCGGTTTATTGTGATATAAAAATTATGAAAATGCATTCAGTATTTTAGCCTTGATAAATGTTTTAGAAGTTGTGAAAATCGCCGATTGTTTCAAAATTTATGAAGTGTAAACATGACCTTTTTCACGGCGCTTGCTGTGTCTTTATTATTTTTTTGAGATTTTCTAATTTTATATGGGAATGTAGTCCATTGTTTCCCCTTTATTTTGCCGTATTTTTTTTTGAAAACAAACAATTCGCTCACATGATATGAAGTGCGGGAGTAAGGCGAGTTAGCGATTTTTTTCCCCGTCTCGCGAGATGCGAGGCAGACAGCAGTCTCGGGCGAGGCAAACCCGAGGCAATACAAACACGTGGGTGAAAATAGCCTCAAGCGAATTAATGCTTCGGGGGCTAAGCCCGACATAATTGGCCTTTTGTAAAGCTAATTATCGATGCGTTACGGGTCAACAATGCACACGCAAATTGGTGTGAATTTTGCTTGATATTCCGACCACACACTGAACAAAGCTTTATTCTCATGTCGGGTCGCGATGCGTAAATACAGCCATTCTCATGGGTCGGGTCGCGGACACAATCGACTCGTGACCCGGTATGGGTGATAGAGTATACTTAGACAGCCGTGAATTATTCTAAGTCTTGTATCCGGGATCCGTATACAGACACCTAGGAATCGCTTATAGCCCGCCCGGATAATTCCGTCGCCCGCATGTTAAGGGTTAAGATAAGATATCCCGGAGGAAATTTGTTTCTTTGGCATGCTGGGGATATTTGTAACTTTAATCAAGTCCTGTTGATATATTTGATATCAGAAGATACATTGGTAAGATTCTCAATTGATGAGCATTTAGAACAATGTTAAATTATAATATATACTACCGTATATTTGTACGGTTACTGCCCTTCTAGAAAAAAAAACTATTGAGCTTCTCTGTAATCAGACCTCATACACTTTTGATCAAGGTTCCAATGGACACAGAGATCTCGATCACTATCACCTTTTATCGTCCAATATTATGTTCCGTAGTATCTTCAACATTGCCGTAGGAACCAGGGGATTTAAAGTAACCAACCAAATACTGAAGAGTTGCTTTAAGATATTATCACTTTTTTCAATGATAACTTTGATTTTGACTCATGTGTTAACAAGACTGATAGGTTCATTTTCAAAGCATAGCTAAAAACCTGTTAATTTGATTTTTCTGAAACGCTTTAGGTATATTATCCATATGCATTTTTTATGTTAAGATTTTAAAATTATTAATTTAGTTTCTATGGAAATGGTTTGGATTTGGACGCAGGGACAGGTTCGTTTCAATATAAGAAATTTATTAAAAAAAAAGGTTTATCTTATCTTTTTTAACCTAATATGTGTTATCCACCTTGTGAATTAGTTCATTTCCGGAGCAGAACTGTTTGTGTTATCTTTTTGAAACTTAATAGGTGGTAATCAGTATTAAAGGTGGTATCTTATGACATGTTAATTGTTTTTAATATATAAGTATTGTGTTTTCATGGAAACGAACTGGACTTTTATTGAGGGATAGGTTTCTTTCATTTCCCAACACAAAAGGTCAATATACCTTTTTATAAATATGGGCCTTTTATGTTTCAAAACTTTCAAATTTTGATTTGTTTCCATGAAAAGAAGTGAGACCTGGAGCCATTTTGTGAGGGACCCATTGTTTCTACTGCTTGCAAAGTTTATCTGCACGTCAGTTTTATAGACAGTAGATAGGTAGATATATGCATAGAGTCAATATGAACACCCAACAAAATTCAACTTAGTATTTGCATATAAAATATAATCATGTAATCGTAATACATTGTTTGCTCAGGATTGTTTGTCATTTTTGAAGATATTACAGATATTGCTAAAGGTAAAAGTTTTTTTCTGTGTGTTTTTTCAAAAGGTTTTCTTCTTCTTCTTTCTTTCTTTTTTTGTCTATTTATTTTGTTTTATTCCATTTCATTTCAAATACATAGAATATACATAAAAAACAAAAATATACATGTCATCAGTCTATTGTTGTCAAAGATAAATAATAATAGGTGTCAGTAAAAGTTACCAGATTGATGTTAATGGCCACAAAATTTACTACCAATAAAGTGTTTTACATGCCATCATCAAAAATGTTTTCTACTCAAATACCAAATTAACTGTTAGTTATAGCCATGAAGACAGTTTTAAAATTAAAATTAAAAAACAATTCTCACTTGTGTACCATTTAATTTGGGCAAATGATCCATTTTCTCAACATGAACCCGATATTGTAAGTAAAACGAAGGTTAAATGAAGGTAAACAAAAACCCTACACCCTATATCAAATAAAAAGAATAAAGGAACAATGTCAGCCATACTGCCGATCTAAGGAAGCGGCCCATTCAACTTCAGGTCAAAATGTACGCTAAGAATCGGTGACATTCACAAATAAACGCACATACCAATCAACTATACACTTCTCCACAAACCCAGTTGATTTCAAACATATGTCACCCTTCAGATAACTTTAGTAGCTCTTCTAACTCGAAAATTGACCACAAAAACCTCTCCCCTGAACATTATTCTGCAGTATCACAGTGTTAATAATCAAAATTAAGATTATTTTTCTGTTTTCAATCCAGAAATAGCCATTGTTTAATATACCCATATATATGGCCCCTGGAAACTTCTGATATTGCCACAATTTGATCAGTTGAAGACTCACAAACAGACAGACACACAATCTAATGGGGGCGGCCATCTTTGTTGTACCGGGCAGGCTGACCTAGCTGCTCTCTGATTGGTTGAAAATAGCATATTTCTCAAGGGCCTTCTATTACTGTTTATTAATTAATGAACAAGTGTTTTTGGTGAAACATTGAATATTTTGTAAAAAATAACCATTTTCTACAATATAAAGTAAAGTTTTCCCCTTCACCAAAAACTTGGACCTCAAATGAACAAAAACAGTCCTCGGCCCATGGCCTACAAGGAGTCTGTTCACATTCCAGCTTTCTAGAGCCTTTCGTACTGGAGAAGATGAGAATAATTTTTAGGTCATGACCTCTGTGACCCACATTTTTGGTGACAGGGTCACCAAATCTACAATTTAGAATTCCCCATTGGCCAAGGAGTCTGTACACATTTCAGTTTTCTAGAGCCTTTCATACAAAGAAGTTGTTGAAAATACGTTCTTAGGTCATGACCCATGTGATACACATTTGGGGTCACTGTCACCAAATTACAATTTAGAATCCCAATAAGCCAAGGAGTCTGTACACAACAATTGAGCTTTCCAGACTAAAGCTTTGTGTACTGGAGAAGAAGATGAAAATAGTTTTTTGGGTGTGACCCCTGTGACCCATATTAGCTAGGGGTCACAAGGTCACAAAATCTAAAATTTAGAATCCCCATTGGCCAAGGAGTCTGTACACAACATTTCAGCTCTCTAGACCTTTTTGTACTGGAGAAGAAGATGAAAATAGAATTTTAGGTCATGACCCCTGTGACCTACATTTGAGGTCACAGAGTCACGAAATCTACAATTTAGAATCCCCATGGGCCAAGGAGTCTGCACACAATTTTTCAGCTCTCTAGACCTTTTAGAACTGGAGAAGAAGATGAAAATAGGTTTTTAAGGATGTGACCCCTGTGACCCCATTTTGGGTCATGGGGTCACGAAATCTACAATTTAGAATCCCCATTGGCCAAGGAGTCTGCACATAATAATTCAGCTCTCTAGAATCACTGGTTCTGGAGAAGCAGTCGAAAATGCAAAAAGTTTACTAACGGACAGACCAACGGACGGACGGACGGACGCCGGACACCATGCCAGGCCATAAGCCCATCAGGCCTTTCAAGTTTGATGAGTTGAAAAACAGGTTCTCGTCAACTTACCAGATATTACTTATATACCAACTTACCAAGTTGATAAAAGGTATCACAATGAACAGTTAATCTCTGGTAAGTTGGTCAGTTTTACAGTGTTGGTCCAAGCTGAAATGTGAGAGGGTTAAATAGTAAATTTTTCAACATCAAGTAAAAGGAAATGAGGAAAACTGGAGTCCTCTTTTGAACATGTGATTTTTTTTTTAGATTGTCAGTATTTTTTCAGTGTTTAGATATTGATCAGAAGTGTGTTTACTTATTTTATTAACATTCAGAAACGTTCTTATACAAATGTTTTATCAAAATAGCGGTTTAGTACCAAACTCACATATATACATCGTGCAGAGGCGACGTAGATCAGCTGTTGATTTGATCCAAAATTGATTCTTGGCGGGGCCCATCTTGGTGCAAAACCGGAAGTTTCAAAATGGTAAATGCTTCGGAAACGAAAGGAGATTGTGTGAACTTAGTTCTCGTCAAATACTCCCTTGATAATATTATATTAGCATTATTTTGGCAGCATGTTACAATAATTAATTCTGCCAATCTGACATTTTTATTTTATAATATAGAAATGTAGGTAGGTTAGGTGGAATAAATAATATTAACGAAAAAATGTGTTTTTCTTCCATATATAGGAATTTATAACCTGCAGCTGTATCCAGAAATCGTAAATCTAAGAGCTCCGAAGGCATATCTTGGGACAACTATTAAAATTGTTCAAAACAATCTCTAATTGATATAGATCTATATATATCGAGAGAGTCACGGACAGATAGCCTACTATATAGGCCTATCGTAACGAAACCGATTTATCTTGTTTCTCATATATCGATCCTGTTTTAAAAAGACACTGTAATTTTGAGGAGATTATGTCCATTCTCATTCTGATTTTTAAAAAGAAATACTTTTATATCATATATTTATAGCCTACATTGATTGCATACATTCAACGTGAAATAGCCTACATGTAGGCCTATCTTCGAAACATTATCGACCTAAAAAAATAACATTATTGGAATTTATAGAACAACCGAACAAGTATCACCAGCATGTATTTTAAACTTTATTATAAAGGACCCATAAAGAATGTTCTTTTTCTTTCAGTTGTCCAACAAATTATTCGAAGCACATGCGCAAAAGAGAGTCTATTTGGGTAGATTTGATTGGTCAATTGGAGTTTAGTGGTGTTAGTGTTTGAAACAGTAACCCCTCATACCGGACGGTATAACGGTATACCGTACGTCCTCTTGAAGCGGTAACCCCTGCAAACATAAGAGCGCTTCAAGCGAGTAACTCCATTCGGATCGGGTGAATTGAACCGGTCCAATAAACTTGTTATCTGTAAAAACATAATTACACTACTCAGCGTATATGACTTTGTTCAGCTTAATTGCGTAAACTAATTTGCTGTCACAACACTTCTCTCCAGTCCTTTGAAGAAACATCTATATGGTATGTTAAATTGAGAATTTGTATGTCATTATTCGGCAGGTCCAAACTTAGATGATTTCTTGAAACACTTTAGAGACATTAACACATGTACACAAGATTATGTTATTATTGATGATGATATTGACTTTGACACATATGATACATCTGTACTTAACGATGATATTACCCTACCAGAGATAACACATGCCGTTAAAAATCTAAAAAGGAATAAGGCCTCCGGTATAGACTTAATAGAAAATGACTACCTCATTGATTCCATTGAAAGGATTGGTCTCTTATGTATGACTTTGTTCAATCTTGTGTTAAAAACTGGACATTTACCAGAAGCTTGGTTAACGGGAATAATCAAACCCATATACAAGAATAAAGGAAATATTGATGATCCTTCATCCTATAGACCGATTACCATACTGAGCTGTTTAGGAAAGCTGTTCACTGCTATACTTAATACAAGATTAACGACATTTATAGACAATAACAGTATACTAAGTAATGTACAGGCTGGATTCCGCAAAGGGTTTTCTACAATCGATAATATTTTTGTTCTAAATATGTTGACGAATTTACTCAAGAAAGGTAACAAAAAACTGTACTGTGCTTTCATCGACTTCTCTAAAGCCTTTGACAATGTCTGGAGAATTGGCTTGTGGCATAAGCTCTTGAAGCAAGGTGTACATGGTCGCTTCTTCAACTTAATACAAAACATGTACAAGAATATAAAATCATCCGTGTATGTAAATAATAATCACTTAGATTACTTTCCGAGTGAGTGCGGTGTTAGACAAGGTGAAAACCTTTCTCCACTATTGTTTTCATTATTTTTAAATGATCTTGAGTCACACATGTCGAATGATAACTGTGAGGGTGTTCATGTCGATTGTTTTGATGTAAACGTTGTTTTACACTTTGTTATTCTTTTGTATGCAGACGACGCAGTACTTATTAGCGAAAGTCCAAACGGGTTACAGAAATCATTGAATTCTTTTCGTTTGTATTGTTTGCAATGGAACCTTGCTGTTAATATATCTAAAACCAAAATTATTATATTTGGCGGGGGAAAACCTTCTAAAAGTAAACATATATTCTACTTTGGAAATCAACCTCTTGAAATTGTCGATTATTATATGTATCTTGGTTTAAAACTACATAGATCTGGAAGATTTGTACACGCCATCAAAACTTTAATTGAATCAGGAACTAAGGCTATGTTTTCTCTTTTGAAACGAGCTAGAAACATTAACCTTCCCATTGACTGTTTAGTCCGGGCATTTGATACTATGATTGTCCCTATTTTATGTTATGGTTGTGAGACATGGGGTCATGAATCATTGGAAATCGTTGAAAAAGTTCATTTGAAGTTTTTAAAGCTGATTTGTAATCTTAAAGTATCTACGCCAAACTACATGGTATATGGAGAGTTGGGAAGGTACCCTCTCAGGATCAAAATCATAAAGCGATTAGTTAAATATTGGCACACTCTAGCTGTACCTAAAATAACAAATGTTAAACTTTCCCACACCTTGTACAACTTTGTTTCTGTCAAAAAGCAACTATATGACTATCATGACAAGTGGCTAAACTTTGTCGAAGACAGCTAAACCACCTAGGTTTAAGCAATGTTTTCAACAATCCGGAATCTTTTAACACCGAATGGCTGGCCTCAAAGGTAGAATTTGTCTTAAAAGATCACTTTATTCAGAGTTGGTTTTCATCTATAAATAATAGCCCAAAGGCACTATATTATAAGATCATAAAAGATTCCATAACATTTGAACGTTATTTCTTTCTTCCAACAAATGTTTATATTCCAATAATGAAATTTAGAACTACCAATCATTTTCTACCTATTGAGACTGGCCGCTGGGAGGGCATTACAAGGGAAAATCGAACTTGTAAGTTGTGCGACTCCCCAGCAATAGCGGATGAACTACATTACTTATTGAGATGTAACTATTTTGATGATGCTAGACAAAAATATATTCCTGCAGAATATCTAAAATGGAGAAATCTTATTACCTTTAAAACTTTAATGTGCTCAAAGAAAACATCAGTATTGAAAAAATTATCAGTGTTTATTAAGTGTATACTTACACACTTTAAATGTTAATTATGCCCCATCTTGTGATTGTATATATGTAATTTGATGACTTTGTACTCTTGTACCACCGCTGGGTAGTTGATGGAGAAATAAAGAAAGTTGAAGTATTGGAGCTATCATCGTATTTACCCTACCATTACGTTTTCATTTACGAGAGTGTGTATTAGGCTGCATCTGGTAACATAATTCATTCATTCGATCGTGTTCTATAAATGTGTATAATCATATTGTATATGTGTGCGTGTACAATGGTGCAATCTTAATGTTAATTTCACTGAGCTTGTTGAAAATCTTATACATAAAATATTTTGTTTATGGTTTGCATTACATTAAAATATGTTGATTGACACACTTATAATTATAGTAACCTTTTATATCTGATACACAATGTAACTTTATTACACTTATTGATATACTTTGTCACTGATATCAAACGTATATACAATAGTACAAGAGTAAACGAATGTTTCTTTACAACATGTTTCAATATAACATCCATATTGCAAGGAAATGCTTGAGCAAAGAACCACGAAAATCGTGTACTGCTAAAATCCATCCACAATGTTATCGTTAAATCTAAAAGATTTTCGGATTTTTCATAAATCAATCTTTGTTTCTTAATTATTTCTTATAATCTATTGCCTTGCTGTTATGTAACGTTCAACATCTTTACAGTTTAACGCCTTCAATTGTGTCTTGTAATCTGGTACCATATACATGCCTGTTGGTTTAATATTTTATGATTGTTCAATGTATGCAACTTATTTGTTTGTTTGTTTGGTGTGTTTGCAGTTTGTAGGGAGAGGCATTTATGCAAGCATTTTTTTGCTTGTTTGCCGATTCCGTCACTTTTTCAGTGTTTTAATACGTTTAAACTATATCAAGCGTTATAGCAACAAATAAAAAAAACTTAAAAAGAAATGTAAGATTACACCTTGATTTTTCGCCAAACACGGAGACATATTTTCAGGAAATCGATGTCACACTATTACCTCTCTTATGCATTCCTTGAAATCATCCAGTATCATTTTAATTCTATTATTAGTATTATTAAGCACCTTGATAAACTACGGCTTTCTTTGTGAAATATCATAATAAATTTGTTGAAACACAATCATGGATGAACATCACATGAAGTATGGTTATAATAAACAACATATACGCGTGTATATGTACTTGTAACCCTGTTTGTCAACCCATCTTTCCATGTAAGATCCTGAAATAAATGCCGTTTAAATAATATACGAGTACTTACATTTACATTTAATCCCGTATGTGAAGTTGTATTGTGGAAGAAGACTCCGTAATATTGTATCAACAACCTGTCAATTAATTGCGAGTTGAAAATGGTTATATTAATTTTGTCTCATGATGATATAATATTATCAGTAATAATAATGCTCGCCTGCATCTAGTTTGCGTCACGTGACCTCGTTACACATTGCGTAACGGTCTCTACCGCAGTCTCAAGATCGCTTGGACCAGAGTTCCTTTAACACAGACGAAACTTAAACAGTGAAGTAGGGGATGCGTAAACTCCCTCTCCCAAGGGCGGTAAGTCGGCTTGGTCTCGTGACGTCACCACCGGAAATCTCCACTCTCCAAACAGGCCCAAAAAAGCAATGGGGGGGGGGGGGGGGGGGGGGGGGGGGGGGGGGGGGAGCGGGATCACTTTATTCAGAGTTGGTTTTCATCTATAAATAATAGCCCAAAGGCACTATATTATAAGATCATAAAAGATTCCATAACATTTGAACGTTATTTCTTTCTTCCAACAAATGTTTATATTCCAATAATGAAATTTAGAACTACCAATCATTTTCTACCTATTGAGACTGGCCGCTGGGAGGGCATTACAAGGGAAAATCGAACTTGTAAGTTGTGCGACTCCCCAGCAATAGCGGATGAACTACATTACTTATTGAGATGTAACTATTTTGATGATGCTAGACAAAAATATATTCCTGCAGAATATCTAAAATGGAGAAATCTTATTACCTTTAAAACTTTAATGTGCTCAAAGAAAACATCAGTATTGAAAAAATTATCAGTGTTTATTAAGTGTATACTTACACACTTTAAATGTTAATTATGCCCCATCTTGTGATTGTATATATGTAATTTGATGACTTTGTACTCTTGTACCACCGCTGGGTAGTTGATGGAGAAATAAAGAAAGTTGAAGTATTGGAGCTATCATCGTATTTACCCTACCATTACGTTTTCATTTACGAGAGTGTGTATTAGGCTGCATCTGGTAACATAATTCATTCATTCGATCGTGTTCTATAAATGTGTATAATCATATTGTATATGTGTGCGTGTACAATGGTGCAATCTTAATGTTAATTTCACTGAGCTTGTTGAAAATCTTATACATAAAATATTTTGTTTATGGTTTGCATTACATTAAAATATGTTGATTGACACACTTATAATTATAGTAACCTTTTATATCTGATACACAATGTAACTTTATTACACTTATTGATATACTTTGTCACTGATATCAAACGTATATACAATAGTACAAGAGTAAACGAATGTTTCTTTACAACATGTTTCAATATAACATCCATATTGCAAGGAAATGCTTGAGCAAAGAACCACGAAAATCGTGTACTGCTAAAATCCATCCACAATGTTATCGTTAAATCTAAAAGATTTTCGGATTTTTCATAAATCAATCTTTGTTTCTTAATTATTTCTTATAATCTATTGCCTTGCTGTTATGTAACGTTCAACATCTTTACAGTTTAACGCCTTCAATTGTGTCTTGTAATCTGGTACCATATATAGTTTGCGTCACGTGACCTCGTTACACATTGCGTAACGGTCTCTACCGCAGTCTCAAGATCGCTTGGACCAGAGTTCCTTTAACACAGACGAAACTTAAACAGTGAAGTAGGGGATGCGTAAACTCCCTCTCCCAAGGGCGGTAAGTCGGCTTGGTCTCGTGACGTCACCAACGGAAATCTCCACTCTCCGAACAGGCCCAAAAAAGCAAGGGGGGGGGGGGGGGGGGGGGGGGGGGGGGGGAGCGGGCCTAGCACTTAGGTCTTGTCAACAGGTAAGTATAAATAATTAAACGTACTATTATTTAAATACCTATCTGTTGACTAGACCTACTATGCCTAGAATCCCATTGCATGGAGGCGGGTCAGTAGATATGTGGTAGAGACGAGACCAGCAACAAGCCCTGAGTGTAAGCTAACCTACGAGTCCTCCACACTGTGGTGAGGACAAGCTACAGCCCGGGAGACGCCATTTCTACCGCTAAGCGATCGAAGAAACAACACAGCCACTCAACTTCTGATTAACACACTGCCCCTGACCCCAACGGGGAGGGGGTTAAAGCGAAGTTAAAGAATCAAAACAACAGACAAGGAGCAAATGAAGCTAACCAAAGTTTATTTCAAGGAGCATCGGAAGCCACACGGGAACAACATCCTAAGAGGACTGTCCCCTTCTCGGTCTGGTCTGGGGGACCACCTTCGCCTGAGCGAACACCTGTGGACCAAGCCTAGAGATGCCTTCGAGATCTGCTGTGGAGACATCTCGTAAGTAATGATTGGCGAAAACCTCTGAAGAACGCCAAAAAAAACCTGCCATGACGTCTGAGACCGCAATGTTACAGTGGTAAGCCATTGTGGCTGAGACTGCTCGGATCTCATGCGGGTTGGAACGCGATGGAGGAGGCAGGTCAGCGGCCTTGTACGCATCAATGACTGCCGACCATATACACCCAACGCTCGCTTGTCTAGCTCTTGGGTGCTCCTCCGCGAGTGAGGCGAGAACAGATGAGGCCTGCCATCTCTCAGCCTGCGGGTACGCTGCACGTTCACCCTCAATGCCCTAACCGGACACAGAGAGAGATCCATCTCTCCCGAGTCAGAGCCCAGAGCCGGAATAGAGAAGGTACGGCCAGCCTTATCAGCTGCCTGGTTTGTAGACAAAGTCGGGAGCTAAACCAAGTAAGGCTGACCCCCCCTCGCTGACCTCAAAACGTAGAAGGTCCGCCTGCAATGCATGGATTCCAGAAATCGACGCTAAGGCCATGGCCACCAGAAAAAAATACCTTGTTGGTGAGAGGGAGGAGGGGAACGTCAGAGAGCGGTTCATACCTATCGGAGCGAAGATGGTTGAGCACAATGGCTAAGTCCCATTCAGGTGGACAAAGCTTAGTCCTGCCGTCCACTGAACGCAAGGTCTTAATGAGGCCCTTGAGGACCGACACATCTAAACCTGGCAACCTCTTCCTGAGAACGGAGAGGATAGCAGACATGTTGGTATTGATTGATGACGCCTTAAGATTCCTGGTGTTGCATAGGTACACTAAGTACTCAGCACCTTAGGAACGGAGGCCTCTGACGAAACCCCGCTGAGCACAGAAAGAGGCGAAGGCCTGCCACTGAAAATCATAGTTTCCTAGTGGTCTTCCTATGAGAGGTAGCTATGGCATTTGCGACGCATCTTGAGTAACCACTGCTCCTTAACCCTCTCTTAATACAAGGCAAGCGTGAAGGCAGAACAGCTGAGGGTTCTAGTGTAACCTTCCGCTTGGCCTGCTGAGGAGCAGATCTCTCCGTGGCTAAAACAGGTTCCTGATTACAGAGCCGCCGGAGAGGAATGAACCACGGTCGGGCTGGCCACCAGGGGGCGACCAGACTGAGACCAGACTCCCGCCACCTGCTTGTGACCCAGATGCGCCCCCCACCCCTGAGTGGAGGCGTCTATGAACAGGTGAGCTGAGGGGGGACGAGGCAGAAGTGGAACCCGGGAGAAAACACTCTCGTCCACCCGCCAACAAGCTAGGAAGCGATGCAGATCTGGGGTCAGAGCTATTGCGTGACGACAACGAGTCTACCTGATGTGGGGGTTCAGGAACACCTGTAATGGGCGGAGGAATAACCTCCCCCTGCGGGTCAGGTCCTGAGCTGACGTTAGCAGCCCCAACACTCTTTGCCACTGACGTAGGGAGAGCAACGCATCGAGGGCGCGATACATTAAGTGATCGTAATGAGCCATTCCGCCGCGGAACAGCTGAGTGTCTAGGAAAGCCCCTCAGAACTTCAGACGAGTCGCCGGGACCAAGTCCAACTTCTCTAAGTTCACTAACCACCCTAGGCGACAGAACAGGTCTATTGTGAACCTGAGCTGTCCTTGAGAACTATGGGAAAATAGTCGTGAGCGAGCCCCTCATCCAAATGCATTAGAAACTGAATGTCGCATTGGTGTAAGAATTGGATGATAGGCTGAGTCACACGTGTGAATAGCCAGGGGGTGGACGAAATCCCAAACGGGAGCATGCACCACTGAAAGTGTCTCCCGTTTAGAATGAATGAGGTACCTGCGATCCCGACAGTGAATCGCAATGTGCAGGTACACATCCTGAAGATCGAGAGACACCATGCAGTCGGAGCGCTCCAGAGATCGCATCACAGAGGGAAGAGTCAAGAGTCGAAAATATGGCGGCCGAACGAGGTAGGAGCGGTTGAATACCTTCAAGTCGTGAATGAACCGCCATTTTCCCGAGTTCCTTTTAGTTAAGACAAACAGTGGGGAGTAAAACCCCGGAGTTAGATGCGGGGTCAGGACCTCCTGCACCGCCTCCTTGGAGATTAGGATCTCCACCTGTTCCAAGGTTAGTATGAGCCGGTCCCGTGACAAGGGACGCTCTCTTGGAGCACAGGTAAGAGGAGGAGGAGGCAGGAATGCGGAAGCCCTGACCCAGTATCCGACAAACGAACTTGTCTAACCGTAACTGCTCCCAGGGAGCAGATGGGGTGACCACGAGTCACGTCCTCCGCTTCCCCTTCAGAGGGGTACGTCCCCCGACCCCGGGACGGGGGGACTTGAGAGATTGACCACGGCCGCGACCACGCCCTCCCCGCCGAAAGACCGTCTTGGCTTTCTTGGGAGTTGATTGACCCTGGCCGAGACCCTGACCTTGACGGTAGGTAGCCGCCGGGCGTTTGGACGTAGTCTGCCTCTGATTACCCGCAAGGCGATTTGTGAGGTCTTGTTGTTGAGCCTCCTGCCGCGCTCTAAGAACCTCGGGGATACGACCCCCAAAGAGAGATTCAGAGTTTGCAGGGGCCTGCCGGAGGAAGGATTTCTGGTCGGGGTTGAGGCCAGAACGATACAAGTAGTTATTCCTACGCAGGACCGTAATCCCTGAGGATATCCGCGAAGCCGATAGCATGATCTGCGCGAGGTCCGCAGCCACATTGCCGAATGCTTTGAAGAGCACGGAGTCACCCGACTCAATGTCAGCCTGCTTGGCGCATTTGAGCATCCCCTGACAGGTGAACGCCACGTGATTGCCCAACCCCAACACTGTGAGAGGCTCTCTGTCGAGATGCGTGAGCTGCGCATCAGTAACGCGATGGGGCACGTCTGGGGAAATCAGGCGAGACGAACCCTGATCAAGAGCAGGCGGGATGAGCTGAAAGTTAGTCGGATGCAGAAGCAATTGACACCGGCGCTTATCAGACACCACCAAAGGCGGTAGCAGACGGTTAGGGACAGCAGACGAGATGACATGCTGCATATCCTCCGAGGCGTCCAGCAGTAGCCTGTGAGGCGGAAGAGCGAGACGTGGGGGAGCTGTGTCACCTTCGGGACAAAAGAAAGCCTTCCTGGCTACCGACGAGCGAGGTCCCGAGAAGCAGACCTGACTGAGTGGAACCTCCGCATGGCGACTGAGTCCACTACCGGAGGGTCATCTGATGACCCCGTACCCTCCGCATCTGACACTATACTGATGAACGGAGGGAGGGTCAGAGACGTCAACGAAGCGGGTCTCACGTCATCCGAGTCCTGACCCGGACCTGACCCGGAGGCCCTTAAAGGAGCGAGACGCGAACCCTGTGACGCGCTGTCCGCATCTGGGTCACGACCTACATTAGCAGCGGGGTTGATACGGTCGGGTAAACCCACCAAACCCAAACGAGCATCAAGTAAAGAAGTCACCATGCTCCCATGAGAAGAAGCTCAGGTTTGAATTTATCAAACTTGGCTTTCTTCTTCTTCTTTTTGCTCTTGGGAGTGAAGGGCTCGCTGACCTTAAGTCTAAGAGGCGTCATACGCCTGTCATTCTCCCGAGGCGAAGGGGGAGACAGAGAGTGACGAGGACGAGAGCGCGAAGAAATAGAGGGTGAGAGTGAATCTCTCGAACCCCTACTGGATTCAGACAGCACCGGTGACTCACGGTCAAACTCATCCGTGCGTTCGGTGAGTACTACATCCACCACCTCCTCTGGGGAAGGGTGCTGAATGGGAGAAAAATCCCGACCTTGACCCGAGTCACCCGATGGAGCTTAACGCTTCAAAGATGAAGTAACCGACTTACGAATTGCCGAAACATACGCCCGGAAGTCTGAGACGAGAGAGTGACACACTCGTTACAACGAAAACCCTCCTCACACAGGTCCTTGCACTTCCTACAAAGCAAGTACGGGTCCTTGTTAGCAGACTTCCTACCTAAGCAATTTGTACAAAACGCAGAGTACAGACAGACAGATAGTTTATTCAGTCTCACCCCATATATACACATACATAAAATAATATCAATAAAATATAAATACACCTGGGCCACCCTAAAACTAGGGTTATGAGAGACTATCTACACATATAAAAAATGCAATGACTACAAATAAAAGGTATGAATGTAAGAGTAAAAGTGGTTATAAATCAGATACTAAAACTTTGGTTAAATATACAATAATACATATATTTGTATAAATATAGGTATACATATAAAATGTGCATAAAAGGACATAAGATAGTATATTATAAAAAAGGCTAAAGTCAATTTTTAAACAATACATTTCGACGTTTTTCCAGCAGTAGTTTGCAGCTTCTGGCACTTTCTTTTAAAATAGTTGGGCTTGATAGAATAAATGATAGAACTTCTGGGTCGGTGGCAGTATTAAAATTGTTCAATTTGGCTTGACAGGTTCTAAGCAGTGGTTCAGTGGCCAGTGTAAAATCATGTGAGCTTCATCCTCAATAGTACCAACACAGTGGAAACATATTCTTTTTTCTAACGGCGTATTAGTATGTCTGCCAAGTTCTACCTGTATAGGTGCTGTCCCACAACGAAACATGGCTAGCGCTCGCCTGTTAGAACGTGCAATGTCTTGTGTTAGATACTGCTCACAACCGAATGTTTCTTTAAAGGTTCTGTATACCCGGAGTTTGTTTCCACCACCTCTCTTTCCTTCCATTTTTGTGAGATCAGTTTCCCATACCTTTAAAAAATTCTTGAAAACAGCTTCATTTACTAATGTCACCAATTTCTTACTTAAATTTCCATTTCTGAAATAAAGCCAGTTTTCAAGTCCTAATTTCTTCAGTTGATCTCTACATCTATGTGTCCGGTTTCTTGTTCCTTTAATAGCATGATCAAAAGTCCATTGAAAAACTCTTGATGGCGATAAACAGCTCAAACGACAGTATAGCCTGGTACAACTGTTCCATTGCTTCACTATGGGAGGGGTCCACCCCATATCTCCATTTACCGCTGAGTTCGGTGAAAACTTATATAGACCCATAAAGATGATGATGATGAATATGGAGATTTTACGAGCAATTTTCAGCGGAGCTGTTCTCTCACTCGGGCCGCAAGGACCATTAATAAAGTTTCAAAAGTTTCCGAAAAAGAAGTATAATTTGGATGCCACGGCCGAAATGGGGTGGAGGAAAATTTTGAAATTTTGAAATTTGGAATAGTGCCTAGGTTAGGTTAAAGGATGGATGAAATGACATATGGTCCAAATCGGATTCATTAAAATGGGATGTCAATTTGACAATTGCTCGATTTTAAATTTCTGAAATCGGTCCATAAATTACTTATATACGGCTTTTTAAAAAAAACGCCTGATTTAGCCCCGGCGACCAAAATGAAAGTCTGCGGGGGTGTGACCCGTGAAGGGATGACTTCTGTGACGTATGTGGAGGAATTTGATTTACAGCGATAGTCACAATTCAACGTAATTTCGCAACATTTTGATTGTTAATTTCACAAAGATATCTTCAATAAACCAACTTAAATTTCCCATATATCGAATGTTTAGATATCCAACTAGGTAATTCCGCAGCTGACAATTACACAATTATTACATAAACATGTCTTTTTGGCGATGTAATACACCTCATAAATTCATTTAGCGGCAGTGATAATTATCATTATTAATTAACGAGACATCGGCGGAGAAGCTATCTAGCCGCCCCGTCTATCGCTTATCACAGTCACGCCTCAGTGAGCATTTTCAAAAGGATTCGCCGAACAAATTGCGATAGTGTTAAAATGGGTGAATTTAAATCGTCTTAATTATCAATTGCAAGTGTATATTGTCTCGATTTTATGCTCAATTGATTCCTATATACAATATACGTAGAGGTAATCATCTGTCATTCTTGAGAAAAATGCATTTCATCTATCCTTTAAGCCGGGGCTGGGGAGGGGAGAGGGAGAGGGGGAAGATTTAATTGTTAATTTTGGATGTTTTTTATGTTATGTGTGTGTTTAGATTCGGTCCAGAAGCCCAAATCTTTTATGTAAGTGCCGACCGCTTGGAAGGTACTAATAGTATTGTGTGGGTTTAGGATTTGGTATATGTTATGTGTTTGGATATTATTTGCCCTTAATTTTAGGTTAAGTATTTTGCGGAGGGCCGCATACTGTGGGCATTCAATAAGAATGTGTTGTATTGGGTATGTTGTATGTGGGCAGTGTGGGCATGTGGGTGTTTTTAATTTTATGTTTGTGGATATGATAGTTTAGTTTTGTGTGCCCCGTTTGGAGCTAAATTATTGCCCTATCAATATTTTTATTTTTGGAATAAATTTTTTGTTTACCTAGGGGTTTAGAGAGAAGTTGTTTTTTGTGGTGTGCCTTGTTGGAGTTTGCATATTGGGGGTGCTGCATGTGTATGCCTACACCTGTTGTGCGTGCCTCGGGGTCTCGGGACCCGTCTATGTAAATGTGACATCAGTCAGACCAGTGTTCTTGTATGTAGTTGAGTGCGATGGTTTGCGCGAGTTTGGGGTTTTGTTTAGAAGTTATTTTGCTAAGATGGAGATTTATTTTGGGGGTTGGTAGAGGGGCAATAGGGTGATGCACAGTATTTTTGGGAGGGAGTTGGATATGCCCAATATTAGCTTGGGATAGTAATGTTTGAATGCGGTGTGAAATGGGAGCGCGAATTGGATATTTATTAAAAATTGGCGTGTTACGTTTAGAGGTACCGCTAGTAAGCAGGTCCCTGATAAGTGGGTCCTCCGAAGATCCAGCCCAAAAGTTTAAGGTGAGTTGGTCCCTTCTCAGAGTGAGGGGAATTTCACCAGTTAGGGCTTGGAGAGCTTCGAGTGAGTTACGTGCCCTTGCGTAAGATAGACGTGTTTTCAGGCTGCTCGCTATTGACCAAATCAAATCAACAAAAATATAATTCATCCTTCATCTAAGGTACTCCAAATTTGAAAATAGACACTATATAATCTGTATACTATCTTTCATAGTCGTATTTCGACTCCAAAAGTGACATTTGAGTGATAAATCGGCGTTTCACTTTGAACTGTGTAAGTGTGGTTGTAAAATGGTTCCACTAATGGACTCTACACAGTATGTCGACGTTGTTATGTCACAACAAAGCCGACTAGTAAATGAAGAAGTTCTGTGTGAACCTAGTGCAGCGAAAAAAGCTAAAACATCGCTCCGTGACGACGACCCCGACGCTGTAACTACAAATGTAAACACAGTCAACAACGGCAATGCTGAACTACTCGCCGCAATCAACAGCATGCATACTACATTCTCGGAGCAGCTACAACAACTAGAGGTGAGAGTAACAGCAAAATTAACTGAAACCTTCAGAGCTGAAACCATGCAGATACGAAAAGAATTCGACGCACAGGTTAAAACACTACCGGATAAAGTGAACAAGCAAAGAAGAAAAAAATGGAATAGTGCCTAGGTTAGGTTAAGCCTGGGGTGGGGAGGGGAGAGGGAGAGGGGGAAGGTTTAATTGTTAATTTTGGATGTTTTTTATGTAATGTGTGTGTTTAGATTCGGTCCAGAAGGCCCGAATCTTTTATGTAAGTGCCGACCGCTTGGAAGGTACTAATAGTATTGTGTGGGTTTAGGATTTGGTATATGTTATGTGTTTGGATATTATTTGCCCTTAATTTTAGGTTAAGTATTTTGCGGAAGGCCGCATACTGTGGGCATTCAATAAGAATGTGTTGTATTGGGTATGTTGTATGTGGGCAGTGTGGGCATGTGGGTGTTTTTAATGTTATGTTTGTGGATATGATAGTTTAGTTTTGTGTGCCCCGTTTGGAGCTTAATTATTGCCCTATCAATATTTTTATTTTTGGAATAAATTTTTTGTTTACCTAGGGGTTTAGAGAGAAGTTGTTTGGTGTGCCTTGTTGGAGTTTGCATATTGGGGGTGCTGCATGTGTATGCCTACACCTGTTGTGCGTGCCTCGGGGTCTCGGGACCCGTCTATGTAAATGTGACACCAGTCAGACCAGTGTTCTTGTATGTAGTTGAGTGCGGTGGTTTGCGCGAGTTTGGGGTTTTGTTTAGAAGTTATTTTGCTAAGATGTAGATTTATTTTGGGGGTTGGTAGAGGGGCAATAGGGTGATGCACAGTATTTTTGGGAGGGAGTTGGATATGCCCAATATTAGCTTGGGATAGTAATGTTTGAATGCGGTGTGAAATGGGAGCGCGAATTGGATATTTATTAAAAATTGGCGTGTTACGTTTAGAGGTACCGCTAGTAAGCAGGTCCCTGATAAGTGGGTCCTCCGAAGATCCAGCCCAAAAGTTTAAGGTGAGTTGGTCCCTTCTCAGAGTGAGGGGAATTTCACCAGTTAGGGCTTGGAGAGCTTCGAGTGAGTTACGTGCCCTTGCGTAAGATAGACGTGTTTTCAGGCTGCTCGCTATTGACCAAATCAAATCGACAAAAATATAATTCATCCTTCATCTAAGGTACTCCAAATTTGAAAATAGACACTATATAATCTGTATACTATCTTTCATAGTCGTATTTCGACTCCAAAAGTGACATTTGAGTGATAAATCGGCGTTTCACTTTGAACTGTGTAAGTGTGGTTGTAAAATGGATTCACTAATGGACTCTACACAGTATGTCGACGTTGTTATGTCACAACAAAGCCGACTAGTAAATGAAGAAGTTCTGTGTGAACCTAGTGCAGCGAAAAAAGCTAAAACATCGCCCCGTGACGACGACCCCGACGCTGTAACTACAAATGTAAACACAGTCAACAACGGCAATGCTGAACTACTCGCCGCAATCAACAGCATGCATACTACATTCTCGGAGCAGCTACAACAACTAGAGGTGAGAGTAACAGCAAAATTAACTGAAACCTTCAGAGCTTAAACCATGCAGATACGAAAAGAATTCGACGCACAGGTTAAAACACTCACGGATAAAGTGAACAAGCTAGAAGAAAAAAATGGAATAGTGCCTAGGTTAGGTTAAGCCTGGGGTGGGGAGGGGAGACGGAGAGGGGGAAGGTTTAATTTTTAATTTTGGATGTTTATTATGTTATGTGTGTGTTTAGATTCGGTCCAGAAGGTCCGAATCGTTTATGTAAGTGCCGACCGCTTGGAAGGTACTAATAGTATTGTGTGGGTTTAGGATTTGGTATATGTTATGTGTTTGGATATTATTTGCCCTTAATTTAAGGTTAAGTATTTGGCGGAAGGCCGCATACTGTGGGCATTCAATAAGAATGTGTTGTATTGGGTATGTTGTATGTGGGCAGTGTGGGCATGTGGGTGTTTTTAATGTTATGTTTGTGGATATGATAGTTTAGTTTCGTGTGCCCCGTTTGGAGCTTAATTATTGCCCTATCAATATTTTTATTTTTGGAATAATTTTTTTGTTTACCTAGGGGTTTAGAGAGAAGTTGTTTGGTGTGGTGTGCCTTGTTGGAGTTTGCATATTGGGGGTGCTGCATGTGTATGCCTACACCTGTTGTGCGTGCCTCGGGGTCTCGGAACCCGTCTATGTAAATGTGACACCAGTCAGACCAGTGTTCTTGTATGTAGTTGAGTGCGGTGGTTTGCGCGAGTTTGGGGTTTTGTTTAGAAGTTATTTGCTAAGATGGAGATTTATTTTGGGGGTGGGTAGAGGGGCAATAGGGTGATGCACAGTATTTTTGGGAGGGAGTTGGATATGCTCAATATTAGCTTGGGATAGTAATGTTTGAATGCGGTGTGAAATGGGAGCGCGAATTGGATATTTATTAAAAATTGGCGTGTTACGTTTAGAGGTACCGCTAGTAAGCAGGTCCCTGATAAGTGGGTCCTCCGAAGATCCAGCCCAAAAGTTTAAGGTGAGTTGGTCCCTTCTCAGAGTGAGGGGAATTTCACCAGTTAGGGCTTGGAGAGCTTCGAGTGAGTTACGTGCCCTTGCGTAAGATAGATGTGTTTTCAGGCTGCTCACTATTGACCAAATCAAATCGACAAAAATATAAGTCATCCGTCATCTAAGGTACTCCAAATTTGAAAATAGACACTATATAATCTGTATACTATCTTTCATAGTCGTATTTCGACTCCAAAAGTGACATTTGAGTGATAAATCGGCGTTTCACTTTGAACTGTGTAAGTGTGGTTGTAAAATGGATTCACTAATGGACTCTACACAGTATGTCGACGTTGTTATGTCACAACAAAGCCGACTAGTAAATGAAGAAGTTCTGTGTGAACCTAGTGCAGCGAAAAAAGCTAAAACATCGCCCCGTGACGACGACCCCGACGCTGTAACTACAAATGTAAACACAGTCAACAACGGCAATGCTGAACTACTCGCCGCAATCAACAGCATGCATACTACATTCTCGGAGCAGCTACAACAACTAGAGGTGAGAGTAACAGCAAAATTAACTGAAACCTTCAGAGCTTAAACCATGCAGATACGAAAAGAATTCGACGCACAGGTTAAAACACTCACGGAGAAAGTGAACAAGCTAGAAGAAAAAAATGGAATAGTGCCTAGGTTAGGTTAAGCCTGGGGTGGGGAGGGGAGACGGAGAGGGGGAAGGTTTAATTTTTAATTTTGGATGTTTATTATGTTATGTGTGTGTTTAGATTCGGTCCAGAAGGTCCGAATCGTTTATGTAAGTGCCGACCGCTTGGAAGGTACTAATAGTATTGTGTGGGTTTAGGATTTGGTATATGTTATGTGTTTGGATATTATTTGCCCTTAATTTAAGGTTAAGTATTTGGCGGAAGGCCGCATACTGTGGGCATTCAATAAGAATGTGTTGTATTGGGTATGTTGTATGTGGGCAGTGTGGGCATGTGGTTGTTTTTAATGTTATGTTTGTGGATATGATAGTTTAGTTTTGTGTGCCCCGTTTGGAGCTTAATTATTGCCCTATCAATATTTTTATTTTTGGAATAATTTTTTTGTTTACCTAGGGGTTTAGAGAGAAGTTGTTTGGTGTGGTGTGCCTTGTTGGAGTTTGCATATTGGGGGTGCTGCATGTGTATGCCTACACCTGTTGTGCGTGCCTCGGGGTCTCGGAACCCGTCTATGTAAATGTGACACCAGTCAGACCAGTGTTCTTGTATGTAGTTGAGTGCGGTGGTTTGCGCGAGTTTGGGGTTTTGTTTAGAAGTTATTTGCTAAGATGGAGATTTATTTTGGGGGTGGGTAGAGGGGCAATAGGGTGATGCACAGTATTTTTGGGAGGGAGTTGGATATGCTCAATATTAGCTTGGGATAGTAATGTTTGAATGCGGTGTGAAATGGGAGCGCGAATTGGATATTTATTAAAAATTGGCGTGTTACGTTTAGAGGTACCGCTAGTAAGCAGGTCCCTGATAAGTGGGTCCTCCGAAGATCCAGCCCAAAAGTTTAAGGTGAGTTGGTCCCTTCTCAGAGTGAGGGGAATTTCACCAGTTAGGGCTTGGAGAGCTTCGAGTGACTTACGTGCCCTTGCGTAAGATAGATGTGTTTTCAGGCTGCTCACTATTGACCAAATCAAATCGACAAAAATATAAGTCATCCGTCATCTAAGGTACTCCAAATTTGAAAATAGACACTATATAATCTGTATACTATCTTTCATAGTCGTATTTCGACTCCAAAAGTGACATTTGAGTGATAAATCGGCGTTTCACTTTGAACTGTGTAAGTGTGGTTGTAAAATGGATTCACTAATGGACTCTACACAGTATGTCGACGTTGTTATGTCACAACAAAGCCGACTAGTAAATGAAGAAGTTCTGTGTGAACCTAGTGCAGCGAAAAAAGCTAAAACATCGCCCCGTGACGACGACCCCGACGCTGTAACTACAAATGTAAACACAGTCAACAACGGCAATGCTGAACTACTCGCCGCAATCAACAGCATGCATACTACATTCTCGGAGCAGCTACAACAACTAGAGGTGAGAGTAACAGCAAAATTAACTGAAACCTTCAGAGCTTAAACCATGCAGATACGAAAAGAATTCGACGCACAGGTTAAAACACTCACGGATAAAGTGAACAAGCTAGAAGAAAAAAATGGAATAGTGCCTAGGTTAGGTTAAGCCTGGGGTGGGGAGGGGAGACGGAGAGGGGGAAGGTTTAATTTTTAATTTTGGATGTTTATTATGTTATGTGTGTGTTTAGATTCGGTCCAGAAGGTCCGAATCGTTTATGTAAGTGCCGACCGCTTGGAAGGTACTAATAGTATTGTGTGGGTTTAGGATTTGGTATATGTTATGTGTTTGGATATTATTTGCCCTTAATTTAAGGTTAAGTATTTGGCGGAAGGCCGCATACTGTGGGCATTCAATAAGAATGTGTTGTATTGGGTATGTTGTATGTGGGCAGTGTGGGCATGTGGGTGTTTTTAATGTTATGTTTGTGGATATGATAGTTTAGTTTTGTGTGCCCCGTTTGGAGCTTAATTATTGCCCTATCAATATTTTTATTTTTGGAATAATTTTTTTGTTTACCTAGGGGTTTAGAGAGAAGTTGTTTGGTGTGGTGTGCCTTGTTGGAGTTTGCATATTGGGGGTGCTGCATGTGTATGCCTACACCTGTTGTGCGTGCCTCGGGGTCACGGGACCTGTCTATGTAAATGTGACACCAGTCAGACCAGTGTTCTTGTATGTAGTTGAGTGCGATGGTTTGCGCAAGTTTGGGGTTTTGTTTAGAAGTTATTTGCTAAGATGGAGATTTATTTTGGGGGTGGATAGAGGGGCAATAGGGTGATGCACAGTATTTTTGGGAGGGAGTTGGATATGCTAAATATTAGCTTGGGATAGTAATGTTTGAATGCGGTGTGAAATGGGAGCGCGAATTGGATATTTATTAAAAATTGGCGTGTTACGTTTAGAGGTACCGCTAGTAAGCAGGTCCCTGATAAGTGGGTCCTCCGAAGATCCAGCCCAAAAGTTTAAGGTGAGTTGGTCCCTTCTCAGAGTGAGGGGAATTTCACCAGTTAGGGCTTGGAGAGCTTCGAGTGAGTTACGTGCCCTTGCGTAAGATAGATGTGTTTTCAGGCTGCTCACTATTGACCAAATCAAATCGACAAAAATATAAGTCATCCTTCATCTAAGGTACTCCAAATTTGAAAATAGACACTATATAATCTGTATACTATCTTTCATAGTCGTATTTCGACTCCAAAAGTGACATTTGAGTGATAAATCGGCGTTTCACTTTGAACTGTGTAAGTGTGGTTGTAAAATGGATTCACTAATGGACTCTACACAGTATGTCGACGTTGTTATGTCACAACAAAGCCGACTAGTAAATGAAGAAGTTCTGTGTGAACCTAGTGCAGCGAAAAAAGCTAAAACATCGCCCCGTGACGACGACCCCGACGCTGTAACTACAAATGTAAACACAGTCAACAACGGCAATGCTGAACTACTCGCCGCAATCAACAGCATGCATACTACATTCTCGGAGCAGCTACAACAACTAGAGGTGAGAGTAACAGCAAAATTAACTGAAACCTTCAGAGCTGAAACCATGCAGATACGAAAAGAATTCGACGCACAGGTTAAAACACTACCGGATAAAGTGAACAAGCTAGAAGAAAAAAATGGAATAGTGCCTAGGTTAGGTTAAGCCTGGGGTGGGGAGGGGAGACGGAGAGGGGGAAGGTTTAATTTTTAATTTTGGATGTTTATTATGTTATGTGTGTGTTTAGATTCGGTCCAGAAGGTCCGAATCGTTTATGTAAGTGCCGACCGCTTGGAAGGTACTAATAGTATTGTGTGGGTTTAGGATTTGGTATATGTTATGTGTTTGGATATTATTTGCCCTTAATTTAAGGTTAAGTATTTGGCGGAAGGCCGCATACTGTGGGCATTCAATAAGAATGTGTTGTATTGGGTATGTTGTATGTGGGCAGTGTGGGCATGTGGGTGTTTTTAATGTTATGTTTGTGGATATGATAGTTTAGTTTTGTGTGCCCCGTTTGGAGCTTAATTATTGCCCTATCAATATTTTTATTTTTGGAATAAATTTTTTGTTTACCTAGGGGTTTAGAGAGAAGTTGTTTGGTGTGCCTTGTTGGAGTTTGCATATTGGGGGTGCTGCATGTGTATGCCTACACCTGTTGTGCGTGCCTCGGGGTCTCGGGACACGTCTATGTAAATGTGACACCAGTCAGACCAGTGTTCTTGTATGTAGTTGAGTGCGGTGGTTTGCGCGAGTTTGGGGTTTTGTTTAGAAGTTATTTTGCTAAGATGTAGATTTATTTTGGGGGTGGGTAGAGGGGCAATAGGGTGATGCACAGTATTTTTGGGAGGGAGTTGGATATGCTCAATATTAGCTTGGGATAGTAATGTTTGAATGCGGTGTGAAATGGGAGCGCGAATTGGATATTTATTAAAAATTGGCGTGTTACGTTTAGAGGTACCGCTAGTAAGCAGGTCCCTGATAAGTGGGTCCTCCGAAGATCCAGCCCAAAAGTTTAAGGTGAGTTGGTCCCTTCTCAGAGTGAGGGGAATTTCACCAGTTAGGGCTTGGAGAGTTTCGAGTGTGGTACCCGTTTGGCTGCGAGTAGCTACCTTAAGTGCCTGATATCGGATAGTATTTTGGGTATTTATTTGGGTTGGTTTAAGGGTATTATAAAAATGTGCGCCATAGTCCAGTTTCGACCTTATAAGGGAGGAGTAGAGATGGATAAGGGTTTGCCTATTTGCTCCCCAGCCTGTGCCGGAGATTGCTCTCATGACATTAAGGTCTTTCGAGCATCTAAGTTTAAGTTCTTTGACACGAGCTTCCCATGTGAGATGCTCGTCAAAGATTAGCCCTAAGAATTTAGTTTGTTTTTGGAATTTAATTAGGTTATTTTTTAGATAGGTTTGGGGAGATAGGGCGTGAATTTTTTTTTTTTAAATACTACCCCTATGGTTTTTTCTGCATTTAGTTTAAAGCCCAATTTATTAGCCCAGTGGCCGATTTTAATTAATGCGGTTTGTAGTAAGGAGATAGCTTTACCTTGGTTTTTACAACTTGCCAATAGGGCACCGTCGTCTGCAAATTTGGAGGTGTTATATTTTTGTTGATACCCTCGAAAAGGTAATCAACCATTATGTTGAATAGTGTGGGGCTAATGATGCTGCCTTGTGGGGTGCCGTTTTCCAAAGGGTGGTTATCAGATTTTTGCTTTTCGACCCCGACAGTTATTTGCCTATTGTGTAGGAAATCCTGGATGTAATTAATTATGTTGCCTGAAAGGCCTTTTTTCAGTTAAGTTTTGGATGAGGCCGTTATGCCACACCATATCAAAAGCTTTGGAAAAATCCAGGAAGATTGCGAGTGTATATTGCTTTTTGGTTTGTGATAGTTTAATATCTTGCTCTAAGCTAGTAGGTTTGTTAAGAGTAGAATGACCAGGAGTGAAGCCACTCTGGTCGCTATTTAATGGTTTAATGTTTACCGTACGGTAGGTGAGCTTGGAGGCAATGTTTTACAATTGCTTCCATTACTTTACATAAGTTTGAGGTAAGGGAGATTGGCCTACAGGAGTTGGGGTCCCCCGGGGGTTTATTGGGCTTAGGTATAGGTATTACTAAAGCTTCCTTCCAGTTGGAGGGAAGCTTTCCTACTTGCCAAATGGTATTATATAAGTTTAATAGTATAGTGAGGGTGGAGGTGGGTAGTTTCTTAATTATTTGGTAGGAGGTTAGGTCGAGCCCTGGGGCTGTTCCCTTTTTCCTATTATTGTTGGTTGATTGGTTTGTTATCTGTGGGTTGTTTTGCGGTGGGTGCGGATTTGTTTTTGTGTTTTAAAAACTCCGGAGAGTAATTAGTGTTGTTGCTTGTAGTAGCAAAGTATGATGAAATTGTGTTAGCTTTATCTTTAGGGTTTTTAAGGTTATTTATAGGTGGGATATTACTTCTGCATTTTCCGCCACGAATGACTCGGAGTTTATTCCAGACTTGTCTAGAATTGGTTTTGCCATTCAACTCCTCGCAGAAGTTTTCAAAGTGTTGTGTTTTTGTTCGTTTTATGAGTAGGTTTACTTTGTTTTTAATTTGCCTAGCATAAGGTAATTTTGAAATGTTGCGCTTTGCCTTTTTAGCTCATCAGGCCTGAAAGGCCCAATGGGCTTATGGCATGGCATGGTGTCCGGCGTCCGTCCATCCGTCCATCCGTCCGTCCATCCGTCTGTCCATCCGTAAACTTTTCGCTTTTTCGACTTCTTCTCCAGAACCAATGACTCCACAGAGCTGAAATTTTATGTGCAGACTCCTTGGCCGATGGGGATTCTAAATTGTAGATCTCGTGACCCCATGACCCCAAATGGGGTCACAGGGGTCACATCCTTAAAAACCTATTTTCATCTTCTTCTCCAGTTCCAAAAGTTCTAGAGAGCTGAAAAGTTGTGTGCAGACTCCTTGGGTAATGGGGATTCTAAATTGTAGATTTCTTGATCCCGTCACCCCAAATCGTGTCACAGGGGTCACATCCTTAAAAACCTATTTTCCTCTTCTTCTCCAGTTCCAAAAGGTCTAGAGAGCTGAAACTTGTGTGCATACTCCTTGGGTAATGGGGATTCTAAATTGTAGATTTCGTGACCCCATGACCCCAAATGGGGTCACAGGGGTCACATCCTTAAAAACCTATTTTCATCTTCTTCTCCAGTTCCAAAAGGTCTAGAGAGCTGAAAAGTTGTGTGAAGACTCCTTGGCCAATGGGGATTCTCAATTGTAGATTTCGTGACTCCATGACCTATAATGGGGTCACAGGGGTCACATCCTTAAATACCTATTTTCATCTTCTTCTCCAGTTCCAAAAGGTCTAGAGAGCTGAAACGTTATGTGCAGACTCCTTGGCCAATGGGGATTCTAAATTGTAGATTTCGTGACCCTAAATGGGGTCACAGGGGTCACATCCTTAAAAACCTATTTTCATCTTCTCCAGTTCCAAAAGATCTAGAGAGCTGAAAAGTTGTGTGCAGACCCCTTGGCCGATTGGGATTCTAAATTGTAGATCTCGTGACCCCATGACCCCAAATGGGGTCACAGGGGTCACATCCTTAAAAACCTATTTTCATCTTCTTCTCCAGTTCCAAAAGGTCTTGAGAGCTGAAAAGTTGTGTGCAGACTCCTTGGCCAATGGGGATTCTAAATTGTAGATTTTGTGACCCTGTGACCCCAATCTTGGTCACGGGTCATGACCCAAAAACCTATTTTCATCATCTTCTCCAGTTTATATGTAAAGCTCTAGAAAGGTGAAATGTTGTGTAGAGATTCTTTGGTCAATGGTGATTCTTAATTTTAGGATTGGTGACCCTGTGACTGCAAATGTGGGTCACAGGGGTCATGATTTAAAACCAATATTATTTTGCTTGTTAACAATGTATTACTTGTATAACTTAGATATTCAACCTTAGATAAAAAATCATTAAAATTCTGATGAGCTACAGAGCCCATGGCTCTTTTTTTAAAGGCTGCTTTACGCTGTTTGCGCGCAACTTTAATTTCCTCAGTCCACCAGGGTACTGAGGGTTTGGAAATATTGGTGGGTGAGAAGGGTATTGATTGTTTTGCAGCATTAATGATAGCATTAGTGAAGTTATTTGAAAATGTTTGGGGGTCTTTATTTTCAAGGTCTGCTGGGTTAAGTTGATTTCAAAGTGCATTAAATTGTCCCAGTCAGCCTTGTTGTAGTGAAATTTAGGGTTTGGGAACGAATTTGGAATATTTGAATGGATTGTAGGTAGGAAATTATTTAGAGTAATGAATATAGGAAAATGATCACTTCCCCACGGATCATCAGATACCTGCCACTTGGTATTACTAGCGATGTCCGGGGTAGTGATAGTTAAATCGATAGCGGATAAAGGTCCCTGTAGCTATCGTACCTAGTTGGAGAATTATTGTTATGTATAACAAGATTGTTATTTAGGACCCAATCGGCAACTATTTTGCCGTTGGAGTCGAGCTTATCTTTTACTCCCTAATTCGGGTGGTGGCTATTGTAATCACCCAAGTACATGGAACGACCAGGAGAAGAATTTTGAAGGGCCTGAGTCCTCTGGTTTAATTGCCAAAAGTGGTTTATTGTAGATATTGTAAATATTTACCCTATCCGTTTGGTGGATAATAGTTATGGCACGAGCCTCTAAGGAATTTAGGGTAATATTTAGTTTTTGATAGTTTAATTGTTCCTGGATAAAAATAGCTAGGCCTCCCCTGGGGGGACCGGGATTGGTTTTGGGCCGGTCCAGCCTTACTAAATTATATCCAGGAATTTTAAAGTTAGACCTAGGACCGAAATGGGTTTCCTGAATGGTGATAATATGGGGGTTTAGTTGTTTAAGTTTGATTTTGGCTTTAAGCTCATGGCCGTGTGCCGAAAGGCCATTAGCAAGAATCGCTCGATTTTGTACGGCGTTGATTGCCTGTCGATTTGTAGTGCCCCAAATCGCCGATCCATAGTCAATCACTGACGACACCATAGAATTGAACAACTTCGTATACGTCTGTGACAGGTGAGTGACAGACGAGCCACTAACGCGCGTAATCTAGACGAGGTGAGTGACAGTCGAGTCACTGACGCGAGACACCTAAGTAGAGTAGTGTAAGAACTAAGTCCTGACACTAAGAAGCAACCCTTCCGATAGCTAATTACTCCAAAAACACCAAAAGTGTAAAATCACAAAACGTAGACGACGAGACGCTTAAGTGAGAAACACGCAAGGCAAGACGAGGGAGGCTATCGAGAGTGTTGAATACCGGAGGCTTCGAACCCGAAGTGTGCGAAGCCAATGTTGAATACTGGCGAGTCACTGGCGAACGAGGCGCGACAAGACGAATGGCCGAAGACGAAGGCGAGTGACAGGCGAGTCACTGGCGAGACGAGTCGAGTCGAAAGGCCATAGGCGAGTGACAGGCGAGACGACGAGGCGAGTCACTGGCGTGGCGAGTCACTGGCGAGGCGAGTCACTGGCGAGACGAGGCGAGTCGAGTCAAACGGCCGTAGGCGAGTGAAAGTCGAGTCACTGACGAGTCTAGACGAAAGCCAACCGAAGCAGACGACGAGCTATCGGAAGACCCACCTGATTCTAGAAGACAAAGGGACTGGCGGAGGGCACGACCAAGGCCGTGCGAACCAAGCAGTCATCCGACGAAGGCGAGAGAAAAACAAAAGACACGAATTGCACGTGCAGAGCGTGCAGCTACCAGCTGGCAGAGCCTAGCACATGTCAACAAGGTCCCTTATTCACTCAACTACTACATAAAACAGGTTGTCTAAGACAACCTGTTAACGACGAGCGTAGATAGGACATACAACCTCTTAAATGAATAAGAAGTAGCAGGTTAGCAAAAGTAGCGGGGAAAAAAACGCTAAAAATACCCAGTGGCAGAGCGAAAACATACAGTGAAGATTTCCGGTGGTGACGTCACGAGACCATGCCGACTTACCGCCCTTGGGAGAGGGATTTTACGCATCCCCTACTCCACTGTTTAAGTTTCGTCTGTGTAAACGTTGAAATAGCATACCTAGAGAGGAGGTAGGCATAGTAGGTCTAGTCAACAGATAGGTATTTAAATAATAGGTAATATATGTACATAGACATGTTTTGTCGAATATTGCTGTATGTGTTTGATAGCAGGTCAGAAATGTTCATAATATTAGGGTATTTGTGATAATATGCTTGCAGGTATTTTCCTCTAAGATGTGAGTACACAGGACATACAAGTAAGAAATGGTATTCATCTTCTAGCAAATCTTAGCGACAAACCTTACAGATTCTTTCTTCACGATTCATGTCTATTTAGCGCCCTGTCTCAATGAAAAGGTCATGAGATGAACATCTACAGAATGTGAAATAGCCTTTCGCTATATTTAAACAGTCACCTTTGATACGTAATCTTCCCTGAGAATTTCAGATTTAATCATTTTGCCGTAAAAACACTTGTTTGTTTGGGTCATCGATGCTGTCCATGTCTGCAGATTAATATCTTTAAATATCTGGGTTAATCAAAGAATAAAAGTAGATTTTTAATACATATTTTGGTCGTTCCAAATATGGCCAAAATCACAATTAAAAAGTAGTTTTAATCATTATCATAAACTATCCTCATGTTATGAACTTGTTTTGGTAATCTGTAGGAGGGCATGTCTCAATAAGTCTCAGCCAATATTTAATAACTTTTATATTCGAATATACATAAAGGAAATCTTATACATTCTCCATACACCATCAGACTATGTATATTTATTTTTACATCCAAATACATTTTACATGCATATAAATGAATCATGGCATCAGTGGTGTAAGTCCAATTCTTCTGACCCATAGAGTATCTTTACATCAAACATTTGTTTTAAAAGAATAAAATTTAGCATGAAATGTTTCCTATAACTTTAAGATTATTATATACACATACACACGTTCTGTGCTTGTATAGCAGCTTGATTTGAATGTTTATTCCATGATTCCATGGTTTCTGCTGAAGTGAACATCAAGGTATTTATAGAATTCTGTAGTTTTTATATTTCCCCCTTTCAGGTACCAATGTTCATTACTGGAGAACATACTTCCAATTTTCAAATACAAGAACTTTTGTTTTATTCATGTTTACTGTTAACTTTAACTTACCACAGTACCAATCAAGTTCATTAATTTGACTCTGTAATCATTTGATTGTTGACGAGAAAAGGATAATATCATCTGCAAACAATAGTAATATCTGGGTAATATCCGGATGAAGCTGAGTGTCATAATCACAGTTGGTATTTGTTTGTGCAGCTAGTTCATTTTTGAAAAAAAGTAACAGAAAATGGGCTTAAATTGCACCCTTGTCTCTCTCTGAACTGACTGATAAAGCTTTTAAATCCCATTATGTTTACGTACACATACCTTCTTATTCTCATAAATGCTAAGGCCATAGGATCTGAAATATATAGATCCATAAGTTTTCCCTCTACACAGAGTCAAAAGCCTTGGCAAAGTCAAAGAAGATACACAGGAATACGTTAAAACTCAGCGAAATTATCTATTTATTCCCCTTGGAGTAATTTGCAAAAGCTTACTAAATGCTCATGATTTTTTAAAATCTAAAGTCTAAAAATAATTCCCCCAAAGTCTTTGACAAATGGGACAGCAAATTGAATGATCATCTTAATTGGAAGAATACGTTTTACAGTACAGACAGTTAATGTACATGTAACAAAGACAGAAAACTCCTTGAGTTCAATATAAATTTATACACTATGCCCACAATATCAATATAAGATATGATGTCTCCCTAACTATCGATATTCTACTTTGCTACAGCAGTAACCATTTACTCAATCACGTGATTTTACTGACCAAACGGCGTATATTTTCAATGAAACCAGAATGTTTTAAATCAAACTTTACTAACTTCAAGTATTAAGAGATGTATATCAAATTGAAAACTACATTTGTTCCAAAAGATACCCATATATTTTTTAAAATAGCAAATGCAAAGTATTTTCGTCAGCTATGGGTCGATTTGACTGTTTCCAGTTCAATGTCCTTAAATGCATATTTTTTACTTTTAATGCTTATTTTGAAAATAACATTAAATTGAATTGAAGAAGTGAATCAATTCACGACAGTTCAAATTTTAATGGCATAATGGACGTGATCATGATCATATTAGTTGGTTGTCAACTTCAACCTTGGAATTTTCCGCATGGCTGCCAGTTGGCTCTAATCCAAAACAGGTGGCAAATTCAGGTCTCTCAACGTTGAGTCACCACTAGACTAAAATTTAAGTCACCACACTAATTCTGAGATAACCTTTAGTGGTGATCTCTTGTTTATACAAACTGTCCTTGACAATTGTGTGTATGTGTGTATGTGTGAAGAGAAAAATATCCATCCTTCTTGAAAAACACACCATAAGATAAATATTCAAACATTTTAACTTTAATATTGGTGCTTATTTTAGCACAAATAAGAACCTGTAAATAATTGTTCACATATTTGGGATATGATTTTGGTAATCATTTATGATGATATAATAACTGAAATGTAAGACCACTGCGTTCCAATTAACTCAAAATAAAAGGAATTATAGGTTATATAAAAGGAACTCATGAGCTCATGAGTATCAAAAATGATGTACATACAGTTATTCTGCAAGTAAAGTAATACACCGAATGTATTACTTTTTACAAACTATATAAAAAAACAGTCATTTATTTTATATCTATGAAAACAGGAAAACATTCGAAGTCATTACATCCACTATCTAGAATTGAATACTAATTCGAAATTAGATAACTGATCTTGTTCTCCTTTAGAACTACTTAGGCACTGTAGCACGTTTTTTGGCAAATAATGCTTTCTCAAATTTGGAATATAATGTACAATTTTATACAATATATTTTAACGTTAGAGGGTAAAACTTCCCATTACACGACCCGATAACCCGTATTCATAGAAAAAGGTTATCGGTATTGAAAGAAGATGGTGCGACGTGTAACGCGATATTGGTGTGGAACTCTTCAATGTGAGAGGTAGATTTTTAGGTCCCATTCGTGTTTGAGAGTTCAGCTAGCAAGACGATTAAAAATTTATCATTCCATCCTGGTGCCATAATTTAAAATCATGTCTGAGTGTTTTAACCCTCAAAGGCACAAGATAGATCTTTGAGGCCCATCAGCGTGTTCTCATGCACTCACAAGCTTTATTACTGGAAGAATTTTAATTTCGTTCTATCTAATGTCTTTCATTCTTCAAAAGCATTCGAACTAAATATATAAAATGTGTTAATTATTTTAAGAAATATTTTGTTGTTACACTAAGGCACAAGGTGGGCTTCTGAGGCCCAGTCCTATTTTTATGTCCACCAATAGACTTTGTAAACTGTTCTTGTGTCAGACGGTTCTTATACGTTATACCAGTTCACCATGAAGAGGGGTAGACCTAATTTAAACGATATGTTCGCATGTAACGGTGACAGTGCTCTCACACACTACAATAGTGCACGCCATGAGTCTGCACGTGCGGATCATGTATTTGCATTCATGTCTTTCCTTGAAACCTTCAGTTTTGTAGTAAATGTTGTACTACTGTAAGGTTCAGAATCAGGAACTTCACATAGTTGATCATCTGTTGACAGTGTCTCACCTGTACATACAGTTAAACAGTAAGAGCAAAACGGAACAATAGAGCAATGGAACAAACTCCAATAGTCAGTTAAAGGTGCATCCATTGTGTTTCATAAAATTTTATTTGGCTTTAATACGTTCCAACAAAGCATATGTGGTGTTTACAATACAAATAAATTCAATCAGCTTGCATATTCATCCCCAATCGCCAAACATATCATAATTACTAGTTTCCAATTAAAACCGAGTAACATCATTATGCATGTGCAGAAACCGAAAGTGCACGTCCTATTTACATGTACAGTGGTTATATGACCTATTGAACATTATCAACCCAAATTTGTTATTTTGTCTGGTTTAAATAAGATTCCAAAATTACGTTTGACTCATTGGCGCGCGCCACACGCTGTGTATTGTCCGGTTTTCGATCAGAAATCGATACTTTTACCTTCATATCGTCAATATACTAAGCCGAGTATCATAAACATTGTAGTTTTCGGTAATAGTTGGTACTTCTCGATAAAATAAGACCATTTATAACGTTTGGCATATTTGACCCCCAACAACACAATGGATGTACCTTTAACACGCTCAAGGTCCTAGTTCGTGTAACAACTGTAGCTATCATCACGTGTCCAGAATATGTGTAGCATTTTGTAAACGCCGTAACAACTGTGGTAAACTCAATCATGTTGCCAAAATATGTCGGTCTAAACCCGTGAGAATATCTAAAGTACACAGTGTTGAATATCAAGTTTATCATGTTAAGGATGAATTGTTCATCGAAACTGTTGGTCTCATCAAAAGATTGGATAGTGCCAATATCGGTAAATAAAACAGTTCTCTCAGTGATGTTAGATGCAGGATCTTAAGCAAACATATATTTTGAGAGAGACTATGACAAACTGATCAACAAGAGACGTTTGATGACTTCACTTATCCATAGAATACCGAAATGTGGATTGACACGTGGGTTGCGAGAGCATATGTCTACTTTTCTTCCCTCCATATCTGCGACAGAAGAATCATCTATAAACCAGGGAAGAGGAGGAGAGGTCTATCTGCCCTACTGCAAAACAATGCAAGTCACAACAGATTTCTACTGTCACATTGAATAATGTGATGTTGATTGTTCTGAGTAAGGCTGTCTTTTGTGTTCATTCTGACTGAACGCTGCATCATTGCCAGTTTGATAATGTTTGTGTGTTAATTGAATACGCCCATGTTCTTTCAATTTAACAACATTGAATAATAAATATATCCTTTTATACCATCCCCTGAATAGTGATTTTGTACAGCGAGAGATGCAGATATAGTGATCGGATTAGCGAGGATAATTGCTTTAAGTGTGTACAAAATGCAGCTGTAAAGCAACATATGGGTAACACACAGTACATGATTATGACTGATGGCAAGCTGAATCTATGGCCCATCATAAATGTATTTACTTTAACCTTTTAATGATGCATAAGTTTGTGGTCGTGTGGTTTATTAGTCGGGGCCGTCAAAACAAAACCTTATTGGAACACGTATGCAAATACTACGCACCACATCGACCAAATTATAGAATTAACACGAACTTTAGCCTTCAGAAACCACATTGTATCAATTTGGGAGATATTTGCTTATTCTGTGAAAAGTTATTGTTAAAATACCGTTATTATACTGTACATACCTCGCAGTGATCGTGATCAGTACAGATCGTGGTTTGGATAAATGTGCAGTGATCGTTATTTTCTGTACGAAATTAAAATTGAGAATCAGAATCGATGATTAATTGAATTTCAAATGAGGAATTTGTAATCAATTTCCAGTCAGGCATCGTGGAATATACTGTAGGGTGTGGATATTGTTCTGTAATGGGTACTTTCAAAGAAAGTAGTATACAATTCCATAGAGAGACCAAACATTAAGATACTGACTGTAAACTATTATGAAAGTAGAGGCAGATACCTAAATCTTCCTTCACAGACAATGTGCCATGAAACCCTGAAACATCTGAGATGGCATTAAGTTTTTTAATCGGCCAAAATGATCAATAAAAGAAAATGTAACACGACAAATTGGCGATTTCTTTCTTTACACGTAAGAAAGATCGATTTGACGGTGTGACTTCTCAAATGCACTTTCATGTTACTTGTTTGTGGTATATGGTTACAGATTGTACTTCATGCTTGTTCCTTTCAATGGAATCAACTACTTTTTAGCTTCCTTTGCTAACGAAGCTCATATTCAGGAGTTCAATGCCAGTTATTTTACTTATATTGAAGCCCTTGACGCATATAATTGTGACCCTAATTCCGATCACTGCAACCAAAAACCACGATCACTGAAGGCATGTACAGAACATGTAGGCCTACAGTCAGACGATCACGATCACTTCATCAAATTCTCTAAAAGTATTGAAGTAAACAACTAAAGACTTTGTCCAAATGATCACCTAACTTTAACAATTACGACTTAATTTTCCATTGCTTTTTTACATCATGGCTGTATTTCTCTGTTTAACATAATGCTACCAAAGTAACTTGCCGATAACTTTCTCAATTTTTAACTTACCTACGTTAGAAAAAAATATAGGGATACACTGATGCCTCCACATGCATGAACTATGCTTACATGGAAGTAATGATTTGTTTGTGTCAATGGATTTAAATATTTTCATCAACCGATGCACTAACGTCTGTAATCTCCGATCACTATCACTGCATCTCTCGCTGTACAAAACCACTATCGCTGGAGCCCTGCAGTAGGCTACAGGCTTCCAGGGGCTGTATACAAATCACTATCGCTGGAGCCCTGCAGTAGGCTACAGGGTTCCGGGGGCTGTATACAAATCACTATCGCTGGAGCCCTGCAGTAGGCTACAGGGTTCCGGGGGCTGTATACATGTTTTCATTATTTTTTCTAAATGAGAACCAGGACAACGTAAAGAACAACATTCATTGCTTTGTTTCTGTTTTTTCCCATTCTATATAATTGGACATGTTTCAGTCCAGGAGGGATACACAAAAATTGTAATACAACAACATATTAATTGCAATATCATAAAAGAATGTAGGGAAGGACAAACACACATTTTGAAACACATGGAATTGGTTAAAATAAAATAGTTACATTTCAAGGGCGAAACTATACCGAAATACAAAACACCAAATAATTAGAATTACAGTAACATTACATTTAAGAATATTGGATACATTTCCTTTGAGCTCAACCATACTTTTTACTTCTCCGTGGTTATGATAGCACGTGCAGGTACATAGCACTATATGAACTGTATCAGTATGTCATATTTGTATGTGTAATACCCCTGGGCCTCAAAGGCCCACCTTGTGCCTAATGTGGCTAAAAAAGTGAATGCCTTTGAGGGTTAAGTCCTTTCGAACGGACATTTTAAAGCGAACACATTAAAATGGCGGCTCGATGGGAAATGGACTTTACCGAACAATGTACATTCGTTTTTGAACTCTTGTTATTGATTCAGGCGTATTATTCAGCCATTGATGACACTTATTTACCTTTTCATGAGAACACTTTATTTCAGTTAGAACGGCTCGCTACAGCGCATATCTGAAAGAAGTTTCATCAACATAACCTCTTGATATATTTTCAAATTGATTTGGTATACTACGAATATTTTTAATATATCGATATTCACAGGATTGTCTTTTCTAATACCTTTGTTCTGAGTATCCTTACCTTACCTACAAGTATTACGCCTGATATTTGGTAATGGGATGAAAGGCGCTAGCACATTTTGTATATTTTGTTTTCTCAAATTTATAAGCCATTTATTATCCCCTTTTATCGCGGTAACTAACTTTTATCTCTTGCAGCATCAATCAAAAGTCCTTTCACAGCTAAAGTTATAAATGCATAGGCCTACAGATTCCACTGAAAATCTCAATGTGGTGGGCACTTTATGGAAACCCTCTTTCTTTTGCCTGCATCGTCAGGCCAACAAAGCCAACCAATCGCGGACACCCAACAAAGCCCACCCCCTTCCAAGCAATTTAAAAATAGATCGCCGCAGGACGAGCGCCCCCTACCGTTGATACGCGCTTGTCCTTATAGTTCATTCACCATACACCATTGATTCGCGCTTGTCCTTTGTTTGTTCACGGCAGAACATTGATATGCGCTGCTACACCATTGATAAACCCTTGTTCTTTATTTTGGCTGTGTTGATAATTTGCCCCGAAGGCCGCCCATACGTCTTGCCCCACTCTCCCCCTCATCAATCAGAAATGTGTAAATGGAAGAGGCATATTGATGCTTTCACTGGTGTTCACTGCTTCCCACAACTAACTCTCCAAATAAGGAATAAACCCGGAAAATTTACGTAGGCCTACCTGCCATATTTCAGTGGAATGTTAAAGGTAGTGTTGTTGGGGTCAAATATACCAAACGTTATAAATGGTCTTATTTTATCGAGAAGTACCGACTGTTACCGAAAACTACCATTTTAATGATATTCGACTTAGTATATTGACGATATGAAGGTAAAAGTATCAATTTCTGATCGAAAACCGGACAATGCACCGCGTGTGGCGCGCGCCAATGAGTCAAACGTAATTTTGGAATCTTTTTTAAACCAGACAGAATATCAAATCTGGGTTGATAATGTTCAATAGGTCATCTAACTACTGTGCATGTAAACGAAACGTGTAGTTTCGGTTTCTGCACATGCATAATGATGTTGCTCGATTTTAATTGGAAACTAGTAATTATTATATTTTTGGCAATAGGGGATGAATATGCAAGTTGAATGAAATCATTTGAACTGATATCAGCACATATTGTATGTTGGCATGTATTGAAGGCAAATAAAATTTTATGAAACCGAATGGATGTAGGCCTACCTTTAAAAGGTATCAAATAGACAATGGATAATATTTTTCATAATTGTGTTAGAACATAATTGTAAACAATGTTCAGATAATTCAGAATCAACAAAACTAAAACATTATCAAAACCTATAGTGAAATCTTAGCCTTTAATTTGTCTGATACGTCGTCCAAGCGGGATGCAGAAAACTCGTACCCAAAACGAACTCGTCCCCACCGGGAATTCGTACCCACGGATAACTCGTACCCTAAAAAATCGGAGAACTCGTACCCACTTATTTTTTTATAGATAGATAGGAGAGGCAAGACAATAATATTGTTTTTGTATGATGTTCATTTCATAGTTTCGTAACATAACATAATAACACAATATAAAACCATAGTTTCATACTACAGATAGATACATACTTTCGTAATATAAATTACTTTCGTAACTTCTTTGTTGCATACTACACTTCTGCCATGTTGACAAGTGTAATTTCTAGTAGAAAAAAACTGGTAACTTATACCCTAACGATGTTGTTTTAGTTAAGTGAATATTCTCTAATAGAGTCAATACTGTCACCCCATACATGGCCTCCAATTCACAGGGGTTCGAATCGCTGTTTTGACAATATTTTCAAAATTCAAAATCTAGATTGCTGCATTCATGTGATGTTTATGTACGATATTGTGAGCTCATGTTCCAAATTTGAGCAAAATCGGTAAAGAAATAAAGATTTGAGATAAATATCCCTGCTATTGATATAAAGACACAATAGCGGGGATATTTATCTTCCGTCAGGAAAACTGCAGAGTTGTTTATTACTTATTATTTATTAAGTTATTGTTTTAAATTGTAGTTATAGACAAATACATTATTCTTGGTTGATAATAACATAATACATTAGTTGTATTTATATTATTAATACATCTAATACCAAAAATAAAAAAAGTGGGTACGAGTTCTCCGGCGGATTTGGGTACGAATTATCTGATTTTTGAGGGTACGAGTTCGTTTTTGGTACGAGTTTTCCTACAGCCGTCCAAGCTTACCTTATACAAAATGTCTTCCCAATAAAACGCCGGGCATTAGATCTATGTACACTGTTATGCAATAATATTTCTTTTTTAGTTTTGAAATTTTTTTTTTTTAGTGATACAATAACATTGAAGAATAGTTTATTTATGATTATATAACTTAGGTCGTTGGCTCATTAATATACATATATCAATAAAATTTCAATTACCCCAATAGGGTCGCTTCTGTTGAAATACTGCACAGAAAATGATTTTCCCTTCCATAAGAGAAAAATATTTTCCATAGATATGAGTTTTATTTTAGATATTTGCTAAGTTTTCCCAAAAAATAAAATATGATAAAGATTCAACCAATCTTCATTGAAATATGCATGTAAAAAGATAAGACCCATCTTCATACGCGTTTCGTCTTTCTGGTACTGCAGTAGGTGAAGCCCCACATGGATCCGAAATATCTTTTGGCGAAACCCGAAACACGGCAGAGGCCATTAGATTATGGATACGCAATATTCAGAAAGCCTCGCAAGAATAAATATAAGCAGAAAACTTGAAACCTAATATATTCGGAACAAATTTGTTGTTTTCGCTGTCAATATGAAATAAGTTGATGGGAAAATAGCACGTTACATCTGTCATTAACCAATATGGCGCACTGTATGTGTGTTGGTTGTCCGAATTATGTCGTATATAGATAATATCTTCTTCTATTTTGGATATTTGGGACTGTATCATTGTCAGCAATGGCTGAAAGGTAGGTCACGACATTTTGTAGTTCTAATTGTCTCAAGCACTTTCTCAGAAATCTATAAATCAAAATAATATCTTAGGCAGGAAATTCACTACAGTATTTGAGTTACCCAGCCCTCGCCGGCTCAGTTCAAGTCAAACACCCACTTGCTTTTGCACATTTAGGTCCATTAGAAAGGTGTTGATATTTGAAGAAAACCAAATATGCAGTCGTTTTCCTATTTATAAAAGCTTAAAAAATGTATGGACACCAAGGCGAACTAGAAATAGGATGATATTAGAAGGCGGAAGTGAATGCGGTCATCCAAGAGTGGCAGTACAAGACAGTTCAGTGAGATGCAGCCTATTTAAGTCAACACCCTTGTATTAAACTCCCTTCCTGCTTCATATTTCACAGCCTGAATGCCTCATGTAACTGAAAATCGTGATCTTCGTATCTTATTAAAAAAAAGAAAAGAAAATGAAAAAAAGGTAGGTACTGTCTGTAACAGACGGACACAACACTATCAAGTTCAACAGACCGACAGAGGAATGTCACTGAGAATAATACTTTATGAACTTTATAGTCACTGAAATTCACAGGTCACAAATCTTCATCAGGTCACAGTTCATGAATTTTCACAAGTCACTGTTTATGAGTTTTCTGGTATTATTGTTCAGGAATGTAATATATTTTCGAGTACTTGGTTTTCGGACGGCTCACATTCGGGTAGTTTTTCATGATATTTGTAGCCATGTGACATCATCAATACAAAGGAAAGGTCTCCGCTAGCGGTCAGAATAACATGTCTCGTGTGAAACTTCCTAAGATTTGTAATATCATACAAACTTCACTCTCAAGCTTAAAATCTATCTCTATCCTGAACTACTTTTTGCATGTTTTGAAACAGTCGACAATTTGATAATTTGAACAAGTCATACCGGCTACCAAAAAAATTTCTACGTTGTCCTTGCGTTTTTGTAATATTCTGGGTCAACGGAAGTTACATAAATAGCTTGGGATATCCCTTTTTGGTATCGACCAATCAGATGTCCGAAAACGGCATACACTCGCTGACTGTCAAAATTCCGGATGAACTCACTAAATGAGACAAGATAGTCATCAAAACATTTTCCCCGACGAATTGTCTCCAATTTATTTTAGATAAAGCTCATATGGAAAAATAGATGATACGTATTTATTAATTTTCAAACATTTTTATTGTCAACATTGATTTGTGTCTTAAGCGTCCGAAAACTAATCACTCGAGGTTAGAATATAAAACACAATACACACTTCACTGTATTTTCAATGCAATATTAAAGGGGGACACTTCGGCGAATTAAGCTATGGAAGGAGAAAATTCGGTAAGGTAATACACGAGTAGGAAATCTCAGTTAGCGTTAGTCCTACTCAGCGATGCTTACTTTGCGCACCGGCTAATACTCGCCACTACTTGCCGTGCACGTTAGCGGTATAGGAATGTCTTTTGATCGAAACAAATACCGTAACAGTCTGTTTTGTTTTAATGTTGGTAATGGTTTCTTATCATGATAAAAAAAAGAGAAATGGATCGGTATATCAGCCATAGGCTGTAAGAAAACATACACGCGACGTACAGGCCAATTAATATATCATTTTTGTAAATATAAGTTAACCAAAGTACAATTGTGATGATTTTGCAAATATTTGGCATGCGAATAGCAATCTACAATGTGTGATTAGAATAACGAACCTGTTTTCATCATGAGCTTGATAATCCATGCACATCGTCGTATAACACCCTAAATTGCCTAATTGTTGTTGGATAGAGGTTTAACGTCTGCTTCTGGAGATAGTGACCGTAAGTAATCGTCCAATGATATGGTTTTATTCATGAGTGTTTAACAAACAAAATACAAAACTATCATCCTATTCCTAAATTCCATTGGTCGAATATATGTTCTTAACTTTGATTCGCTGACAACATCTAGACTAAATGTCGCATTAATGTGTATTTGTTGTCATGATCAGCATTGTGTCACCAAGACCTAACATTTGACAATTAACATGTCAATTGACATGGCGGCCACCGAGATGCAATTTGTTGTGTAATTGAACCGGTCCAGTAAACTTGTTATCTGTAAAAACATAATAATTACACTCGAGGCTCCTCCTGTCTTCTCACCTACTCAGCTTATTTGACTTTGCTTAATTACGTAAACTAATTTGCTGTAACAACACTTCTCTCTCCTCTGATCTTGAAGAAACATCTATATGGTACGCTAAACTGACCATTTGTATTGGAGCGGCAAGTATATTCTATCAGCGTATTTACCAATCCGTGTCGTTTTCATTTACGAGATGTACAGTAAGTTTGGTAACAAAAATGATTTCATTCGATCTTGTTCATTGTCTATAAATGTGTATAATCACAATGTGGTTTAAATGTATTTTATTCAATAAGAAGAAATACATTGGAAAAAAAGTCTAGATGACTTTTGTAAATGCCAATCAACAATGCATGTATGGTTCACATTTGTTCATGATGTTTTAAATAATGATACGTTTATGAACACAATAATCATAATGTATATGTGTGCGTGTACAGTGCAACAATCTTCATGTAAAATTCAGTGAGCTTGTTCAGTTGTTGACCAATCCAGTTCATGTATTTATACATGAAATAAATTTCATAGAACTCATATAGCAAGTGAAAATGGTTTGCATTGCATTACATCATATAGGGGTCTAAACAATATTTTGATCGACAATTTGAACTTGAATTAAAATAACCTTTTTATTATATAACAAGCAGTGAAATACTGGGATTTATCAGTGAAATAAACTGTCTATCAAGCTACAGTGAAAATAACTTATATTTTCACTGCGAACGGTGACTGATTTAATTTGACGTCATAAAACAATGGTCTCGCGCTGCGATTTGGCTTATGACGTCACATTGTTACTGTGGTGACGGACTGTTCCTTGCGGCCGCCTGGCGTGAAAAAGACCCTTTTCGGACGTAATTACATGGATAATATCATATAATAAATAGAATATCCGTCAATTCTTGACAAATACCATGTTTATCTCATCTCGTGAGGTAGAAAAGTTATATATTTTCACTCGTGGCTGCGCCACTCGTGAAAATATAACCTTTCTACCTCACTCGATGAGATAAACATGGTATTAGTCAAGAAAAGACAGATATCCTCTATATGTTTATGTACTTACACTTTTGGATATACTTTGTCACTGATATCAAACAAACAACAGCAACAAAGAAACGTTGAATGAAATGTGAGTCGTAACCATGATATTTTCACCAAACACGCACACATCTTTCCAGGAAATCGATGACGTAATATTACCTCTCTTATGCATTCTATGAAACCATTTAGTAGCATTTAAAGTATATTATTATTTATTGGTATTCAGAAACTTGGTAAACTACGATTTCTCTATGAAATATTGTAACAAACTTGTTGAAATCACAATCCTGGACGAACAATACATGCAGTATAGCAATGATAAATGTGTGTGTGTACCTGTAACCCTGTTTGTCAATCCCCATTTCCATGTATCATCTTGAAATACATGCCGTTTAAGTAATATATACGTGTTCTTACATTTACATTTAATCCCGTATGTGAAGTTTTAATGGAGAAGTAGATTCCGAAAGATTGTATCAACAACCTGTCAAATAATTTCGAGTTGAAAATATTTCTATTAATTTCGTTTCAAGATGTTATATTGTCAGTACTAATAATATTGATAGAATGTATAAAAAAAATGTACTCCTCAAATACGACATCAGAAGCTTGAACAACTCGGGACAAGGTGTACTCGCGGTGTGCAGTGAGATGAAACAGCCAATCAGCGATCGCGTGTCAAAAGGGGAAATCCCCCGCCTAGACATTGACGAGCTCGCTCAGCAGAAGCCCAGTTTGATTCACGTGACCATGTTACCCATAAACTCAATTACGTAATGGGCTCGTTAGCGGCGGTCAATTTGGGATGACACTAGTGCGATGTGTGTACCTTTAAACTGATGGAAAATTAGAGTCTTTCACTTTTTTAGCTCATCAGGCCGTCATGGTGTCCGTCCGTCCGTCCATCCGTCCGTAAACTTTTCGCTTTTTCGACTTCTTCTCCAGAACCAATGACCTCACAGAGCTGAAAAGTTGTGTGCAGACTCCTTGGCCAATGGGGATTCTAAATTGTAGATTTTGTGACCCCATGACCCCATGACCCCAAATGGGGTCACAGGGGTCACATCCTTAAAAACCTATTTTCATCTTCTTCTCCAGTTCCAAAAGGTCTAGAGAGCTGAAAAGTTGTGTGCCAAATGGGGTCACAGGGGTCACATCGTTATAAACCTATTTCATCTTCTTCTCCAGTTCCACAAGGTCTAGAGAGCTGAAAAGTTGTGTGCAGACTCCTTGGTCAATTGAGATTCTAAATTGTAGATTGTTTGACCTCATGACCCCAAATGCGGTCACAGGGGTCACATCGTTATAAACCTATTTTCATCTTCTTCTCCAGCTCAAAAAGGTCTAGAGAGCTGAAAAGTTGTGTGCAGACTCCTTGGTCAATGGAGATTCTAAATTGTAGATTTTGTGACCCTGTGACCCCAATCTAGGTCACGGGTCATGACTCAAAAACCTATTTTCATCTTTATCTCAAGTATGTAAAGCTAAAGAAAGGTGAAATGTTGTGTAGAGACTCTTTGGTCAAAGGTGATTCTTAATTGTAGGATTGGTGACCCTGTGACTCCAAATACGGGTCACAGGGGTCATGATCTAAAAACCTATTTTTTGCTTGTTAACAATGTATTACTTGAGATAACTTAGATATTCAACCTAAGATAATAAATCAATGATGTTCTGATGAGCTACAGAGCCCATGGCTCTATTTTCTAGGCATAGTCTCAGTGATGAGTCTGTCTTCTCTACGATGACTAAGCTGTTTCACAGGGGGTAAGCCCTGTCCATGCTAAACCGGAAGTTGGCAGTCGTCAACAACCATTTTCTCGACAGACAGTAGTTTTTCAACTCGGGTAGGTCCCGAAATTGGTTAGTTTTGAACATTTTCAATTGAATGATGTTATCAATATCAACCTGTTTCAACTCTTGAATAGTTTACAATCGCTACATCTTTAGAACATGACATGTAATAAATAATTTAGAATTTTAACATAACGGAAATAGTCAGTCATCGTCAGAGAGAAAATCCGCGAACAGGCGACTTTCAACATGAATACAGCAAATCTACATGGATGTAGCAGATATTTCATGTAGTTTTAAGTTGAATATGATAATCTAGAACTCGTATCAAAGTTATAGCATTCACAGATTAACCGAAGCCGCGATATTAGCACAATCAAAAACTGTACACATCCATGGTAGTTGCTCCTGTTGACAAACACACTGTACTGGTTGTTGAAAATGAACTGTACGGGTAGTTGGTCTGATAGTTGTCAGTAGGTTACAGGAAAACGTTATGCAGAATGAAAATGATGGTCATCAGTAACTTAACCCTTACGTTGCATATTTCTATTTTACCAATTTTAGCCCCTGTGGCGGAATTTACAGGCTTGCAGCTCGCAGCAGTAGTTTGGGCTTAGGTACTAACTAGCTCTGCTGGCGGAATTTCTAGGTGGCGATTCCGGTACAGTTTTTACGAAATATACCGCATCTACATGGCAAATACGGACTATATACGGGCGTTCAATACAAATTCAAGTCACGACACCCGTTCACAAATGGCTAATTCACACCCGAAACTTTGAATGAATTTTCTATGATTTTTCGTTTTTATTCTATTACTTTCGAAAGATTGTCTTTAATTCGGGCTTCGTAACATCATAAATATGAAACGAAAAAATTCCATTGATATACGGAATTGAAAACAAGATGTCTAGCTTCACAATGATATAAAAATTATTAGAATGCAACCTTTGGTTATAATTCTATAGCTATTTGAAGTTTGTCTTTATTTCCACCTATAAATACTTACAACATGTATGCGGCATTGCAAACGGTGGTTCATCGCACTTTTCCAAGAAATCATAATCTCGAACCAGTTGACAAATAAGCACATGTCAACCCAAATATGGCTATGTTGTTTGACCTTTCAAATAAATGCTAACCTCGAACCATAACTGATGAAAATATGTTGATTAGTTTGTGTGTCGTCTGGTTTCACATGCCTCTCAGAAAGGTAAAATTGTATCTTTATTTCTGTGAATAAATATGCCCATTTAATGTAGAATAAAAGATTATTCTTTTCGGTTTATTGTGATATAACAATTTTGAAAATGCATTCAGTAGTTTAGCAGTGATAAATCTTTAAGAAGTTGTGAAAATCGCGGATTGTTTCAAAATTTATGAAGTGTAAACATGACCTTTTTCACGGCACTTGCTGTGTCTTTATTATTTTTTTGACATTTGCGAATTTTATATGGGATTGTAGTCTATTCTTTCCCCTTTATTTTGCCGTATTTGTTTTTTGAAAACAAACAATTCGTTCACATGATATGAAGTGCGGGAGTAAGGCGAGTTGCGAGGCAGATAGCATGTACGGGTGTGGCAAACCAGAGGCAATGCAAACATGTGGTCGAAATTAGCCCCCAAGGATAGAAGCCCAACAAAATTGGCCTTTTGTAAAGCTAATTATCGATGCGTTACGAGTCAACAATGCACACGCAATTTGGTGTGAATTTTGCTTGACATTTCGACCGGACATTGACAAAGACTTGTTATCGTGGCTAACTGCGAGATGTATGTAAACAAGTTTTCATGTGGCGATCTATGGACACACTTCGTCTCGCATTTCGCCTGGAGGCCAAATATAATCATTACTGACCCGGTAAATGCACTAAGTCCAACGTACGCATCTCGCCAAGGGGTATAACATTTTTCTCTATGAGCCTCCCAGATAATGCCGGGACCCGCAAGTTAAGGGTTAATTTATCTATCCTAATGAAGTAGACCTTGTGTAGGAAGTTATGACTTGAGTAATGTTTCTTGAGAATGCCACTAAATCTGACTTTTTATGATACTCTCAAGCGAATTCCGCTTTTAACAGAAGTTACTAACCTTGACCTATCTTATGGAAACAGTGTCACCAATATTTCCTCCGAAAATGTATACAATCTTATTTCAACATTTTGCATGTGCATTTTTGGTGATTAAACTTTTGTCTTGACTTTTGTCTTTTTACCATTATGGAAAAAGCCCGGGTTTAAACATGATTTTTTTGGTAAGTATTTTTTCAGTTATTTGGAGTCAAATCATTCTCTTCCCACAGAGGTTACTCTCTTTAGATTTCGGATACTAACCTCTATTCTTTATCGCTTGAAATCGAGAGCAGGAATGAAGTGTCTTCATTGGTTGCAATTGAATCTAGTTGTGCAATCAGCGACGCTGTTGTAATGACATTTGCCAATGACACGTCATGATAAAAAAAACTAAAAGTTAGATAAACGTTTTCTCGTTTCATGTGTTTTCATCGAGATATCATCATCATCATCATCATCATCATAAAATACTTAGATAGCGCTAAAACCAGAAAACTGCCCTGAAGCGCTGTGATGAACACATGAAAATGTCAGGTAGGCAATCAAATGCAGTTGAGAATAAGTGTGTCTTAAGTCCAGATTTAAATCGAGGAAGTTCATCTAAGTCTCTAAGGTTTTGAGGAAGCTGATTCCAGAGAGCAGGGCCAGAAACTTGAAATGCGCGATCACCAAATGTATGAGTTCTGGATGAAGGAATTTTTAGGAGGTTACTGTCGGAAGATCTCAGGCATCGTGCGAGTTGATAGGTGTGAATCAGGGCTTGTAGATATTCTGGAGCTTGTTCATTTAGACATTTAAAAACTAATGTAATTTCTGCAGAACGGGTGTGATGTGGTCATGGCGCTTGGTTCCAGACACTACGAGAGCTGCACAGTTCTGAACTCTCTGCAGGGATTGGATGCAGTGGGATGGTAGACCATACAGAAGATCATTACAATAGACCATCGCGATATCACATAGGCATTGATTAATGTCAACACTACTTCTTCAGTGATGTATTTCCTGATCATACTGATATTCCGTATGTGAAAATATGACGACATGCAGACTGCCTTGATATGTGATTCAAATGACAATGTTGTATCGAACAACACCCCAAGGTTTCTGACTTGGCTGCTAGGAACAATGATATGGCCATCGATGTGCAAGTTGGAAAGTGAAAGCGATCTCGATATCAGACTGGGTGTGATAACAAGAAGCTCTGTTTTATCTCCATTCAGCTTCAAATAATGTGAACTCATCCAGGACTTGATTGCCTCAATACATGTCTCAAGTGCTGTGAAGGTGTTTAGGACAGAGGATGTATCACAGGGTCTGAAGGAGAGATAGAGCTGGGTATCATCTGCGAACAGGTGGAAGATCAGGTTGAAAGCTCTAATAACATCCCCAAGAGGTGACGTGTATATGGTGAAAAGTATTGGGCCCAAAACTGACCCCTGCGGAACCCCATACTTAAGACGTCAGGGTTCAGAAGAATGTTCTCCCATCACTAGATACTGCTCTCTGTCGGATAAATAGGACTCCCTCCACTTCAGAGCCACTCCATTCAATCCGATCTTGTGATGAAGGGTGTCCAGAAGAAGAGAGTGATCCACCGTATATGGTATTTGATTTTGTGAAAACTATTAATCATAAACATGCCTACAAATAAAGAAGACCAAATCAGAGACAAATACCAAAAATAGTTCATTTATGTTATTTACATCAGGCATATTCAAAGGACATATGCTAATGAGCAAAAGCCTTTACAGTCAAATGCCTAGATCTTTGAAGTCACCCAGTCGACATGGCCGCTGTTAGGTGAGTTGTAAGAAGCGGGGATACAGTATGAGGTTCCCATTTCCCCCGCTAGGACATGTTGCTGAAGACCTCGATTTCAAGCGTATATAGAACAGAGGTTAGGATTGAAAATCTGAAGGGAGTAACGTCTGTGGGAAGAGAATGGAGTCAAATGCGTTCTCAGAACATTCTTCTTTAACAACATGTTTCTGCAGGGGTTGCTCCCTGAATAATATTCTATGTACAGTAAATATTAAGGCATATAAAACATTACCATTACAGTAAAAAAAATTACGACAAAGATTTTATTCTATGCATTATTATCCCCCGCCACAAGGTTTGGGCTCCGTCCGTCCGTCCGTCCGAGATAAAGGGGACAGCTTTTCTCAGAAACCATTTAAGATAGGGTTACCGAATTTGATGAGCTGCTGGAGGGCATGAATACCTTGATGGAGTTCGAAAATGAGAAGCGTGCAATTATTTTTTCCGGAGTTATTGCCCTTGTTCCGTATTTTTGGACTTTGTTCATGGTATCTCCAAAGGGGACAGCTTTTCTCAGAAACCATTTAAGATAGGGTTGCCAAATTTGATGTGTTGCTTGAAGGCATGAATACCTTGATGGAGTTCGAAAATGAGAAGTGTGCAAATATTTGTTTTGGAGTTATTGCCCTTGTTCCGTATTCTTGGACTTTATTCATGTTATCTCCAAAGGGGACAGCTTTTCTCAGAAACCGTTTAAGATAGGAGAACCAAAATTGGTGTGTTGCTTGAAGGCTAACATACCTTGATGGAATGAAAATGAGTAATGCACAATTATTTCGAATTATTGCCCTTTTTCCAATTTCTTGGCTCTGGCGGGGGATGTTGATGACTATGTCTTCTTGTTAATTATTTTAAAGGCGTCTGTCTTCATTTGTGAATTATACATATGTATAAATACAATGTCCTCTCTCAAAGACATGATGATAGGATGATGGCACAGGCGCCAGACCCTAAATATACACCTACGTATATCTACCTACCTATGTAACATATAAAGAAGGTATGACACTGCCGCCATTTTGAATCCTGGCATAGGACCGGAAATGTAAACTTGGATCAGTCTACGAATGTTAAAAGGCGTATTTGACCCAGCAAACCAGTTCCGGTCCTATGCCAGGATTCAAAATGGCGGCAGTGTCATACCTTCTTTATATGTTAGATAGGTAGGTAGATATACGTAGGTGTTTATTTAGGGTCTGGCGCCTGTGGATGATGGTGAATAATAAATAAAATTCAGGTTTTTACAATCACCCAGCAACATTTAAGATTGAAACTTCGGTGAACTGGTTTGATGGACTGCATGGCCCTATGGATCTTTTCGAAATGTAAAGCTACATCACCAGGATTAAAAAATAGCTTAATGCATCTTGAAATATTTTGTTAATTTGTCATTTGTGAGTGATTTCACAACTAAGGTCACGTCCCAATAATTTACAAGGCATATTTTTGAGTAAACAGAGATTGCAGAAAGATAATTTAATTAGTGTTCATATCAATCAGTAACATCTACTAAAGCTATGTGCAAATATTTACAAACATATCTTGTCTTAACATATTGATGACATGTTGCTCGAAAGGATATGCTCATTTCCACCTGTCCTTTGAACTTTAATAACAATCAACTTTTAAAAAAGGTGAAATTAAAAATTATATAATGCAGAAAACAACAGGTTCAATATATCAAAATAATATTTTCCCCAGATAATTTCAATTTTGGAAATAACTGTTGACAGATTAATTGTTCAATGTCAGTACTATCACAATGTCTTATATTGCTGATAACAGTCAAAGGGGATATCATTCCTAGACTAATGGATGACCAGACTGTAGTTGAAGATGACATCCATTACATCGTAGTTTGGATAAATTGTTGATAGGGATAGTAATAAATTATTATTACATTATTTTTTCTAGATAACGACATTTCAAGGTGTAAGAATAACACAAATGACACTATTATTAAAAAAATAAGTTGTAGTTAAACCATATAGTCGATGGATTTATGTTTAACTTGTGTTCGTTTGTTTTTTCGACATTTACGCAAATTTAAATGTTAGTGTGTACATTAGTTTACCAATTAAATTGTCAATAAAATTGTATGAACAGCAGCAACTAAAATCAATTGAAGTTGCACCTTTACATGTTCTATTAACCCCTACAATGTAAAAAAAGAAGGGTTTCCTGCATAGAAACTACCATGGAGAGTTAGTTTTTAGCTCATCTGGCCTGAAAGGTCCGATGGGCTTATGGCATGGCATGGTGTCCGGCGTCCATCCGTCCGTCCGTCTGTCCGTCTGTAAACTTTTCGCATTTTCATCTTCTTCTCCAGAACCACTTAGTCTAGGGAGCTGAAATTTTGTGTGCAGACTCCTTGGCTAATGAGGATACTAAATTGTAGATTTGGTGACCCTGTGACCTCAAATGGGCACAGGGGTCACAACCCCAAAAACCTATTTTCATCTTCTCCAGTTCCAAAAGGTCTACAGAGCTGAAAAGTTGTGTGCAGGCTTCTTGGCTAATGGGGATTCTAAATTGTAGATTTGGTGACCCCGTGACCTCAAATGGGGTCACAGGGGTCACAACCCCAAAAACCTAGTTTCATCTTCTTCTCCAGTTCCAAAAGGTCTAGAGAACTGAAAAGTTGTGTGCAGACTCATTGGCTAATGAGGATACTAAATTGTAGATTTGGTGACACTGTGACCTCAAATGGGCACGGGGGTCACAACCCCAAAAACCTATTTTCATCTTCTTCTCCAGTTCCAAAAGGTCTACAGAGCTGAAAAATTGTGTGCAGACTCCTTGGCCAATGGGGATTCTAAATTGTAGATTTCATGACCCCCAACCTCAAATGGGGTCACAGGGTTCACAACCCCAAAAACCTAGTTTCATCTTCTTCTCCAGTTCCAAAAGGTCTAGAGAACTGAAAAGTTGTGTGCAGACTCCTTGGCTAATGAGGATACTAAATTGTAGATTTGGTGACCCTGTGACCTCAAATGGGCACAGGGGTCACAACCCCAAAAACCTATTTTCATCTTCTCCAGTTCCAAAAGGTCTACAGAGCTGAAAAGTTGTGTGCAGGCTTCTTGGCTAATGGGGATTCTAAATTGTAGATTTGGTGACCCCGTGACCTCAAATGGGGTCACAGGGGTCACAACCCAAAAAACCTAGTTTCATCTTCTTCTCCAGTTCCAAAAGGTCTAGAGAACTGAAAAGTTGTGTGCAGACTCATTGGCTAATGAGGATACTAAATTGTAGATTTGGTGACACTGTGACCTCAAATGGGCACAGGGGTCACAACCCCAAAAACCTATTTTCATCTTCTTCTCCAGTTCCAAAAGGTCTACAGATCTGAAAAATTGTGTGCAGACTCCTTTGCTAATGGGAATTCTAAATTGTAGATTTCATGACCCCCAACCTCAAATGGGGTCACAGGGGTCACAACCCCAAAAACCTATTTTCATCTTCTTCTCCAGTTCCAAAAGGTCTAGAGAACTGAAAAGTTGTGTGCAGACTCATTGGCTTATGAGGATACTAAATTGTAGATTTGGTGACCCCGTGACCTCAAATGGGGTCACAGGGGTCACAAACCCAAAAACCTATTTTCATCTTCTTCTCTAGTTCCAAAAGGTCTAGAGAACTGAAAAGTTGTGTGCAGGCTCCTTGGCTAATGGGGATTCTAAATTGTAGATTTCATGACCCCATGACCTCAAATAGGGTCACAGGGGTCACAACCCAAAAACCTAGTTTCATCTTCTTCTCCAGTTCCAAAAGGTCTAGAGAACTGAAAAGTTGTGTGCAGACTCCTTGGCTAATGAGGATACTAAATTGTAGATTTGGTGACCCTGTGACCTCAAATGGGCACAGGGGTCACAACCCCAATAACCTATTTTCATCTTCTCCAGTTCCAAAAGGTCTACAGAGCTGAAAAGTTGTGTGCAGGCTTCTTGGCTAATGGGGATTCTAAATTGTAGATTTGGTGACCCCGTGACCTCAAATGGGGTCACAGGGGTCACAACCCAAAAAACCTAGTTTCATCTTCTTCTCCAGTTCCAAAAGGTCTAGAGAACTGAAAAGTTGTGTGCAGACTCATTGGCTAATGAGGATACTAAATTGTAGATTTGGTGACACTGTGACCTCAAATGGGCACAGGGGTCACAACCCCAAAAACCTATTTTCATCTTCTTCTCCAGTTCCAAAAGGTCTACAGATCTGAAAAATTGTGTGCAGACTCCTTTGCTAATGGGGATTCTAAATTGTAGATTTCATGACCCCCAACCTCAAATGGGGTCACAGGGGTCACAACCCCAAAAACCTATTTTCATCTTCTTCTCCAGTTCCAAAAGGTCTAGAGAACTGAAAAGTTGTTTGCAGACTCATTGGCTTATGAGGATACTAAATTGTAGATTTGGTGACCCCGTGACCTCAAATGGGGTCACAGGGGTCACAAACCCAAAAACCTATTTTCATCTTCTTCTCTAGTTCCAAAAGGTCTAGAGAACTGAAAAGTTGTGTGCAGGCTCCTTGGCTAATGGGGATTCTAAATTGTAGATTTCATGACCCCATGACCTCAAATAGGGTCACAGGGGTCACAACCCAAAAACCTATTTTCATCTTCTTCTCCAGTTCCAAAAGGTCTAGAGAACTGAAAAGTTGTGTGCAGACTCCTTGGCTAATGAGGATACTAAATTGTAGATTTGGTGACCCTGTGACCTCAAATGGGCACAGGGGTCACAACCCCAAAAACCTATTTTCATCTTCTCCAGTTCCAAAAGGTCTACAGAGCTGAAAAGTTGTGTGCAGGCTTCTTGGCTAATGGGGATTCTAAATTGTAGATTTGGTGACCCCGTGACCTCAAATGGGGTCACAGGGGTCACAACCCCAAAAACCTAGTTTCATCTTCTTCTCCAGTTCCAAAAGGTCTAGAGAACTGAAAAGTTGTGTGCAGACTCATTGGCTAATGAGGATACTAAATTGTAGATTTGGTGACACTGTGACCTCAAATGGGCACAGGGGTCACAACCCCAAAAACCTATTTTCATCTTCTTCTCCAGTTCCAAAAGGTCTACAGAGCTGAAAAATTGTGTGCAGACTCCTTTGCTAATGGGGATTCTAAATTGTAGATTTCATGACCCCCAACCTCAAATGGGGTCACAGGGGTCACAACCCAAAAACCTATTTTCATCTTCTTCTCCAGTTCCAAAAGGTCTAGAGAACTGAAAAGTTGTGTGCAGACTCATTGGCTAATGAGGATACTAAATTGTAGATTTGGTGACCCCGTGACCTCAAATGGGGTCACAGGGGTCACAACCCCAAAAACCTATTTTCATCTTCTTCTCTAGTTCCAAAAGGTCTAGAGAACTGAAAAGTTGTGTGCAGGCTCCTTGGCTAATGGGGTTTCTAAATGTAGATTTCATGACCCCATGACCTCAAATAGGGTCACAGGGGTCACAACCCAAAAACCTATTTTCATCTTCTTCTCCAGTTCCAAAAGGTCTAGAGAACTGAAAAGTTGTGTGCAGACTCATTGGCTAATGAGGATACTAAATTGTAGATTTGGTGACCCCGTGACCTCAAATGGGGTCACAGGGGTCACAACCCCAAAAACCTATTTTCATCTTCTTCTCTAGTTCCAAAAGGTCTAGAGAACTGAAAAGTTGTGTGCAGGCTCCTTGGCTAATGGGGATTCTAAATTGTAGATTTCATGACCCCATGACCTCAAATAGGGTCACAGGGGTCACAACCCCATAAACCTATTTGCATCTTCTTCTCCAGTTCCAAAAAGGTCTAGAGAGCTGAAAAGTTGTGTGCAGGCTCCTTGGCTAATGGGGATTTTAAATTGTAGATTTCATGACCCCATGACCTCAAATGGGATCACAGAGTTCACAACCCCAAAAACCTATTTTCATCTTCTTCTCCAGTTCCAAAAGGTCTAGAGAGCTGAAAAGTTGTGTGCAGACTCCTTGGTTAATGAGGATACTAAATTGTAGATTTGGTGACCTCGTGACCTCAGATGGGGTCACAGGGGTCACAACCCCCAAAATATTAGTTTCATCTTCTTCTCCAGTTCCAAAAGGTCAAGAGAGCTGAAAAGTTTTGTGCAGACTCCTTGGCTAATGGGGATTCTAAATTGTAGATCCTGCGACCCCAAATATAGGTCACAGACGTCATGACCTGAAAAGCTATTTTCATCTTGAGATTTTATGTGCTCTTCAAAGGGAGGTAACTTTAAGGAAACAACAATAATGAATTTAATCTGCAAGTGTGTCTTTATTTGTAGGGGATTTTATCTCTTGCCTCAAAGATAGGTCAGAGGGCTAAGGATCTTAAGACCTATGTCATCTTCTCCATATAAAGTGCTTACTATGTGTTGTACCTCTCACCTATAAGTTGACATTTTGAATTAGTTAATGTATATTAAGCCTGATGAGCTACAGAACCCATGGCTCTATTTTTCAATTTTTCAACAACCTGGACAGTGATGGAGCAACTACCATCAATGTGTACAGTTTTTAATTTTGATAATATCTCGGTTTCGATCAATATGTGAAAGCTGTAACTTTGATGCAAGTCCTAAATTATCACATTCGACATAAAATTACACAAAGCATTGGCTTGATCCATGTAGATTTGCTGTATTCATGTAGAAAGTCACCTTTTCGCGGATTTTCTCCCTGACGACAATTGACTGGCTCCAAAATGTTAAAATTCTAAACTATATATTACATGTCATGTTCCTCAGATGATGTAGGGATTGTAAATTATAGCTATTCAAGAGTTGAAACAATTTGATATCGTTAACATCATTCAATTGAAATTGTTCAAAACTAACCAAGTTCGGGACCCACCCGAGTTGAAAAACTACTGTCTGTCGAGAAAATGGTTGTTGACGACTGCCAACTTCTGGTTTAGCATGAACAGGGCTTACCCCCTGTATGTTTACCCAAACAGAGGCTTGTTCAACTTTGGCAACCACCACATTCTTTTTAAGTCTGTCAAGTGTTTCCTTCAATTTCCCGTGCATGCTGTATGGTACCTTGCATGGTGCATGGATGACTCGTTTCACTGTAGGGTCAAGTTCGATGTGATATTTTCCACTGAAGTGTCCTAGACCTGTGAAATTGTCGCTGTATTCTTTCATGGGGCTACACATCAGCGACTATGAACTCTAGATCATGTGGCTGTGATGACCTATTTACCTGACACGGTAGTCTTACCTCGCCCACAACAATGAGGTCATTGTTACTATAACCTGACAATTGCACTGTTTCCAATCCAATTTTGCAAATATTTGTGAAGGAATGACATTAGCCTCTGCACCTGTATCCAACTTAAAATTAAAGGTACATCCATTGTGTTTCATAAAATTTTATTTGGCTTTAATACGTTCCAATTCATCACATATGCTGTCTCCAATACAAATAAATTCCCTCAGCTTGCATATTTATCCCCAATCGCCAAATATATCATAATTACTAGTTTCCAATTAAATTTGAGTTATATCATTATGCATGTGCATGACCTATTAAACATTATCAACTCAAATTTGTCTTTTTGTCTGTTATAAATAAGATTCCAAAATTATGTTCGACACATTGACGCGCGCCAAACGCTGTGCATTGTCCGGTTTTCATTCAGAAATCATTACTTTTACCTTCATATCGTCAATATGCTAAGTCTACTATCATCAAAATGGTAGTTTTCGGTAACAGTCGGTACTTCTCGAAAAAGTAACACCATTTATAACATTTGCAATGATCCCCAACAACACAATGGATGTACCTTTAATATTCTTTCCATGAATGTTTACATTTTCAAACCATAAAGTGTTTGAAGAATCTATGCTATCAACATTGATTGTTCCAACAAAAAGGTCATCCATTGAATCACTGATAGTAGTGTACTTTTCTTCCAATGAATGAATTTTCTTTGAACGTTTACCTTTTGTCTTCTTTTGTGAGTCCCTGTTTGATTCATGTGAAAGTTTAGTAAAACACTGACTTGTGAGATGGCCCCTCAATTTACATCTAGAACATGTTTTTCCAAATTCCGGACATTCCATACTGCCGTGTTTTGTTCCACATCGTTTACACCTGAATGTCTTTTTGTCGGACTCTTTCTTATTATCCCACCGGTATGTAATACCGGGATATAGTCATCACCCCGTCCGTCCGTCCGTCCGTGTGTAATCATTTCGTTTCCGGAGCAGAACTCGAAAACCGTTCACGATATCTTTCTGAAACTTTGCATGTGTATTACCCACTAACTGAAGTGGTGCCTTTTGATATTTTCAGATTTCTGAATTTTTTTTTCTTTTTTCGTTTCCATAGAAACTTGTTGAATTTGGACTTTGTTCAGAGACAGGTTCGTTTCCGGAGCACAGCTCAAAAACCGTTCATTATATCTTCCTGAAACTTTGCATGTGTATTACCCACTAACTGAAGTGGTGCCTTTTGATATTTTCAGATTTCTGAAATTTTAAATATTTTTGTTTCCATAGAAACTTGTTGAATTTGGACTTTGTTCAGAGACAGGTTCGTTTCCGGAGCACAGCTCCAAAACTGTTCATCATATCTTCCTGAAACTTTGCATGTGTATTACCCACTAACTGAAGTGGTGCCTTTTAATATTTTCAGATTTTTTTCTGAAAAATTAATTTTTTCTGTTTCCATAGAAACATGTAAGGGATGTTGGTTGTTGTTGATTTTGACTGCTTCTGGAGCAGAAGTCTAAAACCCTTAACATACCTGAAACTCAGCATCTGTAATACCCACTAACTGAAGTACGGTAGTAGATACACAAGTATCTGGCAAAGATGTGTTTTACAAATTTTGTGGAACCGGTGGGATATGTCATCTTCTGATGACTCTTGTTTTGATATTTTCAACAAAATGCATTGATTTATCATGTGTTTGTGTCACTAATTTGCGCGGCACTGGCTTCCGCTGCATGGCACATTTCAACAACATGTTCAAGTGTAGAATCGGCAGAATCTCTCAATAAACGTTCTTTTAATTGTTCGTCAGTCACATCAAACACAATTCTATCACGAATCATCAAATCTGTCTGAACGCCAAATTCACATGATTTCACACGTTTTTTCAGTTCAGTGATATAGCGATCAATCGACTCATCCTGTTTCTATTTTTGTTCCCAGAAGAGATAACGTTCAATCATTGTATTCTTTCTTGGGTTACAGTAATCTTCTATTTTCGTTATCACAAAGTCATACTTTTTGTCGTCGCCTTCTCTCTCCCAGATATTATTAGCTCATCAGGCCTGAAAGGCCCGATGGGCTAATTGCATGGCATGGTGTCCGGCGTCCGTCCATCCGTCCGTTAACTTTTCGCTTTTTCGACTTCTTCTCCAGAACCAATGACTCCACAGAGCTGAAATTTTGTGTGCAGACTCCTTGGCCAATGGGGATTCTAAATTGTAGATTTTGTGACCCCATGACCCCAAATGGGGTCACAGGGGTCACATCCTTAAAAACCTATTTTCATCTTCTTCTCCAGTTCCAAGAGGTCTAGAGAGATGAAGAGTTGTGTGCAGACTCCTTGGCCAATGGGGATTCTAAATTGTAGATTTCATGACCCCATGACCCCAAATGGGGTCACAGGGGTCACATTCTTAAAAACTTATTTTCATCTTCTCCAGTTTCAAAAGGTCTAGAGAGATGAAGAGTTGTGTGCAGACTCCTTGGCCAATGGGGATTCTAAATTGTAGATTTCATAACCCGATGACCCCAAATCGGGTCACAGGTGTCACATCCTTAAAAACCTATTTTCATCTTCTTCTCCAGTTCCAAAAGGTCTATAGAGCTGAAAAGTTGTGTGCAGACTCCTTGGCCAATGGGGATTCTAAATTGTAGATTTTGTGACCCTGTGACCCCAATCTGTGACCCAAAAACCTATTTTCATCTTTATCTCAAGTATGTAAAGCTGTAGAAAGGTGAAATGTTGTGTAGAGACTCTTTGGTCAAAGGTGATTCTTAATTGTAGGATTGGTGACCTTGTTACTCCAAATGTGGATCACATAAATCAATGAAATCCTGATGAGCTACAGAGCCCATGGCTCTATTTTCCACTTCCACAAGGTCATCGCCGCCGCAGTGCAACAAAATGGCAACCAACGTCTCTTGGGGTTTATCTTCTGACCCCAATGATGTCAAATAGAGCTTAAATTTTTGTATCCATTGTTTCCAATTTTCACTGACCAATATATTGCAATACAGAGTTGTGCAATACACATATTGCAATACAATTTTCATATACCGGTAGCAATATTTTGCACCAACAAAATTATAACAATATAAAGTCAAATTTATTCCTTTATCTCGTAAAAGGCACATTTACTTGCTTTACTTGTATAAATAACATTATTTTGAAGTTCTATTTTATAGATCTGAAAGTCATTTTATCAAATGTGTCATGTTTAAACTGCAAAAAGAAGTAGAAAAGTTGAATGTAGAGTTCATTTAGCATGTTGCAATATCATTGGCACTAGTTAAAATGGTTTCTAGAAAAATGTCTCATTGTCAGAGGATCTTGCAATATATTGTGGTGTGTATTGCAATACATTACAGTTCAGCAATACGTATCACAATACAAAAATTGAGGCAATACACAGCCCTAATGTACGTTATACTGGTACTCTATTTATAGTAATAGATTTTGTCACACTGTCAATGATGTTTTAGAATTACGCCAGTACAAGAAAACTCTAGTGACTGCCAACTGTTTACAAACATGACGTCACAAGCTACATGCTATTTTCCAGTGGTAGGCAGAAATGAGGAGCGTGAAAGCGAATGACTCCTCAATGTGGACGTGGACCAAATTAGAACTCAACCACTATGGTTTAACCATTTGTTTAAATCATCATACATTATTAAAGACTGGTTAATCTCGGAGTTCATAGTATCAAAGATATATGTGACGAAAAAGGGCTTTGAAAATTTCAAACAAAAATACAATATAAAAGGGAACCTTCTTAGACTACCAACGGTTGATAAACAATATCAAATAAGAAATATAAAACTAACATGTAATATGCCTCAGGCCACAAACATTTACAAATACATGTTTATTAATGCTGAAAATTCAAGGACATACTATGATGAACTAATTAATAATGATACTCACTCCCGGTGGCGCTGCGTGCATGGCAAGTCAATATTGCTCGCTCCAAACCATGTAAAAGTTTAGGCATTGTCCACAAAGAAAAACCACAGAGGTAAACACCATAATCAAACTCGGATTAACCTTGACGCTACACAACAGGAAGATGGTATGCTGACTAGAGCCTGAGTAGGGGCTGACAAGCCCCCGGTCCAACCGATACTCCAACCACGCTGCCCGCTATGACACCCGAAGCGGACGGTAGCGATATGAAAGCCTTCATTACTTCTGGGCTGAAGCGACAGAAGACTGATCTAGGAGGTAAAATTGATAGCATGTCGAGAGAAATAAAAGAGCTGAAGGAAAAATCTACTGACATAGTATGATACTTGTTTCAGTGAATTATAATGCAGAGAGAATTGAACTGAATACGGGAGAAATTGAACACCTGAAAGCTCAGATAGTTATCCTCAAAAATTATTTAGAAAAAAAAACTCCTTACACAGGAACTCTATTCAAGAAAATGTAACCTCCTAATCTATGGGATACAGGACAGTAAGGACCCGTTAGAGGCGACCAAGGAGCTTTTTAAAGCATTTGGACTAGATAACGTGGACTCAATGTTATTTACAAATGTGCACCGTCTTTCACGCTCAAGTACGGATCCCAAGAATTTTAGGGCAACTATGCCAAAGCCCATCATGATGAAGTTTCTAAAGGTCGCCGACATACAGCTGGTGTTCAATGCTACATTCAAAAGGTCTTCTTACTTGACGAAACATGAATTCAGTATCCGTATGGACCTGCCAGTAGCATTGACAAAGGTACGAGGACGACTTGCAAATTTAGCCTATGATTTAAGAAAGTCCAAGAAATTGCAGACTAGAATACAGGAATGTGGCATTGAGATTAGAAACAACGTCCACTACACATGGAGGAGGATAGAAATGAACAGTTGTGGAGCCTTGTTTATAAACCAACTAAACACGTGAGATTCTATTTATGGATATTCACAGCGGAACACTACATGACAAACCGGATGTGCTACGTAGAGGGTAATGTCCGAGTAACTCTCCATTCCTTAAAAATAATGGAGCCGAGGCCCCGAAGGGGCCGAGGCACATTATTTTTAAGGAATGGAGAGTTACGAGGATATTACCCTACTTAAATTACACTCAAAGTATTGCTCTTTTATCAAAATTGCTTTAAAAAGTTAAAGAAATTAAATTTCTACTTCAAAAAAGTGATGTGATGTGTAACTCTCCATTACTGAAAAATAATGGAGTGAAAGAACAATAGGATGACGTCACAAGTGTAATTTAACTGTGAGGTGCTGTTGACAATGTATGAAATGTGAGTTGCTGGCGTTATTTCCAATGTTGGATCAAATTTGCACTATTGTGATTGACATTTATTACCTGAGACAAGTTTTCATATCATGCTTTCAATACAGTATTCTCTTTCATGAGCAAAAACTTGCATGTAACTCTCTCGTCACCAAGTTGATACAGTCTGTCAGTCTATAAGCGCTTCCGCTGTCTGTTGCTTGTACCTTGTGTTTGTTTGTAATAACTATATATTCTGCTATGTTCAGCTCATCAGGCCTGAACGGCTTATGGCATGGGCCGTCGTCCAGCGTCTGTCGGGCGTCCGGCATCGTCCGTTTACTTTTCACATTTTCGACTTCTCCTCCAGCTACAACCCCAAAGCTGAAATTTTGTGGGGAGGTACCTTGCATCTAGGGGATCTTATTTTGTACATTTTATCCCAACCCCCCCTCAAATATGGGCGTGACTCAGCCGTCGTGGCCGGTTAGTTTCCCCCAAACCTTTCAACGACTTCTTCTCCGAAACCAATTGGCATTCGAAGCTGAAATTTTCAGAATAACATCTTTATTACATGTAGTTGCAAGTTTGTTCATTTGAACTTGACCGCCAATCAAATATGGGCGTGGCAGGGGGTCCACCCTCAAATCCTTAAACGACTTCTTCTCCAAAACTATATGATACAGAAAGCTAATATTTTCAGAATAACATCTTTATAACATATAGACATAAGTGTGTTCATTTGGTTAAAAATTGTAGATTTCATGACCCCATGACCTCAATTGGGGTCACAGGGGTCTCATCGTTACAAACCTATTTTCATCTTCTTCTCAAGTTCCAAAAGGTCTAGAGAGCTGAAAAGTTGTGTGCAGACTCCTTGGATAATGGGAATTCTAAATTGTAGATTTGGTGACCCCGTGACCTCAAATGGGGTCGCAGGGGTCACATCCTTAAAAACCTATTTTCATCTTCTTCTCCATTTCCAAAAGGTCTGGAGAGCTGAAATGTTGTGAGCAGACTCCTTAGTCAATGGGGATTCTAAATTGTAGATTTCGTGATCCTATGACCCCAAATGGGGTCACAGAGGTCACATCCTTAAAAACCTATATTCATCTTCTTCTCCAGTTTCAAAAGGTCTCGAGAGCTGAAAAGTTGTGTGCAGACTCCTTGGCCAATGGGGATTCTAAATTGTAGATTTCGTGACACCGTGACCCCAAATGGGGTCACAGGGGTCACATCCTTAAAAACCTATTTTCATCTTCCTCTCCAGTTCCAAGAGGTCTAGAGAGCTGAAAAGTTGTGTGCAGACTCCTTGTACTGTGGCCAGTTATTCCTAAATAATGATGCACAGCCAGTTAACCAGGATCTTGTTTATTCCAAATTTGGTGATTTTGACAATGATGATTTGATGATATTGGTGATTGGTAAAAAAGCTGAAAGATACAATAAGGTCTAATTACTAGAATGAATTTACATTTCCAGAGTCAAATTCTTTATAATAACATTGAAACTTTAGGATAAAGTTAACTTTGATAATTTCTATAACAAACATTCAGTTTTCTATGATGCTTCAAATTTAACCTTTAAAAATGGCGCCCTTTTGACTGAACCGAATTGAATTGAATTGAAACAACAATAAGCTTATTTACTGATAGATATACATTTTAATAGGACATGCATTCTCTCTTATATAAATGTATAAAACTTGCACCGTGGGCACTGTAATCTTGTGTCTATAATTCTATTAAATGCTTGGATAAAGCTGTTCTTGTTAACATGACCATGCTTTAACATAAAAAATAATCTTTTTAACTCCTATAAAAAAGATCTCCAAGGGGAGTTAATCAATTTTCCAAGAGGAGATAATCAAGTGGAGTGGAGTGTTGGTAACAGAACACTCCTTTGTCAATGGGGATTCTTAATTGTAGATTTGGTGACCCTGGCCTGGGACCCCAAATAAAGGCCTCTCAGGCCATGCCCTAAAAACCTATTTTCAACTTCTCTAAAACAAAGAGACTTAGAAGGCTGTAATATTGTGTGCATACTCTTTTGCCAATGACCTAAAAATCTATTTCAGTCTTCATCATTAAAGGATAGATTAAATGACATACGGTCAAAATCGGATTCATTAAAATGGGATGTCAATTTGACAATTGCTCGATTTTAAATTTCTGAAATCGATCCATAAATTACTTATATACGGCTTTTTAAAAAAACGCCTTATTTAGCCCCGGCGACCAGAATGAAAGTCTGCGTGGATGTGGCCCCTGAAGGGATGACTTCTGTGACGTATCAGGAGGAATCTGATTTTTGGTGATAGTCATAATTCAACGTAATTTAACAACATTTTGGTTGTTAATTTCACAAAGAAATCTTCAATAAACCAACTTAAATTTCCCATATATCGAATGTTTAGATATCCATCTAGGTAATTCCGCAGATGACAATTACATAATTATTACATAAACATGTCTTTTTGGCGATGTTATACACCTCATAAATTAATTTAGGGGCAGTGATAATCATCATTAATTAATTAACGAGAGGCGGCGGAGTAGTTGTCTAGCCGGCCCAGTCTGTCGCTTATCACAGTCACGCCTCAGTGAGCATTTACAAAATGAATCGCGCTAGTGTTAAAATGAGCAAATTAAAATCGTTTTAATTATCAATTGCAAGTGTATATTGTCTCGATTTTATGCTCAATTGATTCCGATGTACAATATACCTAGAGGTAATCATCTGTCATTCTTGAGAAAAATTCATTTCATCAGATCTTTAAACAGTATAAACCCTGATGAGCTAGAGAGCCCATGGCTCTATTTTGTTAGCCTAATATTAGATTTTTTAGCTCATCAGGCCTGAAAGGCCCGATGGGCTTATGGCATGGCATGGCGTCCGGCGTCCGTCCGTCCGTCCGTCTGTAAACTTTTCGCTTTTTCGACTTCTTCTCCAGAACCAATGACTCTAGAGAGCTCCTTGGCCAATGGGGATTCTAAATTGTAGATTTCGTGACCCTGTGACCCCAAATGGGGTCACAGGGGTCATATCCTTAAAAACATATTTTCATCTTCTTCTCCAGTTCCAAAAGGTCTCGAGAGCTGAGAGTTGTGTGCAGACTCCTTGGCCAATGGGGATTCTAAATTGTAGATTTCGTGACCCCATGACCCCAAATTGGGTCACGGGTCACATCCTTAAAAACATATTTTCATCTTCTTCTCCAGTTCCAAAAGGTCTAGTGAGCTGAAAAGTTGTGTGCAGACTCCTTGGCCAATGGGGATTCTAAATTGTAGATTTCGTGACCCCGTGACCCCAAATTGGGTCACAGGGGTCATATCCTTAAAAACCTATTTTCATCTTCTTCTCCAGTTCCAAAAGGTCTCGAGAGCTGAAAAGTTGTGTGCAGACTCCTTGGCCAATGGGGATTCTAAATTGTAGATTTCGTGACCCCATGACCCCAAATTGGGTCACAGGGGTCACATCCTTAAAAACCTATTTTCATCTTCTTCTCCAGTTCCAAAAGGTCTAGTGAGCTGAAAAATTGTGTGTAGACTCCTTGGCCAATGGGGATTCTAAATTGTAGATTTCGTGACCCTGTGACCCCAAATTGGGTCACAGGGGTCATATCCTTAAAAACCTATTTTCATCTTCTTCTCCAGTTCCAAAAGGTCTCGAGAGCTGAAAAGTTGTGTGCAGACTCCTTGGCCAATGGGGATTCTAAATTGAAGATTTCGTGACCCCGTGACCCCAAATTGGGTCACAGGGGTCATATCCTTAAAAACCTATTTTCATCTTCTTCTCCAGTTCCAAAAGGTCTCGAGAGCTGAAAAGTTGTGTGCAGACTCCTTGGCCAATGGGGATTCCAAATTGTAGATTTCGTGACCCCATGACCCCAAATGGGGTCACAGGGGTCACATCCTTAAAAACCTATTTTGATCTCCAGTTCCAAAAGGTCAAGAGAGCTGAAAAGTTGTGTGCAGACTCCTTGGCCAATGGGGATTCTAAATTGTACATTGTGTGACCCTGTGACCCCAAATGGGGTCACAGTGGTCATGATCTAAGAACCTATCTTTTGCTTATAAACAATAACTTTAATCAACTTTAGATAGTAAATCAATGAAATCCTGATGAGCTACAGAGCCCATGGCTCTATTTTTTATATGGACTAATAAATAAGTTGCACCAGTCCCGCTACAATAGTGATTATGTCAACAATCGAAATGTACGTTTTTAGAAAGACTTAATATTAAAAAAAATTTGTTGAAACATTTAACATTGTGTCTTATGTTGTTTCCGCACAGCCAATTGTACCATGTTAGGTGCGCGAATATTGATTACGCCAGGATGTATATTTTAAGATCCTCTGACTAAGAAATAATTCTCTAGAAACCATTTTAACTAGTGCCAATGATATTGCAACATGCTAAATGAACTCGACATTTAATTAGCAGCTCCGACTAGGTCGGAGCTGCTATCAGTTTTTGCGCAGTTTCCATCGCCGCCGCCGCCGCCCGCTCGTTTTGTATTGGCTATAACTTTTTTTCCTAGAAGGTTTTTAGAACTCATATACATAACTTCTTACTTATGCCCCTGGGGAATTTTTTTGACATGTTCATATTCAAGGTCAAAGGTGAAGGTCACGAGTTCTGATATCTCTAAAAAAATCCTTGTAAACACGATAACTTGAACAATATTTGTGCTATCAGACTCTTCTTTGGTGTATATCAACTATGGAGAAAAGCCAAGATTTGAAAAGGTTTTCGCTAACATCCGTCAAAGGTCAAGGTCATAGCGAGGTCACAACTTAAGCATGCTTTTGCGAAAATGTCTTATTTCAAATATTAACATTTTGAATCATTACATGATTGCGATACACAATGAAAAGTGATCATTGATTGTGTGACCTTTAATTTTAAAGGTCAAGGTCACGAGATAGGGTCTTGGTCACCAGTTCTGAAATAACTAAATAACTTCTTTCCAAGGAGGTATCAACACCTTATATCCATAACTTCTTACTTATGCCCCTGGGGAATTATTTTGACATGTTCATATTCAAGGTCAAAGGTCAAGGTCACAAATTCTGAAATTGCTAAAAAAAACTTGTAAACATGATAACTTCAAACTTTTTTTGTGCTATTAGGCTCTTATTTGGTATATTTGAACTATGGAGAAAGACCAGGATTTGAAAACGTTTTCGCTAAAATCTGTCAAAGGTCAAGGTCACAGTGAGGTCAAAACTTAAGCATGCTTTTGTGAATATGCCGTATTTTAACTATGAACACTTTGAGTCATTGCATGTTGTTATACGCTATGAAAAGTGTTCATTGATGGTGTGACCTTGAAGGTCAAAGGTCAAGGTCATGAGATATTGGTTAAGGCCACGTTAATCCTTTGATCAAATTTTGAAAGAAGAAATAGGTTTTTGAGAACAAACTTGTGAAAAGTGACCCCAGTGATGATTAGTAATAACTCGAATAATGAAAAAATTTAAAAAAAAAAGAATTCCCATTTCATTGATGCTGACGAGAAGGCGGAACAGGGAAAGGCGAGACCCTAAGTTTCGGAGCTGCTCTGCTTTTGCGGTGTCCCGCAAATGCTAATCTAGTTTTATACTTCTTTTTGCAGTTTAAACATGACACATTTGATAAAATGACTTTCAGATCTTTAATGAGATCATTTGTAATACAGTCCAACACACATTCTAGCACTTCAAAATAAACAATTTAAGCCAGTAAATGTGCATTTTACAATATAATGATTAAATTTGACAGTGCAATATATTGCGATATGAAAATCGTACTGCAATACGTGTATTGCACAACTGTATTGCAATATATTGGTATTGCAATAATATTGCACAGCCTTATTGGTTTGCATTGAAAATTGCAAAACTGGTAAATAATTTTCTTATAACCATAATGTTTCAGGTGGGAATGGGTTGAAATCATTGAACCTCAAACAAAGGAACACATGTATGCCAACTTAACCACTGGAGAATGTGTATGGGAACCCCCTCCTGATGTGAAAATGTATGTATGCTTTCAATAATTATATATTAGACTTCCTTCTAATAATACTCATTATAGTTATTCATTCCCACTTAATTCAATATTGTATAGCATTCATTCTGTCCAGACTTTCAAATTCACCAGTCCATGGGACTGGTTAGCCTCAAATAAACCAGTCCAATAATATTTTTGCCAGTCCACAAACTTTCCATGTTAATGAAGAGACTTTTGTAAAATAAAACATGACTTTAATGTGTTTGTGTTTCATTTTTAATTGTGACAAGAATACGTTTACATAATACAGATTTACACATGTATTTTAACTGAATCTGCTGCTTCTGAATCTGTGTAACGTGAAGTTATTTTCACAATATGTAATCCGTATACAGTTAATTACACTTTTCTTTTTCTATTTTTTCTGAATTTGTCTGCTGCTTTTGTGCAATAGAAGGGATTTTCACACGTATCATGTGCATGCATGTTTAGAATCATGAGATTGTTCATGCGTCGCTCCACGAGTCTATTTCTGCTGGTAGTATGGATTCGATTTTGGAGGCTGAACCCTCTCTCGGCAGGCATGCTACTCACTGGTATGGTTAGCGCAATTTCAGCCAGAATACAGTAATCAGGGAAGATGTCAGCATATTCAGTTATCAGAACTTTGCAATTCGTGTCAAAACTCCCAAAGCCGGAATTGACACGCTTGAATTGCTGGAATTCACGAATCGAACGGTGCCATCAATCAACCAATCAACCAATGCCATAGCTTGAAAGAACTGACCTATATCTCTCGGACCAATGAGCTATCAGGGCAGTCTCAAATTTGAATAAATTATCCTTCGGTTGTGAAGCGATTACTAAAGGGAAGTTACTCTTGTTAGTTTCGTTTTCAAGCTAGAAAGCAGTCGAGTAAAAACGATTATTTTAATACGTGGGAAAAATTTATTGTCGTATATCAATGGAATTAATACTGGTACAGTGCTTGATTTATCTAGATTATTTAGATTGAAATAACTATGTGTATCGTTTTTATCGTATCGTGACTGTCGCATTGAGATGCATCGATATTTCAGTGTATCGTTGCAGCCTTAGAATCCCCACCATAATCTGCAATTTGGTAGGATTTAGAACGTTGACAAGTTGTTCAATGAAACATTTACATTTACATGTTTTGTTAAATGCTTCGATCGATCTTTTGTCAGCATAGGTCACTTTAATCCCCCTGAATTCTCCCTCTTTCAAATTCTGGTCAATGATCTTTTCATGTTCCCCTTTTTCCGTGATTAACTCTAAAAGAGATTCTTTTGTAGAAACAACCATAGGTCTTATGATAGACAGATTCAGGGTTTCTCTTTGAAAAACCGTAACTAGTTTTTCCATTTAAGGCAAAACGTCGCTCAACATGTATGTGGTTGCGATGAAAGAATATGTTTTCAGTTTTTAGCTCATCAGGCCTGAAAGGCCCGATGGGCTTATGGCATGGCATGGTGTCCGGCGTCCCTCCATCCGTCCATCCATCCGTCCATCCGTGCTAACATTAGTTGCTTAGGAGCTCAATTGTTGGCCTATCAATGTCTTAGGGGGTAAATTTTTTAGGAGCTTAAGCTCATAAGCAATGTCCAGAAATTTGTCTGCAGGTTGTTTATGAGCTAAGAACTGTTTTTAGATTGAGTTTAGTTTTACCCCCTAAAACATGGACATGGACTCTGTCCAATGAGTTTGGACTCTAATTGGAGTTGCTTCCCTTTGACTATAAGAGCAAACACATTCAGGGGTAAAAGAAGAAAACCAGTTTTTGCTCTAAGACGGAACCCAGTTTTACGTGACCCCTTAATTTTGGACAAAACATCATCTGAGCATGACAGGAAGTGACTAAAGATGGAGGCTGAAGTGGCACCATGAAACCAGGTAAGTGTAAACAAATATCATTTTATCGAAAAAACAATGTTCTAAATGTCATGAAGGTGTATGAAAGCATTTGATAAACCTATATTACCTATTGTTGTTTATCATATGGATATTTTATTTAGTGGTTGCTTTGGGTACCTCACCTATTCAGTTTCTCATGTGAGCTGATATGAGTAAAGTAGGTCAAAATAAAATCATTACTAATCACAAATATAAAAATTCAACTTTCATGTAAAACTATTTTTGGCAAGAAGTACATGTATAAATACCAAGTTAAATGTAAGGTTATGGATGCATAGTACGGCTAACGGACAAGCTCCATTTCAGCAGAAACTCAGAAAATTATTGGACGTTGCAATCTAAACTCATATTTTTGGACATGTACTGGACAAAATAAGTTAAGGATATAAGATGTTTTATGATTAATATTTCATTAATATACTAAATAATAAATACATCAGTATTCATAATTTCAAAATATTAAGAAACATCCCTAATTATATTTGTCCTGTATATTAAACTCGTAAGCAACTCAAATCTTAATGACATGATCGGAAAATGAGATTATCTATTTTACACCATTTCTGCAGAAACTCTTATTATTGGACACAATTTGAACTCATATTTTTAGGCAACATATTAAACTCGTAAACAAGTCCAATCTTATACTGACATGATCGGAAAATGAGATTGTATATTTTACACCATTTCTCCAGAAACTCTTAATTATTGGACACAATTTGAACTCATATTTTTACACAACATATTAAACTCGTAAACAAGTCCAATCTTATACTGACATGATCGGAAAATGAGATTGTATATTTTACACCATTTCTCCAGGAACTGTTTATTATTAGACGCAATGTAAACTCATATTTTTAGACAACATATTAAACTCGTAAACAAGTCCAATCTTATACTGACATGATCAGAAAATGAGATTGTATATTTTGAACCATTTCTGCAGAGACTTATTATTATTGGACGTCATCTTAACTCATATTGTTGGACAACATATTAAACTTGAAAAAGCAGGGCGATTCTTACTGACATGATCGGAAAATGAGATGATCTAAACTAGTGTCCAAAAGAAACGATACCACGTCTTTGAGCGGCCATTACAGGAAAACTTAACGACACAGAAATTTATAGTTGGTATTATTCTTTTGAGATTTCGTTCATTTAACATGTGTACAAAATTCATTTCAATCAGTACTTTGCATTCATTTGTGCAGGTCTGTATTGACGTGAGGGGTCTGAAAATGAAAATTTCATTCACACAAATGACAAATGTTGAAAATGTCAAAAGAGGCGTCACTAAGTCACATTTGTATTCGGTATGTCGATCCCGAGCGTCAGAACGGGCAAGTACACGTCTATGGGTTGATGACGTCAGACGTCGGATGACGTCAGAAGATAAGCTATGTCATTCATCAAGGAGGCAATGGGCTGACTTGATGGACGCAATTCAGAGAGTAAAGGTCACTAATTCTTCGGTAAACACACTGTCTACCATTGCTCTTGAAGATGCAAACTCGGCTCCCATATGAGAGCATGACCAGTGCTCAATCTCTCTGTTTCCAACGTTGAATTCGTCTGTTTGTTTACTCGTTGTTGAGGCCTCAGGAACGTTCTGTGGTATGGACGACGTGTTCAGATATCATGAGTCTTCAATCTCTTTTACCAAGTTTGTCTGCTAATCATGTGTCTCAGTGACGTCTTTGACGTTAACGTCGTAATGATGAATGGGTTTCGGAGATGAAATACCCGGATGTGGCGGTCTTCAATAAGCATAATCACCTTCTTCTCGAACTGCATGTTGTCCGATCTCTATCACGTGACCATTGTGTTAACCTGATGACTGTTATGCGCGCGCAACCGAACCTTCTGTCGTCGTTGGCGTGTGAGACTCGCTATGTGACAATTCCAACGGCCCTCTCACTCTCAATGGTTGTCAAACCCGATATTTTCTTGTGTGCTTTTTGTTGCTATGATACCAACGTGTATGGTCAGCCGTTTTATAACTTTATCTGCAGTTGAAAACTATGCTACCTAAAATAATGTCATTTTCACAAAGTGCACCATATCTCCGGATGTGATAAAATGTTCTCGGTATTTTCGATTGAATACTCGCATTTGGGATGTGGGATACGCAAAACCATGTGTTCATACGAAAAAAAATCACTTTGTAAAAGATATATTAAAAAAATAGATGGTATCGTTTCTTTTGGACACTAGTTTATTTTACATCATTTCTGCAGAAACACAATTTAAACTCATATTTTTATCACGATATCAGTTTTACCTAGTGATACGATATATTGACAAAGTGTTGATATGTAACATGTAAGACTATTATTATCATGATACATGGGTCGTGATACGATACATATCCCGATAACTGTTTGAGGGTTTATCTTGACAGTACAGCAGTATGGCGGAAGGATGGGGATAGAGATAGTCTCTTACTCAGTTATGTCAAACCCCATAAATCAGTAACCAGAGCTACAGTAGCAAGGTGGGTAACCAATGTGATGAAAGATGCAGGAATATGTAACAGTGTATAAAGCACATTCTGTTAGAGGGGCTTCTACTTCACCAAAGATGCATCTTTGACTGAGATTTTGGAACTTAGTAAATGGTCCAGAGCTTCTACTTTCAAACAGTTTTACCTTAGAGAGGCTCAAACGTTGGGTGCTCAGTCAAAAATACATCATTAGCAAGGCTTTAAAATCACCGCTATCACATCTACGGAGTTTATGTAGTGAAATTGGTTAATTCAGAAGCACATGTAATGTGTGAACTAAATTGGAATTTCAGTAATAAAACGAAGTAGATGTGATAGCCCCTTGCATTATCAAACCCATCCAAGTATGAAATGTCTTGTTTGACTGATTTTATCTATATCTTGCAGAGGACACCCAAAGTCTCATGGGGGGATCCTGATGAAGGGGAAAGTCTGACCAGGATGAAAGACCTGAGATGACGTAACAGTGAGGTTGACCAGACCAGACAGGATGGCCGGTGGACCAGGAAGGTTGACCTGAAACGACTGGACCAGGAAGGATAACCTGGGACTACTTGTTCAGTTTTAGAGGTTAGGCTGACCAGGAAGGATGGTCTGACTTTTTTGAGAGATCCAGGAAATATGACTGTGGATGACCTTATGCTGAGTTTACCAGGACCAGGGTTCAGGACAGTTCTGTAATCTCGCTTCGCATTTATTTGTAACTACTGCATGTTATGCAGGTTCTGAGTTTAATCATGATTAAATTTCAATTGATCTTTTCTCTTGTTGTTGTTTTAGCTTTTCGGCATAATGAAGAATGGCTTGTGGGTAATTTAGTCTCATTCTCGTCAACGAGATCTCGACCTTTGAATCTGGGCTATTTTACGAAATATATGATGAAGACAATGTCGTGAAGTATATATACTGTTAAGTGGCATTTAGTCAGTCCAATGTCATGAAGTATTTATACCATCCAACGTTTAAGTGGCATTTAGTCAGTCCAATGTCATGAAGTATTTATAACGTCCGACTTTAAGGGGTATTTAGTCAGTCCAATGTCATGAAGTATTTATACCATCCAACGTTTAAGGGGCATTTAGTCAGTCCAATGTGGTAAATTATTTGTACATCCAACTTTAAGGGGCATTCAGTTTGTCCAATGTCGTGAAGTATTTATAATGTCCGACTTTAAGGGGTATTTACTTAGTCCAATGTCGTGAAGTATTTATAGTGTCCGACTTTAAGGGGAATTTAGTCAGTCCAATGTCATGCAGTATTTATACCGTCCAACTTTTAGGGGCATTTAGTCAGTCCAATGACTTGAAGTATTTATACTGTCCAACTTTAAGGGGCATTAAGTCAGTCCAATGACTTGAAGTATTTATTCTGTCCGACTTTAAGGGGCATTTAGTCAGTCCAATGTCGTGAGGTATTTATACTGTCCAACTTTAAGGAGTATTTAGACAGTCCAATGTCATGGAGTATGTATACTGTTCAACTTTAAGGGGCATTAAGTCAGTCCAATGACTTGAAGTATTTATTCTGTCCGACTTTAAGGGGCATTCAGTTTGTCCAATGTCGTGAAGTATTTATAATGTTCGACTTTAAGAGGTATTTACTTAGTCCAATGTCGTGAAGTATTTATAGTGTCCGACTTTAAGGGGAATTTAGTCAGTCCAATGTCATGCAGTATTTATACCGTCCAACTTTTATGGGCATTTAGTCAGTCCAATGACTTGAAGTATTTATACTGTCCAACTTTAAGGGGCATTAAGTCAGTCCAATGACTTGAAGTATTTATTATGTCCGACTTTAAGGGGCATTTAGTCAGTCCAATGTCGTGAGGTATTTATACTGTCCAACTTTAAGGAGTATTTAGACAGTCCAATGTCATGGAGTATTTATACTGTCCAACTTTAAGGGGTATTTAGTCAGTCCAATGTCATGAAGTATTTATACCGTCCGACTTTAAGGGGCATTTAGTCAGTCCAATATCGTGAAGTATTATACCATCCAACTTTAAGGGGTATTTAGTCAGTCCAATGTCATGAAGTAATTATACTGTCAGATTTGAAGGGCAGTCTAAGTCATTAAAGTTTAAAAAGGTTTAACCTTAAAGAATTATTCAATTTTAAGGCATTTGGAAAGTCAAAGGTTGAGATAGATAAAGATTGTCCATATTTAAGGGGCAGTGAGATCGTCCAAGATAAACAAATATTTAACTTTACAACTTTAAAGGTTCTATTCGGCATCCATATTGCAAAAATATAACTAATGCACAGATATTGGATATGTATAGATATTTGTAACGATCATCGGTACTTGGTATCTACCAAAAGCGTTATTTTGAGCATTGTTACATTTAACTTGTTTGATAATCCAATACAGGTCAATTGTTATACAATTATTTTATTGCAGCAATAGATAGAGAAGTAAATACATATTCCAACATTCTAAAACGAACCTCTTTTTCTTGCAAAATTAACTTTTTGGGGGTTTTAACCTCGAAAAGGGAAAAATATTTAAAACTTTTGCTAAAGTAACTTTACAAAATATATCATATAAATCATCATCATATATATCATCAAAATATAATCATCCAGAATTTGTTTTTTCTTCTTTCATAAATGGAATGCTATTATTATATTGGAACATATCAACAATGGAGCAGAAATAACTTCAAATGTCCTGTTAAAAAATCCAATGAAAAAGAATTCAAACATGATGAACAATGCAAAAACATATTGACGAACAATAATATATATCTTGCAGAGCGTTTTTCTGAGTTAGTTGATGTTGATCTCGAGTTTCACTATTTGTGAAGAAGAGGGATAAATCTTCACTGAAAAATTCATTTCTATTGACTTTTTTTATTCAATGAGAGAAAATGTCCAAGGTAAAGAAATTTTTGGACAGTCCAACTTCAAGGGGCAGTTACTAAAAATAGAATACACTAATTATACATGGACAAAAATTTATCTCATAAGGTATGAATGTTAGAATAGAGTCCAAAACCACTTAACATTGGACAAAAATAACTCCTAAAACTGCTGACCTCATAAAATTAAAACTCGTAAAACGTTTCCCCATAAGCTCCAAATGTCGGTCCATCCGTCCATCCGTCCTTCCGTCCATCCGTCCATCCGTAAACTTTTTGCTTTTTTGACTTCTTCTCCAGAACCAATGACTCCACAGAGCTGAAATTTTATGTGCAGACTCCTTGGCCAATGGGGATTCTAAATTGTAGATTTCGTGACCCCGTGACCGCAAATGGGGTCACAGGGGTCACATCCTTAAAAACCTATTTTGATCTTCTCCTCCACTTCCAAAAGGTCTAGAGAGCTGAAAAGTTGAGTGCAGACTCCTTGGCCAATGAGGATTCTTAATTGTAAATTTCGTGACCCCGTGACCCCAAATGGGGTCACCGGGGTCACATCCTTAAAAACCTATTTTCATCTTCTTCTCCAGTTCCAAAAGGTCAAGAGAGCTGAAAAGTTGTGTGCAGACTCCTTAGCCAATGGGGATTCTAAATTGTAGATTATGTGACCCCAAATGGGGTCACCGGGGTCACATCCTTAAAAACCTATTTTCATCTTCTTCTCCAGTTCCAAAAGGTCTAGAGAGCTGAAAAGTTGTGTGCAGACTCCTTGGCCAATGGGGATTCTAAATTGTAGATTTCATGACTCCGTGACCCCAAATGGGGTCACTGGGGTCACATCCTTAAAAACATATTTTCATCTTCTTCTCCAGTTCCAAAAGGTCTAGAGAGCTGAAAAGTTGTGTGCAGACTCCTTACCCAATGGGGATTCTAAATTGTAGATTATGTGACCCCCGTGACCCCAAATGGGGTCACTGGGGTCACATCCTTAAAAACCTATTTTCATCTTCTTCTCCAGTTCCAAAAGGTCTAGAGAGCTGAAAAGTTGTGTGCAGACTCCTTAGCCAATGGGGATTCTAAATTGTAGATTATGTGACCCCCGTGACCCCAAATGGGGACACCGGGGTCACATCCTTAAAAACCTATTTTCATCTTCTTCTCCAGTTCCAAAAGGTCTAGAGAGCTGAAAAGTTGTGTGCAGACTCCTTGGCCAATGGGGATTTTAAATTGTAGATTTTGTGACCCGTGACCCCAAATGGGGTCACAGTGGTTATGATCTAAGAACCTATCTTTTGCTTGTAAACAATAACTCAAATAACTTAAATATTCAACTTTAGATAGTAAATCATAAAACCCTGATGAGCTACAGAGCCCATGGCTCTATTTTTTTGGAAATTCCCGTTGCTGCAATATTGTTGCGTTCAGCCCCCTCTTCCTCAATTTCCATGACTTATGCTGGCCAGTTGCTTTTGGTAGATTTTACAGCCCGACCTAACGAAAGCCACCTAACAGTGCAGGATTGTTTTACGCTGGGAAAACTCTGAATTGTCTAAAACTTCACTTAGTTCCCTTAGTCTAGCATATCTCGTTGCTGAGTATTGATAGAGTTTGTATACCTGATTCAATGTATTGGGGTACTCTGTAATAGTCCCTAAAAGTGTGGCAGCGTCCTGTGAAGCTAAAGCCACACGATGTGCGATACAATGCACATGATTTAGGTAAGGGGAGTCTATGGTAAGTCTGACACCGTTGCCAGTTTTGCGGCCTGTCATAACACTTGCGTCGTCAGTACCCAATCCAATGATTTTTTTCTAGTGAAATGCCCCATTGTCCTGTTACTTCTTGTACTTTCTCAGTAATGCACTCGGCATTCCCACTATGAACAGTAAATTCTTTTTCAGAAGGGATCCTCCTTGGGGTACTTATTGCATAAAATCCTTGATTTTTTATATATGACAGGTTGTAACTATATTTTCCACTTAAAATTAGTTAAAAGACTAAAAAAACGTACTTTGGGTCACCCCTTTCGAGCCCCACCCCTTACGGTTGTCATGCAACCAGGGGCGGATAACTCTAATCTCACCACTGTCATTGATCAGACAAGACGCACAAAGTTTTTCTCACAAAGTTTTTCACTGAGTTTACGAACGATCTAAAGAAAATGGCCCATAACAAAGCTGTATGTGTGGTAACTTCTACCTTTTCTACAGTAGGGTCGAATGGCTTCTCGGTTTTAGTAGTAAATTTCGTGTATTTGTAACTTGCTTTCTCGCGTAGGGCGGGAAATTCGACCCAAGATGGCGGCCATTTTTTCTCGATCGATGTTTTTTGATCGTGGAATTTGGTCAAATCTGGGCTTTCCACTTCTTTATATTATCATAGTTGGGTTCTAGATTCGTTTTCGGTGAGTATTTCGAATCGCCCTCTGGCCTGCAAGCAAATTAGTCATATTTCATGTTCTATTTGTTTCAGTGATGTTAGGGGTGTGGCCATGCTTGTTTACCTTTTACTTCGCATTTTGCCATTCGCCTCTGCTCATGTTGTTTACATGCATGTTTTACAAAAACATTCACATTGCATTCCCCCATGTATTTAGTATATATATATTTTAAAAATATTTATATATATACACATGTCGCATGTGCACGTCTTGATTAAGCTATTTTGCTTCTAGCCTTTCAAGCCTTGTGCCCAATGCAAGGGGCCGGTGTCTATCACCGACGCCCATGATGAGTGTCTGAAGTGCTTGGCTTCCGACTTCCATCACCCACTTAACTGTGACATTTGTCAGGCTTTTACCCCCAAGGCCAGGGCCAGGAGGGATATGGATTTGAAGTTCTTTTCCGAGGCTTTGGAAAACGGACAAGACATCACCAAGCTTGACCCCCCTTCTAAAGCTAAGAAGGTGAAGAAGTCACCTGCTAAGAAAAGGGGTAAGAAGGTTAAGGCTTCGGCCTCCGCTACGGTGTCCTCGGCCAGGTCGGGTCTCGATGATTCGTCATCCGAGCCCAACTCAGTCGAGGACCAGCGGGAGTCCTCAGCCGGGGATTTCATCCACCCTCCCTCCCCTCAACAACCTAACTTACAACATGCTAACTTTAACCCAGTTGATATGTTGCATTTCACGCAAATCATAACACAGCAGATGAAGGTTATGATTGACTCGGCGGTCTCGGGGCTCCGTACGGATGTGCCTCGAGTCATGAACCCGATGCAACCCATGGTACCAGGGGAGATCTCGGTGTCGGACTCGTCCGAGGCACGGGGTCTCCTCGGGGCGCTCAGCTTCCGGCCTTACCGCTGCGGAGTATGGAGCCCCAGGTCACCATTACACAACACCAGCCCCCCCAGACACCTGGCTCCGGGCAGGTCTCGTCTGGGGGATCGCTGGCCCCGCCGAACTTGGTGCCGCTTGTTGGAGTAGGTTCCCAGGGTAAGGCATCCACCTCAGGTTACGAGGTGCCGCCTGTGCTCCAGGTGCAGCGTCCTCGGACACCTGCCCCGTGCTCCGAGACAGTCGTCCCAGTGACGATGCAGTCCGGACCGCACGCGGACCCACGAGCGCCCTCGAGACCCAGGTCTCGGGGGGGCCCACTCGAGGCCGATCCTCGGGCTGGGGGCTCGGGACAGCCAGTGGTAGCTGACGTCTTCTCTCGTTCTCTTGTCCACGCCCGTGACTTTTCCCTAGAAGACTCCGAGTTGGCCTCACGCCTCTCGGGGAGATCCGGGGTCGAGTCCATGGACGTGGATGAGGTTCGGGAGGATTCGGGCCCTTTATCAGCTGCCGCTACCATCAAGAGCCTCTGCGGCTTGATCGCGGAGGCTATTCCTGGTGTTGCTGCCCCGGTCCCCGAGCCAGAGGAATCGGACTACTGCTTGTCGGGGGAGGCCTTTGCTAGGAGCAAGGCTCCCGTAGTGGGGCTCCACATTCTTCCCTCACTGGTTGACGATCTGATCGCTCCTCTCCTGGCTGATACTCGTTCACTTGCCGATCTAGGCTTCCTATCTAAGCGATATCAGCTAGGGGAGGAAGGTCTTTTTGACATTCCGGTGGTGGGAGACTGTGTTTACACTGCGGTTTCCTTTCAGTTGGCTCAGAAGGTGGAGATCCCCGGAGATTCCTCCTCGGAGCTCCTCGGGCAGCTAACCGCGGTTGGCGGTCATTTGGCTCGTGACTCAATTAGGAGTTCGGCGAACCAAATGATGAGCGCAGTTATGGGGATGCGCCGGCTGTGGTTGTCGGTGTCCACTTGGATGCCTTCAACGCAGCAGTCCCTGCTGAACCTCCCCTTTCGGATTGGCCCAGTGCTCCTCCCAGGGGCTCAGCAGGTACTGAGGGACACTGCGGATGTCGTCACGACCTGCCGGGAGACCTCTAGGGTTCTTACCGTGCAGGATCCAGACATCAAGCACGCACGCATGTCCAACCCTCCCGCTGCTCGTTCCTCCGCGCCGACGGGGAAGGCAGCCTGGATGTCAGCTAGTCTGCATCAGACTGGGAGCAGGGGCAAGGGTCCCAAAAAGCGAGGCGGGAAATCCCAGCAGCCTTCGGGCAAGCAGGGGTTTCGGGGTTGCGGGAAACCAAACCAGGGTTCCTAGCTCCTCCCGTACCGCTAGGGGTGTCCAAAAATCCGGGGGCCGGAGTGCCGCCGGAGACGGACACCTTTTGCTTGTTGGGGCAGATCCCTGTAGGCGGCCGATTGTCAAGGTTCATAGACGCTTGGGCGAAAGCCACGTCGAACACCTGGGTCCTGTCCACGCTCAGGGACGGCCATATGCCTCAGTGGAAGCGCGGTCCACCTTCATTTACCGGGGTGCGGCACATGAAGGTGCCCTCCGCGCCGGAGAAGGCGGACATCCTCCGCTCAGAAATTAAAGCGTTGCTGAGCAAGGCTGCGATAGAGCTAGTGCCTGTGGGCCAGGAAGAGAGCGGATACTATTCCACGTACTTCCTGGTGACCAAGAAGGGCGGAGGGTTCAGACCCATCTTGAATCTAAAGATCATGAACAAACTCATAGCGGTCCAATCGTTCAAGATGGAGACTCTAAGGTCTGTGATCTCGTCAGTGCAGGTCGGATAATGGCTATCCTCCATCGACCTCAAAGACGCTTACCTTCATGTTCCAATGCACCCAGAATTCAGACAATTTCTGAGGTTTGCATTCGACGGAAAGTGTTACCAATTCAGGGTGTTACCCTTCGGAATCTCAACGGCTCCGAGGGTATTCACCAAGCTTATGCTGGTAGCAGCTCAGGTCGCCAGGTCTCAGGGCAGGTGTTGTCATCCCTACCTGGACGACTGGCTCATCAGAGCGCTGTCCCAGCTTCAGAACCACGAATCCTCCCAGGCCATACTACACACGTTAGTTTCACTAGGTTGGATCGTGAACCTCAAGAAGTCGGAGCTGGCCCCGTCACGGGACCTAGTCTTCCTGGGCTCCAGGTTTCAGATGGAGCCGGGGATCGTATCCCTGGCCCCGGACCGGGTCCCAAAGATACTGGGGGCTGTGAACTCGTTTCTCAGTGCTCCATGCCACACGGCTCGAGTCTGGCTCCAGCTCTTAGGAGTCATGGCAGCGACCGTAGACGTGGTTTGGAGGTCCCGGCTCCGCATGAGGCCCGTCCAACAAGCTTTGGCGGGTCTATGGTCCCACTCGGAGTCTTACAAGAAGCAGCTCGTCACTCCGGAGTGGGTCTTGCCACACCTGTTATGGTGGACCAATGTCGATCACCTGACTCGGGGTTACCCCCTGCAGCCTCCGGTGCCGACCCTGACGATCCAGACCGACGCCTCCCTCACGGGATGGGGCGGGGTTCTGGGATCCCGCACGGTCTCGGGCCTGTGGTCACAAGCCGAGTCTCAATTGCACATCAATGTGTTGGAGCTCAGGGCGGCCAGATTGGTTCTGCAACATCTGAGGGATCAGGTGAAGGGTCAGGTGGTCCGGCTCCAAATGGACAACAGGACCGCCATGACTTACATTCTCAAACAGGGCGGGACGGTCTCTCAGTCCCTCCTGGATGAGACATGGCAATTCTTCCTCTGGTGTGACGAAGTCGACACCCAGGTCCTGCCAGTGTATTTGCCAGGGGTGGACAATGTCCAAGCAGACGCTTTGTCTCGCCGGATCCTTGCCCCCCACGAGTGGCTACTGGATCGAGAGATATTCGAGACTATCTCCCAGTTATACGGGTCATTCCAGGTGGATCTGTTTGCGTCAGGGACAAACTTTCAGATACCCCAGTTTTGCTCCAGGAAACCCGACACTCGGGCTCTATCCCAGGATGCATTCGAACTGGACTGGACAGACAGAGTTCTGTGGGCCTTCCCACCAGTGCCTCTGATCTCCAAGGTCCTTGCCCGTCTAGCCACCCATCCTCCGCGTCTGCTGGTGCTAATCACACCTCTGTGGGCAGCGCAAACTTGGTTTCTACAGGTACTCAGGTCTCTGGCTATGCCACCTGCTCTGTTACCGTGTCGACCGGGACTTCTGTCCCAGGACGGAGCCCCCCACCCCAACCCCAGGGTGCAGTGGGTGGCCTGGCCTCTGGCCGGAATCGCCTCCAAAACAGCGGTATTCCTGCACGAGTTGCAGACACAATATTGGCTTCGAGGAGGGATTCAACGAACATTCAATATGAGGATAGATGGGCCTGCTATTCGCGCTGGTGTGCAGATAGGGACGTTCTCGATCCCTTTTCTGCAGATCTAGTGTTTGTCTTGGAGTTCCTGCAGTCCAGATTAGATGCTGGCTTGGCCGCATCTACTGTCAGGGGTTACTCCACGGCTATTTCAGCCTTTCATGTGCCAGTGGACGGCGCCCTTTTGGGGGTACATCCTCTGGTTCAGCGCTTTTTAGCAGGCGTGGACAGGATCCGACCTCCTGTGAGGCGGTCCAGCCCGGTTTGGGACCTTTTATAGTCCTGGACTGGCTCTCGGGTCCGAAGTTTAGGGATTTATCGTCAGTATCGCTTCAGCTGCTCACTTGGAAAGCAGTTTTTCTAGTGGCGGTGGCGTCTGGCAGACGGGTAGGAGACATACATGCTATGTCCTCCAATCCCGAGCTTACAGTCTTCCACAGGGACAGAGTCAGCATTAGACTGCCAGACTCCTACCGACCAAAAGTGGCCCACTCATTCCATGTCTCGGCCCCCTATAGAATTACCGGCTCTTAGACAACCGGCTGCATCAGGGTCTCAGGCCTCGCACGCACACATTCTGGACATTCTTGCGCCAGGTAATCCCCAGGTCAATGTTGGTTCTCCTCCATGGTGGATTTACAAGGTACTTTGGGTGAGTTAACTTTGTATATTAATATATTCTGTGCGCCTTTGGGTGCAGTCTGAATGCCACTGCCTTAGATTCAATCTTTGGGAGTCTGTCTTATGCAATAAGTACCCCAAGGAGGATCCCTTCTGAAAGAGAATCGAACTAACCTGTATAGGTTTCAGATTCTTTGAAGAGGATCCTCCTTGGGGTAGGGCCACCCACCTCCCCTTCATTCAGCCTGCATGACTGGATTGAAAAGTGGTGAGATTAGAGTTATCCGCCCCTGGTTGCATGACAACCGTAAGGAGTGGGGCTCGAAAGGGGTGACCCAAAGTACAGTTTTTTAGTTTTTTTAACTAATTTTAAGTGGAAAATATAGTTACAACCTGTCATATATCAAAAATCAAGGATTTTATGCAATAAGTACCCCAAGGAGGATCCTCTTCAAAGAATCTGAAACCTATACAGGTTAGTTCGAGTTTCCTACGGAATAGTTTCTGCTTTGCCACGGTGAACGATGCGAGCAAACATGATAAGTTTTTTTTCAACGTTAACGTTTACAGTTTCATCCATGATAAGCCCGATGAAACGACTTCTTGACAATTTATCTTTGAGATTATCCATGGTACACTCTGTTAACGCTACTTCCATTTCGTCGATTGAGTCAGAAAGTGAATATATAACTCCGTTTAGAGAAGAGCATCCATTTCTTTTTTGTAAATCAATAAGGGTCTTGAACTTATTTCTAGGTGCATTTTCATGCGCCATGTACAATACAGTACGCATCATAGCAGTTAAGCTGTCATCATTTTGCTTCTAGAAAACACTTATGTGAGACTCCATTGCCTTTTTATGTGACAGACGTACAACTGCCTCATGGTGACTGGCACTATCTCGGTGCTCTTTAAGAGCAGATTTCTGGAAATTTAATACAACCTTTTGTAAAGCCGTTTATTTTGTTCACAGCCTCACAAATTCGACAAAACATAAGCCCAGCTCCTGACTGTTTAGACGTGTCACCGTGAGCATAGGAAACGTAACCAAGGAAATTCCTCTTTTCAGTCATTATTGAATTTCCGGGATCTCTTTGGTTTTGTTTCATCGTTTGTTTTGGTGGAATTTGAAGTTGACTCACTTTCGTTAACATCTGGTTTTCGTTTAGAGCCGAGAAAACCAGACAGTGTCGTCTGCTTTGACATCGCCATTTTAAATATTCAAACTTAAATATTCATTGAGTCACCCTTTACACTTTTCGTGACCCTGTGACCTCAATTGGGGTCACAGAGGTCATGACCGTAAAAGCTATTTTCATCTTGAGATTTTATGTGCTCTTCAAAGGTAGGTAATTAAACAACAGTGATGAATTAAATGTTCAAGTGTGTCTTTATTTGAAGGGGATTTTATATCTGGCCTCAGAGATAGGTCAGAGGGGTAAGGACCTATTTCATCTCCTCCATTTAAAGTGCTTCCTATTTGTTGTACCTCACACCTTAAAGTTGACATTTTGAATTAGTTAATGTATAAAGCCTGATGAGCTACAGAGCCAGTGGCTCTATTTTGAGCTCATCAGGCCTGAAAGGCACGATGGGCTTATGGCATGGCATGGCGTCTGGCGTCCGTCCATCCGTCCGTCCATCCGTCCGTAAACTTTTCGCTATTTTGACTTCTTCTCCAGAACCAATAACTCCAAAGAGTTGAAATTTTATGTGCAGACTCCTTAGCGAATCGGGGTTCTAAATTGTAGATTTCGTGGGGTCACAACCTTAAAAACCAATTTTCATCTTCTTCTCCAGTTCCAAAAGGTCTAGAGAGCTGAAAAGTTGTGTGTAGACTCCTTGGCCCATGGGGATTCTAAAATTGTAGTTTTCGTGACCCCGTGACCCCAAATGGGGTCACAGGGGTCACATCCTTAAAAACCTATTTTCATCTTTTTCTCCAGTTCCGAAAGGTCTAGAGAGCTGAAAAGTTGTGTGTAGACTCCTTGGCCAATGGGCATTCTAAATTGTAGACTTCGTGACCCTGGGACCCCAAATGGTGTCATAGGGGTCACATCCTTAAAAACCTATTTTCATCTTCTTCTCTAGTTCCAAAAGGTCTAGAGAGCTGAAAAGTTGTGTGTAGACTCCTTGGCCCATATGGATTCTAAATTGTAGATTTCGTGACCCCATGAGGTCACAGGGGTCACATTGTAAACCCTTACGTTGCGTATATATATTTTACCCTTTTTAGCCCCTGTGGCGGAATTTACAGGCTCGCAGCTCGCAGCAGTAGTTTGAGCTTAGTCACTAACGAGCTCTGCTGGCGGAATTTCCAGGCGGCGATTCCGGTACCGTTTTTACGAAATATACCGCATCTACATGGCGAATACGGGCTATATACGGGCGTTGAATACAAATTCAAGTCGCGGCACCCGTACACAAATGGTTGCTTTATACCCGCATCTTTGAATTATTTTTTTACGATTTTTCTTTACTTTTCTATTACTTTGTAAAGATTGTCTTTAATTCGGGCCTTATAACATCATGAATTTGGAGCGCGCTACTGAAATTTTTATATGGACTTGAAGACCAGATGTTTGTCTTTACAATGATATAAAAAATATTAGAATGCGACCTATGGTTATAATTCTATTGTCATCTAAAGTTTGTCTTTATTTCCAGCTTCATGAAATCAAAACTCCTGAGCGCGCATATTGCGAAATTTATATGTGCTTGTAGATAGTTTATTCCTCTTTACAATGACGTAAAAATTATTAGAATACGACTTATGGTTCAGAAAATATAACCAACCAAAGGAGAGTGACGCTACCCCGACAGTACCACGTGAATGGTCCCGACGCGCACCAAGTTACTGGCACTGCTTGGTCCCCCCGGGACTGTGCTAATTACAGTACCGTTACCTCCTCGAGACCTCCTCGAGACCTCCTCGAGGGTGCCAGAGCCGAGCGCGCGTGGAACTAATGGGTACTAATGAGCACAGCATACACTAATCACCGCGGCGAACGCAATACATGTTGCGCGGTGTAAAGTTTGTCTTTATTTCCAGCTTTATAAAATCGTAAATTATTTCGCGCGCATGCGAAACACGTATGTACTTGAAGACAATTTATTCCTCTTTACAATGATATAAAAATTATTGGAATACGTCAAATGGTTCGCAATATATGAAGAGCGTAAGGAAGGCACCCCCAGTACTTAGAAAATTCATTTTTGAAAAACTAACTTTTTGCGACATCTGGCGCATCATTTGCCGCATGTTTATTTTTCGCTGCGCATATACATATGATACATGGAATTGAAGACAATTTATTGCTCTTTACGATGATTTAAAAAGAAAAAAAATGCGCAACTTCGTTCGGAAGCTATAGCGGGCCAAATGAAGGTACCCTCGGTACTTTGAGGCAACTTTTTGACTATCGCGCATATCGGGGCACGTGCCGCAACTTTAGTTTTTCGTGCGCATGTATAAATTTTATATTGAATCAAAGCCGAATCTTTCCTCTTTACCCCATGTAAGTTTTATGAAAATCGGCCACCCGGTTCAGCATTTATGGGTGTTTTTTTATGATGCGGTTCTGGCTGAACTTCCAATGAAAGCTCGCATTCACTTTCTCTGTCTCTTTGATAAAATAAAAAATATTTTATTTGCAATGACATGTATTACAATGAAATTACAATGCATTTACGTACAAATATACACAATATTTACCTGCGGTTGTGCGCAGAACAGCTTTAGGGACCTAACAAGGTATGTATATAATGTGTATATACTGGTTGTCCACACTTCGGCTCTCTTTACTTTCAATTTTCTTCTTCTTCATTCCCTTCTTCATTTCTTTCTTTTTCCGTGGCAGTGATGTAAGCCCTGGAATAGTCAGTGGCGGTGAGGTACAGTTTGAAGCATGGTGTGGCGCACAGAGAAACATTACAATCTGTACATTCATAAGAAGACTCTCTGCCTACTCGTTTTTTCTTCCTTGCTGGCCCATTGCCTTCTTCAATCTGTTTTGCGAGGACGGCGCGTTTTGCCTTAGAGCATACCACACACATCCTTGTGACGTTTTTCTTCCTTCCGACAGGCTCAATCTTCGTCGGAAAGTGACGTCCATGAAGACGAGTGACACTCTCGTCGCTCGTGCTCGGCCGACCACGGGGACGTCTGCAAAGTGATGGAACTTGTTCCTTGTCCGCAAATGTTACTATATGTTGCGCCAAAGCCTTCCTGTATTCCCGACTTGTTTTTAGAGGTTTATCTTTGCTGTATTCTTTATAAACGATGTAAGAGTTCAACATGGCAACGTTGAGAACGTGAAACCAAACCCGTTTCCACCACTTCAGGGTCTTCACTCGGAACGGCGTGTGCGACAACATCTGGTCGGCCCGATCAACACCTCCCATGTACTTGTTGTACGTTGTTACAATGCGCGGCTTGAGAACTGGTTCCCCTGTTGCCCGGTTCTTCTTTCCTGTTTGTTCAAGTTGTGTATCTTCAACAGTAGACATGAGAAGCACTGATTTTCTATCTTCGTAGCGAAGAACGAGTAGGCCATGGTTGTGAGAAACTGTCATGTCCCCTTGCTTGGCTTTCTTTTTAGGTTTCTTGACTGAATCAGGAAGTCCCTTTCGATTGGCTCTCAACGTCCCCGTGGCACCTATTCCCCGCTCCCACAAATTTATGTACAGATTTGTGGACGAATAGTAGTTGTCCATAAAGATGTGATGCCCCTGTCCAACGTAGTCGTTCACCAAGTCCATGACTACATCATAAGTTTTGCCACCTTCAGAAACCGGTTCATTCGTTTTTCCAGTGTAGAGTTTGAACTTGCAAACGTATCCGTTGTGCGAGTCACACAACATGAAAGCCTTTATCCCATACTTCTTAGGCTTGTCGGGAAGATAAACTTTGAAAGATAAGTTACCTTTCCAGGGCACCATGCCCTCGTCGACTGAAATGTTTTGATGCGGTTTATACACTCTTGAAAAACGGTGAACTATCCGGTTATACAAGTGTCCCAGTTTATTTATTGGTGAAAAGCACGGGGTGTTACGGCCCGGCATCCTCCTGTTGTCAGCCAAGTGTAGGTAGGTTATAAGAAGCCAAAACCTGTCTCGGGGCATGCACTTGGCGAAGAAAGGCGTTGAGGTAACATCACTTGTTGACCAGTAATCAGCAAAGTTTCTCTGCACAACCAATGACATGGCAATTGTCATGGCTACAAATACCTTCATCTCTTCTGCATTAGTGTCTTGCCACTGTTGCATTCTTGAACGGGGTCTTAGAATTTTGTCCTCCATTGCTTGTTTGAAATATCTATTGGTTTCCGTTGCCATATCCTCATAGTCATCATTATGTATAAACAAATTGAAAAAGTCAATAGGTTCAGGGTTCTCAGGAAGTTCTATGAACTGGCGCAACCCAGTTTGACCAGTGAAAGGCAAGTTTACACGTGGCCGCGGACCATCCACCCACTCATCAAACGTCTGTGAATTATCATGATTATATTGTGGTATTTCGGCAAACTCCTCCTCAAAACCACTAAAGTCTTCTTCGGTGGAATTACCGGCGGCTAGAATCTTTCTGGCAATCTCTGTCTCTATATCACTCAGAACATCTGTGTCACCATGTTCACTATCTATTACAGTGTCCCGATCATATGCATCATCACTGTCTAAACCACTGCTACCATCACTGTCAGTTGACTCCATATCAGAGGCTTCATCAGCATGGATCTCGTTGATGAAGTCGTCGTCGCTTGAAACGGCTTCAAAGCTGCGTGTCCTAGTATGCAACGTCCTAGGCCGTCGCAGGGCCTTTTGTCCACGTCCGCGCAGCATTCTGCTTCAACCTGTAAATGATTGAAAATGCGTTAGATGTATGCAACATATAACATGTGATTAGAGACAATAAACATACAGAGATAATGAATGTGAGCTTCATGGACGTTCATTTGCCAGTTTCAGAACCTCCCGGCGCATCTAGGACGACTGCGCCGCAAGCGCCGACGGCTTCTGACATCGCGCCGATTTTTCCGACGCATATGTCAAACAGACCATTTTCTGATTTCCTCGGCGACGTGTAGCACCGGGCGCGAGGCCCGGAAAATAAACTACTATGTCAGGGAAGCTCGGGTTGTCAGTTGCCGAATGACTTCTCTTTTCGAGAAGCAGAGCATCCAAGGAGCGGTCTCTCGAGGCGGAGCCCGGACCCATGGGAGCATACTCCCATGCTCTCCGGGAATTCCCGTCCCCGTCTTCCGCGGCGGACCCCGGATTCAATCGCGGGACAGGTTTCCCATGTTCTCTTTTGAGAACGAGAGACTCCGAGGAACAATCCTATGGGACGAACCCCGGATTCTATTGGGAATGGGTTCCCATGCCCTCTCGACATATATAGCAGAAACCTTCATACCTCGGAATGACACGAACCTTTATTTCAAAGTAGAAAAAAAATAATAATTTGCACAAAAAGTTTGGGGGGTGGCGACCAAAAGCGTGGGGGGGTCCGCGCACCCCCCGGTAGATATTTATACTTGTGGGTCGGTCCCGAAGATGACGGACCACGCCCATGTTCATGGGAATTTTTTCTCATTATGTCATGGCGAATCCCGTCGGAAATTCCCCTGCTCACGAAAAAACTAATACCTAAAAAAGTAATTGTGATACAAAAGAACTTTGGTAATAAAAGTGGTGAGGAATCAAATTCTCCATCTGCTCAGTTCAGTCCGCTACACATATAAATAATTCTTCAAATCTTATTGAATGAAACGTCTTTTATTCAATAATGTAAAAGATAAAATAATAAATTCAATTCAAATGGTTTGGAAAGGTGCGCCCTCCCATTTGAATTTTAGAAATAAAAACCTTTCGCAAATGGCATCAGTAACAAAAATGTTCACACATTTTTAGAAACTCCGAAAAGTGAAATATTTTCCTGAGAAAATATTCCCACGAAAAGGCTTTTCCCCGAGCGGCGGGTCCCGTACTCAAATATATTTTCACTTTTATGTTATATTTTTTTTTCCAAAACTGGAAACAAAATTCCGTCATGACAGTTGTTCATCGTTTATAAAGCTCTATATTTGCGTATCAAAAGAACAGTATTTTAGTTATATATTATCATACTTCTTCACTTATGCGTACATCAATATTGCGGCTCTACGCGCATGCATAGTTCTTCCCAAAAACATGCGCATTATATCTGGAATTAAAGACAATGTTTTTCTCTTTACAATGATGTAAAAATTATAAAAATCGGACTTGCGGTTCAAAAGTTATGAAGTGCGAAAATTATACCTTTTGGCGCGGCGCTTTGCGCATGCAGAGTTCTTCCCGAAAACATGCGCATTATACATGGAATTGAAGACAATGTTTTTCTCTTTACAATGATGTAAAAATTATAAAAATCGGACTTGCGGTTCACAAGTTATAAAGCCCGTAATGATGGTATATGCTAAGAGCGCCACTTATTCAAAGCCGAATATCACCTTCTGCGCGACACCTGGCGCATCAAAAGTTATTGCCGAAAATACACGTATTTTATATGGAATTGAAGACAATTCTTTTATCTATATACTGATAAAAAAATTATGAAAATATCCCAAGTAGTTTCTTAGAAATAGAGCGCCGAGGCATGTTGGGGTAAATGCGCCACATGTATCAAAATTCAAAAGTGCGAAAGTCGGCTATCTCTGTGCGATTGCTGTATTTTCAGTTATGTTAGCGCAATTGCGATTTTTATATGGGAATAAAGGCCATTCTTTCCTCTTTATTTTGGTATAAAAAAAAATGAAAACAACCAATTGGTTCATATGATACGAAGTGCGAGAGAAAGGTAGCTTATCGCAATATCTTCCCGTAATTAGAAGCTATCTGCCCATGTGGCGGGATGCGAGACAGATAAGCCTGTACGGGCCTATCTCACCCCGGGGCAGTGCAGACACTTAGGTGCTAATTAGCCGCCGGGCAGTGTAGCCATCGGAGCGAAGCAGGACAAAATTGGCCTTTTGTAAAGCTAATTATCGATGCGTTACGGGTCAACAATGCACACGCAAATTGGTGTGAATTTTGCTGGACGTTCTGACCAGACACTGAAGAAAGTTTTATTCTCATTGCGGGCTGCTTGGCATAAATACAGCCATTCTCATGCAGCGAGTCGCGGAAACAATCGACTCAGGACCCGGTATGGCAGATAGCACAGTACATAGACAGCCGTGAATTATTCTAAGTAAGCGATCCGGGATCCGTATACAGACACCTCGGAATCGCTTATAGCCCGCCCGGATAATTCCGGGACCCGCATGTTAAGGGTTAAAAACCTATTTTCATCTTCTTCTCCAGTTCCAAAAGGTCTAGAGAGCTGAAAAGTTGTGTAGGGACTCTTTGGTCAAAGGTGATTTTTAATTGTACGATTGGTGACCCTGTGACTCCAAATATGGGTCACAGGGGTCATGATCTAAAAACCTATTTTTTGCTTGTTAACAATGTATTACTTGAGATAACTTAGATATTCAACCTTAGATAATAAATCAAATCCTGATGAGCTACAGAGCCCATGGCTCTATTTTTATTATTTTTACATCATTGTAAAGAGGAAAACATTGTCTTTAATTCCATATATAATGCGCATATTTTCGCTAAGAACTTTCAATGTGCCGCGCGCCGCAACATTGATGTACGCAAAAGTGAAGAAGTTTGATAAAATATAACTAAAATACTGTTCTTTTGATACGCAAATATAGAGATTTATAAACGACGAACAACTGTCATGACGGAATTTTGTTTCCAGTTTTGAAAAAAAAATATAACATAAAAACGAAAATATTTTTGAGTAAGGGACTCACTGCTCGGGGAAAAGCCTTTTTAGCTCATCAGGCCCGAAAGGCCCGATGGGCTTATGGCATGGCATGGCGTCCGGCGTCCGTCCATCCGTCCATCTGTCCATCCAACCGTCAGTAAACTTTTCGCTTTTTCGACTTCTTTTCAAGAACCACTGGGTCTAGGTAGCTGAAATTTTGTATACAGACTCCTTGGGCAATGGGGATTCTAAATTGTAGATTTAGTGATCCAGTGATCCCAAATAAGGGCCTCACAGGCCATAACCTAAAAATCTATTTTCATCTTCTTCTCCAGAACGAAAAGACCTAGAAGACTGAAATGTAACTGGCTTGTAACCAGAGCCAAGGGGTCAGCATATTGCATAATCTCCTGTGTGTTGACCTTGCTGAGTGCTCTCTCTCACTTTCAAGACAAAGATTTGTCAGGGCTAGGGATTGTGCATTATATTGAGACAATATATTTCTGTCTTCATCATCAAACAATATAAACCCTGATGAGCTACAAAGCCCATGGCTCTATTTTTGTGGGAATATTTTTTCAGGAAAATATTTCATTTTTCGGAGTTTCTAAAAATGCGTGAACATTTTTGTTAGTGATGCCATTTGCGAAAGGTTTGCATTTCTAAAATTCAAATGCACTGGCGCACCCTTCCAAACCATTGAAATTGAATTTATTAGCTCATCAGGCCTGAAAGGCCCGATGGGCTTATGGCATGGCATGGCATGGTGTCCGGCGTCCGTCCATCCGTCCGTCCGTCCATCTGTCCATCCGTCTGTCCATGTGTTTGTCCACAAAAACTTTAACCTTGGCCATAACTTTGGATTGCTCAGAGCTAGGGCTTTCATACTTAGCATGTGCATACCTTGTGATGAGACCCGTCAGATGAGGTCATCACATTTGACCTTGTGACCTTGACCTTGCCGCAATTGACATCTTCAGTAAACTTTAACCGTGCCATAACTTTAGATTGCTCATAGCTACGACTTTCATACTTGGCATGTGCATACCTTGTGATGAGACCTTTCAGTAGAGGTCATCATATTTGACCTTGTGACCTTGACCTTGCCGCAGTGGACAATATATAGAAAACGTTAACCTTGGCCATAACTTTAGATTGCTCAGAGCTACGGCTTTCATACTTGGCATGTGCATAACTAATGATGAGACCTTCAGATGAGGTCATCATATTTGACCTTGTGACCTTGACCTTGACCTTGCCGCAGTGGACCTCTTCAGTTAACTTTAACCTTGGCCATAACATTGGATTGCTCAGAGCTACGGCTTTCATACTTGGCATGTGCATACCTTATGATGAGACCTTTCAGATTAGGTCATCATATTTGACCTTGTGTCCTTGACCTTGCGACCTTGACCTTGCCGCAGTGGACAATATTCAGAAAACTTTAACCTTGGCCATAACTTTGGTATATCCGGGGCATCCGTGTTTAACAAACACATCTTGTTATATCATTGTAAAGAGGAATAAATTGTCAAATACAAACGTGTTTCGCATGCGCGCGAAAACTATTTACGATTTTATAAAGCTGGAAATAAAGACAAACTTTACACCAACAACATGTATTGCGTTCGCCATGGTGATAAGTGTATGCTGTGCTCATTAGTACCCATTAGTTCCACGCACGCTCAGCTCTGGTACCCTCGAGGAGGTAACAGTACTGTAATTAGCCCAGTGCCGGGGGAACCAAACGGTGTCACTAACTTGGTGTGCGTCGGGACGCATTCACGTCGTACTGTCTGGTTAGCGTCACTCTCCTTTCGTCAGATGTAATGTCCTTTATGTCATTGTAAAGAGGAATAAATTGAGTACAAGTACATATAAAATTCGCAATATGCGCGCTCAGGAGTTTTGATTTCAAATAGCTGGAAATAAAGCCAAACTTTAGATGACAATAGAATTATAACCAAAGGTCGCATTCTAATAATTTTTAGCTCATCAGGCCTGAAAGGCCCGATGGGCTTATGGCATGGGATGGCTTCCGTCCATCCGTCCGTCCGTCTATCCGTCCGTCCGTCCATCCCTCCGTAAACTTTTCATTTTTAGCTCATCAGGCCTGAAAGGCCCGATGGGCTTATGGCATGGGATGGCGTCCGTCCATCCGTCCGTCCATCCGTCCGTCCGTCCGTCCATCCCTCCGTAAACTTTTCATTTTTAGCTCATCAGGCCTTAAAGGCCCGATTGGCTTATGGCATGGGATGGCGTCCGTCCATCTGTCCGTCCGTCCGTCCGTCCGTAAACTTTTCACTTTTTCGACTTCTTCTCCAGAACAAATAACTATAGAGAGCTGAAATTTTATGTACAGACTCCTTGGCCAATGGGATTCTAAATTGTAGATTTGGTGACCCTGTGACCCCAAATAAGGGCCCCAGGGGTCATAACCTTAAAAGCTATTTTCATCTTCTTCTCCAGAACCAATGACTCCAGAGAGCTGAAATTTTATGTACAGACTCCTTGGCCAATGGGGATTCTAAATTGTAGATATGGTGACCCTTTGACCCAAAATAAGGGCCACAGGGGTCATAACCTAAAAAGCTATTTTCATCTTCTTCTCCAGAACCAATGACTCCAGAGAGCTGAAATTATATGAACAGATTCCTTGGCCAATGGGGATTCTAAATTGTAGATTTGGTGAAGCTGTGGCCCCAAATAAGGGCCTCACAGGCCATTACCTAAAATCCTGTTTTCATCTTTTTCTCCGGAACAAAAAGATCTAGAAGGCTGTAATATTGTATGCAAACTCTTGAGCCAATGGGGACTTGTAAATTTGGTGACCCTGTGACCCCAAATATGGGCCACAGCCTAAAAAAACCCTTTGAAAATGAATTTTGAACTGATATTTTATGACACTTCAATCACAATGATTTGAAATATATGTCGACTTGAGATAACAATCTATATTGTGGACATGTTTGTCAAATTGATGTAAACTATGAGAAATGAGAACTATTGAATAGCCTATGAACTGAAAATTGTGACAAGTCATAAAGGGCTAAATTGAAGAGGAGTTAAGAATGCTTTTATTTTACATGAGATATGTGAACTGCATATGACTGGTGATGAAATGATAAGATAAGATTATTTTCATCTTCTTCTCCAGAACGAAAAGACCTAGAATGTTGTCATGTTGTGTAATGAGTCTTTAGCCAATGGAGATTCTAAATTGTAGATTTGGTGACCCAGTGGCCCCAAATGTGGGTCATAGGGGTCATAACCTAAAAAGCTATGTTCATCTTCTTCTCCAGAACCAATGACTGCAGAGAGCTGAAATTTTATGTACAGACTCCTTGGCTGAAGGGGATTCTAAATTGTAGATTTGGTGACCCTGCGACTAAAACAGGGGTCATTACCTAAAAAGTTATTTTCATCTTCTTCTCCAGTCCTAATCAACGTAGAGAGCTGAAATTTTATGTACAGACTCCTTGATTGAAGGGGATTCTAAGTTGTAGATTTGATGACCATGAGACCCCAAATATGGGTCACAGAGGCAGTGACCTAAAATGCCATTTTCATCTTCTTCTCCAGTCCCAATGGCTCTAGCGAGCTGACATTTTATGTACAGACTCCTTGGCTGTAAGGGATTGTAAATTTGGTGAGCATGTGACCTCAAATATGGGTCACAGGGATCATAACCTAAAAGCCTATTTCAGTTTACACCATCTTTCTGAGATTTTATGTGCACTTCAGCCAGTAAGTAGATAAGGGAGGTAATCCCAAAGAAAAGACCTGAGGGAAAGGCATTTCATCTTTCTGATGTGAGAGTTCTAACATGTGCTTTGAGAATATAATATGTCTGATGAAAAAGAGATGTTGAGAATTAAAAACTTAGAATTGGAGGTCTCACAAAAATTATAAGTCATATTTTATCTTTGTCTCACATTTCACATATATGAGTAATTATTTATATTTTGCAAGTGAATTTGCTGATAAGGTACACAAGTCTAAAAGTATTCTAAAGACTTAATACAGAATCTTTTATTAAATCTTATAAAATGTTCTTTGAAATTTAAGAGTAAATAATGGAGTTTTTGAATATCTCATGATATTGTGTAATTATTTGGAGAATTAATTAATTAATGAGAATTTCCAGTACGAGTCAATTTGGTATACCGTATTTATATAATATTTTATACTTTAAAACTGATTTAGTTTTCTATTAACTTTGCAGTTAATTTTATTCAATAGGAACAAGAAATGAGATAAATGTCTACATTATGGACATGTTTAATGTGAATCTATTTGAAATGAGAACTATTGAATACCCTTTGAATGAATAACTTGAAGAGGAATTAATTTTTTTCATTTTACATGAGATATGTGAACTGAATATGACTAGTGATGACTGGTGATAACATAGGACTATAAAAGAAGTAGCTATATGAGATTGTGACATCACACCTATTTTCATCTTCTTCTCCAGTACAGAAAAATAATTAATTGTAGGAAAAACAACATCTAACATATAAATTTTACTGGCTGTGAGTCCAGTGTCTGCATGTTATGTAATTGCATTGTGTTGACCTGGGGGTGACCACTCCCTGGCAGAAGGATGAAAACTGATAGTAACACAGAGGTTTCAGGTTACTTCAAACTACTGTGCAGCGCTGTGTCATAGACTGTGTGCGAGACTGCTTTAGTCTTAAACTGACTCTAAAAAAAAGAATTTATTCATAGAATATCACCATTTTATCAAATATTGAAAAGGAGCAATAAGAAATGGTGAAAAATAATTTACTAAAAAAAATTCACCAATTTATTAAGTATTGAAATGGAGCCTATGAGAAATGGGATTTTCAAAAACTGAAGCTCCTATTCATTATGTAATAAATGTTGATATTTCCAGAATGCAATTAAGAATTAAAACAATATAATGCAAAGGTCTATGATATTTATAATGAATGTGGATTAATGTGTAACCAAGTTTGATAATAAAAAAATTGATGACTTGGCAATGTCTTATAATTAGCAAGGGTCATGACCTAAAAAGTTTTTTTTCATTTTCTTCTACAGCCTCAGGCCATTATTACAATAGCTGACAGTGATAAATTGTTTGCAAAGAATTGTATATTCATTATTATATAATGTGTGTATGATGTTAAAAAATAGTATGATCTCTCCACCACATTATTATATGTTTGATACCAGCAATTTATTTCCAAGCTACAAAACAAACACTTGCACATATATTACACGAAAACCATCTTTGGCATTTATTATCTATGCATATATTGTCATACGAACATTTTATAACAAATAACATGTTTCTGTGCAACTTTGTGTTGCTCTTTCAACAAATATATATAAAGCAGATTGGCAAAGTTATGGTAACAAAATATTTTTAAACTGCTACCTAGATTCTAATTACTACATTCCATTATCTGACCATTGCTATAAAGCCCACTCCATAACATACCCCACTTATTATCTCCTGATGAGCTACAGAGGCCATGGCTCTATTTTTAGCTCATCAGGCCTGAAAGGCCCGATGGGCTTATGGCATGGGATGGCGTCCGTCCATCCGTCTGTAAACTTTTCACTTTTTCGACTTCTTCTCCAGAACCAATGACTCTAGAGAGCTGAAATTTTATGTACGGACTCCTTGGTCAATGGGGATTCTAAATTGTAGATTTGGTGACCCAAATAAGGGCCACAGGGGTCATAACCTAAAAAGCTATTTTCATCTTCTTCTCCAGAACCAATGACTCCAGAGAGCTGAAAATATATGTACAGACTCCATGGCCAATGGGGATTCTAAATTGTAGATTTGGTAACCCTGTGACCTCAAATAAGGGCCACAGGGGTCATGACCTAAAATCCTATTTTCATCTTCTTCTCCAGAACTAAAAGACCTAGAAGGCTGTCATGTTGTATAAAGAGTCTTTAGCCAATGGAGATTCTAAATTGTAGATTTGGTGACGCTGTGGCCCCAAATAAGAGCCTCACAGGCCATTACCTAAAATCCTGTTTTCATCTTTTTCTCCGGAACAAAAAGATTAAGAAGGCTGTAATATTGTATGCAAACTCTTTAGCCCATGGGGATTCTAACTTGTAAATTTGGTGACCCTGTGACCCCAAATATGGGCCACAGCCTAAAAAAACCTTTGAAAATGAATTTTGAACTGATATTTTATGACACTTCAATCACTATGTATTTGAAATATATGTCGACTTGAGATAACAATCTACATTGTGGACATGTTTGTCAAATTGATGTAATCAATGTGAAATGAGAACTATTGAATAGCCTATGAACTGAAAATTGTGACAAGTCATAAAGGACTAAATTGAAGAGGAGTTAAGAATTCTTTTATTTTACATGAGATATGTGAACTGCATATGACTGGTGATGAAATGATAAGATAAGATTATTTTCATCTTCTTCTCAAGAACGAAAAGACCTAGAAGGTTGTCATGTTGTGTAATGAGTCTTTAGCCAATGGAGATTCTAAATTGTAGATTTGGTGACGCTGTGGCCCCAAATAAGAGCCTCACAGGCCATTACCTAAAATCCTGTTTTCATCTTTTTCTCCGGAACAAAAAGATTAAGAAGGCTGTAATATTGTATGCAAACTCTTTAGCCCATGGGGATTCTAACTTGTAAATTTGGTGACCCTGTGACCCCAAATATGGGCCACAGCCTAAAAAAACCTTTGAAAATTAATTTTGAACTGATATTTTATGACACTTCAATCACTATGTATTTGAAATATATGTCTACTTGAGATAACAATCTACATTGTGGACATGTTTGTCAAATTGATGTAATCAATGTGAAATGAGAACTATTGAATAGCCTATGAACTGAAAATTGTGACAAGTCATAAAGGACTAAATTGAAGAGAAGTTAAGAATTCTTTTATTTTACATGAGATATGTGAACTGCATATGACTGGTGATGAAATGATAAGATAAGATTATTTTCATCTTCTTCTCCAGAACGAAAAGACCAAGAAGGTTGTCATGTTGTGTAATGAGTCTTTAGCCAATGGAGATTCTAAATTGTAGATTTGGTGACCCTGTGGCCCCAAATAAGGGCCTCACAGGCCATTACCTAAAATCCTGTTTTCATCCAGAACAAACTAGAAGGAATATTGAGTTCAGAATGTTTAGATGTTTGGATGACAAGGCTTAGAACCGAAAAAATTGTGCAGAGATTATTTAGCCAAGGTGATTCTAAATTGTACTATGTACCATGAGATTCATCACATTGCCTGTTCTCTTTAAGCCGTATACAGTTAGATCAGTGCTGCCAGTGTTTAGTGCAAGCAAGAGTCTATTACATAATTTGGCGGTAAAACACAAAAAACACAGCTGGCTTGTAACCAGAGCCAAGGGGTCAGAATATTGCATAATCTCCTGTGTGTTGACCTTGCTGAGTGCTCTCTCTCAATTTCAAGACTAAGATGTGTCAGGGTTAGGGATTGTGCATTATATTGAGACCACATATTTCTGTCTTCATCATCAAACAAATTAAACTCTGATGAGCTACAGAGCCCATGGCTCTATTTTTATATCATTGTAAAGACAAACATTTGGTCTTCAAATCCATATATAAATTGCAGTAGCGCACTCAAATTTATGATGTTATAAGGCCCGAATTAAAGACAATCTTTACAAAGTAATAGAAAACAAACGAAACATCGTAGAAAATTCATTCAAAGTCGCGGGTATGAAGTCACCATTTGTGTACGGGTGCCGCGACTTGAATTTGTATTGAACGCCCGAATATAGTCCGTATTCACCATGTATATGCGGTATATTTCTTAAAAACATTACCGGAATCGCCGCCTGTACTTGATGAGAGTTAAACAATTCCCATAGTTATACATCGTAAGTTCCACTTTCTAGAATCAAAATACTTTGGCGATAGTGTCATACATATATGCATTCATTTCATTTCAAATGTTAAATAATGGAATTATAGATAAACGTGAAACATAGAAACGAGATGTGTTGGTGCTAGCAAGACGATCCCGAATGTACATCCGCTAGTTCTTCAATACAAATCTTCGTTACCACTAGACTTAACTTGTTTAAAGCGAGATCTTATTGCTAGAATCATAGCCTGACATAGCGGAAAATGTTCAGTGATAGACAAACACACAATGTAACTCTATAGAATTGACACCTCAAAATGAAACGAAAAAAAGACAATGGCGGTAGATTTACGCTGGGATCCACTCGGCATTATCGGAGATTAAACAATCTAAACACGTGTACAACAACCAAAGTTAGTTAACGACTGAACAGAATATGTCGACATTGTTTCTAATAGCTTTGATCACTTTGAGGCTGTTTTGACAGGTGAAATCAGTGGAAAAAATATGTGACGGCTATACGAATGTATAATGTAAACAATAACATTAAGTATACTTGTTATAGGGCATGACACGTCACACCTCTGCTAGCAGCTGAAAGGCTAATGAAACATTTGGCGGCTGTGTTAATGAAGTATTTTTTAAAAACATTTTTTGTACTATTTTGGTGAATTTTTAATCCAATACTTTTGTGTCGTTATTCTTTACTGTTGTCAGAATCATTTCCGCGAAACCTACCCCCCTGAGGTTAGAATATCTTTAAAACCATTTGGTCAATCAAAGCTTAAATCCAAATATCATTACAAAAAATAAAAATTCCTTTCAAACTGTATATCCTTCTCATATCCTGTAACATTTCTCAAATTCTCAATTAGATGTAATCTGTTTCTTTCAGCAAGAAAACCGATGATAACCAGTGGTGGGAGTTATTTGACCCAAACACCTCCCGCTTTTACTACTACAATGCCACAAGTCAGAAGACAGTGTGGCATCGTCCCCAGAACTGTGACATCATTCCATTGGCTAAACTTCAGGCAAGTATCAGCTGTGATGTTTTTTGGGAGTATTCTGTATCTGCAGCACATTTGTGTAGTGGTTAGCAAGCTGGTTTCTCTCACAAAACTACTTTCTCGAATCAAGTATGTCATTTTGACCTTATACTGTGTCCCTGTCCGTGGTACTGCATCAACATTGCCCTCAGTGCACCCAGCTGGACCTGAGGATGTACAGACATGTATTATATTAAATGCTTACTAGTGGCACCAGAACATCAATTCCTTCAGGGTGATCATGTAGTGTTAGTTAAAAGTGCTAAGCACTGGATACCATGGCTGGACAACAAGACCATGATCCTTCAGCAAACCCTTTTTGAAAACACCTGTAGAAATATATCCGCTTCTGTAAACAGTGCAGATTAGAGTTCCCTCCTTTAGCTATAGGATGATGTCACTTACACCAAAATATAGGTAAAATTTTAGAGATGACATCAATTAGATTTTTAGCTCATCAGGCCTGATAGGCCCGATGGGCTTATGGCATGGCATGGGGTCCATCCATCCGTAAACTTTTCCCTTAGTCAACTTCTTCTCCAGAACCAATGACTCTAGAGAGCTGAAATTTTATGCACAGACTTGGATGAAGACGATTCTAAATTGTAGATGTGGTGATCATGTGACCCCAAATGTGGGTCACAGGGGTCATTACCTAAAAAGCTATTTTCATCTTCTTCTCCAGCTTCCTTAGCTGAAGGGGATTCTAAATTGTAAATTTGGTGACCCTGTGACCCTAAAAACCCTGCTGTAACAATTTTGAACTCTTTGAAATTTTATGTGCACTTCTTTCAATTTTGAGAAATAATCCCTTATAAAAGACCAGAGGGAGAGTCATCTCATCTTTTTTAATCCGAACATGTGCTTTGAGAATTGCAGGAATTGGGAAAAGAAAGTAACTTTGCAGTTGATCTTATTCAGTAGTCATGTGAAATATATGTGAACATAAGATTAATATCTACATTATGGATATGTTTGATGTAATCAATGTGAAATATGAACTATTGAATAGCCTATTAAAGAGCCATCAAGGATGTTAGTGTTTCAAATTAAAAATAATTTTTGGAAAATATACTTATAACGTCAATAGCCAGAGAAATCTTTAATCTACAACATGGCACATGTTAAATAATTTCCATATCACGACAAGGTAATGCAATTTGGTTACAAAGAGAAGTACCACTTCGAGAAGCGCTCGCTAAGGGTATCTGACGTCATATAAACACAATCCCCTTTTTAGCTCATCTGGCCTGAAAGGCCCGATGGGCTTATGGCATGGCATGGTGTCCGGCGTCCGTCCTTCCATCCGTCCATCCGTCCGTCCGTCTGTAAACTTTTCGCATTTTCATCTTCTTCTCCAGAACCACTTGGTCTAGGGAGCTGAAATTTTGTTTGCAGACTCCTTGGCCAATGGGGATTCTAAATTGTAGATTTCGTGACCCCGTGACCCCAAATGGGGTCACAGGGGTCACATCCTTAAAAACCTATTTTCATCTTCTTCTCCAGTTCCAAAAGGTCTAGAGAGCTTAAAAGATATGTGCAGACTCCTAGGCCCATGGGGAATCTAAATTGTAGATTTCGTGACCCCATAACCCCAAATGGGGTCACAGGGGTCACATACTTAAAATCCTATTTTCTATTTTCAATTTTCTGAGATTGATATTTTTTGTCGTTTCCATGGAAACGCCATTTTTGGACTTAGTTTTATTGTGATCAATGGGGACAAGTTTTCTCAGATACTGTTCAACCTAGGTGAATGAAATTTTGGTTGTGAGTACTCATGACCATACTCTTTATCGAGTTCGAAAACCAGTTCTGAAATATTATTTTTTACGGAGTTATGGCCCTTGAATCCGAAATTGAATTTAGTACCAGAAGAACTGTGATGCTCCAATGGGGACAAGTTTTCTCGGAAACTGTTACATCTAGGTGAATGAAATTTAATATGAAGGTAGTCCAGATGATACTCTTCATCGAGTTAGAAAACCAGTTCCGAAATATTGTTTTTTACGGAGTTATTGCCCTTGAATCCGAAATTGAACTTTGTACCAAAAGAGCTGTGATGCTCCAATTGGGACAAGTTTTCTCGGCAACTATTACATCTAGGTGAATGAAATTTTACATGTGCTTTGAGCATGCACCTTGTGTATGGATATAGCGCTTTATAAATGCCCATTATTATTATTATTATTATGTAGGTAGTCCAGATGATACTCTTCATCGAGTTCACAGTCCAGTTCCGAAATATTATTTTTTACGGAGTTATGAAGCCCTTGAATCTGTAATTGAACTTGGTACAAATTACCGGTGTGATGCCATAATGGGAAAAATTAAGTTACCTGAAAAATATTAATCTGGGTGAATGAAATTTTGTAATAGCAGTTAGTTCGTAAAATTATTTTGGACAATATTATGATGCTTGAAGCTGTTTTTTAAACATAGTAACCTTCACATCTATAATTAATTCTCAATGGACGGATAGCGGGGGTATGTGAGCCATGCTCACATTTTTTCTTGTCTATATCTGTTATGTAATGTCGGGCCACCAGCCTGAGCATTGTCCAGTGGTGGGGGGAGAGATGGGGAGGGGGGTTCCATATGTTATCTCCCCCACCCTTCCGCCTGTCTCTCTCTCCTCTAATAATCCATTGGTGGGGGGAGAGATGGGGAGGGGGGTTCCATCTCGTTATCTCCCCCACCCTTCCGCCTGTCTCTCTCTCCTCTAATAATCCATTGGTGGGGGGAGAGATGGGGAGGGGGGTTCCATCTCGTTATCTCCCCCACCCTTCCGCCTGTCTCTCTCTCCTCTAATAATCCATTGGTGGGGGGAGAGATGGGGAGGGGGGTTCCATCTCGTTATCTCCCCCACCCTTCCGCCTGTCTCTCTCTCCTCTAATAATCCATTGGTGGGGGAGAGGTTCAGTGTGTAAAGGGCTATGGTTCATGGTCAAGCCTATTCCATTTATAAGTAGTATCATGGGCTAGCTATTACCCAAATTATACTAAAATAATATTCATAGAAATAAGGAAAATCTATTACACATTCACAGATATTATCCAAGATACATTAGCAGTTCAGAAGATATATACAAGTTAATTCATTAGATGAATTACTTCATTATTCAAATATTTCACATCACATACTCAAAATACATGTCACAATACATATACATTAATCCAAAGACATATTACTTCAATATTTAGTTTAGGAAAATTACACATTCTGAAAACACAACATATGCCAAAGGCAATCTCCAACTCCTCAGCAAACATGTAGACTTCCATAGGCAAAATCTTTAATTACTAATCTCATCGACAAGTGACAGTAACAGTAAATTCTTTAATCCCCAATTGATGAGCAGACATCTTGACTACCAGGTTCATCATCTATAATAGTTAATCCCTTTTGCAATCACTGACAGTACTAGCTGTAGAAACCCCTTAGGCTAAATAAAGATAATTCATTTAGGCATGTTAATTGATATTTCTTCGTTAATCTTCAAGCTATCGAATGGTTTGAATGGTTTATTGTCCCCCGCCGCCGCGAAGCGCGGAGCAGGGGACTTAGTATTCAGCTCCGTACGTCCGTACGTACGTCCGTACGTCCGTCCCGCTTCTTGTTAGCGCGATATCTAATGAACCGCTCAACCTAGAATCTTCAAACTTGGTACCAGTCTTCATCTGGGGAATACGCAGACCTGAAAAGGTTTTGGTGACCTTGACCTCATTTTCAAGGTCACGGCGAGACTTTGACCAGTTTTGAAAATGTTGTTAGTGCGATTCCTCATGAACCGCTAGAACTATTGGTTTTAAATTTAGTATCAGTCTTCATTTGGGGAATATCCAGATACCAGTCTATTTGGTTGACCTTGAAATTATTTTCAAGGTCACTACAAGACTGATTGTCAAATGTTGTTAGCACAATATCTCATGAACTGCTGTACCTAGAGTCTTCAAATTTGGTACCTGTCTTCATTTGGGGAATACGCAGACACCATTCAATTTGGGTGACCTTGACCCCGTTTTCAAGGTCACTACAAGACTTTGACCATTTTTAAATTTTTGCCCGATATAACAATAATTGAATCAAACATGTAAATGTCACTACTCGGTACAAGCTGTGTGTCCATTCATTTAGCTCATTTCTTAATTGCGGCGGGGGACATGGTCACGTTTGTGACAATTACTTGTTCTCAAGAAGATCACAAAATGTGACATAGAGAAAATACAACTGTACAGTTTGAGTTACGGGAGCATACGTAGACAGGTTTTTACATAGTTACATAATTTCAGTTGTAATGCTTTATGCTTACAAGACATTAGAGATATAAATTTGTCTAATGATGGGATGTTACACTAGTAGTGTGGAAGAGGTGAGGTGAGGTGAGTTAGGGTTTAACGCCGCTTTCAAGAGTATTTCACTTATATCGCGGCTGCTAGTATTACGGCAGGGAGAAAGCCCGCAACGCCATGTGGCTATGCATTGCGGTGAAACCTGCGAGCAACGGCTGGAACTAGCGAACCATGGGTGGTACTACGCTGAAATTAAGTGTAGCATTGCACCCAAACCTTACTGCGTGTAGAACAGTTCTCTACTGCAGACAAAGTTGCCGTGCCCCTGGCGGGATTCGAACCCCGGACCTCTTGATCCGAAGCCGAACGCGCTAACCACTGCGCTATCCCGCCCCCAGTGTGGAAGAAATGAATATCTAATGTTATTTAATGATGGACAGTACAACACGAGATGAGCCTCATCTCCAATCGAGTTCTTACAAAATGTACATAATCTTTCTTCTCTACCAACATTATACCATCTACCCGTTTCTATTGGAAGTCTGTGGTTACAAGTTCTGATTTTAGTTAGCCAAATTCGAACATTTAATGGGAAGTGTAATAAATAACTTTCAAGGTATGGAGATAACTTAAAGGGAAAGTTCTATCACCGCATCCGCCATATTGGATTCTTGGCAATATGTGAAATGAAAACATGCTATATTTAACCCAATTTTACACTTAATAAAAAATCAAATATAAACAATGATAGAAAATTCACATAGTAACAGATAACCCATAATAAAATTAATAAATAATATGCTGTTAGACTGTAGCGAAATTTTCCCCACTCGCAGCGCCGATGAATGGCTTCAGTTCTCATCGTTTTTATTTTTCAACAAGTGTGCCCTTGCCTTTATCAATTTGTGAAATATAAAGTCATAAAAATATTACTTTCATCGGTATCTTTCAAGTTGACTGTGTTTTAATCATGTATTAATAACATATATGTGTAAACAGGAATATCCTCTCGAATTTTGTTTCCACAAAAAATACCCTGATAGAACCCTCCTTTTAAATACATTATAATATTGGCCTTTTGAAGATTTTGTTTTACATTCGACCCAGTTTTGAAAAAATTGGTCACATAAAATAGATTTAACGTTACCTTTAAGCCAATTTCTATTTGCAAAATTTTGAGATAGCCACACATAATAAAACATAATAATCCAAAGTTGTTTTAACAACATTGATAAGTGGTAAATATACATTTGGGTCATTATATTTCATTATATACATGATTCTATATAAAATACTCGACAATGTACCAGTTGATGAGATTAACTTGCACCAATATGAAATAATTCTAACCTTAATAAGTACATCAAGTGGGTACCTTCCCAGTTCCCAATATACCATGTAATCTGGGGTTGACTGTTTAACTTTTAAAATATATTTACAAAATTTCAAATGTACCCTTTCTAAAGTAATGCTTTTCTCGAAGCCCCAAACTTCGGCTCCATATAACAATATTGGTTGTACAAGGTTATCAAACAATTTAAGTTGACAATCAACTGGAATATCTAACAGGCGCAGTTTTCTAAAAACAGCGTACATTGCCCGTGAAGCCTGCTCAACAATTCTCTTCTGGGCCAGTGCGAGTAAATAAAATACCGAGATATACATATTCAGAAACCTGTTCAATATTTTGCTGTTGTAGCGTGAAAATATGATTATTTTTATCCGACCTCTTACCAAAAATTAATATCTTTGTTTTTGAAACATTTACAGTTAATTTCCATCTCTTACAGTATTCATCAAACAAAGTTAATGTTTTACTCAGCTCAGAGTGAGTCTCTGTGAACAGGACTATATGGTCTGCATAAAGTAACAGTCAAAGTTTAGGATAAATGCCAAGATGGTGTGTAATATTACTATTGAGATTTTCGAGGCCATTAATCTTGTTAATTAATAAATACTCTTCTTAATCATTTAGATACAGTGCAAAGAGAAACGGGGAAAGATTTTCCCCTTGTCTAACACCTGCATAACAATGAAAATAGTCACTGGTGTTACCGTTGAATGAAACACAAGATTTAATACATTTATACATGTTACGTATATTGTGGAAACATTTTCCGGAAATATTATATTTAATCATCTCGCTCCAAAGACCAGAACGCCACACATTATCAAAGGCTTTACTAAAGTCTACAAAACAACAATATAATTTCTTATTTTGGCTAAGGTAAATATCTATAATTGATTTTAACACGTACATATTGTCTATAGTTGAGTAACCCTTCCTAAAGCCCGCTTGCGCTTCACTTAATAAGCTATCCTTATCAGAATAGGCTTGTAACCTCTTACTTAACCCAGACGGTGGAGTCTACTAACGCCTACAGGGACGATCGCCTACAGTCTTAAACAAACAAGTTTATGCACCAGTGGTTCTGATTTTTACATCCTTCAACCTTTCATCAAAGTGAAATGACCCGTTATTTTGTGAACTAAAACAAAAATGTGTGAAATGTTGAACTTGATCAGGTATTGACTTTGATGAAATGTTGGCTTTGGAAATATTTATTGACTTTTGTGAAAGTTTAACTTAAGTAAAATGTTGACTTTGAAAAAGATATTTTGAATTTAATGGAATGTTGACTTTGATCACATATTGATTTAGTGAAATGATGACTTTGAATATATTTATTGACTTTTGTGAAAGTTTAACTTATATAAAATGTTGACTTTGGTGACATGTTGGTTTTGAAAAAGATATTTTGAATTAAGTGAAATATTAACTTTGATCAAGTGTTGACTTTGATGAAATGTTGACTTTGGAAATATTTATTGACTTTTGTGAACGTTTAACTTCAGTAAAATGTTGACTTTGAAAAAGATATTTTGAATTTAATGAAATGTTGACTTTGATCACATATTGATTTAGTGAAATGATGACTTTGAATATATTTATTGACTTTTGTGAAAGTTTAACTTATATAAAATGTTGACTTTGGTGACATGTTGGTTTTGAAAAAGATATTTTGAATTAAGTAAAATATTAACTTTGATCAAGTGTTGACTTTGATGAAATGTTGACTTTGGAAATATTTATTGACTTTTGTGAAAGTTTAACTTCAGTAAAATGTTGACTTTGAAAAAGATGTTTTTGAACTTAGTGAAATGTTGACTTTGATCACATATTCACTTTAGTGAAATGATGACTTTGAATTATTTATTGACTATTGCGAAAGTTAAACTCAAATTAAATGTTGACTTTGAAAAGTGTCCTTCCCCTAAAACATATATTGAGATTATAGATATGTAGTATTTTTTAAAAAAAGACGTTTTAACAATATACTCTCCTATAAAATGTTCATCTTTGCGAAATGTTGACTCTTAAAATATTAATTGCTTTGATGAAGTTTCTATCTAATTACTTTTTTAAAGTTGAACACTAATGTATGGCTAAAGGTGGATGTATTGATAATGGAAATAACTGAGAAAGTTTTACCTACACAGTAAATTTCTATAGCAGTTTCATGACAGTTGTTCTTAACCCTTACGTTGCGTATATATATTTTACCCTTTTTAGCCCCTGTGGCGGAATTTACAGGCTCGCAGCTCGCAGCAGTAGTTTGAGCTTAGGCACTAACGAGCTCTGCTGGCGGAATTTCCAGGCGGCGATTCCGGTACCGTTTTTACGAAATATACCGCATCTACATGGCGAATACGGGCTATATACGGGCGTTGAATACAAATTCAAGTCGCGGCACCCGTACACAAATGGTTGCTTTATACCCGCATCTTTGAATTATTTTTTTACGATTTTTCTTTACTTTTCTATTACTTTGTAAAGATTGTCTTTAATTCGGGCCTTATAACATCATGAATTTGGAGCGCGCTACTGAAATTTTTATATGGACTTGAAGACCAGATGTTTGTCTTTACAATGATATAAAAAATATTAGAATGCGACCTATGGTTATAATTCTATTGTCATCTAAAGTTTGTCTTTATTTCCAGCTTCATGAAATCAAAACTCCTGAGCGCGCATATTGCGAAATTTATATGTGCTTGTAGATAGTTTATTCCTCTTTACAATGACGTAAAAATTATTAGAATACGACTTATGGTTTAGAAAATATTACCAACCAAAGGAGAGTGACGCTACCCCGACAGTACCACGTGAATGGTCCCGACGCGCACCAAGTTACTGGCACTGCTTGGTCCCCCCGGGACTGTGCTAATTACAGTACCGTTACCTCCTCGAGACCTCCTCGAGACCTCCTCGAGGGTGCCAGAGCCGAGCGCGCGTTGAACTAATGGGTACTAATGAGCACAGCATACACTAATCACCGCGGCGAACGCAATACATGTTGCGCGGTGTAAAGTTTGTCTTTATTTCCAGCTTTATAAAATCGTAAATTATTTCGCGCGCATGCGAAACACGTATGTACTTGAAGACAATTTATTCCTCTTTACAATGATATAAAAATTATTGGAATACGTCAAATGGTTCGCAATATATGAAGAGCGTAAGGAAGGCACCCCCAGTACTTAGAAAATTCATTTTTGAAAAACTAACTTTTTGCGACATCTGGCGCATCATTTGCCGCATGTTTATTTTTCGCTGCGCATATACATATGATACATGGAATTGAAGACAATTTATTGCTCTTTACGATGATGTAAAAAGAAAAAAAATGCGCAACTTCGTTCGGAAGCTATAGCGGGCCAAATGAAGGTACCCTCGGTACTTTGAGGCAACTTTTTGACTATCGCGCATATCGGGGCACGTGCCGCAACTTTAGTTTTTCGTGCGCATGTATAAATTTTATATTGAATCAAAGCCGAATATTTCCTCTTTACCCCATGTAAGTTTTATGAAAATCGGCCACCCGGTTCAGCATTTATGGGTGTTTTTTATGATGCGGTTCTGGCTGAACTTCCAATGAAAGCTCGCATTCACTTTCTCTGTCTCTTTGATAAAATAAAAAATATTTTATTTGCAATGACATGTATTACAATGAAATTACAATGCATTTACGTACAAATATACACAATATTTACCTGCGGTTGTGCGCAGAACAGCTTTAGGGACCTAACAAGGTATGTATATAATGTGTATATACTGGTTGTCCACACTTCGGCTCTCTTTACTTTCAATTTTCTTCTTCTTCATTCCCTTCTTCATTTCTTTCTTTTTCCGTGGCAGTGATGTAAGCCCTGGAATAGTCAGTGGCAGTGTGGTACAGTTTGAAGCATGGTGCGGCGCACAGAGAAACATTACAATCTGTACATTCATAAGAAGACTCTCTGCCTACTCGTTTTTTCTTCCTTGCTGGCCCATTGCCTTCTTCAATCTGTTTTGCGAGGATGGCGCGTTTTGCCTTAGAGCATACCACACACATCCTTGTGACGTTTTTCTTCCTTCCGACAGGCTCAATCTTCGTCGGAAAGTGACGTCCATGAAGACGAGTGACACTCTCGTCGCTCGTGCTCGGCCGACCACGGGGACGTCTGCAAAGTGATGGAACTTGTTCCTTGTCCGCAAATGTTACTATATGTTGCGCCAAAGCCTTCCTGTATTCCCGACTTGTTTTTAGAGGTTTATCTTTGCTGTATTCTTTATAAACGATGTAAGAGTTCAACATGGCAACGTTGAGAACGTGAAACCAAACCCGTTTCCACCACTTCAGGGTCTTCACTCGGAACGGCGTGTACGACAACATCTGGTCGGCCCGATCAACACCTCCCATGTACTTGTTGTACGTTGTTACAATGCGCGGCTTGAGAACTGGTTCCCCTGTTGCCCGGTTCTTCTTCCCTGTTTGTTCAAGTTGTGTATCTTCAACAGTAGACATGAGAAGCACTGATTTTCTATCTTCGTAGCGAAGAACGAGTAGGCCATGGTTGTGAGAAACTGTCATGTCCCCTTGCTTGGCTTTCTTTTTAGGTTTCTTGACTGAATCAGGAAGTCCCTTTCGATTGGCTCTCAACGTGCCCTTGGCACCTATTCCCCGCTCCCACAAATTTATGTACAGATTTGTGGACGAATAGTAGTTGTCCATAAAGATGTGATGCCCCTGTCCAACGTAGTCGTTCACCAAGTCCATGACTACATCATAAGTTTTGCCACCTTCAGAAACCGGTTCATTCGTTTTTCCAGTGTAGAGTTTGAACTTGCAAACGTATCCGTTGTGCGAGTCACACAACATGAAAGCCTTTATCCCATACTTCTTAGGCTTGTCGGGAAGATAAACTTTGAAAGATAAGTTACCTTTCCAGGGCACCATGCCCTCGTCGACTGAAATGTTTTGATGCGGTTTATACACTCTTGAAAAACGGTGAACTATCCGGTTATACAAGTGTCCCAGTTTATTTATTGGTGAAAAGCACGGGGTGTTACGGCCCGGCATCCTCCTGTTGTCAGCCAAGTGTAGGTAGGTTATAAGAAGCCAAAACCTGTCTCGGGGCATGCACTTGGCGAAGAAAGGCGTTGAGGTAACATCACTTGTTGACCAGTAATCAGCAAAGTTTCTCTGCACAACCAATGACATGGCAATTGTCATGGCTACAAATACCTTCATCTCTTCTGCATTATTGTCTTGCCACTGTTGCATTCTTGAACGGGGTCTTAGAATTTTGTCCTCCATTGCTTGTTTGAAATATCTATTGGTTTCCGTTGCCATATCCTCATAGTCATCATTATGTATAAACAAATTGAAAAAGTCAATAGGTTCAGGGTTCTCAGGAAGTTCTATGAACTGGCGCAACCCAGTTTGACCAGTGAAAGGCAAGTTTACACGTGGCCGCGGACCATCCACCCACTCATCAAACGTCTGTGAATTATCATGATTATATTGTGGTATTTCGGCAAACTCCTCCTCAAAACCACTAAAGTCTTCTTCGGTGGAATTACCGGCGGCTAGAATCTTTCTGGCAATCTCTGTCTCTATATCACTCAGAGCATCTGTGTCACCATGTTCACTATCTATTACAGTGTCCCGATCATATGCATCATCACTGTCTAAACCACTGCTACCATCACTGTCAGTTGACTCCATATCAGAGGCTTCATCAGCATGGATCTCGTTGATGAAGTCGTCGTCGCTTGAAACGGCTTCAAAGCTGCGTGTCCTAGTATGCAACGTCCTAGGCCGTCGCAGGGCCTTGCGTCCACGTCCGCGCAGCATTCTGCTTCAACCTGTAAATGATTGAAAATGCGTTAGATGTATGCAACATATAACATGTGATTAGAGACAATAAACATACAGAGATAATGAATGTGAGCTTCATGGACGTTCATTTGCCAGTTTCAGAACCTCCCGGCGCATCTAGGACGACTGCGCCGCAAGCGCCGACGGCTTCTGACATCGCGCCGATTTTTCCGACGCATATGTCAAACGGACCATTTTCTGATTTCCTCGGCGACGTGTAGCACCGGGCGCGAGGCCCGGAAAATAAACTACTATGTCAGGGAAGCTCGGGTTGTCAGTTGCCGAATGACTTCTCTTTTCGAGAAGCAGAGCATCCAAGGAGCGGTCTCTCGAGGCGGAGCCCGGACCCATGGGAGCATACTCCCATGCTCTCCGGGAATTCCCGTCCCCGTCTTCCGCGGCGGACCCCGGATTCAATCGCGGGACAGGTTTCCCATGTTCTCTATTGAGAACGAGAGACTCCGAGGAACAATCCTATGGGACGAACCCCGGATTCTATTGGGAATGGGTTCCCATGCCCTCTCGACATATATAGCAGAAACCTTCATACCTCGGAATGACACGAACCTTTATTTCAAAGTAGAAAAAAAATAATAATTTGCACAAAAAGTTTAGGGGGGGGCGACCAAAAGCGGGGGGGGTCCGCGCACCCCCCGGTAGATATTTATACTTGTGGGTCGGTCCCGAAGATGACGGACCACGCCCATGTTCATGGGAATTTTTTCTCATTATGTCATGGCGAATCCCGTCGGAAATTCCCCTGCTCACGAAAAAACTAATACCTAAAAAAGTAATTGTGATACAAAAGAACTTTGGTAATAAAAGTGGTGAGGAATCAAATTCTCCATCTGCTCAGTTCAGTCCGCTACACATATAAATAATTCTTCAAATCTTATTGAATGAAACGTCTTTTATTCAATAATGTAAAAGATAAAATAATAAATTCAATTCAAATGGTTTGGAAAGGTGCGCCCTCGCATTTGAATTTTAGAAATAAAAACCTTTCGCAAATGGCATCAGTAACAAAAAAGTTCACGCATTTTTAGAAACTCCGAAAAGTGAAATATTTTCCTGAGAAAATATTCCCACGAAAAGGCTTTTCCCCGAGCGGCGGGTCCCGTACTCAAATATATTTTCACTTTTATGTTATATTTTTTTTTCCAAAACTGGAAACAAAATTCCGTCATGACAGTTGTTCATCGTTTATAAAGCTCTATATTTGCGTATCAAAAGAACAGTATTTTAGTTATATATTATCATACTTCTTCACTTATGCGTACATCAATATTGCGGCTCTTCGCGCATGCATAGTTCTTCCCAAAAACATGCCCATTATATCTGGAATTAAAGACAATGTTTTTCTCTTTACAATGATGTAAAAATTATAAAAATCGGACTTGCGGTTCAAAAGTTATGAAGTGCGAAAATTATACCTTTTGGCGCGGCGCTTTGCACATGCAGAGTTCTTCCCGAAAACATGCGCATTATACACGGAATTGAAGACAATGTTTTTCTCTTTACAATGATGTAAAAATTATAAAAATCGGACTTGCGGTTCACAAGTTATAAAGCCCGTAATGATGGTATATGCTAAGAGCGCCACTTATTCAAAGCCGAATATCACCTTCTGCGCGACACCTGGCGCATCAAAAGTTATTGCCGAAAATACACGTATTTTATATGGAATTGAAGACAATTCTTTTATCTATATACTGATAAAAAAATTATGAAAATATCCCAAGTAGTTTCTTAGAAATAGAGCGCCGAGGCATGTTGGGGTAAATGCGCCACATGTATCAAAATTCAAAAGTGCGAAAGTCGGCTATCTCTGTGCGATTGCTGTATTTTCAGTTATGTTAGCGCAATTGCGATTTTTATATGGGAATAAAGGCCATTCTTTCCTCTTTATTTTGGTATAAAAAAAATGAAAACAACCAATTGGTTCATATGATACGAAGTGCGAGAGAAAGGTAGCTTATCGCAATATCTTCCCGTAATTAGAAGCTATCTGCCCATGTGGTGAGATGCGAGACAGATAAGCATAGGCTATCTGCCCATGTGGCGGGATGCGAGACAGATAAGCCTGTACGGGCCTATCTCACCCCGGGGCAGTGCAGACACTTAGGTGCTAATTAGCCGCCGGGCAGTGTAGCCATCGGAGCGAAGCAGGACAAAATTGGCCTTTTGTAAAGCTAATTATCGATGCGTTACGGGTCAACAATGCACACGCAAATTGGTGTGAATTTTGCTGGACGTTCTGACCAGACACTGAAGAAAGTTTTATTCTCATTGCGGGCTGCGAGGCATAAATACAGCCATTCTCATGCAGCGAGTCGCGGAAACAATCGACTCGGGACCCGGTATGGCAGATAGCACAGTACATAGACAGCCGTGAATTATTCTAAGTAAGCGATCCGGGATCCGTATACAGACACCTCGGAATCGCTTATAGCCCGCCCGGATAATTCCGGGACCCGCATGTTAAGGGTTAAGCTTTTTGCTCTTTGCTCCACTAATCCCTCAGCTTGTGTTATTACTGACAGACAGACAGACAGATATGGTTTATTGTAGTGTCACATGTATGTACACACATAAAATACATAAAGATTTACAAAGGTAAAATATACATACACCCAGCCTACAAAGGCTTATGAGACACTGTTAGATAAAAATATCAATAAAACAGGAGCAAATAGTAAAACTGCATGTTAAAAAAGTAAAATGTAAAACATTAAGAAAACATTTCTCTCCTTTTAAACATATCATTAACAGTAATGGATAAAATAGCTAAAGTAGGGGGACCTGACAACATAAAAGCATTTAATAGTTGTACATCGTTGTTAAACATTGAAATATCTAAAAGGGATAACAATTTAAATCTTAGGTCATGATAAAAGTGGCAATTTAAAAGGAAGTGAATTTCATCTTCTATATTCTCACAAAAAGGGCAAACTCTCTCGGGCAGAGGGGTGGGGGGCTTGTTGTATCGTCCTGTTTCAATGTGGAGAGCAAGGTTGCCGCAACGTAATTTGGTGAGATTTCGTCTTGTGTTCCTGTTGACTAAAGGTCTTTAAGTATAATTCGGGTCTACGATCTTTCTTAAACAGCCTGTAAGTTCTGAGCTTGTTGCCATTGACATTCCTCTTATCATCCCATAGATCTTTGAACCACGCTTCTTCATCCAGTCTTATCAAGCCTCTCTTCATGTCTCTTATTGCTTTCCTAGGAGTCTCAGCAATATTAAAATCTAACTCTAACTTTCTGCGTAGACGGTTAGCTGTATAGGCGAATGAACCTCTCCTTCCTTTAGAGCAGTTGTACAGTTTGGTGAGCAGTCTATCATCATCACGGTTAGCTATCTTGATGTAAAAGCAAAAGGCTTCTATTCGTTGTTTCGTAAGTGACGTGATCCATCCCATTTCACCATGAATTGCAGTGTTTGACGTGTTTCGTGGCACCCCTAAGAAAAACCTGATCGCTCTATTTTGGATGTTGCTGATCTCACGATGGCCGTACAATCCCCAGATCGGAGCACAATATAGCATAATAGGTTCAACAGTTGACTCAAACAGTTTCCTGTAGACATCATACGTCATATCACCGCACAACCTGTACTTTGCTATCAGTAAAGATAGTGCCCTACTCGCACTTTTTGGTAGTTCTCTAACAGTAAACTTCAAGTGTTCATTAAAGCACAGTCCTAAGTATTTGTAGGTTTCCACGTATGTAAGCGCATGGTTACAACACCAAAATTCAACCTTCGAACGAATAAAGTCATTTTTTCTGACATGAATTATCTTTGTTTTGTCCTCATTAATACATAAACGCCATTTTCTGCACCAGCACGTCACAACGTCGAGCATTTTCTGTAACTTTTCTTCTGTTGGGGCGATTAAAACTATGTCATCTGCATACAATAAATTGGAAACAAATATATCACTGACAGATACTCCTTCATTCAAACTCTCGATCTCATTTGCTAAATCGTTGACATACATAGAAAACAGTGATGGAGATATTATACATCCCTGCTTCACGCCTGTATTCACCTTGAAGAATGACGTCAGGTTGCCTTTCACTCTAACAGCGCTTTTGGTGTCTTGATACATCGACTGGATTGTAGAAAACATTTTCCCGTTTATTCCCGCTTTCAATAACTTGAGCCACAGACAGTTTCTATCTACATTGTCAAAAGCCTTCTTTAGATCAATAAAACATGTAAAAGTGCTGGTTTTCAAATCCAATCTTGCCTTTAAAACTGTATACAATGAATATATGTGGTCGAAACAGCTTCTCCCTTTTCTGAACCCGTTTTGGTTATCAGATATTAGATTATTAGTGTCTAACCACTTGGATATCCGTTGGTTGAGAATGTCACAGTATATTTTACATGGGACAGATAAAGAGATATACCACGGTAGGGCAAAGGTTTACGAAGATTCGTCTCGCTTTTCACAATGGGGTTGATAATTGACTCAGTCCAACTGCTTGGTGCAACGCCGTTATCGAAACAGTATGAAAAGATACGGAACAGTATATCTACACAATTTTCATTCTTCAAAACTTCTGCTGGCAAATTGTCGATACCGGATGCTTTTCTATTTTTTGCTCTGAGCACTGCTTTCGCAACTTCGTCACGTGTGATAGGCACGTTAAGCGGTGTGACTTCGTGAGCCTCCGAACCGTTAGCTGTGCGTAGCTGTTCTAGGTCGTGCAGCACTTGATCCAGGTGAATCCATTAGAACAATGAACTGTCTACATGGTGTTCAAACTGTTTTAATTAATCTCGACCAATGAAATCACTAACCGACCAAGCATAACCTTCTTTGCCTTTATAACACCAAGATAATTCTTTGTTCACCAGTAAGTTCTTGACTCAGCAACAGGACTATCTCAGCTCCAGGGGTGAAACTCTGTTTGGATAAATAGCCCCTGGAAGCACCAGCTGTTATCTACAAGTTGTACTTGTTACTATGTTGTTATAATTGTTCCTACAAATAAATGTGTGCATTACTGTTCTAAACCCCTACAAAAAAAAATCCCTTGAAAACATATTACTGCACCATTGCCACAAGGAAAATTTTACCATCGCCACAACCCATCCGCATAAATTATAAAATGAGTTGCGGATATGGTTTGGTAATATATCCAAAGGGATCCCCACCCTATCCAATAAAGCCATAAACCATCCACAGGTAGTCCATATGCGGATATGGTTTGGTAATATATCCAAAAGGATCCCCACCCTATCCAATAAAGCCATAAAACCATCCACAACTAGCCCAGAATGGAGCTGCGGATATGGTGTGGTAATATATCCATAGGGATCCCCACCCTATCCAATTCAGCCATAAAACCATCCACAGGTTGTCCATATGCGATCCCCACCCTATCCAATAAAGCCATAAAACCATCCACAACTAGCCCAAAATGGAGCTGCGGATATGGTGTGGTAATATATCCATAGGGATCCCCACCCTATCCAATAAAGCCATAAAACCATCCACAGGTTGTCCATATGCGATCCCCACCCTATCCAATAAAGCCATAAAACCATCCACAACTAGCCCAGAATGGAGCTGCGGATATGGTGTGGTAATATATCCATAGGGATCCCCACCCTATCCAATTCAGCCATAAAACCATCCACAGGTTGTCCATATGCGATCCCCACCCTATCCAATAGAGCCATAAAACCATCCACAACTAGCCCAAAATGGAGCTGCGGATATGGTGTGGTAATATATCCATAGGGATCCCCACCCTATCCAATTCAGCCATAAAACCATCCACAGGTTGTCCATATGCGATCCCCACCCTATCCAATAGAGCCATAAAACCATCCACAAGTAGTCCAGACCCGCATTTGCATATATTTGCATAAAACCGTCCACAGGCACTCCGGTAATTTAATGCTTTAGATATACAATATATATACATCAAAACAAAAAACAAAACACATAGTACACTTCACGATTTTTAATAGTACAAAATAAATACTATAATATTAATGTTCATCTTGAGATCTTGCGTGCTCTACAAATATATACATATAAATATCCTTGAAAGGAATTCAACATTCAACTGTGTTCAGGAACACTTCGTTTTGAGATTCAGCAACTTCTTCATGATCTTGGAATCTCCAGGTCACTTTCGAGGGCCATGGGGATCACAGTGAGCGCGCTGAGCACCTGAAAAGTAGAATAGTAAGAATATAGATACCATGGTACAAACAGGCAAGTTACAAATCACATGATATGAAAAGACTTTTTGATATATATAGACCATAACCATTGGCACATTCATGTCCCATTACATAAAGGACATTCATACCCACACGACTCTTGCAAAATATAAAGAAAGCAAAAGAGATATTATATCTTTGGAAATACCTAATTTCCGGAATGCCTTCCTCAGGCTGCATATCTTCTTGGACAGGTGGTCGGTGTACTGTGAATAACAGGTGCAACACCCGGACGGCAAACACTGGAAACAAAGAACAGTATTAGTATTTTCAATAAATTAGTCATGATTGCATATAGTAAAATGATTTTAATGTTTTCAAACTCTTCAAATTGTTATTCAAATTCATATGATATGACAATATATATATATATATATAGAAAACAAATGAACTCAGCTTGGTAACTGTTCCTTTAAATTTAAATGTTTAAAGGAGAATATTAGAGAAAAACTTTGTTTTAACATGTTCAACAGTATTGTTTAAGACAAAGTGTGTCAAAAAAATTATTAAAATGCGACATTTTATGTAGAAACGTTGAAAAAATGTTTTCGGTGCGAGTCGTTTTCCGGAAATCCCCGAGAGTTAATCAGGCTGGCAGCAGTCACGTGATATGATGTCAAAGATGCTCTCCCCCGCGCTGAGACAGTGTATTTTCTACGTTCGTATTGTTGTTATGGCTTTCTCGGATAGCGATGGCAGCGTTGATTTTCAACCATCTGACATACATAACATCCGTCCTTATCAGTATGAACCTATTGTGAATCAACATTGAGTTGAACACCAGGAATCAAGTAAGGATAAGCTTTCAGAAGTAAACAGTGAGAGAGTTGGAAATACAGATTCGTACGTAGGGACTGGCAAACTCTAACGTTACAATTTCACAATAAGTGGAATATGCCGTACATTAAATAGTTATTGTCTACATGTAGATAACATGGGTGTCAACAACTTATATGTAGTTAATTAAAATATGTTACTACAAATTATACTGCTTTATTCGTATATTTACTGTACCACTGAAGTAACCAGTTGCACAGGACAAAATGAACCATCTTGATTCTCGATTATTCAAATCATGTTTGCTTTAAAATATTTGCTTTTAATAATATTGATATTAAATATTGTTATTATTTAGATCTAACGTACAAACCACTGTTCAATCGTAATCAAGTAAGATAGACAGTAAGATCTACACATAGCTATGTGAGAGATTTGGTAGTCACGAAAACCGGACTAACACGATAATAAGGAACTCGCGATATTAGAAGCCTGTAATAACGTAGTGTAAAGCCCTGTGTATACGGCGAATTTTGCAGTGCACATATGCAATTTTGCTTTTGGTAGTAATATACGCATGTTAGTAAAAGTAAATTTACTCTGCGTTCATGCGTGTTTAATTTCTGCCTAAGAAAATTGGATTCCAACTCTTTTGATATATGAATAGAGAATTTCTAAAACATGTCAAGTAATATATATTAGATGTAAACTAAATAAAAGACATTAAATTATATGTCAACATTGGTTTGACTTTGTCGCCCTAATTATAATGAAAATCGATAAGTCAGATAGATTTCGAAGTTCATCGCGTGCAAGAAGGAGATTATCCTATAAAGAGAATTTGAAAAACAATATTAAGAATTTCTAAATTCTCTAATATAGTTTCTCAAGCGATGTGAAGTCACTATGTCTGTAAACGACGAACTGTTACTAGAATTGTTAAATACTATATGCAACCGTCGCTGACTAGGTGAAAATTTGCTTACGGTAGTAAAATATACATTTGTGCAAATGCGTCCATATACGGCGAATTTTGCTCATATGAGCAAATTTTCATATGTGTAATGATTTACTCAAATGCAAACGCTTGCCGTATAAACATGGCTTACTATTAACCGAGTTGGAGGGGGGAGGGGCTTTGACTTTGAGTCACTTTCTACGTGTGCTTTCTACTATAGTTCTGCCTTGCAGACAGTAATTATTAGAACTTGAGTTGCTAGACAGTTACGTGTTCTCCTATCACAAGTACACAAACCAAGCACCAACAAGGATTGAACACTGAAACTTATTATTTTTGCAATAATCATTTGTTATGATATTGTGAACATATACAATCAGTGGATCAGTAGTAAATATATTAAAAAAACAGGATCCAGCATAGACGTAGGAAGGGTTCAAAAGTTGGGGCAAGATTTAGAATTTAGTAAGTGGGGGTGGTGGGGTGTAATATAAGCGACAGGTATCATTTTAGCGTTGAATATTAGGCCTACTATAGTTTTCAAATGATTTATAACCATGAAATATTTTGTGTGTGTCTGACAATGCCATTTGAGCTGCCACGTTGGCCATATTAAATTGAAATTAATCTAATACAGTTATTAGCCAATGACAAATAATTATACAACTGTGTACTAAGTTTTAAGGCCTACACATCCTCATCCTAGGCGGTACCCAGGGTTTTATATATGCTCCGTTACTCTCCGCTGGAGCATATATAACTCACTTACCTGTGAAATACGCCAGGCACCAACTCTGCAGTCATTCAGATCCAGTCTAAAAATCTATCTCTTCAAACAAGCTTTCCTGCTATAGATTCTTCCCTGTGATGATGTTTGTGTGCGTTGAGCATGTATACTACGTGAAAAAGCGCGTTAGAAATGGACTATCATTATTATATAAAACTCTGGGTAACCGAGGATGACACATCCCATAAGAAGGCATTATAAGTTATAAGTTATATTCTTATAAAGGACTGTTAATTACGAGTACTCTAAGACTAACTATCACTTATTTATAAAAGTATTTTAATATAACGGATCAAAATGCTTTGAACATAGTGACAGATTCCGACGGTTTTCGGTCCCTCTTTCCTCTTTGCCACATTCCAAACCTTTCGCCGCGCTGCTTCCGTCTTTTCACTTGAAAATTAAAAATATGTAAACTTCTGTCCAGACTTTGATGAATTACTGCACACCAACGCTGCACAATATACCATATCAAGTCCGAAACTACCCGAATTCTACGTATTCAACCGATTTTTCATCTACTCTAATGCCTCCCCTTTCACTGCGCTAAGGACTCAAAGCGGGCCGTAGAGCATCTCTGACGTCACAGCCTAAACTTGCCGAAGGCTACCGGCAAATATGCATACGCGCACAGGCAACAGTAGGCGCGGTTGTTATATCGCGTAATTAGTAATTAAACACGGCTTTCCATATTATTTTCGGGGGAATATGTTTTTTAAAGTATATTTTACTATAACAGAATATAAATCTTTACAAATATTCTCCTTTAATTTAAATGCTTAATATGAAATGACAATATACATTATGTTAAATTCGCACCTTCAATGGCTTGAAGCACAGTTTTCACTGTGCTGCCGTCTTGAACCCTAGAACTTGACTTGACTTGAGTATCTAAACCAACATAACCATTTGTAAGTTCTGGTTCAAACTATAACTAATATTTATAATATAATCAAATAAATTAGTAAAATAATGAATTATTACAAAATGTGAAAATACAAATTTTATTTTCATGATTAATGACTGATAGCAAAAGTTGTATGTAAAATATAATCAGTCTGACTGGATGCATATTAAGGTTGTAATTTGTAATCTGCAATAAATTAACTAACCATGACCGTTAGTGTCCATTAAAAGTAATCAATCAGCTTGATTGGGTGCATATTCAGAAAGAAGATTATCAATTAAAGAAGCTAATTGTAAATTTCAATGCCAAACCCACCTTCAACAGACCTTGAATAAACATCGTCTGAGAGTTGTGTCCACAAGGTTAGTGTATTTTCTGTCCGGTTCAGCCGACACTGAAATCAATATTGACATTTTAATGAATAAGATACAAACTATTTGATGAAAATAAAAAGATTTTGAAAAGTATAATCCAAAATAAATCTTATTAACTGATAAACATATACTGAACAAAAATAGTCATGAATAATAATATCTTTATAAGTTGAGTAACTAGTGAAATATTATTCTTGATAATCATAAAACATCAAATATCCCTTACTAAACAGATTACAAATAATCAAAATCAATTTAATATTTAATATTATATAATTAATATTTAACATGTAAATACTTTTGAAGAGTATAATGACAATAAATGTGTTTATGATAAAAATAAGAATACAGGGTATTTTAACCAACAAACAATTGTTTGGAATTCTTTATAAAACAACAAAATTAAGATTTGTAAGTCAAACAAATATAATTGATTAAATTGGTAAAATAAATATGGATTAAAAAAATTTTAAAATACAAATGCATTTTTGACTATTAATGACTCACAGCAAATTTATCTGTAAAATGTTATATTAGCAATCAGCCAGTCTAGATACATTTCGAGAACATCAATTAAGGAAAACAAATGTCTTGATTAATTGTTATTTAACAATTTGTTTAAACAACAATATGCAAGCATCTCAAGTCTTACCTTGAGAGGTTACATCATTTCCTGCCTGAGAGTAGGTTACATCATTTCCTGTCTTTCCCCAGACCATCTGTCTGTCATGGCTGAGTGCACAATCACCTGTGTTAAGAAAAGTGACATGTTTATATAGACTGGTTTTTAAAATAAATTTAACATATATTCCTAATTCAAATCATAATCTGATACAAATTAAAGCAATATATTGCATATAAATATCACAGATACCTTTGTACACATGCCATGAGACATGAGTGCCTTTTTACAAATGAAGCCAATCTTATGTCAGAAAATGTTACTCAGTCTGTTCATGGAAATGGGTGAATGAAATTAGATTGATACATTTGGAATGCAGTGAAAATAAGTACTTGCCTTGGATTAATCAACTGAGAAATCTTGTACTTCTTGGCCTTGTGAACTGTAAAGGTTGGGGAGCTTCCTTCTTCTTGTTAAGAATAGCCACTATGGAGAAAACTTTACTGCAGCAAGACTAAGGAGGCTTCTGATTGGCTAAAATTGGTTTATCTGATCATAATGGCAAAATACTTCTTTATATATTGGTTGTGACAGTTTGTAATATATAAAGGATTTGAATTGACTATGAAGAATATTTGTTTTATCTATCATTTGTAAAACACAAGCAAATGAAAAGCACTAAATACTGAGAATGCTTCTGATTGGCTAAAATTTATTTATCTGATAATAGTGGCAATTATTTGGTTAAATATGACAGTTTGTGATATTTAAGGGATTTGATCATGAAATATTATGAAAAGGTTTGTTTCTATCAATTTATTAAACTAAAAAATGAAAAGGACTCATGAAGTTTAATTTGGTATTTTATTTCCTTCATTACATGAAATTTGTGCCAACTGTGTCAATTGTTGATTAAATCAATGAAAGAATAAATGTAAACTAGATATCAAAGTCTTGACTGTGAAGTACAAGCCAGCAAGTTTACATGAAATACATAATAATACAAACATAAATAAACATTTTGACCAAATGATTTGTTTTAGAACATCTCAGAGCTAATATGTGAGTAAAATGTATTTTTCATTTGGTATCAATAATCCATTGTGATAAACTGTGATAAATACTTAGGTTATTAATTAGATATACCTTCACAGCCAGTTTACAACTTGAAACAACATTCAATCAAATACACAGCGCCCCTCCACATCACTGCTCAGTTCTTAAACATTCAAATTGGTTAATCTAATGAAATGTATACAGTAATTAAGCTACTTGTTAAGCAATCCATTAGGTGTTTTTAAAATGTATATTTGGTGTCATTCCTGTAATCTGACCATTGGACAGTTATCAATTAATTAAGCTCCACCCATTTCAAGTCTGATGACCAATAGTTTTGCACTTGTTTGTTGTTGCAATTTCTCAGAGGTATACACATTTTAGTGATTGTAAATATGTAAAGACTGCACTTGTTTTATACAACTTTGTCAAGTATTTCAATTGATTGTAATTTAAGGTCAGAGAAAATTAAAATTAAACTTAAATTATTTTTATTTTTATTTCTTTCTGATATCTTCACTTTGGCGAAGTGTATAATTATTTATTAAAGAATATTTTTAACTTAAACAATTTTAATGTAGGTTTTGTAATGCATACATACAATAAATATATATTTCATGCAATTTTTATCTTTAATAAAAAATATGGATGATTATTTCAATCGCATATATTGACATGGGATGAATGTTTATATCTCAATTGTGTAAAATTAATATATTTTGAAATACCAATTGAATTAATGAGTTTGATAATTAAATAGAATAGTGATATTTCTACATCACAACCCAAATTGACAATTCAATTTTTATCTTTAATAAAAAATATGGATGATTATTTCAATCACATATATTGACATGGGATGAATGTTTATATCTCAATTGTGTAAAATTAATATATTTTGAAATACCAATTGAATTAATGAGTTTGATAATTAAATAGAATAGTGATATTTCTACATCACAACCCAAATTGACAATTCAATTTTTATCTTTAATAAAAAATATGGATGATTATTTCAATCACATATATTGACATGGGATGAATGTTTATATCTCAATTGTGTAAAATTAATATATTTCTAAATACCAATTGAATTAATGAGAGTGATAGTTACATAGAATAGGCATATTTCTAAATCACAACCCAAATTCTTTAAAAGATAAAAATGGGCTATTTTTATATATTTACAAACACTAAGCTCTGGATTTTCAGTCATGTGAAGATATGCCAAAACTTTGTTGACATAAGACTCACATATTCAAATAACATAAAACTGTTAATTAAATTAATGAAAATTAACCTGACGTTTAGTTTAAAAAAAATAATGTTGAATCTTACACCAAATGTATTAAATTGTTTATTTGAAGATAGTAAGTAAAATGTACGAATGTAATATTTATTGTGTAAGCTATCAAATTATGGTCTCTGATATATATATTTACATTGGAACCTGCTCTCTCTCTGTTTAAAGTAATACAAGTAACACCACAGTCATTTAACACGATTTGAAATAACAATAATTTGAGAGATGAATAATTATTTTGCAATCATATTTGACACACCTTTAGAAAAAACATAGTTCTTATCAAAACTAAATGTTTAAACCTTATTTCCTTGCCCATTCATACTTTTATAAACATATTTTTGTATGTTGTGCTTTTCTCAGTATTGCATGAATGAATATTGTGTTAAGTATAATTTTGTACCGAAGACGTATTTACATAGGCGTAATGCATCTTTACCAATCCATTAAATTTTAAAAATAAATATTGTTTAAACCAGAAGGATGATGGTGATCAACAAAGTTTTTTTTATAGTCTAAACTCAAATCATAAGCTTTCTTTATCATATCTTAAGTGCTAACATCAATTCAATCTGTTTTCACAATAACAGGACTTTTTTGGCTTTTTTACCAACGATTTTTTACTTACGATACTTTTAACAGAGGACTTTTCCCTTGAATTTACCACAGAGACTTCATATAATTACAATCTATAAGCAGCCAACTTCACATTGATGCCCATCCGTAGCATTCCCAAAAAGCCAGTTATCTTGTGTTCATTTGTGGCTATGCTGTGGACAACAGGGACTCGGTAGTGGATATGTTACCGTAACATATTCAGATACGTTTGAGGGTCAAACAGCCAATGGATACATCGTTGAAACCAATCCACAAAGGCAGCTATCTTGTGCTCTTTCTTGGCTATACTGTGGATAACCCGGACTCGTCAGTGGATATGTTACCGTAACATATCCAGAAAAGTTTGAGGTTCTTACAGCCAACGGATACATCGTTGAAACCCATCCACATGACCCATCCACACCACGTCCGGATCTGATCCGCTAGCGGCAATGGTAAAATTTTGCTCTAACTACCTGAAAAGATGCTGTGGTGCTACTGTGGATATATTGCCTAAACATATTTTCAGGATATTTTTTTTGTAGGGGAAAGTCCTTGAAACAGTCACAGGGGTCACAGGGGTCACATCCTTAAAAACCTATTTTCATCTTCTTCTCCAGTTCCAAAAGGTCTAGAAAGCTGAAAAGTTGTGTGCAGACTCCTTGGCCAATGGGGATTCTAAATTGTAGATTTCGTGACCCCATGACCCCTAATGGGGTCACAGGGGTCACATCCTTAAAAACCTATTTTCATCTTCTTCTCCAGTTCCAAAAGGTCTAGAGAGCTGAAAAGTTGTGCTCAGACTCCTTGGCCAATGGGGATTCTAAATTGTACATTTTGTGACCCCATGACCTCAAATGGGGTCACAGGGGTCACATCCTTAAAAACGTATTTTCATCTTCTTCTCCAGTTCCAAAAGGTCAAGAGAGCTGAAAAGTTGTGTGCAGACTCCCTGGCCAATGAGGATTCTAAATGGTGACCCTGTGGTGCCCCAAATAAGGGCCTCAAGCCATGACCTAAAAATCTATTTCAGTCTTCATCATTAAACAATATAAACCCTGATGAGTTACAGAGCCTATGGCTCTATTTTTCTTATTTAAACAGTTGTTAAAGGGGCTGTAGCACATTTTTTGCAAATTTTATTTTTTGCAAATTTCCCATTTTCAGTGATAGTTGATGTGATTTATATTTACTTTAGAGGTTAAAACATCTTATTACACAAAACAAAAATTGCATGGCGGCCTTTTTAATTTGAACACATTTTATTATTTAGAATTGCAAAAAACGATTCCCATGGCTTAATTGAACCATGTACACTAATTTTTTAACTTGGTTTTTTGAAGGGCATGTTGTTTGATACTTGAAAGATAATTTAATCTTTTGTCTTGAAGTATAATATGATTTAGTATTTTATTGTGTGAGCACAATCCAAACATTATTATGAGTCTGGTAAGGGTAATACTACCTTGGAGATGAGTATTTAGGAAATATTCTACATTATGCCAGAGAATTTCTGATAAGCTGCAGAGCCCATGACTCTATTTTATGTAATTGCATTGTGTTGACCTGGGGAGTGACCACTCCCTGATAGAGATTAAAACAGCAGCTAGCTGTTAGTGAGCACTAACACACAGAGGTTTCAGGTTACTTCAAACTTCTGTGCTGTGTTAGGACTGTGTGTGAGACTGCTTTAGTCCTTCCGTCCGTCCGAGATGAAGGGGACAGCTTTTCTCAGAAACCGTTTAAGATAGGGTTACCAAATTTGGTGTGGTGCTTGAGGGCATGAATACCTTGATGGAGTTCGAAAATGAGAAGTGTTCAATTCTTTTTTCCTGAGTTATTATACCCCAGCTACGACGTAGTCGGGGGTATATAGTGGTCAGCACTTCCGTGCGTCCTTCCAGAATGTTTTGTTCCGCTCATAACTCTGACACTAGTTGTTCAAATTTTACGAAAATTGATATGTACAATCACCATGATGTGTACATGTGCCTTTTGTATGTTTCATACCCTCATTTGCATAATTTATGCAAATTTTCTCTGTTCCTTTTTACTTTGCCATTCACACTTTTTGTTCCGCTCATAATTCAGACACTAATTGTTCAAATGTTACAAAACTTGAAACATATGATCACTATGATGTGTATATCTACCCTTTGTATGTTTCATACCCTCATTTGCATAATTTATGCAAATTTTCTCAGTATTTCCACTTCGTCTTTCACAAGCTTTGTTCCATTCATAACTCAAACACTATTTGTTCAATTGTTTCGAAACTTGGTACATATCATCACTATGATGTGTACATCTGCCTTTTGTATGTTTCATACCCTCATTTGCATAATTTATGCAAATTTTCTCGATTTTTCAACTTTAACTTCTAAAGCACTCTCACAAGTGTATCTATGAAGACATACTTACTATGAAAACAGACATACACTGCTTTCATAGAACTGCTGTGGTTTGTTTGTACAGAAGACTAAACATTGATGTCTATCTGCTATTTTGAAACTTTTCTTCTTTTGACCAATGTTGGAAGCGAGGGTATATGAGTGAGCTGTGCTCACTAATTCTCTTGTTGCCCTTGTTCTGTATTGTTTTTCTTGTTCATTGTATCTCCAAAGGGGACAGTTTTTCCTCAGAAACTATTTAAGATAGGAGAACCAAATTTGGTGTGTTGCTTGAGGGCATATATACTTTGATGTAATGAAAATAAGTAATGCACAATTATTTCTTCTCGATTTATTGCCCTAGTTCCAATTTCTTTGGTCTGGCGGGGGATGTTGATGACTATGTCTTCTTGTTATTATTATTATCCCTTTATATTTTATATTTTAATCTTTTCCATAGAGATAATGAATAACAAATTCTAATGAGCTTCAGAGCCTATGGCTCTATTTTGTATCTTTTGAATTGCTTTTTTACTGGTATTTCAAGTGACATTTATTTTATGCAGACTCTGAAACAAAACACAGAAGTGAGGATGGGAGTTGAAGCCCAACTGATGGCAGTGAAGTGTGAGACGGGTACCCAAACACCAGACAGGCAACCGGTACTAACATGATTTAAGTCTCTCCACTCAATTAGCCCCTTTGTTTATCTATCTATCTCATGCCTACCAAAGAAAAATTAGAATTGTAGCGAAAAGAATCGAAATGCACACATAAGGACACGAATCTGCATCGTAAATTAGCGATACAGAATGAAAAGAAGTGAATCTGCACACAAATGAGTGATTATAAATACACAAGGATGCGAAATGAAAGACGAGAAGTGCAACACTGTGACTGCAACACTGTGACTGCGCAGGCTTCGTAACCAAAGCGAAGCAAAACATGACATTTCTGTGATGTAGGTTGTTTATTTATTTCATGAACATTTTAGTAAACCATTTCCACCCTTCTTTGATTAACACCATGAAATGAGATGTAAGAAGCAGAAAAGGCATTTTACTTCCCAGTAGAAGGAGTCAAACTTTCATATGCCATTTTGGAGTTGGACAGCGAATGCGCAGTCAAAGTGTGGCACTTCGTCTAATTCATTTCACATCCTCGTGTATTTATAATCGCTGATCGACAGATGTGCAGATTTGCTTCTTTTAATTCTGTATCGCTAATTGAAGTTGTAGATTCATGTCTTTATTTTGTTCGTTTATCATTGCAATTCTAATTTTTAGCTCATCTGGCCTGGAAGGCCCGATGGGCTTATGGCATGGCATGGTGTCCGGCGTCCGTCTGCCCGTCTGTAAACTTTTTGCTTTTTCGACTTCTTCTCCAGAACCAATGACTGCAGAGAAATTTTATGTACAGACTCCTTGGCTGAAGGGGATTCTAAATTGTAGATTTGGTGACCCCCATCCCTGTGACCCCAAATGTGGCTCACAGGGGTCATGGCCTAAAAAGCTATTTTCATCTTCTTCTCCAGTTCCAATGAACGTAGAGAGCTGAAATTTGATGTACAGACTCCTTGACTGAAGGGGATTCTAAATTGTAGATTTTGTGACCCTGTGACCCCAAATAAGGGCCCCTGGGGTCATAACCTTGAAAGCTATTTTCATCTTTTTCTCTGGTCCCAAAAGCTCTAGAAAGCTGAAAAGTTATGTACAAACTCTTTGGCCAATGGGGATTCTAAATTGTAGATTTGGTGATCTTGTGACCCCAAATATGGATCACAGGGGTAACCACTTAAAACAGCTGTTTTAATGAACTGTGAAGATAATGAGATTTGATGTGCACTTCATATGTCAGCTTTAGAGTAATACTACATTATGGACATATTTGATGTAATCAATGTGAAATAAGAACTATGGAATAACCTGTGAACTGAATATTGTGACAGGATGCATAGGCAAAAAATTAAAAAGGGTTTAGAAATGTTTTATTTTACATTAGATATGTGAACTAAATATGACTGCATGATGATGAAGTAGGATAAGACTATTAAAACTAGCTACATGAGTTTGTGATACCACATCTTCTTTTCCAATAAAGAAAAATAAATAAAGATGGGGAAAACAAAATTTAAAATATATAATTTACTGGCTGTGAGTCCAGGGTCTGCATGTTGTGTAATTGCAGGTGTTGACCTGGGGAGTAACCACTCCCTGGCAGAGATGCAAACAGCAGCTAATACACGGAGGTTTCAGGTTACTTCTCTGCTGTGTTACTGTTTTAGTCTTACACTCAGATGCTCAATAGAATTTATAAATTAAATATTGAAAAGGAGCCTATTAAATTGTGAGCCTATGAGAAACAGGATTTTTAGATACAAATAGGGGCTCTTTTTCATTATGTTATAAATGTTGATAATTCCAGAATAAACATAAGAAGTAAAACAATAAACTGCAAAGGTCTACATTATTTATAATGAATATGGATTAATGTGTAACCAATTTGGATAATAAATTTGATGTCTGGGCAATGACTTATTATCTGATATCTTAATCTTTTCCTTAGGGATAATTAATAACATGATTCCTGATAAGCTTCAGAGCCAGTGGCTCTATATTTACAGAGTTATGGCCCTTGAATCCAAAATTGAGCTTACTACCAACAGAGCTGTGATGCTCCAATGGGGACAAGTTTTCTCAGAAACTATTACATCTAGGTGAATGAAATTTAACATGTAGGTAGTCCAGATGATACTCTTCATCGAGTTCAAAGTCCAGTTCCGAATATTATTGGGCTTTTGGCATGGCATGGTATCCGTCCGTCCATCCGTAAACTTTTTCGCTTTTTCAACTTCTTCTCCAGAACCAATATGACGCCACAGAGCTGAAATTTTACGTGCAGACTCCTTGGCCAATGGGGATCCTAAATTTTAGATTTAAAAACCTATCCTTAAAAACCTATTTTCATCTTCTTCTCTAGTTCCAAAAGGTCTAAAGAGCTGAAAAGCTGTGTGCAGACTCCTTGGCCCATGGGGATTCTAAATTGTAGATTTCTTGACCCCGTGACCCCAAATGGGGTCACAGGGGTCACATCCTTAAATACCTATTTTCATCTTCTTCTCCAGTTCCAAAAGGTCTAGAGAGCTGAAAAGTTATGTGCAGACTCCTTGGCCAATGGGGATTCTAAATTGTAGATTTCGTGACCCTAAATGGGGTCACAGGGGTCACATCCTTAAAAACCTATTTTCATCTTCTTCTCCAGTTCCAAAAGGTCTAGAGAGCTGAAAAGTTATGTGCAGACTCCTTGGCCAATGGGGATTCTAAATTGTAGATTTCGTGACCCTAAATGGGGTCACAGGGGTCACATCCTTAAAAACCTATTTTCATCTTCTTCTCCAGTTCCAAAAGGTCTAGGGAGCTAAAAAGTTGTGTGCAGACTCCTTGGCCAATGGGGATTCTAAATTGTAGATTTCGTGACCCCGTGACCCCAAATGGGATCACAGGGGTCACATCGTTAAAAACCTATTTTCATCTTCTTCTCCAGTTCCAAAAGGTCTAGAGAGCTGAAAAGTTGTGTAGAGGCTCTTTGGTCAAAGGTGATTCTCAATTGTAGGATTGGTGACCCTGTGACTTCAAATACGGGTCACAGGGGTCATGATCTAAAAACCTATATTTTGCTTGTTAATAATGTTTTACTTGAGATAACTTAGATATTCAATCTTAGATAATATATCAAATCCTGATGAGCTACAGAGCCCATGGCTCTATATTTTCTTGTTATATTAGTATACTCATTCACAGTTTTGTTAACATGGATCTATTTGTTTTATAATATTGGTTTATAAGTCAATGGGATAATTTTCTAGAAATATTTAAAGATAATAGAACCTCTCTGTTTTGTTCGATGTTAATTTGTTTATTCATATAGACAATACTTTCAAGTAAACAAAACACTAAATATTATTTCGAAGCGTCATCTACTTAGCAAGATATGGCGGTTCAAAGTGAGTAAAATTGGCTTGCTAATTATCTCATTCTTGAAACAGTTTTCCGCGGCCACTCAGTGTAGCATAACCTTCGTTAGCGATGTGACATCATACACAGGAGTTACTACAATGGAATACTTAGGCGATTTGTCGATTTTCGTCGATGATTCGCTTAGAACATAATAACAACTTTTGACATTGTAAGTTAGAATTGGTATTTGTGTGTCTGTAGGGAGTAATTTCGGAGATTTTGAAGCATTTTTCTATATTTAATCACTGGTTTTAGTTTTGTTATCCCCCGCCAACATAGTTGGGGGGGGATATTGAAATGGGCTCCGTCCGTCCGTCCGTCCGTCCGTCCCGATTTTGTTTCCGGAGCAGAACTCGAAAACTATTAGACATATCTCAACGAAACTTGGTGTGTGGAACAATCATCATGTGTAGATGTGCCTTTTGGGGTTTTCAACTTCTTCGAGTTTTTTTTTTTTGACCGTTTCCATGGAAATGAAACTTAGAATTTCGTTTCCGGAGCAGAACTCGAAAACCATAAGACATATCTCAACGAAACTTGGTGTGTGGAACAATCATCATGTCTAGATGTGCCTTTTGGGGTTTTGAACTTCTTCGAGTTATTTTTTTGGACCGTTTCCATGGAAATGTAACTTAGAATTTCGTTTCCGGAACAGAACTCGAAAACTATAAGACATATCTCAACGAAACTTGGTGTGTGGAACAATCATCATGTCTAGATGTGCCTTTTGGGGTTTTGAACTTCTTCGAGTTATTTTTTTTTGACCGTTTCCATGGAAATGTAACTTAGAATTTCGTTTCCGGGACAGAACTCGAAAACTATAAGACATATCTCAACGAAACTTGGTGTGTGGAACAATCATCATGTGTAGATGTGCCTTTTGGCGTTTTCAACTTCTTAGAAATATTTTTTTTACCGTTTCCATAGAAATGTAACCTAGAATTTCGTTTCCGGAACAGAACTTGAAAACTATAAGACATATCTCAACGAAACTTGGTGTGTGGAACAATCATCATGTGTAGATGTGCCTTTTGGGGTTTTCAACTTCTTCGAGTTATATTTTTGGACCGTTTCCATGGAAATGTAACTTAGACAATCATCATGTGTAGATGTGCCTGAAAGGCCCGATGGGCTTATGGCATTGCACAGTATCCAGCCGTAAACTTTTCGCATTTTGTCTTCTTCTCCAGAACCATTTTGTCTAAGGAGCTGAAATTTTGTGTGTTGTGTTTAGTTGAAAAAAGGTTCATAGTCACTGTTATTCAACAACTATTCTTCAATAAATTTCCCCAAAGGCGGGGGATATGGCCGACTCTGTCTGCTTGTTCTTTTCCCAACCGAGTGGAGTGTTAGGTTATTTTATAGGCTACAATATGTTTTGAAATGAATAACTGACAAGTCAAAAAGCAAGTCAAGCAATTTAGTCACATTACATGGTCTATTTCTTTCAGGTAGGGGTTGTGGCCATGCTTGTTTACATTCGTACTTTGCATTTATGCCATTCACCTCTGCTTATGTTATGCATGCATGTTTACACATAAACAACTACATTGCATTTCCCCATGTATTTCATATATATATAAATATAATTTTATATAATTTTTAGCTCATCAGGCCTGAAAGGCCCGATGGGCTTATGGCATGGCATGGTGTCCGGCGTCCGTCCATCCGTCCGTCCGTCCATCCGTCCATCCGTCCATCCGTCCATCCGTAAACTTTTCACTTTTTCGACTTCTTCTCCAGAACCAATGATTCCACAGAGCCGAAATTTTATGTGCAGACTCCTTGGCCAATGGGGATTCTAAATTGTAGATTTCGTGACCCCATGACCCCAAATGGGGTCACAGGGGTCACATCCTTAAAAACCTATTTTCATCTTCTTCTTCAGTTCCAAAAGGTCTAGAGAGCTGAAAAGTTGTGTGCAGACTCCTTGGCCAATGGGGATTCTAAATTGTAGATTTCGTGACCCCAAGACCCCAAATGGGGTCACAGGGGTCACATCCTTAAAAACCTATTTTCATCTTCTTCTCCAGTTCCAAAAGGTCTAGAGAGCTGAAAAGTTGTGTGCAGACTCCTTGGCCAATGGGGATTCTAAATTATAGATTTTGTGACCCCTTGACCCCAAATGGGGGTCACAGGGGTCACATCCTTAAAAACCTATTTTTATCTTCTTCTCCAGTTCCAAAAGGTCTAGAGAGCTGAAAAGTTGTGTGCAGACTCCTTGGCCAATGAGGATTCGAAATTTTAGATTTTGTGACCCCGTGACCCCAAATGGGGTCACAGGGGTCACATCGTTATAAACCTATTTTCATCTTCTTCTCCAGTTTCAAAAGGTCTAGAGAGCTGAAAAGTTGTGTGCAGACTCCTTGGCCAATGGGGATTCTAAATTTTAGATTTTGTGACCCTGTGACCCCAATCTAGGTCACTGGTCATGACCCAAAAACCTATTTTCATCTTTATCTCAAGTATGTAAAGCTCTAGAAAGGTGAAACGTTGTGTAGAGACTCTTTGGTCAAAGGTGATTCTTAATTGTAGGATTGGTGACCCTGTGACTACAAATACGGGTCACAGGGGTCATGATCTAAAAACCTATTTTTTGCTTGTTAACAATGTATTACTTGAGATAACTTAGATATTCAACCTTACATAATAAATCAATGAAATCCTGATGAGCTACAGAGCCCATGGCTCTATTTTATTATTTAGAATTGCACAAAAACGATTCCCATGTCTTAACTGAACCATGTACACTTATTTTTTAACTTGATTTTCCGAAGGGCATGTTGTTTGATACTTGAAAGATGAATAATCTTTTGGCTAGAAATATATTATGATTAAGTATTTTATTGTGTGAGCACAATCCAAACATTATAAGGAGTCTTGTAAGGGTAATACTACCTTGGAGATGAGTATTTAGGAAATATTCTACATTATGCCAGAGCAATTTTGAAGCCGTCCACTTTGACGTTTTAATTATTAGCTGCTCCGACTTAGTCGGAGCTGCTATCAGTTTTGTGCAGTTTCCGTCGCCGCCGCCGCCGCCACGTTTTGTATTTGCTATAACTTTTTTCCTAGAAGGTTTTGAGAACTCATATACATAACTTCTTACTTATGCCCCTGGGGAATTTTTTTGACATGTTCACATTCAAGGTTAAAGGTCAAGTTCACGAGTTCTGAAATCGCTAAAAAAATCCTTGTAAACAAGATAACTTGAACAATATTTGTGCTATCAGGCTCTTATTTGGTGTATATCAACTATGGAGAAAGGCCAAGATTTGAACAGGTTTTCGCTAACATCCGTCAAAGGTCAAGGTCATAGCGAGGTCACAACTTAAGCATGCTTTTGCGAAAATGTCTTATTTCAACTATTAACACTTTGAATCATTACATGATTTTGATATACAATGAACAGTGATCACTGATTGTGTGACCTTGAATTTTAAAGGTCAAGGTCACGAGATAGGCTCAAGGTCACCAGTTCTGAAAACACTAAATAACTTTTTTCCATGAAGGTATCAACACCTCATATATATAGCTTCTTTCTTGTACACCTGGGGAATTATTTTGCCTTGCTCACATTCAAGGTCAAATGTCAAGGTCATGAGTTCTGAAATCACTACAAAAATCCTTGTAAACACGATAACTTCAACAACTTCTGTGCTATCAGGCCCTAACTTAGTATATATCAACTATGGAGAAAAAATGAGATTTGAAAAGGTTTTCGCTAAAATCTGTCCGAGGTTAAGGTCACAGCTAGGGTCACAACTTAAGCATGCAGTTGCGAACATGCCTTATTTTAACTATTAACACTTTGAATCATTACATGATTGTTATACACAATGAAAAGTGATCATTGACTGTGTGACCTTGAAGGTCAAAGGTCAAGGTCATGAGGTATTGGTTAACGCCATGTTAATACTTTGGTCCAATTTTGAAATCAGAAATAGGTTTTAAGAACAAACTTGTGAAAAGTGACCCCAGTGATGATTTAACTTGTTAGAATAACTTGAATAATGAAAAAAAAATTGTCCAAAAAAATTCCCATTTTATTTATGCCGAGGAGAAGGCGGAACAGGGAAAGGCAAGACCAAAAGTTTCGGAGCTGCTCTGCTTTTGCGGTGTCCCGCAAACGCTGATCTAGTTGATTACAGGTTAATTATTAATTGTGATTATTTTATTGCAGCAATAGAAAGCTTAAAGTGGTGCGCAAGGCATAAGACCCTGCATATAAGCAAAAGGGGCAGCCATAGCCCCTAAAAGTTTCTTGTTTCACAAATAACAAATATCAAAAAGATAGCGCAGCACATCTCATAAAGAGATCGATTGCTTTTAAAATCATGAATAATGACGAAAATTATTGCATTCACAAACTATTGCAAATTTATGCATAACCTCTGCTCTAGCTATGACAATACAAGAGTCGCCCTCTGCACTGTTTGCCTTAGTCCACAATTAATTTTTAGCTCATCAGGCCTGAAAGGCCCGATGGCCTTATGGCATTGGATGGCGTCCGTCCATCCGCCCGTAAACTTTTCACTTTTTCGACTTCTTCTCCAGAACCAATGACTCTAGAGAGCTGAAATTTTATGTACAGACTCCTTGGCCAATGGGGATTCTAAATTGTAGATTTGGTGACCCTGTGACCCAAAATAAGGGCCACAGGGGTCATTACCTAAAAAGCTATTTTCATCTTCTTATCCAGTCCCATTGAACATAGAGAGCTGAAATTTTATGAACAGACTCCTTGACTGACAGGGATTCTAAATTGTAGATTTGGTAACCCTGTGACCCCAAATAAGGGCCACAGGGGTCACAACCTTAAAAGCATTTTTCATCTTTGTCTCCAGTCCCAAAAGCTCTAGAAAGCTGAAATGTTACGAGGGGCGTTCAATAAGTGTTGCAAGCGGGGCATTGGTGTTTACATAAACAGTGTCAGCTTATAGCAGGTGTTACTATAGTCAAAACATAATATTGACACATGTCAAAAAAATTTCTAGACATAACAATTATTTAGATATAATAGCTGCGCTGACCTAGGGGTCTCCATAATCATGGATTCTCTCAAACATGAACAACGCGCTGTGATCAAGTTCCTTACTAAAGAGGGATGCAAAGCTACAGAAATACATAATCGTATGTGTAATGTGATGGGTAAGGATGCTCCTAACTTTTCAACAGTTTGTCGCTGGTCTCTTCAGTTCAAGCGGGGCAGGGAGTCCTTAGACGATGACCCACGGTCAGGCAGGCCATCTGAAGTCACCCGACCGGAAGTTATTGCCGCTATCGAAAGACGAATTTTAGCTGACCGCTGTGTTAAAGTTTCTGAACTGTCTTTGGAATTCCAGATATCAGTTGGAAGTGTTGAAAAAATAATTCATGACCATCTTGGTATGTCCAAGGTATCTGCAAGATGGGTACCCAGAAACCTCACAGCACAAGATCGCCAGAAAAGAACCGAAAGTTGCATGGAGCTCCTGGATCGGTTTAATGCGGTTGAAGCCAGGTTTTTGTCTCGTCCGGTGACAGGTGACGAAACCTTGATCCACCACTGGGACCCGCAAACTAAACTGGAAAACAAGCAATGGAAGCACCCGAGTTCACCGCCTCCCCTGAAGTTTCGCACTCAACCATCAGCTGGCAAGGTTATGGCGACAATCTTTTGGGATGCAAAAGGCATATTATTAATTGATTACTTGCCAACCAAAACTACAATGAATGGTCAATATTATGCCAACCTAATGCAAGAATTGCGAAAGACAATTCGACAGAAACGCCGTGGAATGTTGACACGTGGTGTTCTGATTTTGCATGACAACGCTCCAGTCCACAAGTCAAGAGTTGCACAGGCCGCTATACGTGATTGTGGATTCGAACAGCTTAACCACCCACCCTACAGCCCAGACCTAGCCCCCAGTGACTACTTCCTGTTCAGAAACCTGAAATCCGCCCTACGTGAAAGGCACTTCCGGGATGATGAAGACGTCAAAGCTGCCACAGAGGCGTGGTTAGGGGGGCAAACGGAAGACTTCTACAAAAGCGGCATCAAAAGTCTTAAAGAGAAATGGAATAAGTGTATTGAGGTGAAGGGTAACTATATTGAAAAATAAAAGTAAAAAATTGACTACGCGAGTTGGTTTTATATTGAAGTTGCAACACTTATTGAACGCCCCTCGTATGTACAGACTCTTTGGCCAATGGGGATTCTAAATTGTAGATTTGGTGATCTTGTGACCCCAAATATGGATCACAGGGGTAACCACTTAGAACAGCTGTTTTAATGAGCTGTGAAGATAATGAGATTTTATGTGCACTTCATATGTCAGCTTAAGAGTAATACTACATTATGGACATGTTTGATGTAATCAATGTGAAATTAGAACTATTGAATAGCCTGTGAACTGAATATTGTGACAGGATGCATAGGAAAAAATTTAAAAAGGGTTAAGAAATGTTTTATTTTACATTAGATATGTGAACTAAATATGACTGGTGATGAAGTAGGATAAGACTATTAAAACTAGCTACATGAGTTTGTGATACCACATCTTTTTTTCCAGTAAAGAAAAATAAATTAAGATGGGGAAATCAAAATTTAAAATATATAATTTACTGGCTGTGAGTCCAGGGTCTGCATGTTGTGTAATTGCAGGTGTTGACCTGGGGAGTGACCACTCCCTGGCAGAGATGCAAACAGCAGCTAATACACAGAGGTTTCAGGTTACATCTCTGCTGAGTTACTGATTTAGTCTTACACTCAGATGCTCAATAGAATTTATTAATTAAATATTGAAAAGGAGCCTATGAAACTATGAGCCTATGAGAAACAGGATTTTTAGAAACAAATAGGGGCTCTTGTTGATAAATCCAGAATAAAAATAAGAAGTAAAACAATAAACTACAAAGGTCTACATTATTTATAATGAATATGGATTAATGTGTAATCAATTTTGATAATAACTTTTAAATTTGATGACTGGGCAATGACTTATTATGTGATATCTTAATCTTTTCCTTAGAGATAATTAATAACATGATTCCTGATGAGCTTCAGAGCCAGTGGCTCTATTTTTAGTAACAAGGTTGCATACTGAACTTCCTGACATTGCCGGAGCCAGGGATTTGTCAAAGTACAGCCTCTCGGCACTACAACATTGCAAACCAAAGTGGGGGTTGACCCTGCCAATTTTGAGTTATGAGTGGAAAATGTAAACATAAACCTCAAAGAAAACACACAAAAGTGCACAAAATCAACATACTTTGTATCCGCCACCCACTCAGAAACACTGAGACTAAAAATTTAGGAAAATTACAGTTGATAGCATACTCTCTCACCTCTCAGTGAAATCCGGAAACAGATGTCTCCAATGTAAACAAACCTAGAACTGGCTATCCCACAATACCCCACTACTCCAGCATTTCCGCCTCTCCCTCAACCACTTCCAGGTCAAATTAACTGTGACCTGATGCCTATAATGCCTGCTCAAGAGGTGTTCATACCAGTTGTTGTTCTGAATCAAATATTGAGTTGATGAGATGAGATAATATTACTAGTCCACCTTCAATCAACTATTCCATTGTCCTTTTATTGTTCTATTTTGAGCTCTTCTATTTTGCTTCAGTCAGTTTTAAATGCATTAGAAAGATGAAGATTGAAAATCATGTTGTGTCAGACTGACATTGAAGCACCCAATATTTCTTTGCTGCATCTAGTTGTAAGTCCTTATCATGCTCTACTCTTCCTTCATTTGTAGCAGAGACGTGGGGACCAGTCAAAAGTAACAAGCTCTATCAAGCATTCTGCCCACAGCAGTCCTAGAGGATCCCGCAAGGTAACGGTTGCAACAAAGTACATCAAATTAATTTAGAATCCTGTTTAAGTGTTAAACTTGTTATATAAAGTGCTACATAGAATTCTTTGAGTTAGCACATTTGAGTTTTTGATCCTTATGAATGAGTTTTAGATCCTTATAAAAGCCTGAGGAACTTAATGCATGTCATCTGTCATCCATCCGTTCATAGCTTTTCCCTTTTTAGCTCATCAGGTCTGAAAGGCCCGCTGGACGCATGGCATGGCATGGCATCGGTCCGTCCATTTCCCATCCGTCCATCCATCTGTAAACTTTTCACTTTTTCGACTTCTTCTCCAAAACCAGTGACTCTCGTAAGCTGACATGTTGTTTGTAAACTCCTTGGCAAATGGGGATTCTAAATTGTAGACATGGTGACCCTGTGACCCCAAATGACCTAAAAAGCTATTTCATCTTCTTCTGCAGTCCCAAAAGCTCTAGACAGCTGAAATGTATTTACCGACTCTTTGGCCAATTGGGATTCTGAATTGTAGATTTAATGACCCTGTAACTCCAAATATGGGTCATAGCTTAACCCTTTAGTTGAGTATTTCTATTTTACCCATTTTAGCCCCTGTGGCGGAATTTACAGACCCTCCAGCTTGCAGCAGTATTTTTGCTTAGGCACTAATTAGCTCTGCTGGCGGAATATTCCAGGCGGCGATTCCGGTACCGTTTCTACAAAATATACAGCATAAACAGACTATATACGGGCGTTCAATACAAATTCAAGTTGCGGCACCCATACTCAAATGGTTAATTCATACCCACGACTTTGTATGAATTTTCTACAATTTTTCGTTTTTAGCTCATCAGGCCTGAAAGGCCCAATGGGCTTATGGCATGGCATGGCGTCCGGCATCCCTCCGTCCATCCGTCCGTAAACTTTTCGCTATTTCGACTTCTTCTCCAGAACCAATGACTCCACAGAGCTGAGATTTTATGTGCAGACTCCTTGGCCAATGGGGATTCTAAATTGTAGATTTCGTGACCCCGTGACCACAAATGGGTTCACAGGGGTCACATGCTTAAAAACCTATTTTCATCTTCTTCTCCAGTTCCAAAAGGTCTAGAGAGCTGAAAAGTTGTGTGCAGACTCCTTGACCAATGGGGATTCTAAATTGTAGATTTTGTGACCCTGTGACCTCAATTGGGGTCACAGGGGTCACAACCTTAAAAACCTATTTTCATCCCATTCTCCAGTTCTGAAGGGTCAAGAGAGCTGAAAAGTTGTGTGCAGTCTCCTTGGCTAATGGGGATTCTTAATTATTAATTTTATTAATTAATTCTTGTAACAGTGACGATGAGGGAACATAGATCTTTGCTGAAATTGTCGGATGCTTGTTTGTAAACATTGTTTGATTACCATTGTTATATGGTTATTTTCTTCATTAAAATGGTATTATACCCCCGCTACGAAGTAGTCCGGGGTATATAGCAGTCAGCACGTCCGTGCGTCCGTCCGTGCGTCCGTCCGTGCGTCCGTTCGGTTTTTGTTCCGCTCTTAATTCTGAAACCAGTTGTTCAAATCTTACGAAACTTACGATATGTACAATCACCATGATGTGTACATCTGCCTTTTGTATGTTTCATACCCTCATTTGCATAATTTATGCAAATTTTCTCCGCTTTTGACTTTGCCATTCACACTTTTTGTTCCACTGATAACTCAGATCTTAATTGTTCAAATATCTTGTAACTTGATACATATAATCACCACGATGTGTACATCTGCCTTTTGTATGTTTCATTCCCTCATTTGCATGATCTATGGAAGTTTTCTAAAAAAATTTACTTCACCATTCACACTTCTCTGTCCTTCTCATAACTCAGACACTAATTGTTCAAATGTTGCCTAACCTGATTCTTATAACCACTGATGTGTAAATCTGTCATTTGTATATTTCATACACTCATTTGCATGTTTATTACCATTTTTCAAATTTTTTGACTTTTATTTTTAAAAAAAAACCCTTACAAGTGTATAATGTATGAAAACATACTTACTCTGCTTTAATAATACTTCTGTGGTCTATTCATACAAAAGTCTCAACATTTATGTCCTTGCTATTTTGAAACATATTTTCTTTGACCAATGTTAAAAGCGGGGATATATGAGTGAGCTGTGCTCACAAATTCTCTTGTTTTAAACATACCATGCCATATTCAAAATTCTCGTTCTCTTTATCATGGCATAAATTTGTATTACAACGCAACATTTCACGTCATTTCTACAAAGACCTTCATCTTCTCTACAATTGTGTTGTACCTTTACAGGGTTTCAGAACCTTGCCTTCTGTCTCCTGTTGATAATTAGCTCATCAGGCCTGAAAGGCCCGATGGGCTTATGGCATGGCATGGCATGGTGTCCGGCGTCCGTCCGTCCGTCCGTCCGTCCGTCCATCCGTCCATTCGAAACTTTTCGCTTTTTCGACTTCTTCTCCAGAACCAATGACTCCACAGAGCTGAAAAGTTGTGTGCAGACTCCTTGGCCCATGGGGATTCTAAATTGAAGATTTCGTGACCCCGTGAGCCCAAATGGGGTCACAGGGGTCACAGGGGTCACAACCCCAAAAACCTATTTTCATCTTCTTCTCCAGTTCCAAAAGGTCTAGAGAGCTGAAAAGTTGTGTAGAGACTCTTTGGTCAAAGGTGATTCTTAATTGTAGGATTGGTGACCCTGTGACGCCAAATACAGGTCACAGGGGTCATGATCTAAAAACCTATTTTTTGCTTGTTAACAATGTATTACTTGAGATAACTTAGATATTCAACCTTAGATAATAAATCAAATCCCGATGAGCTACAGAGCCCATGACTCTATTTTTGTTCCTTGCCGCCGTGAAGCACAGAGCGGTGGACATGGTATTTAGCTCCGTACGTACGCCCGTCCTGTTTCTTGTTACCATTCTTCATTGGGCATAACCAGTCTATTTGGGTAGCCTTGACCTTATGTTCAAGTTCACTACGCGACTTTGACAAGTTTTTAAAATGTTCTTAGCCCAATATGATAACAATTGAATCAAACATGAAAAGTCACTACTCTGTGGAAACGCTGTGTCCATCCTTTAACCTTTAGCCTGCTGGATTGTTTTCAAGTTTTTGCAGAGAGCGTCATATTTGTAAATTTGTAACAATTACGTCACAGGGGTATCCTTCATTAAAGTTTTTCTCGCCTTAGTAATTAACATAATCTTAAAATAATTAAAATGAATATCTGAGTCATATTTTCTTCTATCTTATTACGGGTATTGTCATAAAAAATTATTAATTAGTGTAATATTTTTCAAATATCAATTATTTTTACACTTTTTACTCTATGGAAAAAATAATACAGTAGTTCTAAAATTGTACTCATCATCATCATCATCAGTTTTTGATTAACCAGGCCATGATTAATCCTCTGGACAAGGGTGAGACCTGTCTGTCCGTCGAGATCGGAGTCTTCCTCTCCATGCTGGGCGATCCTGTGGGCAGATGGAGTCCATATTAAGGGCCTCACGGTCACGTGAAACTAGTTCGTCCCATGTGAGCTTGGGTCTTCCTTGCCCCCGTTGAGCTGGTATACTCAGGCCTCTGATCTGTGCGATCCAGCTGGTGCTGCGCTCTATGTGCCCTAGCCATCTTAGCCTGCCCAGTTGCATAATACTGGCTATGTCTTTTAGCTTGAGTTGCTCAAGGAGGGTCTCAAAGTTGACGTCGTCATTGGGCTTGACTCTGCAAATCCATCTGATCATGGCTCTGTCATTTCTTTGTAGGCGCTTGGTGGTGTTTGTTGTAGCAGCCCAAGTTTCAGAGCCATATAGCATGGCACTCCTCACGCAACTGGCATATACCCGACCTCTGGTTGTAGCTGGCAGGTGTTTGTTGGTAAGGATAGGTACAAGTTCTCTGAACTTTTTCCATGCTGATTTGCACCGAGTTGCGGCTGCGAGCTCGCAGCCACCTCCTGAGGACATGGTGTCTCCTAGATAGCAGAAGTCGGCCACAGCATCAAGTGAGCTATCTCCGACCTCCATCTCCTCCTGGGGCCTGCCGTCGATTGGTCTGGCTGTGCCCTTGCAGCGTGGGCAGGTGTACTGTGGGTCTGGTCTGAGTGGGCCGTTGATTCCACTACATTTCTTGTGGACCCAGTTGGAGCAGGCTGCACAGAAGATGGAGTTCCTTCCGGTTCCGCTTAGGTTTGTTGAGGTTCTGCTACTACATTTTCAAACTCGAATTATTTTGTCAACTATTATTTATGCAGCCCAATTGTTCAGAATTAAATTTTATACCAGAAAAAAATTATGTTGATGGTATGTGTTTTCCTTTCAGAAAACAATAGCCTGCATAAACGATCTCCGTTGTATTTATAAAATTTTGACGTAATTTGTAACAATGGATATTCTTCAATGAACAATGCATTTACTTCCGTGAGAAATATTTGTAAAATAATGCATCAATCGTAATAAAATTTACACAAAAGGTTAACACATCTATTCAGTTTTCTGTGTTCCAAATGTAAGCATATGACATTACAGTTTTTATATATTCCAACGTCAATCAGTCATCGATATCTTGAAACATGACAGTCAAGAAACACTCGGCGCTCGCCATTGTTATGCATTTCCTTCGCCGATTACAGATTTGTTCAAATAAAAAAATCTAATGATCTAAATCATTTTGTAAATATTCCGTTTAAAACCAAAGTTAGAACACATTTTTCCAAATGTCTGTTGAATATTTAATGTAAACATGGTCTTGAAAAGTTTAAAAATACAGTCGAACTTGTATTAGCGGCCACCTCTATAGAGCGGCCACCTGCTAGTTACGGTCACCCTAAAGTCCCCCCGAGCGATTTTACGTTATATTTTACCTCTATAGAGCGGCCACTTGTTAGATGCGGCCAGCGGCCACCCTAATTAAGTCCCGAGCGAAGGGAAGACTTGTTAGTAACGGCCATTTGCAATCACATGACTGTCACGTGATCGGGAAGTACGCTTGATCACTCATAGCAAGTGACCTCTCGGTTTCAATAAGCGAGCGTGTGGTTGTAATTAACATGTTGATTAGTTAGGTGTCACCTAACTCGATAACAATAGCGTGAGTACACAAGCTTGTTACTTTGATATTCCCTTTGACAAATCTTTTGTGTTATCTGAGTTTGTGAAGCGTGATGGTGTTTCAATAAAGGTCAGTGCAGGTAAGTTTTATTTCAATGTTCAATGTGCCTCCCAAACGAAACACTTTATCTCTTGACCAAAAGATTGATGTTGTTGAAAAATACAATAGAGGTTTTAAGACTGGCCATGGAGTTGAAGGACACTATGAGTGAGATGACTGTAAAACATACAAAACAATAAAAAATCAGTGACTATTTTAACAAATAATTTTTAAGATCATCATTTAACAAACTTTTAATGACTGTTATATCTTTATTGATTTTAAGAACTACATTGTATTTTTAATTCTGTATGTGAAATATGCTCTCATTTTAGAATAAAATATGATATTAGAATTTTCGTTAGTTGTCTTTGAGTATGACTGCACACCCGAACCTCTATAGAAAGGCCACCTCTATATAAAGGCCACTTTTTGTCGGTCCCTTGGGTGGCCTTTATAGACAAGTTCGACTGTACAATCAAAATTTCGTTCGGGTAGCGTTGTTGTATTTGTAAACAATGTCACATGATTAGCTTGGTTGTACAAAATTGATCATGTGACCATCTATGTTTTAGTTTGTCATTTCACTGTAAATATGCCGATTCAAACACTAGTTATTCACATTTATTGTTTGAAATGTATTTGTTTGTCATTCTTGTTAATTTCATGGATGTTATAACATGTGCATTCATTTAATTCGTATCAGAACAAAATATTGTGTGAAAAAGTCGAGACGACACAATGGCCTCCATTTGCAATGAATTCGAACTGACAGGTCTATCTATGATTTCGTTTGAAAACGGGTATAACTTCTATCAAATTCCAAATGAAAACTTTAAAATAATCAACATGAATCATTTAGCAATTGTATTCATACAATTATTTCACATAGACGAGACTTGTTAATTCGTAATTTACTTTTTAGCGAGATAGGGTTACTGCTACTGTTTCACGGCTCCATTTCAACTTGTGAAATCGCAGATCAGAAAGTCGGTCCATGTCATGTCAAACACATTTCGTACTTCAAATGTAAACTCATACATGATCATGATTTGTGATAATGGTAGGATATGACATGTTCTTTTTCAGAAGGGATCCTCCTTGGGGTACTTATTGCATAAAATCCTAGATTTTAGATATATGACAGGTTGTAACTATATTTTCCACATAAAATTAGTTAAAAAAACTAAAAAAACGTACTTTGGGTCACCCCTTTCGAGCCTCACCCCTTACGGTTGTCATGCAACCAAGGGCGGTAACTCTAACCTCACCACTTTCCAATCTGTCATTCTAGTTGACTGGTCGCACGAAGTTTTTTGCTCTCAAAGTTTCTGAGTTACGTCTTCCGATCTTGAAGAAAATGGCCCAAAAGCAATCTGTATGTGTGGTAACTTCTACCCTTTTACAGTAGGGTCGAATGGCTTCACGGTTTTAGTCGTAGATTTCGTGTATTTGTAACTTACTTTCGCGCACATGGCGGGAAAGTCGACCCAAGATGGCGGCCATTTTTCCTCGATCGATGTTTTTGATCGTGGAATTTGGTTAGATCTGGGCTTTCCACGTTTATATATATATATTTTGGGGTTTGATATTCGATTTCTGTAAGTATTTCGAATAGCCCACTGGCCTGCATGCAATTTAGCAAATTACATGTTCTTTTTCTTCCAGTGATGTTTAGGGGTGTGGCCATATTTGTTTACATATGTACAACTTCGCATTTGCCATTCGCCTCTGCTATTGTTTTTTACATGCATGTTACAAAACAATTACATCTCATTCCCCCATGTATTTGTGTATATATTCTTTAAGAAACTATATATATACGCATGTTGCAAGGATCGGTCTTGAATGGCTATTTTGTTTCTAGCCTTTCAAGCCGTGTTCCCTGTGTAATGGAGCACTCTCCATAACGGACGGGCATGACGAGTGCTTGCGCTGTCTCGCCCAGGATTTTCATCACCCTGTAAACTGTGATATCTGCCAGGCTTTCACCCCTAAGACCAGGGCCAGACGGGATGCTGACCTGAAGTTTTTTGCTAGTGCCTTGATGCAGAACAAGGACATCGCTACCCTCGACCCTCCATCTAAGGTTAAGAAATTAGCCAAAGCTGCTAAGCTGAGTGGTAAGTCTAAAGGTAAGGCTTCGGCCCCCGCGACCGTGTCCTCGATCAAGCCAGTCCTCGATGATTCTTCATCCGAGGCCGACTCAGTCGGGGACCAGCGGGGGGCCTCAGCCGGGGAATGTACCCACCCTCAAACCCCAACAACAACTAATGTAACATCTAACACTAACCAGTTTGATATGTCACAATTCACTGCAACCATAACACAGCAGATGAAGGCTATGATTGACTCGGCGGTCTCGGCATAGTCCAAGGCACGCTTTCTCCTCTGGGTCCCCACCTCCCAGGTTCACCCCTGCGGAGCATGGAGCAACACACACACAAACACACCAGCACTCCCAGACACCTGGCTCCGGGCAGGTCTCGTCTGGGGGACCGCTGGCCCCGCCTAACCTGGAACCACTCCTTGGTGTTGGTTCCCAGGTGACGGCTTCCACCTCTACTCCAGGGTACGAGGCGCCTCCTGTGCTTCAGGATCAGCGTGCTAGGAACCCTGCCCCGTGCTCCGAGACCGCCGGCCTAGTGTCGGGGCCGTCCGGATCACACGTGGGACCCAAGAGAATCCCCGGGACCCAGGTCTCGGGGAACCCACTCGAGTCCGGTCCTCGAGCTGGGGGCTCGGGACAGCCGGCGACAGCTGACGGGTTCTCTCGGGGCCTTGTCGACGCCCGTGACTCTTTCCTTGTGGACTCCGAGGTTGGCTCCGGCCTCTCGGAGCGAACGGGGATCGAGTTCATGGACGTCGATGAGGTTCGGGAGGACTCGGGTTCTTTATCAGCTGCCGCTGCCATCAGGAACCTCCGTGGCTTGATCGCGGAGGCTATCCCTGGTGTTGCTGCCCCGGTCCCCGAGCCCGAGGACATGGACTACCGCTTATCGGGGGAGGACTTTGCTAAGAGCACGGCTCCCGTAGTGGGGCTTCGCGTGCTCCCTTCACTAATGGACGAGCTAGTCGATCCCCTCCTAGCTGGTGCCCGCTCTACCGCCGATCTAGGCTACTTATCTAGGCGGTATCAGCTGGGGGAGGAAGGCTTGTTCGATATTCCGTTGGTGGGGGACTGCGTGTTTACCGCGGTTTCTTTGCACCGGCATAGGGTTACACCCTCGGTCGGTAGGCAAGGTCGGCGGCTGCCACCCTTCGCTGTTGGAGCATCTGAGTTAAAGGTGGTGTATCGGTACTATGAAGATCAGTATCGTAACGCTGCCCAGCAACTCCAGATTGCGGTCCATCAGGCGTACCTGGCCTCCATGGAGGTCCAGCTCGCTTCGAAGGTTGAGGTCTCGGGGAATTCTTCCTCTGAGCTCCTCGGGCAGCTTACCACGGTCGGTGGCCATCTGGCGCGCGACTCTATCAAGTGTTCGGCTAACCAGATGGCATGCACAGTGGTGGGAATGCGGAAGCTGTGGTTGTCGGCGTCAACTTGGATGCCGTCAACCCAGCAGTCCCTGCTGAATTTGCCTTTCCGGGTCGGCTCTACGCTCTTCCCGGGGGCTCAGCAGGTACTTCAGGACATCGCAGACGTCGTCACGACCTGCCGGGAGACCTCTAAGGTTCTCTCCGTGCAGGATCCGGACGTCAACCCTTCCTCTGCTCGTTCCTCAGCGCCGACAGGGAAACCAGCATGGATGTCAGCTAGTCTGAATCAAGCTGGGGGCAGGGGCAAGGGTCCCAAGAAGCGTGGCGGGAAACACCAGCAGCCTTCTGGCAAGCAGGGGTTTCGGGGGCGCGGGAAGCCAAACCAGGGCTCCTAGCTCCTCCCGTACCGCTCGGGGTGTCCAAAATCCCGGGGGCCGGAGTGCCGCCGGAGACGGACACCTTATGCTTATTGGGACACATCCCTGTTGGCGGCCGACTGTCGAGGTTCATAGACGCTTGGGCCAAGGCCACGTCAAACACCTGGGTCCTGTCCACACTCAGGGAAGGCCACATGCCACAGTGGAAGCGCGGTCCACCTTCATTTACCGAGGTCCGGCACACGAAGGTGCCCTCCGCGCCGGAGAAGGTGGACATCCTCCGCTCAGAAATCAAAGCGTTGCTGAGCAAGGCTGCGATAGAGCTAGTGCCTGTGGGCCAGGAAGAGAGCGGATATTATTCCACATACTTCCTGGTGACCAAGAAGGGCGGAGGGTTCAGACCTATCCTAAATCTAAAGATCATGAACAAACTCATAGAGGTATCATCGTTCAAGATGGAGACTCTAAGATCTGTGATTTCGTCAGTGCAGGTCGGGGAATGGCTATCCTCCATAGACCTCAAAGACGCTTACCTTCACGTACCGATGCACCCAGACTTCAAGAAGTTTCTGCGGTTTGCATTCGACGGGAAGTGTTATCAGTTCAGGGTGTTACCCTTCGGAATCTCCACGGCTCCGAGGGTATTCACCAAGCTCATGCTGGTAGCTGCTCAGGTAGCCAGGTCTCAGGGCAGGTGCTGTCATCCCTACCTGGACGACTGGCTCCTCAGAGCGCTGTCTCAGCTTCAGAACCACGAGTCCACCCAGGCCATATTGCACACGTTGGTCTCGCTGGGTTGGATCGTGAATCTCAAAAAGTCGGAGCTAGCCCCGTCACAGGACTTAGTCTTCCTGGGCTCAAGGTTCCGGACGGAGCCGGGGATCGTATCCCTGGCCCCGGACCGGGTCCCGAAGATCCTCGGGGCTATGAAATCGTTTCTCAGTGCTCCAACCCACACGGCTCGGGTCTGGCTCCAGCTCCTCGGAGTCATGGCAGCGACCATAGACGTGGTTTGGAGGTCCCGGCTCCGCATGAGGCCTGTCCAACAAGCTTTGGCGTGTCTGTGGTCCCACTCGGAGTCTTACGAGAAGCTGCTCGTCACTCCGAGGTGGGTCTTACCACACCTTTCTTGGTGGACAAATGTCGATCACCTGACTCGGGGTTACCCCCTGCAGGCTCCGGTGCCGACCCTGACTGTTCAGACCGACGCCTCCCTCACGGGATGGGGCGGGGTTCTGGGATCTCGTACGGTCTCGGGCCTTTGGTCACAAGCCGAGTCTCAGATGCACATCAATGTGTTAGAACTCAGGGCGGCAAGGCTAGTCTTGCAACACCTGAGAGATCAGGTGAGGGGTCAGGTGGTCCGGCTTCAGCTGGACAACAGGACCGCCATGGCTTACATCCTCAATCAGGGCGGGACGGTTTCCAGGGTGCAGTGGGTGGCTTGGCCTCTGTCCGGAATCGCCTCCAAAGCAGCGGTATTCCTGCACGAGTTGCAACAAAATACTGGCTTCGAGGAGGGATTCAACGAACATTCAATATGAAGATAGATGGGCCTGCTATTCGCGCTGGTGTGCAGATAGGGACGTACTCGATCCCTTTTCTGCAGATCTAGTGTTGGTCCTGGAGTTTCTGCAGTCTAGATTGGATGCGGGCTTGGCCGCATCAACTGTCAGAGGTTACTCCACGGCTATTTCAGCCTTTCATGTTCCGGTTGACGGCGCTCTTTTGGGTGCCCATCCATTGGTCCAGCGCTTTTTAGCAGGCGTGGACAGGATCCGGCCTCCTGTGAGGCGGATCAGCCCAGTGTGGGACCTTTCAATAGTCCTCGATTGGCTATCTGGGCCTAGGTTCAGGGATTTGTCTTCACTGTCTCTCCAGTTATTGACCTGGAAGGCAGCTTTTCTAGTGGCGGTGGCGTCTGGCAGACAGGTAGGCGACATACATGCTATGTCCGCCGATCCCGATCTCACAGTCTTCCACAGGGACAGAGTCAGTATCAGGCTGCCAGACTCCTACCGACCAAAAGTGGCCCACTCCTTTCATGTGTCGGCCCCCATTGAATTGCTTCGGGCTCTCAGGCCTCGCACGATCACATCCTAGACGTGTGCAGGACCTTGAGAGCATATGTTAAAAGAACAGCCTCTATCTGTAGGGATAATCAGCTTTTCTGCTGTTATGGTGGAGGTAAACAAGGTTTACCCGCCTCTAAGCAGTCGATCTCGAGATGGATTGTCTCGGCAATCTGTCTAGCTTATGTTCACAGGGGCCGTGAGCCTCCAGGTGACCTCAAGGCTCATTCGGTTAGGGCAGTCGCGACGTCCAAGGCGTACGCAGCGGCCCTGCCTATCGAAGAGATCTGCTCCGCTGCTATCTGGAGCCAGCCTAGCACGTTCATTCGTCATTACCAACTTGACAGGCTCTCGGGCGAGCGTGCTCGGTTTGGTCAGACAGTTCTCTCCGGTGGGCAGAGTCATCAACCCCCTAGCTGAATGAGCAGAGGAGGGTTGTGCGTTCTGTTTTTAATCTTACTAATATCACGTTGATACTAAGGGCCCAAGTCCTTTATCCCACGGTTATTTCCCCGGCTGAGGACTCCCGTGGGGTGATCTTTGCTATGGGATTTTTTGTCCTCATCTTCTCTCTTACAAAAAAGGGGGGGGGGGGGGGGGGGCGGGGTTTTCAGACCTGTAAGGCGACTGAGAGTGCGCCATGTAATCCCCAGGTCATTGAGGTTATAACCCATGGTGGATTCATTTTATACTTTGGGTGAGTAATCTTTTGTACTTCGTTTTGCGCCTTCGGGTGCAGTCTGAATGCCACTGCCATTGATTTAATCTTTGGGAGTCTGTCTTATGCAATAAGTACCCCAAGGAGGATCCCTTCTGAAAAAGAATCGAACAAACCTGTATAGGTTCCAGATTCTTTGAAGAGGATCCTCCTTGGGGTAGGGCCACCCACCTCCCCTTCATTCAGCCTGCATGACTGGATTGGAAAGTGGTGAGGTTAGAGTTACCGCCCTTGGTTGCATGACAACCGTAAGGGGTGAGGCTCGAAAGGGGTGACCCAAAGTACGTTTTTTTAGTTTTTTTAACTAATTTTATGTGGAAAATATAGTTACAACCTGTCATATATCTAAAATCTAGGATTTTATGCAATAAGTACCCCAAGGAGGATCCTCTTCAAAGAATCTGGAACCTATACAGGTTTGTTCGAATTTTTTCATATATGTATAAATTATAATCAAAATTCAAATTTACTCACAGTGATTTAATCGTAAAAACAATGTTATTATTATTATATTGTGGGATGTCGACAAACTTCTCCTAAAAACCACTAAAGTCTTTTCCGGTGGATATTACCAGCGGCTAGAATGTTTCTCACAATCTCTTTCAAGGCCATCTGTGTCCCATTGTCACCCTAAGCACCATGTTCACTCGCTTTGACTGTCTCATTGTCACTCTCATTACAACTTTCACTCAGGATGGATCTCGTTGATGAAGACATTTCATATTTGCGTGTCCTATTACATAGCATCATAGTCCTAGGCCGTTGCAGCTTTGCCCTTGGCCCTCGCAGCATTCTTCAACCTGCAAATGATTGAAAATATGTTAGATCTATGCAAGATGTAGAAAGCTGTTATGTTGTGTACGATTATAAATTGTAGATTTGGCGACCCTATGACCCCAGTTTGATGTCTTTCTGGGACTAAGAGTTGCAATTTTTTACAAAATGGTTGATGTTATCATATTTAAACAGTGCAAGTTACTGTCTGTACCACCATAAAGGAGGAAAAAGAAGCATTTAACTGGCATGTCAACAGTACCAGCTTAGTCTTGACCGACGGATTTGTTATAAATTGAGTGCAAGTGCAGTGCTCTGTCTGAGGGGGAGGGGGGCTTAACAGAGATGCCAACCCTTGCACTTTTGGCGTAATTATTACAATTTTTACCATTAACCCTTAACTTGCGAATCCCGTAATTATCCGGGATAGCTATAAGCAAGTCATAGGTGTCCAGTTACGGATCCCGGATCCAATACTTATAATTGTCATGGTTTACTTGATATGGGCAACCTGCTTGAGCCTTTCTATCATTCTGTCAGCAAGAACAAAATATATTTTAACAGAAAATATTTATTAACATAAGATAACTATATAAAACAAAATGTATATGCCTACCTACACTACCTATTTATGACATCATGCAGAGTAAATGACAAAAATGTAACTTACAGTTTTCCGGTTTTCACATTAAACCAAGAATTAACAACACTTATATTCCAAACATTTGTCCAAAAGAAACAATCCAAATGAATTCACAAGTCCATATTGTCCACATGTCCAGATAGGTAGGTTATCCTATAATAAGTCCAAAAGATTGAAGTCCAAATCATGACGCGGTAGGGAGTCCATAAATAAAGATGATCATGTTCACTAGGGTCATCCCGTAGGAAGCGTCCTCCTAAAGTATGGAGCCTGGTATCATCTGGCATAAGCTGTTACCCAGGGCTTTACTGTGGCAAAATGCCCCGAGACATCGACTGTCGCCCATTATATAGCTAAATGAGTACGTGCAGCACGTGCACCTTGCCCAACACCTGCTTCAGATAGCCCAGTCATAGTTTCGTTCACCGAGTCTCACTGTCAAGTACTGGGTTCAAATGATAATGACCTAACAATAATAATTCCACGGCCGTCTCTCAGTTTGCTAGCCGTGGCAACAGGTCCCGAGTCGATTGTGTCCGTGAGTCGCTCCATTAGAATGGCTGTATTTATGCTCCGCGGCCCGCCATGAGAATGAAGCTTTGATCAGTGTCTGGTCGGAATGTCCAGCAAAATTCACACCAGTTTGCGTGTGCATTGTTGACCCGTAACGCATCGATAATTAGCTTTACAAAAGGCCAATTTTGTCGGGCTTCGCCCCGAAGCCTAATTTCACTTGGGGCTATTTTCACCCAGGTGTTTGCATTGCCTCGGGTTTGCCTCGCCCGAACCTGCTATCTGCCTCGCATCTAGCGAGACGGGGAAAAAAATCGGTAACTCGCCTTACTCCCGCACTTCATATCATGTGAGCGAATTGTTTGTTTTCAAAAAAAAATACGGCAAAATAAAGGGGAAAGAATGGACTACATTCCCATATAAAATACGCAAATGTCAAAAGCAAGCGCCGTGAAAAAGGTCATGTTTACACTTCACAAATATTGAAACAATCGGAGATTTTCACAACTTCTTACACATTTATCACGGCTAAAATACTGAATGCATTTTCATAATTTTTATATCACAATAAACCGAAAAGAATAATCTTTTATTCTATATAAAATGCGCATATTTATTCACAGAAATAAAGATACAATTTTACCTTTCTGAGTGGCATGTGAAACCAAACAGCACACAAACTACTGGTAATCAACATATTTTCATCAGTTATGGTTCGAGGTTAGCGTTTATTTGAAAGGTTAAACAACATAACCATATTTGGGTTGACATGTGCGTATTTGTCAACTGGTTCGAGATTATGATTTCTTGGAAAAGTGCAATGCCGCATACATGTTGTAAGTATTGACGATTTGATAGGTGGAAATAAAGACAAACTTTACATAGCTATAGAATTATAACAAAAAGGTCGCATTCTAATCATTTTTATATCATTGTGAAGCTAGACATCTTGTCTTCAATTCCATATATAAATAAAGACAATCTTTCGAAAGCGACTTGAATTTGTATTGACCGCCCGTATATAGTCCGTATTCGCCATGTAGATGCGGTATATTTAGTGAAAACGGTACCGGAATCGCCACGTGGAAATTCCGCCAGCAGAGCTAGTTAGTGCCTAAGCCCAAACTACTGCTGCGAGCTGCGAGCCTGTAAATTCCGCCACAGGGGCTAAAATTGGTAAAATAGAAATACGCAACGTAAGGGTTAAATTACGCTATTACACTTAATCTCTCGAAAATTACGATTTTTTAACTCATTTGCGAAAATCAGTATAGTTGATTAAATTTCACAGGGAAGTGTTTTGGAGGGCACCGGTACAGGGGTTCAGAAATGGCCTTACACCGGTAGTATCAGCTTACTCTTAGCATCGTTCTCATTCCAAGTAACGTGTTAGAATTATAGTATTTTTATGTCAAAAGATCAACAAATTTCGATGTTAGGAGCTTCATAATTAATAGTTACAAGTATTTCAGTCTGACTGTATGTTATTTTTAAAGCGTGATAACGGTGAAAGATCGTCATGTCAAAGCGACCGGCAGAGAGCAAAAGTTTCTGAAACGAAAGTCCTAAAACGTAAGCAAGTTGTATAACATTATAGGAAAGATTATATAACTGAATGGCCATGCTTCAAGAAATCTAGATTTGGTGATACTTACGTATTTTGATCATTTTCTGAATGTTATTTCGAAATTGCACGTGTCAGGCATTATAAAATGCAAACATAATTTTGAAACGAAAAAGCATGTTGATTATGCACATAAAACCATTTCAAGTGAACCAATGTCTTCTTTTAGCAAGGATCAGATAGGGAAATATCCATCTAACCTAGGCACTTGCGGAGGTTTTATTTAGCCAGATTTTGATAGAAAAATAATCTCACCATATATAGCCGCAGCTGATCATGTCAATATTTAGAAAAATGTTTCCAGATTTCGATATAGCTCATGTTTATGCAAGTGTCAGAAGTAAAATAACATATTTTATTGAAACTGTGATTGTGACGGGGAAATAATTTTTTAGTGTTATGAGAAAGAACAAAACAGACTTCAGACCAAATATGTGAACAAGTTATTGCCATCTTTATTGATATTGAATGAGTAGTGAAAAAGGCACTCTCTGCCATTAGTTGGAAATTATTAAAGAAGGCAAGGGGGCAACTTACAATGATTTAAAATATTTCTGTATGTCTTGGTAAGTTATTACCTTTCTTACTCGTGTGAATAAACATTTTTAAGAACTATTCTTTAAAACTTCTCTAAGAGCTACAGGTATTACACTTTACAAGTTCAAATTACACTTTTTAACCTCCAATATTACACTTTACAAGTTCAAATTACACTTTTTAACCTCCATTATTACACTTTACAAGTTCAAATTACACTTTTTAACCTCCAATATTACACTTTACAAGTTCAAATTACACTTTTTAACCTCCAATATTACACTTTATAAGTTCAAATTAACCTCCATTATTACAGTTTACAAGTTCAAATTACACTTTTTAACCTCCAATATTACACTTTACAAGTTCAAATTACACTTTTTAACCTCAATTATTCCACTTTTTAACCTCCAATATTCCACTTTTCAACCTCCAATATTACACTTTTTAACCTCCAATATTAAACTTTTTAACCTCCAATATTATCTTTTTAACCTCCAATATTACACTTTTTAACCTCCAATATTACACTTCTTAACCTCCAATATTACACGTTATAAGTTCAAATTGACCTCCAATATTACACTTTACAAGTTCAAATTACACTTTTTAACCTCCAATATTACACTTTACAAGTTCAAATTACACTTTTTAACCTCCAATATTAAACTTTTTAACCTCCAATATTACACTTTTTAACCTCCAATATTACACTTTTTAACCTCCAATATTACACTTCTTAACCTCCAATATTACAGTTTACAAGTTCAAATTACACTTTTTAACCTCCAATATTACACTTTACAAGTTCAAATTACACTTTGTAACCTCCAATATTACACTTTACAAGATCAAATTAAACTTTTTAACCTCCAATATTACACTTATAAGTTCAAATTAACCTCCAATATTACACTTTACAAGTTCAAATTACACTTTTTAACCTCCAATATTACACTTATAAGTTCAAATTAACCTCCAATATTACACTTTACAAGTTCAAATTACACTTTTTAACCTCCAATATTACACTTTATAAGTTCAAATTAACCTCCAATATTACACTTTACAAATTCAAATTACACTTTTTAACCTCCAATATTACACTTTATAAGTTCAAATTACACTTTTTAACCTCCAATATTACACTTTTTAACCTCCAATATTACACTTTTTAACCTCCAATATTACACTTTTTAACCTCCAATATTACACTTTTTAACCTCCAATAGTACACTTTTTAACCTCCAATAGTACACTTTTTAACCTCCAATAGTACACTTAGGCTCAACATAGGGTTGGTATCTCTGGCTTAGCTACATTTCATACAATACAAATCAGCCGGGCAGTTAGTTAGTTTCAATTGAAGAGAAGCTAAGGATGAGTGAGGGCCGGGTTAAGGGTAAGAAGACAACTGTCCTTAACCATTGGGTTTCATAATTTGATTCTATGAGGGTCATTCTTAGCTATTTTGTTAGCATTTAAGGCATTTGACATATTAAACATTGTATTACTTGAGAATAAATTGTTTACATTTTCTACCTTCAATAATAAATCATGTAAATCCTAATTAGCCAGTGTGAGAGAGACAAACAAGAGGTTATTTGCTTTCTTTCTCTTATTTTCCAGCCCCGATTTACCCGACAAGACTCAACCTCTTCCCAAAGTAGCTCAAGTCGACAAGACAGCTCTGTTGAACATGTCAATGGGGAGCGCACAAGACGCAGAGGAAGTCAATCTTCAACTCAGAGCAACTATAGTGCTCCGGTGTCAGTTGTTCAGCCCAGTGTGGTCAGACGAGACTCCTTTGAGATGCCACCTCGCTCAATCATTGATTCCCCACGTCCGCACAGGTCCAGGTCTCTTCACAAGACCCCCAGTGACAGCAGTGTACCAAGTCGAGGAGGTGGTGGACGTAGACATGATGTTGGTATTGGTGTGCAAGATGATAATTTCAATATTCGGGTTTATCATCCCAGGCAAAGAAGTTTTCCAGAACAGTCTACTCTGTCACTTGATGGGTTTCCATCTTCTGTAAGTTATGTGCGTGCAGATAATTATTCACAAGATGTTTTAAGTGGGCATGAACATTTATATAGCCCAGACCTACGTGGACGAGATGAGTACTTGGCTTTTAGTCAGGATATTGTATGTCAACAGGGCAATGTGAGTCCAATACCTCATAAACCTAAACTGCGCTTTCCTCGCACTAATCCGTCATATATCGGCATATCAAAACGAGATGGAAATACAGCTTACAAAAGAATAAATATGGATAGTCTTGGAGGATATGATGACCCGAACATGTTTACAAATACAGGTATACAGACATCACAGTCATACTCAGATTGCCCTGAAAATTCCATGTATAGACAGGAACGATCTGACAGTGATACATCCCACTCGTCAAACAGAGGCTTTCGCTTCCTCCATGACCACACAGACTGTCAAACATTTCACCAGTCTCGTAACCGAGAACTATCAGATAGTCAGTCCTCCCAGGGATCTCTGCGCAACATGTCAGACACTCAGTCTTCTCAAGGTTCCCTACGTAATCTACAGGAGAGTGCATTTTCTGTACCAGACAGTGTTTCATCAAAGGGTTCGGGGCGTAGTGCTGACCTTGATTCCATGCTTGACAGGTCCAACAGTCAACTGTCTCAACATTCTATAACTGTTATCAACTCAGAATTTGACCAGGAACCTGACTATGCTAATGTTCCTTCAGTTGCTGGTAAATACCATCCGAACATTCTCACAGACTACCAGCCCCCGAGCGTCTTTGATCAAGAAATGAACAAATTGGGTCTGCCAAACAACCAACAAAGTCAAGATTTCCAAGGTAAACATTACTATTGTTTTGTGTCAAAGTTCAATTATATTATTACCTTGTTGAAGGAATGGGTTCACAGACTTCTCTTAACCCTTTAGTTTCGTATTCTATTTTACCCATTTTAGCCCTTGTGGCGTAATATTCTCACCAATTAGCTCGCAGCTGTATTTTGGCTAAAGCACGAATTGGCACCTGTAGCGGAATATTGTGACCCCCAAATAAGGTCACAGGGGTCACAACTTTAAGAACCTATTGTCATCTTCTTTTGTCTAAAAAGCTGAAATGTTGTGTGCAGTCCTTTCCCAATAGGAATTCTAAATTGTACATTTGGTGATCCTGTGACCCCAGTCTAGTTTACAGGGGTGATGATCTAAGAACCTATCTTTTGCTTGTAAACAATGTTTTACTTGAGATAACTTATATATTTAACCTTAGATAGTAAATCAATGAAATCCTGATCAGCTACAGAGCCCATGGCTGTATTTTTAGCTCATCTGGCCTGAAAGGCCCGATGGGCTTATGGCATGGCATGATGTCCGTCCGTCCATCCGTCCGTCCATCTGTAAACTTTTTGCATTTTCATCTTCTTTTCCAGAACCACTTGGTCTAGGGAGCTGAAATTTTGTGTGTAGACTCCTTGGCTAATGGGGATTCTAAATTGTAGATTTCATGACCCTGTCACAGGAGTCATAACCCTTAAAACCTATTTTCATCTTCTTCTCAAGTTCCAAAAGGTCTCGAGCTGAAACGTTGTGTGCAGACTCCTTGGCTAATGGGGATTCTAAATTGTAGATTTGGTGACCCCCTGTCCTCAAATTTGGTCTCAGGGGTCACAACCCCAAAAACCTATTTTCATCTTCTTCTCAAGTTCCAAAAGGTCTTGAGAGCTGAAAAGTTGTGTAAAGACTCCTTAAAGGGAGGTAATTTAAAGGAAACAACAGTAATGAATTAAATCTTCAAGTGTAACTTTTTTGTAGGGGATTTTATCTCTGGCCTCAAAGATAGATCAGAATGGTAAGGACTGTAAGACCTATTTCATCTTCTCCATTTAAAGTGCTTACTATGTGTTATACCTCTCACCTAGAAGTTGACATTTTGAATTAGTTAATGTATATTAAGCCTGATGAGCTACTGAGCCCATGGCTCTATCTTTAGCTCATCAGGCCTGAAAGGCCCGATGGGCTTATGGCATGGCATGGTGTCCGGCGTCCGTCCATCTGTCGTACCGTCCGTCCGTCCATCCGTCCGTAAACTTTTCGCTTTTTCGACTTCTTCTCAAGAACCAATGACTCCACAGAGCTGAAATTTGTGCAGACTCCTTGGTCAATGGGGATTCTAAATTGTAGATTTCGTGACCCCATGACCCCAAATGGGGTCACAGGGGTCACATCCTTAAAAACCTATTTTCATCTTCTTCTCAAGTTCCAAAAGCTCTAGAGAGCTGAAAAGTTGCGTGCAGACTCCTTGGTCAATGGAGATTCTAAATTGTAGATTTCGTGACCCCATGACCCGAAATGGGGTCACAGGGGTCACATCCTTAAAAACCTATTTTCATCTTCTTTCGTCTAGAAAGCTGAAATGTTGTGTGCAGAGTTCTTTACCAATAGCTCCCCTACAAAAAAAAGTCCCTTGAAAACATATTACTGCACCATTGCCACAAGCAAAATTTTACAATCGCCGCAAACCCATCCGCAAGCTGTTCCAGAACATCTTTTTTCTAGTGGCAATCTTTTGGTCCCATATCCAGAAAGAAGTAAAATGTAAAATGAGTTGCGGATATGGTTTGGTAATATATCCTAAGGGATCCCCACCATATCCAATAAAGCCATAAAACCATCCACAAGTAGTCCAGAATGGAGTTGCGGATATGGTTTGGTAATATATCCTAAGGGATCCCCACCATATCCAATAGAGCCATAAAACAATCCACAGGTAGTCCAGAATGGAGTTGCGGATATGGTTTGGTAATCCCCACCATATCCAATAGAGCCATAAAACCATCCACAAGTAGTCCAGACCTGCTTTTGCATATATTATTCATAAAACCGTCCACAGGCACTTCAGAAATTTAATGCTTCAGATATACCTCAAAATCCAAGAACCATTTCCAGTTAAAACAAAAAACAAAGACATAGTACACTTCATGATTTTTAATAGTACACAATAAATAAATACTGTTGATCCTGAGATTGTGCTGTACAAATATATACATCAATATCCTTCTGCAAAGGAATTTGAAATTCAACTATATATGTGACTGCCCTGCGTTCAGTAACACATTGTTGTTCACAGCGGACATCCTGCTTTTAACATTTGAGTGCTCCCAATATTAATTAACAACATTTCTGAGATTCTATGAAATCAAATGTACAATCAGCAACTTGCTATCTTCAGCATCTTTGTACCTCCAGTTCGCTTTCAGGGGCCATGTTAATATGATTGAGCCGAGCTCCTGAAAAGTAGAATAGTAAGAATATAGATACCATGGTACAAACAGGCAAGTTACAAATCACATATGATATGAAAAGACTTCTTTATGTGTCAGGTTGATATATATAGACCATAACCTATGGCACATTCATGTCCCATTACATACAGGACATTCATACCCACACGAATCTTGTTGAGGCAAAATATAAAGAAAACAAAAGAGATATTATGTAAAACATTAGTAATACCTAATTTCCGGAATGCCTTCCTCAGGCTACAGATCTTCTTCGACATGTGGTCAGTGTACTGGGAATACAGGAGGTGCAATACCCAGACGGCAAACACTAGAAACAAAGAACAGTAATAGTATTTCAATAAATTAGTCATCATTGTAAATAGTAAAATGATTTTAATGTTATTTCAAATGTTTTCAAACTCTTCAAATTGTTATTCAAATTCGTATGATATCACAATATATATAACTATTTGATTACTGATTTTATACATTGAACTTGATTATTGATTGTATTTTGTTATATTTTTGTGGAGCGGCACTTACATAAACCAACGGCTTGTTGTGCCAATCCATATTCATGTAAACTTTTTCATGAATAAAAATATGTTTAAATCAAATAGATACACATTTAGAAAACAAATTAACTTAGCTTGGAGTAGTGTAACTGTTCCTTTAAATTTAAATGTTTAATTTAAATGCTTAATATGAAATGTCAATATACATCATGTTAAATTCGCACCTTCAATGGCTTGGAGCACGGTTTCATTCTTTTGAACTGTGCTGGCGTCTTGAACCCTAGATCTTGACTTGACTTGACTATGTAAACCAACATAAACATTTGTTAGTTCAAACTATAATGTATATTTATAATTTAATCAAATAAATTGGTAAAATAATGAATTATTACAAAATGTGAAAATACAAATTTGATTTTCATGATTAATGACTGATAGCAAAATTTGTATGTAAAATATAATCAGTCTGTCTGGATGCATATTAAGGTTGTAATTTGAAATCTGCAATAAACTAAATAACCATGACCTTTAGTGGGTTCATACACGTGGGATCGACAATTTCAGTTTGCGGATTAAAAATGGGCAAAATATTGTTGATCCCGCGTGTATGGCACCTCTCCTAATCGAGAAAAGTCGATTGGCTTAGGGGGATTAACGCAATGATAATCCTGACCCTTATGAAAACAGTTGTCGACAGTATCTGTGGTAGACATCAGGTAGACACCTATTTTTTCTTATATTATAGTCTCTCGTAACCCTATTTGGGTGGCTCATATTTTCTCCTGTACTCTTATATGTATATATTAATTCCTGTATTAAACATGTGAGGTGAGACTTCAAAAATAATATGTCTGTCTGTTACATTGAAAACAACAAACATAAGAATATACAGGGATATAACATTTATTATTTTGTTTATTGTATCATGTATGAAATACATATAATTTATTATACCCCCGTTACGAAGTAAGCGGGGGTATTTTGCAGTCCTTCCGTCCCTCCGTCCTTCCGTCCGTCCTTCCGTCCGGTCAATTTTCTCAAAAACCGTCAAAGGTACATCAACCAAACTTTGTACAGATGTTAACCATGCTCTTCCGATCGGGCACAGACAATTTTCAATTTTCTGAGATTGATATTTTTTGTCGTTTCCATGGAAACGTCACTTTTTGGACTTAGTTTTATTGTGTTCAATGGGGACAAGTTTTCTCGGATACTGTTCAACCTAGGTGAATGAAATTTTGGTTGTGAGTACTCATGACCATACTCTTTATCGAGTTCAAAAACCAGTTCCAAAATATTATTTTTTACAGAGTTATGGCCCTTGAAACCGAAATTGAACTTCGTACCAGAAGAACTGTGATGCTCCAATGGGGACAAGTTTTCTCAGAAACTATTACATCTAGGTGAATGAAATTTAATATGGAGGTAGTCCAGATGATACTCTTTATCGAGTTCAAAAACCAGTTCCGAAATATTATTTTTTACGGAGTTATGGCCCTTGAATCCGAAATTGAACTTCGTACCAGAAGAACTGTGATGCTCCAATGGGGACAAGTTTTCTCAGAAACTATTACATCTAGGTGAATGAAATTTAATATGGAGGTAGTCCAGATGATACTCTTTATCAAGTTCGAAAACCAGTTCCGAAATATTTTTTTTTTTTGAGTTATGGCCCTTGAATCCGAAATTGAACTTAGTTCCAAAAGATCTGTGATGCTCCAATGGGGACAAGTTTTCTCAGAAACTATTACATGTAGGTGAATGAAATTTAATATGGAGGTAGTCCAGATGATACTTTTCATCGAGTTCAAAAACCAGTTCCGAAATATTATTTTTTACGGAGTTATGGCCCTTGAATCCGAAATTGAACTTAGTACCAAAAGAACTGTGATGCTCCAATGGGGACAAGTTTTCTCGGAAACTATTACATCTAGGTGAATGAAATTTAATATGGAGGTAGTCCAGATGATACTCTTCATGGAGTTCGAAAAAAAATTCCGAAATATTATTTTTTACGGAGTTATGGCCCTTGAATCCGAAATTGAACTTTGTACCAAAAGAGCTGTGATGCTCCAATTGGGACAAGTTTTCTCGGAAACTATTACATCTAGGTGAATGAAATTTTACATGTAGGTAGTCCAGATGATACTCTTCATCGAGTTCACAGTCCAGTTCCGAAATATTATTTTTTACGGCGTTATGAAGCCCTTGAATCTGTAATTGAACTTGGTACAAATTACTGGTGTGATGCCCTAATGGGAAAAATTAAGTTACCTGAAAAATATTACATCTGGGTGAATGAAATTTGTAATAACAGTCAGTTCCTAAAATTATTTTGGACAATAATATGATGCTTGAAGCTGTTTTTTAAACATAGTAACCTTCACATCTATAATTCTCAATGGACGGATAGCGGATGGCGGGGGTATGTGAGCCATGCTCACTTTTTTCTTGTTTGCATTGTCGGGTTACATGTAACATGTACAAGTATATGATAAAAATCATTAAATAGACGTCGCCGAGACATGTAGACATATACATGTACATACTATACTATGCATACATATACATACATGGCGCAATTCAGATGAGGGGTAGCCCCAATATGAGTTGAAATGGGACGTTTTACTAACTTATCATTAGCTGAAAGAGTATTTTAATTGTTTTCGTAAAGCTGTTAAAGATCAGTGCCATCTTCTACTTAATTGTCCACAGTATACAGACCTTAGACAAGAAATTGTATCTATAGTGTGGAAATATGTCAACAGTGTGTGTCTCTATTATTTTGTTTCACAATGTCAAGTTTTTATAAAGTTTAATTGATTTTATAGTCCATTTTAATGTATTAATATTTTATCTTGTATTTTATATATTGTAGTCTCTCATAACCCTCAACAGTTGGCTCTTAACCTATGTTGGCTTTTATATGTGGTCTGTCTTTCAAAATGTGAATATATTTTAGGGTAAAATTGATATCATAAATGAATTCACATCAAAATGTGAACTGTGTTCTGACTGACTAGCTGATGTCGACTACTAAAACGACACGCTGGGATTAACGCGCTGGGGCTAATCCATTGTATAAATACACCTTACATCAAAGCATGCCGCTTGTTGATTCGGCGTGTATTCCCGAATTCAAATTGTCGATCCCACGTGTATCCACCCTTTAGTGTCCATTAAAGTAATCAATAAGCTTCATTCGGTGCATATTCAGAAAGAAGATTATCAATTAAAGAAGCTAATTGTCAAATTCCATGCCAACCCCACCTTCAGTAGACCTTGAATAAACAACGTCTGAGAGTTGTGTCCACCAGGTGAGTGTATTTCTGTCCGATTCAGTCCACACTGAAATCAATATTGACATTTTACTAAATAAGATCAAACTATTTGATGAAAACAAAAAGAATTTGAAAAGTATAAATCAAAATAAATGTTATTAACTGATAAACATATACTGGACAAAAATAGAATATTAATGTCTTTATTAGTTGAGATACTAGAGAAATATTATTCTTAATAATCATAAAACATCAAATATCCCTTAGTAAACAGATTACAAATTACCAATAATCACAAATCAATTTAATATTATATAATTAATATTTAACATGTCAATACTTTTAAAGAGTATAATGACAATAAATGTGTTTATGATGAAAATAAGAATACTGAGTATTTTAACCAACAAACAAGTGTTTCGAATTTCTTTATAAAACAACAAATTAAGATTTGTAAGTCAAACAAATATAATTGATAAAATTGGTAAAATAAATATGGATTAAAAAACCTTTAAAATCAAAATGTAATTTTGACTATTAATGACTCATAGAAAATTTATCTGTAAAATGTTTATATTAGCAATCAATCAGTCTAGATACATTTCCAGAACATCAATTAAGCAAAACAAATGTCTTGATTAATTGTTATCAACAATGAATTCAATGCTATTTAACGATTTGTTTGTTTATACAACAATATGTCAGCATCTCAAGTCTTACCTTGAGAGGTTACATCATTTATCATCCAAAACTGGGTTCCACAGGAGATATCGCTAGTATGAGATCAAGTGATATCTACTAGGAGATGTCGTTTTGTCAGTAGATTTTGAACAATGCCCTGTTGGCGTCAGCTACATGACATCACAATGATTTTGCATCATCAAGTAATGTTATTTACAAAATTAGTGGTATCAACTTACCAAACCTACCAACGTGTTTTCCTTCATGGCATCTCGACCTGATTCCATGATTGCTAGAAGGGGGAGTCGCCTTATATATGAGATACATGGTTTTTACCGGATTTTAGGGGTCTGAGAAAGGGGGTCATCTTATACACAATGTCGCCTTATACACAGTAATATACGGTAACCTATTAGTTTGGCAGGAAAGTAAGTGACACCCCTTTTTCGTACAAGAACTACAAAACCAGGCAAACTAGCAAACTCATCTTTTTCCAATCTTAATGTTATGATTGTACCTAATTGGATTTTAAATTTGAAAATTTTGAGAAATGAAATAATAAATCTGTCTATATAACCATCATATGAAATCTGATTAAACACGCAAGGCTTGCAGAGGATGGTGTCCAGAGTTTGAAACAGCCGCAAGTTGCTATTTTAGGATGTGCTACGTCACAGAAACAGAAACACCTCTGGGTATCAGTCTGGGTTCCATAAGTTTACCGGATGATTTTCAACTGTAACCAAATCGTGCGGATAAACAGGGGTCTCACTGTGTATGTAAGTTATCCTTCACAATGACAAATGTGAACATTGTAAAAAATATACATGTGAGATATGTGAACTGAATATGACTGGTGATGAAATGATAAGATATGACTATTAATAGTAGCTACATGAGATCCGATTTGTAACATCACATCTTTTTCTCCAGGACAGAAAAATATTTAAGTGTGGGGAAAACAACAATTAAAAAATATATAATTCATTGACTGAGTCAAGGGTCTGCATCAGGGATGCAGAAATCGGTCTATTTGCCGGACATGTCCGATTGTAAATCCAGTTTGACCGAATGGAAAATTGACCTATCGGACATCAGTTGACCGATTGCAGAAAATAAAAGGAAAACTAAACTTACAAGCATATTAAATAAAGGCAAACGGCCCTGCTTGTGTCGGTCATAATTGTTTATGAAATTGAAATATGTTGATCCAGTCAAGAAGTCACATTTATTCTTCACAGCACGAGGCACCACGTCAATCGTCATTATCTTCAGTAAATTATAATTGTCGGCAGAAAAAACACTTACCGTTTGATATTTAATTGAAATTTCCAGTGTCATTTAGTGACTGAAAGATATGACCCATTTCACAACATTATTTACGAAAAAGATTTCATTAAAATCGCATTGTAAAATTTTTTTGTCAAAGATAAACATTGCATGAACGTGTGGCTTCACCGTATCGGTGATTCATGAATTTGTTACAGATTAAGATTTTGCTACTTTGAATCTCGATAAATTTAATAATATCTCATTCATAAAACATAGGTAACATATTGTAACAAAATATGATAGATCTATATCGATGTATGTTTAAGCTATTATACAAATTCAAAATAAATAAACCTATCAAAAACGAATAATTAGCAATATTATTTCACGAGACGTTATTTGTAGTCAAACACCGTTTGTATGACGCTACGAACACGCGATTGCATTTCGTGATGACACACGTTATAAAGAGGTACGCTAATTTAAAAACTCCAATTTCTCTTGCGTTAACATTAGTTCTTTTTATTTTATAATTATTCATTTACAATTGCGAAATATGTCTCCAAATAAAATATAAAAGTAATCTTATTAGAATAAGTTCAAATTCGTAACTACATCTTGAATAGGAAATAGTCGTATGGAAAATAGTTGGACCACGTGCTCTGCCGAGTTGTGAGTTTACGTAATTTATATCGCTATTGAAAACGAGTTCCTTTGAATTTAAAATGATTATTTAGAAGATACATATCATTTGGTCCATGATTTGAACTTTTGATTAACTATGTGCAATTAAATTATTAGAATTTTGTCGTCCATCTTGACGCAAATTCACTTGTAAACTCCCTTGTGTAAACTCGCTCAAACTAGCACTGTCAGTAAATCGTAGTTGGTAAACATTGATTTTAAATTATGAACCATTTTATGCATGTTAATGATAAATTCATAGTTATCGTTAATTGCTTTCGTGTTATGTTTAATTGTATGCAATGAATGAAGAACCAACAAATAGTAATACTTTCTGATACTTTATTCATAAAAAAAAAAATTACTTCCGGGTTCGTCTTTTTGGGTCAAAGATGAAATGTCCGACTGGCAAATATTTGAATCTGCATCCCTGGTCTGCATGTTGTGTAATTGCATTGTGTTGACCTACAGTTAAGCAAGAAACAAAGTACCCCCTTTCTAGAAATTTCTAGAAAGATTCTAGTGCGTATCTAGAAAGTTTCTAGTGCGTATCTAGAAAGTTTCTAGAAATTTCTAGAAATTTCGAGTTTTTATTTTTTACGAGATATCTAAACTATTTTGGTATATTCGGAAACTGCTTATTGACTTTAACACACATTTTTAAAATAAACTTTATAACTTAATTAGAAAAGCGGATATTTGATGTTGAAGTTTTCCTACTCTACCATGCTTCCTCATTATAACGCCCCTTGTGTGCCTTCAGTCATGCATGGCTGACGCGCTAATTAACGAATGAGTAATGAAGGAATAAGCTGATTAGGAACTATGCATTTACTACATGTATGTCGTTATTTCATTTACGCCATTGTGCATTTATCATACTTTCTTTTCCCCTGGTATATGCTCTATTAAAATGTTTACCTGACATATTGTTTCCTTGATGTGAACATCCATTCATTTGTTCAACAATAAAGCCCGATAAATTACAAGGGCATTCAGCTGCGTATAGAAATTATGATTTAAACTTCCATCACATTAGAATTCAATTATTTTGCCGATCTGTTGTACATTTAAGTGAATTCAATATTGGGGATAAAGACAAATATGTAAGTGGTTACATAATTGTGTGTCCGTGAATAGAATAATTGATTGGCTTGGTATATAGAATATATTACCTTTGTGGTCATATGATAATAATATCGAATACAGACTTTGTTATTTTGCTGTTAAGACATACACTATTCCAATATTTATTCAAATACTTCATTGTTTCTATTGTATTCTCTTCAATTGCTGGTTATAAGATGTATGTCAAATTTGCAGTACGCCAGAGAATTTTTTTTATATGGATAAAGTTTTATTACATGTAATAATATACAGGACTTACATTTTCCAAAAGGTTGTATATGAATGTATAATGAATTCCTTTATTGGAGTGTACTGTCAATAACGTATATCTATTTGAATATCGGTTTAATCCTAACATTTGTCCCAACTTATAAGTTCATAATAATCTGTGTCTACTGCAACATGCTTAAATTGCAATGTCCTTTTTAGCTCATCAGGCCTGAAAGGCCCGATGGGCTTATGGCATGGCATGGTGTCCGTCCGTCCGTCCGTCCATCCGTCCATCCGTAAACTTTTCGCTTTTTCGACTTCTTCTCCAGAACCAATGACTCCACAGAGCTGAAATTTTATGTGCAGACTCCTTGGCCAATTTCTAAATTGTAGATTTCATGACCCCGTGACCCCAAATGGGGTCACAGGGTCACATCCTTAAAAACCTATTTTCATCTTCTTCTCCAGTTCCAAAAGGTCTAGAGAGCTGAAAAGTTGTCTGCAGACTCCTTGGCCAATGGGGATTCTAAATTGTAGATTTCGTGACCCCAAATGGGGTCACAGGGGTCACATCCTTAAAAACCTATTATCATCTTCTTCTCCAGTTCCAAAAGTTCTAGAGAGCTGAAAAGTTGTGTGCAGACTCCTTGGCCCATGGGGATTCTAAATTGTAGATTTTGTGACCCCGTGACCACAAATGGGGTCACAGGGGTCACATCCTTAAAAACCTATTTCAATCTTCTTCTCCAGTTCCAAAAGGTCTAGAGAGCTGAAAAGTTGTGTGAAGACTCCTTGGCCCATGGGGATTCTAAATTGTAGATTTTGTGACCCCATGACCCCAAATGGGGTCACAGGGGTCACATCATTATAAACCTATTTTCATCTTCTTCTCAGGCTCAAATAGGTCTAGAGAACTGAAAAGTTGTGTGCAGACTCCTTGGCCAATGGGGATTCTAAATTGTAGATTTCGTGACCTCATGACCCCAAATGGGGTCACAGGGATCACATCCTTAAACACCTATTATCATCTTCTTCTCCAGTTCCAAAAGGTCTAGAGAGCTGAAAAGTTGTGTGCAGACTCCTTGGCCAATGGGGATTCTAAAATTGTAGATTTTGTGACCCTGTGACCCCAATCTAGGTCACGGGTCATGACCCAAAAACCTATTTTCATCTTTATCTCAAGTATGTAAATCTCTAGAAAGGTGAAATGTTGTGTAGAGACTCTTTGGTCAAAGGTTATTCTTAATTGTAGGATTGGTGACCCTGTGACTCCAAATACGGGTCACAGGGGTCATGATCTAAAAACCAATTTTTTTGCTTGTTAACAATAAGATAACTTAGATATTCAACCTTAGATAATAAATCAATGAAATCCTGATGAGCTACAGAGCCCATGGCTCTATTTTTTGATAATTTGATAGTGAAATAAAGAGAAACAATTAAAGTTGTCTTTATATTTTAATATCCTATCAATTTGTAAATTGTTATTGAGTTTATATTAACAATTGGTTATACTGGATAAGGGAGAAAAGCTGTGTGCGCAGGTAAGAAACTACCGTATTCGCCGTAATAAGCGCCCTGCTCCAATAAACGCCCCCAAAGGGTTTTGCAATTAACTCTAATAACCGCCCATGTACCAGCGGTACTAAATAATAAATTCAACTTACCTTAATTCAATCCAACAACACCTTCAGACGAGAAACTAGTCGCTGAAAGCCCTTGAACTTTAGCTTACAGGGAATTTCCAACCCCAGACTGGGATTCAATGTTTTGAGATGGTCAATATCCTGCATTAGGAATAAACATTGTATTCATAGTGTTTATTCCTAATGCAGGATATTTACCAGATATCATCATATGGTAAATGATATGATAAATACCATATTCTAACGAACTACAGAGGCAATGGCTCTATTTTCTGTTACAGGTGTGGAAGACCAAGGTTTAGAGGAATCTGACTGTATGAGTGTGTTTCTTGGAACTTCTGCCAGAGGCATCCTACAAGCTTCTCCTCCACTGCATGAAAACACTGGTCCCTTTCGTAAGAAAAAAGGGTTGCAGGTGGAGCGTGGCTCAGAGCCTCTCTACCTGGGTTCAGCCTTGGACAAGAACCAAGTCCTGCAGACAGACCTCGCTCAGCGCCCGGTCTCAATGGTAGTTCCCTCACAGTCAGATGCCAACATGTCATTGAGTCCAAGTACAGGCTCCCTTAATCGCCAGGTGAGTATCATGTCTCATAATTTTTTATAGGATACAAAGTAATGTCATGTATGTGTTTTGGAAAAAAATCTTAAATTTGCCTAGGAAAAAAGTAAATAGACATATATTTTAAGAAAAGACTGCCTGATGAATGGGGTCTAACCCCCGAAACATGTAACACAATAATCTGGTCTTACTGCAGGTATTCCCATGTGTCCCCATGGCTTTATCCTCTTTTTAGCTCATTGGGCCTGGAAGGCCCGATGGGCTTATGGCATGGCATGGCATCTGTAAACTTTTCACTCTTTCATCTTCTTCTCCAGAACCACTGGATCTATGGAGCTGAAATTTTGTGTTTAGACTCCTTGGAGATTCTAAATTGTAGATTTGGTGACCCAGTGGCCCCAAATAAGGGCCTCCCAGGCCATAAGCTAAAAACCTATTTTCATCTTCTTCTCCAGAACAAAAAGATCTAGAAGGCTGAATGTTGTGTACAGACTCTTTGGAGATTCTAAATTGTAGATATGGTGACCCTGTGGCCCCAAAGAAGGGCCTCACAGGCAGGGTTGCAGATTCAAACTTTTGCCAGTCGGACATTTCAAATTTGACCGAAAAGACAAACCCGGAAGTTATTATTGTTTTTATGAATAAAGTATGAGAAAATATTACTATTTGTTGCCTCTTCAGTTATTGCATACTTATAAACAAAAATAAAAATATTAATTTATCAATAAGATGCATTAAAATGGTTCATAATTTAAAATCAAAGTTTACCAGTAGACCAAGTACGATTTGCCAACAGTGCTAGTTTGAGCGAGTTTACACGGTATTTGCGTCGAGAAAAACGGGAAATTAAAAATAATTTAATAGCCTCTAGTTCAATAACCCTTACGTTGCGAATATATATTTTATCAATTTTAGCCCCTGTGGCGGAATTTACAGGCTCGCAGCTCGCAGCAGTAGTTTGAGCGAGCGAGCGAGATGTATGTAAACAATGTGGCGATCCACGGACACACTTCGTCTCGCATTTCGCCTGGAGGACAAATATAATTATTACTGACCCGGTAAATGCACGAAGTCCAACATACGCATCTCGCCAAGGGGTCTAACATTTTTCTCTATGAGCCTCCCGGATGATTCTGGGACCCGCAAGTTAAGGGTTAAAACTTAAAACAATGGACCAAAATATACGTACTTTCTAAATTTAATTTTTTTAATTTCTTTTTAAAATTTAAAGGAACTCGTTTTCAATAGCGAAATAATCCAGGTAAATTCAACTCGGCAGAGCACGTGGTCCAAATATTATCGATACAAGTTATTTCCTATTCAAGATGTAGTTACTTATTTTAACTTATTCTAATAAGATTACTTTCATATTATACTTTGAGACATATTGAGCTTTGTTCATGATATCTCCAAATGGGACAGCTTTTCTCAGAAGTTATTCAAGATAGGATAACCAAATTTGGTGTGTTGCTTGAGGGCATAATTATCTTGATGGAGTTCTAAAATGAGAAGCGTGCAATTATGTTTTACGGAGTAATTGCCCTTGTTCCATATTTTTTAACATGATAGTTGTAAATATGACGACAAACCATTCCGGCTCAGCCGATCCGCGCCTCCTATGCAGTGGCAAGGGAAGTAACTTAATGTGTGATGGCTTACTCAAACCGCTTCACTTTCAAACTATCGTCGTTGCGAGCAACACGTTCCCTTCGAAGAGAGTTCTCCAAATCAAAAGTTTTGGTTAAGAAAATGGCAGAGAAGGAGGATGTATGTGTGGTAAATTTATTATTTCGCAAAGGCATTATATTACCGCATTAATTTTTTATCTCCAATGTTGTAATTATCGTTTTTTTATGTTACTGGCGGGGGACATTGCCATGTTAGTGGCAAACACTTGTTTTACATGATTTTTTCTCAGTTGTCCACCCACTTTGTGATGTTTAGCCTACATCTTTCTATATATCTATTTATATATATTTTCTTTTATATACCGGTATATATCCTATTTTCGCGGCTGTTTAGTTTTTTTATCCGCCGCCACAACGAAGTTGGCATAGATATAGAAATGAGCTCCGTCCGTCTGTCCGTCTGTCTGTCCGTCTGTCCGTCTGTGCGTCCGGGCTTTTCCATTCCGGCCTCTAACTTCAAAACTATTCAATATATTTTGCTGAAACTTTGTACAGGTATCAACCAAGAAGTCTAGATGTGCCTTTTACTATATAGAAATTTGAGAATTTTTTTTACGAATGCAAACAGTCTGGACTTAGAACAAAGGAGAGGGAAAACTATATTCCGGCCTCAAACTTCAAAATTATTCAATGTATTTTGCTGAAACTTTGCAGGTATCAACCAAGTAGTCTAGATGTGCCTTTTGCTATATAGAAATTTGAGAATATTTTTTTTTTTTTTTACGAATGCAAACAGTCTGGACTTAGAACCAAGAAGAGGGAATACTATATTCCGGCCTCAAACTTCAAAACTATTCAATATATTTTGCTGAAACTTTGTACAGGTATCAACCAAGTAGTCTAGATGTGCCTTTTGTCATATAGAAATTTGAGAATATTTTTTTTGTTTTGTTCACGAATGCAAACAGTCCGGACTTAGAACCAAGAAGAGGGAAAACTATATTTCGGTCTCAGACTTCAAAACTATTTAATATATTTTACTGAAACTTTGTACAGGTATCAACCAAGTAGTCTAGATGTGCCTTTTGCTATATAGATATTTGAGAATATCACATGACAAAGACGCCTGTCCTATTTGCTTGGGCTTCTCGCCAAAGACACAGAAGACCAGGAAGAAAGACTTCGTGTTTTTCAGACAGGCTCTTGAGCAGGGGCAGGATATTGCGGGGCTTATCCCGCCTTCTAAGAGAAAGTCTAAGGGTAAAGAGTCTTCAAAACCGTCAACCTCTTCCTCTAATGCAGAGGTTGGGAAGCGGCAGAAGACCTCTGACCCCAGGGTTCGCACCAACACCAACACCAACACCAACACCAACACCCGCACTGATAACAATGTTACAATGAATGTGTTACAGCAATTGCTTGCAGGGCAGATGGATTCGATGACTAGCATGTTCCGACAGTCAATTGACGGACTCCGAGAGGAGTTTGGTCATCGACAGGAGGTTCAGGCTGTCACCGTACCTTCTGCAGGTGTGCGTATCGAGCCCGGCTCTGGCCGAGGTCTCGTACAATCACAGGGGGTTTATTCCGAACTCGGCATGGGTCGAGGGAGGATATTCTACCCCGAGGAAGTTCTCCGGCCCGGCCTAGCCCGGTCTGCGAGTTCTGACCTCGGCACTCAAGTCGCAGGAACTGTCCTGTTGCCTTCAAGTACCCTGGCCCAGGGGCCGCTGTTGAGTCTCGGAACCGGGGTCCAGTGACCGGACAGGGTGTGGATGGGGCAAACATTGTGTAGTGCCAGGCGACTCCTACTGTTGATCAGGATCCAATTCTCCAGGATGTCAAGTCTTCGGATTCTGATCTCCGGGATGAGCACGACATGGAGGTCGATTACGACAAAGCTCCCACAAGGAGTTTCGGGAGAAGCTTGCACAGGCTATCCCGCAAACAGTCCTCCCTGCGCGAAGACGTGTCAGATTTGGCTCCGTGTGCTGCCGTCTCTGGTTGCCGAGATGATCGATCCTCTCCTGTGGGGTACTCGTACCAAGTTCGATTTACCCGAGCTGAATAAGAAGTACCCTATGGTTGAGGTGGACGAGTGTGTGTATGCTTCCGTCACCCTTGCAGGGTCTAACCCCACCTTGTCTCAGTCCATGAAGGGCCGGCGGCTGCTGCCTTTCCGGATGTCCGGTCTCATGCTAAAGGCTGTTTACCGCTCCTTTGAGGAGCAGTATCGGAACGCAGCTCAGCAGCTGAAACTGGCAGTACAGTCAGCCTACCTTGCCAAGATGCAGGGGAAACTGACTGGTCCGGTTTCGAGTATGAGCTCTTAGCCCTCACTCCAGGCGCAGCTGACAGAAATCCATGGTTTCCTGGCGAGTGACAGCATCAGGAGCTGTGCTTCCCAGGCCATGTGCGCAGTTATGGGCCTGCGCAGGCTCTCTCTGTTGTGCTCGAAATATCCGGCCGACACCCAGTCAGCACTACTGGCACTTCTATTCAGGATGGGGGGCTCCCTCTACCCGAACGTGAAGCAGGTAGTGAAGGAGGCGGCTGACACAGTTGCTTTCATCAAGGAAACCAAAACCTTATATGAAATGCACCTTAAGTCGTCCAAAAAACGCCCTTCTGTCCTTGCTAATGCTTACTCTGATGCGTCGGCTCAGAACACTGAATCATGGAAGATGCCCATGTTTCAACAGAGCATAAGCAAGAAGGGCAACAAAGGCAGGGGAAAAAACTCGCAGTTTCGGGCCGCCAGGGGGAAGCAAAAGACTTCCCAAATAGGCCGTCAAAATCCGTGGGTACCCCAGGTGGACCCGCCCCCTGCAGTCGAGTGCCGGTACTCATTGCCTTTTGCCGCAGATTCTCGAGCCTGTTTTTTTCACGAGTGGGAGAAGGCTACGTCAAATCCCTGGGTCCTGTCCACACTCAGGGAAGAAGAGATCTGCTCAGCGGCAATTTGGAGCCAGATGAGTACGTTCATCAAGCACTACCAACTCAACAAGCACTCTAGGGAGCATGCTCAGTTTGGTCAGACAGTTCTCTCCGGTGGGCAGAGTTCTTAGTTCTGATGGAATGCCGTGCCTTTTGTCACGCTAACGCTGGTGAGTAAATCAAAAGCTATTTTTTAATTAAGTGCTCTTAGCGAGATTTTTTACCTTTTGGTTATAGACAGAATGCCGCTACCATTGTCTTTTCTTTGGTAGTCTGCTTGCAAAAGGTACCTTAGGGAAGATATTATGAAAAATAATTGAACGAACCTGTAGAGGTTCTAGATTATTTTAGTAATATCTTCCGTAAGGTACACCTCCCGTTCTATTTTATCCCACCCCTTTCATTCTGTCTAAATCTCTTGATTGGTTTGAAAGTGAAGCAGTTTGGGTAAGCCATCATGAGTTACGTCCCTTCCCTTGCAACTGCATAGGGGACGCGTAATCGACTGAGCGGGAATGGTTTGTTTATTTTAAATATGTCGTTGAATATTTACAACTATCGTGTTATTTTCAATTAGAGATTGAATTGCAAAGGTACCTTACGGAAGATATTACTCAAATAATCTAGAACCTCTACAGGTTCGTTCAAATTTGGTGTGATGCTTGAGAGCATAAATACCTTGATGGAGTTCCAATTCCACCCTTCCGCCTGTCTCTCTCTCTCTCTAATAATCTTGTTACCATTGGTGGGGGGAGAGGCTCAGTGTGTAAAGGTTCATTGGGTTTTTGTCAAGCCTTTTCCATTTATAAGTAGGATTCATTAATACAGTATACTCACTTGAAAATGGATTTGTATTGTTTCTCTCCAAAAGTTATACTATTTTGTTTAATGATTTGGGGAATATATATATTCTATTTTAATTTAAAACATTTCAGTAATTTACCATTTTTACACAACTTTCTTTATATTTGTATCATAGATATTAAGCAAGTTAGAACAATTTTTAGCTCACCAGGCATGAAAGGCCCGATGGGCTTATGGCATGGCATGGCGTCTGTCCATCCGTCCGTTCGTCCGTCCGTCCTTGGGCAATGGGGATTCTAAATTGTAGATTTAGTGATCCAGTGACCCCAAATAAGGGCCTCACAGGCCATAACCTAAAATCCTATTTTCATCTCCAGAACGAAAAGACCTAGAAGAATGTTGTGTACAAACTCTTTAGCCAATGGAGATTCTAAATTGTAAATATGGTGACCCTGTGGCCCCAAAGAAGGGCCTCACAAGCAGGGTTGCAGATTCAAATTTTTGCCAGTCGGACATTTCATCTTTGACCCAAAAGACAAACCCGGAAGTTATTTTTTTTATGAATAAAGTATAAGAAATGTTACTATTTGTTGCTTCTTCATTTATTGCATACTATTAAACATAACAGGATAGGAAATAACTAAAAATATGAATTTATCAATAAGATGTATAAAAATGGTTCATAATTTGAAATCAATGTTTACCAGTGGACCAAGTACGATTTGCCGACAGTGCTAGTTTGAGCGAGTTTACAAGGTATTTGCATCGAGAAAGACGAGAAATTTAAAATAATTTAATCGCATCTAGTTCATTAAAACTTAAAATAATGGACCAAAATATACATAATTTTTAAATATGCATTTTTAAATCCAAAGGAACTCGTTTTCAATAGCGGAATATTTCAGGTAAACTCAACTCGGCAGAGCACGTGGTCCAAATATTAACGATACAGACCTAGAAGGTTGTAATATTATGTGCAGACTCTTTTGCCAATGAGGATTGTAAATTGTAGATTTGGTGACCCTGTGGCCCCAATAAGGACCTCACAGGCCATGACCTAAATACCTATTTTCATCTTCTTCTCCAGAACTAAAAGACCTAGAAGGTTGTAATACTGTATGCAGACTCTTCTAAGCCTTTACAATTTCCAAAATTGAAGCCAGTCACTCAAACTATCCTTTGGCTAGCGTGATATAAGCTGACCTGGGTGACGAAGATTGCAGTGGTTTATGGTAATCAGAGCTTCATGTTATGTAATGGAGAATGCATGAGGAGTTGTGGATTCGTTAAAAATAATCAACGAGCCCCGAAGGGGCGAGTTGATTATTTTTAATGAATCCACTGCTCCGAATGCATTCTCCATCTTAATCCATGTATGACGTCACGAAACATGTAAATGTGATTATTTTACATTTGAAACAATAAATTTCAATTATGGGACATCAATATCAGTTATTTTGCAAATTTCGGTGCTCATTCATCAGATATGGTACAAGTGGCTGCGAGCCTCATGAAATGGATTCTTCCACGAACGTGCAGCGCAAAACTTCCACGCGAAGTGATGTGATTGACAGCTAAAACTCCATGCCTTCCGTGCGTTAAAAGTATTGAATAGAAAGTCTTGACAAACAATCCTTACTACCAAGCAAACGGTTGCATGTTCGAATCCAGGTTCATGCAGTAGAAAAAATAATTCAGATACACCAGGACAAAATACATCAGTCTCGAAAAAAGTATTTGATTATAGCCATTAGTGAAAATATCAAAACCTAACACCCCTCCTGACTGGGACAGTCAGTGACCAGTAGATTCCTAAATAATAATCAACTGATAACACAATAGAGTGACGTCATGACCATGGATTAAGTATTAAATGATATCATGTTCCACAGAGCACTGAAAAGCAGCTGGCCAGTACTGGGGAGTAAGACTCAATGAGTGAAGACCGCTCGTTAGACTAAAGGCTCTTATTTTACATGCAGTCATGGGGCAGGACTACTAAGAGTCCCCAAGGAGGCTTTAAAGGAGAATATTTGTAAAGATTTATATTCTGTTATAGTAAAATATACTTTAAAAAACATATTCCCCCGAAAATAATATGGAAAGCTGTGTTTAATTACTAATTACGCGATATAACAACCGCGCCTACTGTTGCCTGTGCGCGTATGCATATTTGCCGGTAGCTGTCGGCAGGTTTAGGCTGTGACGTCAGAGATGCTCTACGGCCCGCCTTGGTCCTTAGCGCAGTGAAAGCGAAAAGCATTAGAGTAGATGAAGAATCGGTTGAATACGTAGAATTCGGGTAGTTTCGGACTTTAGTTGGTATATTGTGCAGCGTTGATGAGCAGTAATTCATCATAGTCTGGACAGAAGTTTACATATTTTTAATTTTCAAGTGAAAAGACGGATGCATCGCGGCGAAAGGTTTGGATAGTGTCAAAGAGGAAAGAAGAACCGAAAACGTCGGAATCTGTCTCACTATGTTCAGAGCATTCTGATCCGTTATATTAAAACAGTTTCATAAATAAGTGATAGTTAGTCTTAGAGTACTTGTAATTAACAGTCCTTTATAAGGATATAACTTTTAATGCCTTCTTATGGGATGTGTCATGCTCGGTTACCCAGAGTTTTATATATATATGCTCCAGCGGAGAGTAATGGATCATATATAAAACCCTGGGTATCACCGAGGATGGGATGTGTAGGCCGTGCTCTGACTGTGAAACTTAGTACACAGTTGTATAATTATTTGTCATTGGCTAATAACTGTATAGATTAATTTCAATTTAATATGGCCAACCAGGGGTCGATTTAGAGGATGCTTACCTACTTGCACCAGGTGCAACCTGAGATAAAAGCTAGGTTGCACAAACCAAATTCTAGTTGCACAGTTTTAATCGAAGTATAGATTACTTAAATTAAAAAGATAAAGTCTTAGTGATTCATTTAAATTTTCTGTTCCAAAGTGTACCCACTTGTTATCTTACTGGTAATATGTTATTACTCAGATTCATCAAATTCCTGATCACTAGTAAATGCTCCATGCTTTGTCTGTTTCATTTTGTGTCAGACAATGTGTTCTCTTGCCAGAATATCAATCTTTAATTTATATTGCAAACCATCCCATGGTTTTTTTTTAATCTTTGAATTTGTAAGTCTATATAATTGTTTTCACACATATAACTATATAATTGAATTTCTGTTTTCCTCCAATTATAATTTAAATTCAATGTCTTTAGAATTTAGAATCTTTAGAATCACACCGTCAACGATACATGAATGGATTTGAAGAACAAAATGAGTTTTTCTTATAGAAATAGCTGCTTTAAGAAAAATAAATTTATATCATCACTGCAAAAAAGGGGGGAAACAAGACTTAATTCATATTAATTTCATCTAAAATCCAATCATGTACAATGTTTTGAAAATTCTAAAATTCTAAATTTAAATTTTAAAAAAACATCATTCTGTTTCAATCACTACCAAAGGGTATAAAGGGAACCCCATAAAAGTATAATTATAACTTCATAATAGACTTCTATCTGCAATCTCAATATGGAATATTTGCTATCTCAATATTCATTTGTTGTGAATTTGTTTTCTGAACACAAAACAGAAAATAGAAACACTCACAGATTTCTAGAGATTTTCAGTCTATCAATATGCACATGGTCTCTATCAATGTCCCTATGAGACTTTTGTGACAATTCCCATCTTTTTATGTTTAAATAATAATGTTCCAAGTTGTCAACACTAAAATAAATTGACATAGATCTAGATGTCAAAATAAAGTAAACACAGACGTCTGTCATTTGTAAAACGCATGTTGATAAACTGGTAACTGATAAGTGTGCGTTTGCGCTATACAATAAACATACTAGACATCACCCAGTTTAGAGTCAGACCAAGAGTAGTCTCCCTTTAGCGTAAGTGTTTGATGGACTGTTTTATCGGCAGTTTTGTCAACAACTTATGTTGAGAGAGTTATAGAATAGTATTTTGTAATTAAATTTGACTAAATATCCAAGTGCTTAATTTTTGTTAGCCTAATATTAGATTTATTTGTAAAATAATTGACTTGCACCTGGTGCAAGTTGGACTAATAAATAAGTTGCACTTTGTATTATTGGGTTGCACCAGTGCAAGTAACAAAGCACTAAATCGAACCCTGCCAACGTGGCAGCTCAAATGGCATTGTCAGACACAAAATAATGTGTCTTGGTTATAACCATATATAAGTCATTTGAAAACGATAATGATATTCAATGCTAAAATGATATCTGTCGCTTATATTACACCCCACCACCCCCACTTACTAAATTCTAAATCTTGCTACAACTTTTGAACCCTTCCTACATCTATGTTGGATTCCGTTTTTTAAATATATTTACTAAAAGTGCATTTCCACTGATTGTATATGTTCACAATATCACAACAAATGATTATTTCAAAAATAATAAGTTTGAGTGTTCAATCCTTGTGGGTGCTTGGTTTGTGTACTTGTGATAGGAGAACACGTAACTGTCTAGCAACTCAAGTTCAAATAATTACTGTCTGCAAGGCAGAACTAGTAGAAAGCACACGTAGAAAGTGACTCAAAGTGATTTAAATTAATATCATTTATTTAGTGTACATCTAATACATATTAATTGACATATTTTAGAAATTCTCTATTCATATATTAAAAAAGTTGGATTCCCATTTTCTTAGGCAGAAAATAAACACGCATGAACGCGGAGTAAATTTACTTTTACTAACATGCGTATATTACTACCATAAGCAATATTGCATATGTGCGCTGCAAAGTTCGCCGTATAAACAGGGCTTTACACTACGTTATTACAGCCTTCTAATATCGCGAGTTCCTTATTATCGTGTTAGTTCGGTTTTCGTGACGACCAAATCTCTCACATAGCTATGTGTAGATCTTACTGTCTATCTTACTTGATTAGGATTGACCAGTGGTTTGTACGTTAGATCTAAATAATAATAATATTTAATATCAATACCCTTTTAAAGCAAACATGATTTGAATAATCGAGAATCAAGATGGTTCATTTTGTCCTGTGCAACTGGTTACTTTGAACAGCGGTACAGTATATATACGAATAAAGCAGTATAATTTGTAGTAACATATTTTAATTAACTAAATATAAGTTGTTGACACCCATGTTATCTACATGTAGACAATAACTATTTAATGTACGGCATACTCCACTACTTATTGTGAAATTGTAATGTTAGGGTTTGCCAGTCCCTACGTACGAATCTGTATTTCCAACTCTCACTGTTGACTTCTGACAGCTCATCCTCACTTGATTCCTGGTGTTCAACTCAATGTTGATTCACAATAGGTTCATACTGATAAGGATTGATGTTATTTATGTAAGATGGTTGAAAATCAACACTGCCATCGCTATCCGAGAAAGCCATAACAACACTACGAACGTAGAAAATACACTGCCTCAGCGTGCGGGAGAGCATCTTTGACATCATATCACGTGACTTCTCCCAGCCTGATTAACTCTCAGGGATTTCCGGAAAACGACTCGCAACGAAAACGTTTTTTCAACGTTTCTACATAAAATGTCGCATTTCAATAATTTTTTTGACACACTTTGTCTGAAACAATACTGTTAAACATGTTAAAACAAAGTTTTGTAGGGGATTTTATCTCTGGCCTCAATGATAGGTCAGAGGGGTAAGGACCATAATATTTGTTTCATCTTCTCCATTAAAAGTGCTTCCTATTTGGTGTACCTCTCACCTAGAAGACATTTTGAATTAGTTAATGTATATAAAGTCTGATGAGCTACAGAGCCAGTGGCTCTATTTTTCGTTTTGTATTTATGATGTTATGAGGTCCGAATTAAAGAAAATCTTTTGGAATAAATAGAATATAAACAAAAAATCATGGAAAATTCAAAGTTTCGGATGTGAATTAGCCGTTTCTGTACGGGTGCCGCGACTTGAATTTGTATTGAACGCCCGTATATAGTCCGTTTTCGCGATGTAGATGCGATATATTTCGTAAAAACGGTACCGGACTCGCCGCCTGGAAATTCCGCCAGCAGAGCTAATTAGTGCCTAAGCCAAAATACTGCTGCGAGCTGGAGGGTCTGTAAATTCTGCACAGGGACTAAAATGGGTAAAATAGAAATACGCAACGTAAGGGTTAACATTAAAAAATTTGAACTGCACCATTCTACGAAATTATTAATTTCATTCCTGTAACACATTTCAGATTCTCTAATAAGTCCAACCAATGCTGCATCATCTGCAAATTTAACCGTAAATGTTGTGTTAGTGTTACATCTACAGTTATTTGTATAGAGTATGAACAGTATGGGTGAAATACGCAGCCTTGTGGCGCACCTGTGGCTGTACAAACACATGATGAGTCAGTACCATTTACACAAACAAATTGTGGTCTGTTGACCAGAAAGGAATTTATCCATCTAATCAAATTTGAGTTGACATCCATGTCTAAGAGTTTCTTCATTAATACATGCGGTTGAATGGTATTAAATGCTGAGCTGAAGTCTACAAATAATATCCTAACATATGAACCACAATTCTCTAAATGTTGATATATTTTGTTCAAAAGGGTAATAGTAGCATCCTCAATTCCTCTACTTGGCCTGCAGCTAAGCAAATTGTAACGGATCTAAGAGTGAATTTATTTGATTCAATAATATAACTATTATCAGATGTTCAAAACCGTTCATGGCAATTGAAGTCAACACAACAGGTCTATAATCATTATTGGCCAATGGTTTTGTTTTCTTGGGAACGGGGACAATCTTAGAGGCTTTCCAAAGGATGGGTACCGTGTGTGTATTTGGAATCTAAAAAATCCTAAATGTTCTAGTCATCTTGTTAAAAATCTTTGATTATTTTAAGTACGAAGAACTTTATATCAGATCATCTGATGTTGATCAGAGACTTTAATCTCTTTGAAGTTAAAATTAATCCCTTTTAAGCTCATCAGGCCTGAAAGGGCTTATGGCATGGCATGGTCTCCGGCGTCCGTCCATCCGTCCGTAAACTTTTCGATTTTTCGACTTCTTCTCAAGAACCAATGACTCAACAGAGCTGAAATTTTATGTGCAGACTCCTTGGCCAATGGGGATTCTAAATTGTAGATTTCGTAACACCGTGACCCCAAATGAGGTCACAGGGGTCACATCCTTAAAAACCTATTTTCATCTTTCTTCTCCAGTTCCAAAAGGTTTAGAGACCTGAAAAGTTGTGTGCAGACTCCTTGGCCAATGGGGATTCTAAATTGTAGATTTCGTGACCCCGGGACCCCAAATGAGGTCAAAGGGGTCACATCCTTAAAAACCTATTTTCATCTTCTTCTCCAGTTCCAAAAGGTCTAGAGAGCTGAAAAGTTGTGTTCAGACTCCTTGGCCAATGGGTATTCTAAATTTAGATTTCGTGACCCCGTGACCCCAAATGGGGTCGCAGGGGTCACATCCTTAAAAACCTATTTTCATCTTCTTCTCCAGTTCCAAAAGGTCTAGAGAGCTGAAAAGTTGTGTGCAGACTCCTAGGCCAATGGGGATTCTAAATTGTAGATTTTGTGACCCCGTGACCCCAAATGGGGTCACAGGGGTCACCTCCTTAAAAACCTATTGTCATCTTCTTCTCCAGTTTCAAAAGGTCTAGAGAGCTGAAAAGTTGTGTGCAGGCTCCTTGACCAATGGGAATTCTAAATTGGAAATTTCGTGAATGGGGGGGTCACAGGGTTCACATCCTTAAAAACCTATTTTCATCTTCTTCTCCAGTTCCAAAAGGTCTAGAGAGCTGAAAAATTTTGTGCAGACTCCTTGGTCAATGGGGATTCTAAATTGTAGATTTCGTGACCCCGTGACCCCAAATGGGGTCACAGGGGTCATATCCTTAAAAACCTATTGTCATCTTCTTCTCCAGTTTCAAAAGGTCTAGAGAGCTGAAAGGTTGTGTGCAGGCTCCTTGACCAATGGGAATTCTAAATTGGAAATTTTGTGAATGGGGTCACAGGGTTCACATCCTTAAAAACCTATTTTCATCTTCTTCTCCAGTTCCAAAAGGTCTAGAGAGCAGAAAAGTTGTGTGGAGACTCCTTGGCCAATGGGCATTCTAAAATGTAGATTTCGTGACCCAGGGACCCCAAATGAGGTCATAGGGGTCACATCCTTAAAAACCTATTTTCATCTTCTTCTCCAGTTCCAAAAGGTCTAGAGAGCTGAAAAGTTGTGTTCAGACTCCTTGGCCAATGGGGATTCTAAATTAAGATTTCGTGACCCCGTGACCCCAAATGGGGTCGCAGGGGTCACATCCTTAAAAACCTATTTTCATCTTCTTCTCCAGTTCCAAAAGGTCTAGAGACCTGAAAAGTTGTGTGCAGACTCCTTGGCCAATGGGGATTCTAAATTGTAGATTTCGTGACCCCGGGACCCCAAATGAGGTCATAGGGGTCACATCCTTAAAAACCTATTTTCATCTTCTTCTCCAGTTCCAAAAGGTCTAGAGACCTGAAAAGTTGTGTGCAGACTCCTTGGCCAATGGGAATTCTAAATTGGAAATTTCGTGAATGGGGTCACAGGGTTCACATCCTTAAAAACCTATTTTCATTTTCTTCTCCAGTTCCAAAAGGTCTAGAGAGCTGAAAAATTTTGTGCAGACTCCTTGGTCAATGGGGATTCTAAATTGTAGATTTCGTGACCCTGTGACCCCAAATGGGGTCACAGGGGTCATATCCTTAAAAACCTATTGTCATCTTCTTCTCCAGTTCCAAAAGGTCTAGAGAGCTGAAAAGTTGTGTGCAGACTCCTTGGCCAATGGGGATTCTAAATTGTAGATTTTGTGACCCCGTGACCCCAAATGGGGTCACAGGGGTCACATCCTTAAAAACCTATTGTCATCTTCTTCTCCAGTTTCAAAAGGTCTAGAGAGCTGAAAAGTTGTGTTCAGACTCCTTGGCCAATGGGGATTCTAAATTAAGATTTCGTGACCCCGTGACCCCAAATGGGGTCGCAGGGGTCACATCCTTAAAAACCTATTTTCATCTTCTTCTCCAGTTCCAAAAGGTCTAGAGAGCTGAAAAGTTGTGTGCAGACTCCTTGGCCAATGGGGATTCTAAATTGTAGATTTTGTGACCCCGTGACCCCAAATGGGGTCACAGGGGTCACATCCTTAAAAACCTATTGTCATCTTCTTCTCCAGTTTCAAAAGGTCTAGAGAGCTGAAAGGTTGTGTGCAGGCTCCTTGACCAATGGGAATTCTAAATTGGAAATTTCGTGAATGGGGTCACAGGGTTCACATCCTTAAAAACCTATTTTCATCTTCTTCTCCAGTTCCAAAAGGTCTAGAGAGCAGAAAAGTTGTGTGGAGACTCCTTGGCCAATGGGCATTCTAAAATGTAGATTTCGTGACCCCGGGACCCCAAATGAGGTCATAGGGGTCACATCCTTAAAAACCTATTTTCATCTTCTTCTCCAGTTCCAAAAGGTCTAGAGAGCTGAAAAGTTGTGTTCAGACTCCTTGGCCAATGGGGATTCTAAATTTAGATTTCGTGACCCTGTGACCCGAAATGGGGTCACAGGGGTCACATCCTTAAAAACCTAATTTCATTTTCTTCTCCAGTTCCAAAAGGTCTAGAGAGCTGAAAAGTTGTGTGAAGACTCCTTTGCCAATGGGGATTCTAAATTGTAGATCTCGTGACCCTGTGATCCCAAATGGGGTCACAAGGGTTACATCGTTATAAACCTATTTTCATCTTCTTCTCCAGCTCAAAAAGGTCTAGAGAGCTGAAAAGTTGTGTGCAGACTCCTTGGCCCAAGGGGATTCTACATTGTAGATCTAGTGACCCCGTGACCCCAAATGGGGTCACAAGGGTCACATTGTTATAAACCTATTTTCATCTTCTTCTCCAGCTCAAAAAGGTCTAGAGAGCTGAGAGTTGTGTGCAGACTCCTTGGCCAAATGGGGTTTCTTAATTGTAGATTTTGTGAGCCTGTGACCCCAATCTAGGTCACCGGTCATGACCCAAAAACCTATTTTCATCTTTATCTCAAGTATGTTAAGCTCTAGAAAGGTGAAATGTTGTGTAGAGACTCTTTGGTCAAAGGTGATTCTTAATTGTAGGATTGGTGACCCTGTGACTCCAAATACGGGTCATAGGGGTCTTGTTAACAATGTATTACTTGAGATAACTTAGATATTCAACGTTAGATAATAAATCAATGAAATCCTGATGAGCCACAGAGCCTATGTCTCTATTTTTTAAGCTTAAAGGAACATAATCATGTTGGTTAGGTCACATATATGTCCAATAATTTGTGTTATTGTTCCGCGTTGCGGAACGAGGGACTATGTATTCAGCGGCGTCCGTACGTCCGTACGTCACATTTCTTGTTTACGTGATATCTTATGAAGCGTTGCATCCAAACTCTTCAAATTAGTTGTCAGCCTACATTGGGGAAAGATGCAGACACCCGTTGATTTTGGTGACCTTGACCTTATTTTCAAGGTCACTACAACACTTTGACCACTTTTCGAACTCTTGTTATCACCATTTATTATGACCGGTTGGACCCAATGTTTTTAAATTAGGTGTCAGTCTACATTGGAGGATGACGCAGACACCAGTCGATTTGGTGACCTTGACCTTATTTTCAAGGTCACCTCTACACTTTGACCACTTTTTGAACTTTTGTTACTCTTGTTGCGATATATCATGAACCCAAGCACCCAAAGTCCTCAAATTGCTGATCATCATGTCACTTTTTACCATTAATGCAATATATAAAGTAGCTCCAATGATGCGTCTTACTAACTCAATGTCACCGGCGGGGGACATTGCCATGTTAGTGACAAACACTTGTTTAATTGAGTATTATCAACTTTAACCGAAAATAACCAGTTTACGGTCGATCAGTTCAGTATAATGAAAATACAACCATTCAAAGTCGTGGTCTTGATTGAAAACCGGACAATGGACCTTGGCTTGCTCCAGCCAATAGGTCAAATGTAATTTTTGAAACTTTAATACTTTAGATAGGAAGACAGATTTGCTTCTATAGCATTTAATACGTCTTATAACGAGTACATATGTGAGATAGAGCCACAATTGTCGGCTTCTACACATGTATGAGACCGTTCCTTGGCTTTTATTGTGAACAAGAAGTTCGAGTGAGAAGATGTAACCTAAACCAGACCCCATTGTAATTTGGTACATTTTAGAAACAAATAAAATATAATGCAAAACTGATCATGTATCTTTAAAAAGGGAGGAATGTAGTATCGCGTACCTAATGCATTACACTTTGTAATAACAAAGTATCCCTAGCAGGCGGAAGTAAAGGCTTCTTGCACAAAGCCTGTTATGCCGGTAAACATAAGTTTGTAACCTAAGGAATATAAGTCCTTGAATACAATTCCCAAATCTCGTTATTCACCTTAAGAAACTTCAGTTACCTTGAACATTTGTTCAAGATCATTGTAGGAGTTGTGATCATTTTTCTTTTCTTTAAGTCATGTTGGTCTCATGCACTGTCAGTTTTGTTTTAAAATTGTGGCAAGGGATTGTTTTTCATCTGCAAAACTTATTAATTTTAGTCAAACAGTAAAAATCTGACAGAGTCCATGGCTCTATTTTTGTTGCATTCATGTATGCCATTTACACGAATACTAATTTTGCTTATTTTCCTCTCTTGTAAAGAACCGGTCCGGTATGGTGCCCACCTCTGGCTCTGGCAACAGTCTGTCTCACTCCCATAAGTTACCCTCAGAAAGTGACATCGAGAACTATGCTCCCCACCTGAACCGCCACAAAAAAGGTCTCTTTGGGAAGAAGGTACCTCTTACCAACATGCTTGTATGGTCAAAGGTCAGTTAAATCTCTGTCAGTTAAGTAAGAGAACTGTATAGCTCTTCATGTTGATTATGGAATTGTATACCTTTTTGTAATGTCACCCTGTATGTAAACCTAGAAATAGAGAAACATTTTTTTATATCCCCGCTACAAAATTATGATGGTTGAATCTGTTTTTCAAACATAGTGCCATTAATAGCTATCATGCTCAATGGACAGATAGCGGATGACAGGGGTATGTGAGCTATGCTTACTTTTTAGCTCATCAGGCCTGAAAGGCCCGATGGGCAAATGGCATGTCATGGTGTCGGGCGTCCGTCCATCCGTCCATAAATTTTCTCGCCTATGTTCACACGGTAGCCGTGAGCCCCCTCTAAGGCGGTTTCGGCCATCAGTAATCCCCACAGTCGTAGCTCCACACACATGCCCATGGTGGATTCGAGCACTACACATGATGAGTTTATGTTTTTTTCCTTTAATAGATATACCTCTTTGGCTTGCTTACACTTATGCAGACTGAATTCCATGCGATGCGACGCGAAATTTCAAATAATTTAATCACACCTAGTTCATTAAAACTTAAAATTATGGACCAAATTATGTGCACTTTCTAAATATGCATTTACAATCGAAAGGAACTTGTTTTCAATGGCGATGTAATTTTCGTAAACTCAACTCGGCAGAGCAACTGGTCCAAGTATTCTCGATACGACTTATTTCCTATTCAAGATGTAGTTACTAATTTGAACTTATTATTAAGGCTGTGCAATATTATTGCAATACCAATATATTGCAATAAGGAGTTGTGCAATATGCGTATTGCAATACGATTTTCATATTGCAATATATTACACCAACAAAAATATTAAGTCAAATTTATTCATTTATCTTGTAAAAGGCACATTTACTGGCTTAACTTGTATTATTTTGAAGTGCTAGAATGAGTGTTGGACTGTATTACAAATGATCATTTTAAAGATCTGAAAGTCATTTTATCAAATGTGTTATGTTTTAACAGAAAAAAAGAAGTTTAAAAGTTGAATGTATAGATCATTTATCATGTTGCAATGTCATTAATAATAATAATAATAATGATAATTTTAACGCCTAATATCCAACGCAATGCTGTTCAGTGGCGGTACATTATTACCCTGTAGGAATTGTACTTTCGGTGCCGCTACTAAGCGCGACCATATAGGTCCGTACTTCCCATATTCATTGGCACTAGTTAAAATGGTTTCTAGAAAAATATCTCATTGTCAGAGTATCTTGCAATATATTGTGGTACGATTTGCAATACATTACAGTTCAGCAATACAAAAATACAGGCAATACACAGCCCTACTTATTATAATAAGATTATTTTATATTTTATTAGGAGACATATTTCTCAATACAAAAATTGAGGCAATACACAGCCCTACTTATTATAATAAGATTATCTTATATTTTATTAGGAGACATATTTCTCAATTTTTAGCTCATCAGGCCTGAAAGGCCCGATGGGCTTATGGCATGGCATGGTGTCCGGCGTCCGTCCATCCGTCCATCCGTCCGTCCGTCCATCCGTAAACTTTTCGCTTCTTCGACTTCTTCTCCAGAACCAATGACCCCACAGAGCTGAGAAGTTGTGTGCAGACTCCTTGGCCCATGGGGATTCTAAATTGTAGATTTCGTGACCCCATGACCCCAAATGGGGTCACAGGGGTCACATCGTTAAAAACCTATTTTCATCTTCTTCTCCAGTTCTAAAAGGTCTAGAGAGCTGAACAATTTTGGGCAGACTCCTTGGCCCATGGGGATTCTAAATTGTAGATCTCCTGACCCCATCACCCCAAATGGGGTCACAGGGGTCACATCCTTAGAAACCTATTTTCATCTTCTCCTCCAGTTCCAAAAGGTCTAGAGAGCTGAAAAGTTGTGTGCAGACTCCTTGGCTAATGGGGATTCTAAATTGTAGATTTCGTGACCCCACGACCCCAAATGGGGTCACAGGGGTCACATCCTTAAAAACCTATTATCATCTTCTTCTCCAGTTCCAAAAGGTTTAGAGAGCTGAAAAGTTGTGTGCATACTCCTTGGCCAATGGGGATTCTAAATTGTAGATTTCGTGACCCTGTGACCCCAAAAGGGGTCAAGGGGGTCACATCCTTAAAAACATATTTTCATCTTCTTCTCCAGTTACCAACATGCTTGTATGGTCAAAGGTCAGTTAAATCTCTGTCAGTTAAGTAAGAGAACTGTATAGCTCTTCATGTTGATTATGGAATTGTATACCTTTTTGTAATGTCACCCTGTATGTAAACCTAGAAATAGAGAAACATTTTTTTATATCCCCGCTACAAAATTATGATGGTTGAATCTGTTTTTCAAACATAGTGCCATTAATAGCTATCATGCTCAATGGACAGATAGCGGATGACAGGGGTCCTAGTGAAAACGGCCATTGTGGAAAACGGCCAATGGCCAATTAGAGAAAACGGCCATAGTGTAAGAGAAAACGGCCATAGCTACTAGAGAAAACGGCCAATGTATCAATAGAACATTGGTTTCAGAATATATAATCAACACAAATTATTTTCATTCATCTTGTATTTCCAATATCTAAAAAAGCATCATTAACAAATATAAGGTCAAACTTATTAACTTTAACTGCTAGGTTTACATGTGAGATGTTGTATACAAACCATTCTGAATTTCATAAGGGTATAGGGTTATATACTTTGATCATTCAGCGCATTCAGAAGAGAATGGTTCAAGTATGATAGAAAATACAACATATGTACATGTAGGTCTTACGTATACATGTATATATGGAAAAACTATTCAAAATTTACAAATTACTTTTTTTCACTGTAACATATTTATCATGTGTGGATATAACGGACTTTAAGCGATCACTGACATGATTCCGTTGCTCATTCAATGATATTATGGTTGAAAGCAGCAGGTAAAGAAATGTTAAAAAAGGAGACAGAATATACGCATTATGTATCATGATCTAAATAAAATTAAAAACTCATACCATTGTATAATTTACTACGCTGCAAATATATCAAACAACACTGTTATGTCCATTCAAACATCATGCATTTGTGTAATATTGTGAACTGTAAAAATCAAATTATCTTACAAAACCTTACTATATGGTTTACAGAACAAATGTCATAGCACTTTAATGTAAATACGTTTGTCCATGTGTATTCCAATTTTGACGATGTACGTAGATGTACTACAGGCCTGAGGCCTCTTCAGTGCGAAGTAAAGATTAATTGGTTGTATGGAAATACATTAATGTTTGAATATTTAAATCCGCACCTAATTGGTTGCTAAATAATTTCCATTGAGTGTAATATCTCATAAATTTTTAGTAGCACATGTCATTCTGATAAAGAGCCCTTTATCACAGTAGAGTATGTCTATCATACCCATTTATTAATTCCAATGGAGAATGTATGATAGATTTTATGTCAGGAAATGGCTTGTGTATGCTAAATGGAAGAGTCGGTGATCAAGACTTTACATATATCAGTGGACAAGGAAGATCGGTTGTTGACTACGTCTTAACACCTTATGAACAGTTACATTATGTGGAAGACTTTCAGGTACACAAGATTACAGATATAATTGAAACATACAGTCTGTCACCTCAAATCACACTACCTGACCACTCAGTGTTAACATGGCAACTGACAGAAAGTGTTGATTTATTAATTGATAAAGAATCTATATCTTCACAAAAAGAACCCTATATCAAACATGACTTAAGAAATATTCCACAAAATTTTCTGTTGAACAATGAAACTGCAAGATTATTATATGAACGAATCAAGAATTTAGAAGAATGTAATACAAACCAAGGAGTCATTGATAATATATATGGCACATTCCTTAATCTTTTAAGAGAAGAAATGGACACTAAACTGAATCATAAGAAGATATATCCGATCAAACAACAATATAAAGGTAATAACGATGGAAACTGTCGGTGAATCAAGAGAAATCAAAGGTTATGCACTGCCGGACTGTATCTATCCCTATGGAAACCTACCAGTTTACATGTGGCGAGATTGACATTGATTATTGTGAGGAATATAAATATCTTGGCATGTGGCTAAATGAACATTGTAATTATAAGAAAACTGTGGCCGAAATTTGAAAAGCAGCAAACCGAGCCCTTGGGGCTGTGATATCTAAGTTTAATACCATGGGTGGTCTGAGTCATGATGTATTTACCAAATTGTTTGACAGTTATGTCCAACCTGTGCTCAACTACAGTGCCAGTGTGTGGGGTCTTAACACTTATAAAGAAATTAATAATGTTCAAAATAAAGCCTGTCGATTTTTCCTTGGTGTGAGGAGAAACAGTTCAAATATTGCTGTTCGAGGTGACATGGGGTGGAGACACCAACAGACAAAGCTACAAGTTGAAGTGTTCAGATATTTTCATAAAACCGCCACATCAGATCCAAACTCAATATCAGGAATCATCCACCAGTGGTCAGTTCGAAGGAAATCATCATGGGATTACAGGGTAATGGAGATGGTCAAGAAGCTTTCTATCACCAGTGGTCGAAATGTTTATGATTATTGTAATAATACCAGCAGATCAGTGTTTCTAGACCAAGTGTTACAGGAATTAGATAAGAGAGACAGGGAGAAGTGGTACTCAGATTTATTTAATGATAAGAACAACAAACATGGGAACAAGCTAAGGACATATAGATTGTTTAAGCAAGAAATTGATACATGCCAGTATGTCCTTTTTTAAGGGGAATAAATTTCAAACATTTTTCTATCACAGTTTATGTGTGACAAGTCATAGAAGATTGCCATTTTTCAGAAGTCGCCATTTTCAGCCATGTTTAAAGGATCATTATTGCTTAACTTCTTACGCTATTGAAATTTTGCATACACCTGCGTATGCACAATTTCAAGAAGAACAACTTTTATGTTGACTGCTTTCATCAAAAAGTTGATAGTTAAGGCTCGAACATCGCCAGCGATGTTTAGGGGTCCAAATTTAAGCATTTTTGAGTATTTTCTTGAATATTCAGAACAGCATAACGCATTAATTATGTATGCAATCTAAATGATGATTACATCTTCTTAAGTGGAAATTAAAGCACAACATTTTCTATGTTACACCTTAGTATGAAAATATTAACCATTTTGTCTTAATCGTGAGAAATGTAATGTAGGGGTCCATTAATTTGTGATTTTTCCGTTTTCAGAGGGGTACCTTCTTTGGGGAATTTTTGTAAAAAAACTACTCAAGATAGAGACACGTTTGATAGCTCATTTTAAAGCAGAGAAACAGATGTATAACCCTGAGTCCAACATTGAGTTCAAGGTCAAGCAGAAGTCTTGAAGACCTAAGTATTGCCTTGGCAATCCTAGTTATTATTATTATTATTATCATCCCTTCCAAGATTTCATCTTGCCGTTGTGAGAAAGAGAAAGACGGACTGACGTAAGGTCGTACAGAGCCGAATACATGGTGCGGCAGGGAACATTTAAAGGTGTTATCCTCACAACCTTTTATTGCCGGACAAATCCATGAATAGACAGAAGTTGGTAAAAGGGAGTTTTACCTATTTAAATGGCGAATAAGGAAACTGTTGTCTAACCCTGCAATTCGGAAACCTGTTGGTTGGTAGCTTATAGGAGATATATAAGACTTTGCATTGTGAATATATTGCATTGTGAAAACAGATTCATTAAACGATTATCCTTCTCCTACCTCCCTTTTCCTACATTTGACAGCTTACTTGTACCATTGTTGTATGGATGTGTATTATAATTCATTGAATTATTTGTCTATGCAGCTATATTGTTGTACATTCTATGTATATTACATTATTTACTCGTGTACCACCGATGGCGGATCTTTGTGAGTAATAAACGAGTGATGGTTATGCTTGATCGCTCTGCAGGTGCAGCTGCAGGTGCCAGCCGACCGGAACGGATTATCTCGAGCAATCTCCTTCCCCTACAACAGGGGCAATTAGAGTTAATCACTTGTTAATTAGATTAGGAGCGCTTTTAACTTAATTGAAAGGAAACAATGCAGATATTTTAATCAATGCATATTAATCAATTAGTAAATACATGCTTATTCAAACTTTTAAAATCAAGCTTTTATTCTTTTGATAGATAACATGTTTCTAGTTCGAGCTACCTTCTGTTTTCTACATACATGGACATACCCGTACAAGAAATATCCGAATATATTAGTTCCCGCAACTTAACTATAGAAACTGGCAGATATAATGAAATAAATAGTGTTAAACGTAAATTCAAACGTGTAAATATGATATTGAAGACTATTTCACTTTATATTAAAATGTCTGTCATATTATACTCATAGAAAAGTGTATATGAAACCACATTATTATAAATGCCCATCAGGAAGTAAACTGATCCAACTTTACAGTATGAACAGTGTAAGGATATTATGTTACTTAAAGGCACATGTGCACGCTTTTCGCATTCAAATACGCTGTTTTAGGTCATACGAGGGCATATAAACTCACGTTAGCTTCCTTTCAGTGCAATAAAATACCTATTATTCTTTACAATTGGCCTACAGTCAATAATTTAAAAGTTGAGACGACTCAAGTCGCTCAGGGATATCACGAATATTAAGAGTCTCTGATGTGAAAAACGGGAAATATAGATTGTATAGTAAACGCCTGAACTAGGATTTCATTCAGCTCTTGCATATACTTCATTCTTTTAACTGTCAACAAAGATCGGATAGTCTTCATTAAGGAGCATCTGTAACTTCACCGGTTTGTAATACGCATTATATGCATTGCTGTAACATTAACGATAGCGAGTGCCGTTTTTGGTCTTCGGGTTGGGTGTAATGATTTAATATCGCTGATATTGTAGTTCATGCGGATTTAATGCAACGTTGCATTAATTATCTCCGGTCTTTTAAAGTTATCTTTAAAACATGAATACGTACATATTTCCCAGTTAACTAATATAATACAGTACCTGGTGGTAGATCGTTTGTTATATCGAGAGATGTGCATTATCCGTGCATTATTTATATTTTTAAAACAATTGGCGTGATATAGTGCCTAGTAAATATTTATATAAAGCTAGCTTATTAAGATTTAAGTTAATACGCACTTGCAATATATATAATTTTACATTCCCCTTTGATAATATTACTATCAATCAGCTGTCACCATGTTACCTAATACAACCGGTACCAATATCGTTTTTGTTAAAGTATCAATTATCTGTAAATATAAAATGTAATACATGAATCTGAACATGTACTTTGGTGAGAATACCAGGGTTAATGAGATGGTTATGTTGATGTTTTCCAGTGCATAAATCATTCTCACGCTGGACTACGAAAGGATGGTACTATCAATATGTTTTAAGGGTTTTTGTATTTGTTGTTGAGTTTTACTTTAGTATGAAAACTGCCTCTAATCATCATAGCGAAAGGTTACGTTTAGTTTATGGCCGTTTTCTCCAGAATCTTTGGCCGTTTTCTCTTACGCTATGGCCGTTTTCTCTCATTGGCCATTGGCCGTTTTCCCTGTTGGCCGTTTTCTCCAGTTCCCGATGACAGGGGTATGTGAGCTATGCTTACTTTTTAGCTCATCAGGCCTGAAAGGCCCGATGGGCAAATGGCATGTCATGGTGTCGGGCGTCCGTCCATCCGTCCATAAATTTTCTCGCCTATGTTCACACGGTAGCCGTGAGCCCCCTCTAAGGCGGTTTCGGCCATCAGTAATCCCCACAGTCGTAGCTCCACACACATGCCCATGGTGGATTCGAGCACTACACATGATGAGTTTATGTTTTTTTCCTTTAATAGATATACCTCTTTGGCTTGCTTACACTTATGCAGACTGAATTCCATGCGATGCGACGCGAAATTTCAAATAATTTAATCACACCTAGTTCATTAAAACTTAAAATTATGGACCAAATTATGTGTACTTTCTAAATATGCATTTACAATCGAAAGGAACTTGTTTTCAATGGCGATGTAATTTTCGTAAACTCAACTCGGCAGAGCAACTGGTCCAAGTATTCTCGATACGACTTATTTCCTATTCAAGATGTAGTTACTAATTTGAACTTATTATTAAGGCTGTGCAATATTATTGCAATACCAATATATTGCAATAAGGAGTTGTGCAATATGCGTATTGCAATACGATTTTCATATTGCAATATATTACACCAACAAAAATATTAAGTCAAATTTATTCATTTATCTTGTAAAAGGCACATTTACTGGCTTAACTTGTATTATTTTGAAGTGCTAGAATGAGTGTTGGACTGTATTACAAATGATCATTTTAAAGATCTGAAAGTCATTTTATCAAATGTGTTATGTTTTAACAGAAAAAAAGAAGTTTAAAAGTTGAATGTATAGATCATTTATCATGTTGCAATGTCATTAATAATAATAATAATAATGATAATTTTAACGCCTAATATCCAACGCAATGCTGTTCAGTGGCGGTACATTATTACCCTGTAGGAATTGTACTTTCGGTGCCGCTACTAAGCGCGACCATATAGGTCCGTACTTCCCATATTCATTGGCACTAGTTAAAATGGTTTCTAGAAAAATATCTCATTGTCAGAGTATCTTGCAATATATTGTGGTACGATTTGCAATACATTACAGTTCAGCAATACAAAAATACAGGCAATACACAGCCCTACTTATTATAATAAGATTATTTTATATTTTATTAGGAGACATATTTCTCAATACAAAAATTGAGGCAATACACAGCCCTACTTATTATAATAAGATTATCTTATATTTTATTAGGAGACATATTTCTCAATTTTTAGCTCATCAGGCCTGAAAGGCCCGATGGGCTTATGGCATGGCATGGTGTCCGGCGTCCGTTCATCCGTCCATCCGTCCGTCCGTCCATCCGTAAACTTTTCGCTTCTTCGACTTCTTCTCCAGAACCAATGACCCCACAGAGCTGAGAAGTTGTGTGCAGACTCCTTGGCCCATGGGGATTCTAAATTGTAGATTTCGTGACCCCATGACCCCAAATGGGGTCACAGGGGTCACATCGTTAAAAACCTATTTTCATCTTCTTCTCCAGTTCTAAAAGGTCTAGAGAGCTGAACAATTTTGTGCAGACTCCTTGGCCCATGGGGATTCTAAATTGTAGATCTCCTGACCCCATCACCCCAAATGGGGTCACAGGGGTCACATCCTTAGAAACCTATTTTCATCTTCTCCTCCAGTTCCAAAAGGTCTAGAGAGCTGAAAAGTTGTGTGCAGACTCCTTGGCTAATGGGGATTCTAAATTGTAGATTTCGTGACCCCACGACCCCAAATGGGGTCACAGGGGTCACATCCTTAAAAACCTATTATCATCTTCTTCTCAAGTTCCAAAAGGTCTAGAGAGCTGAAAAGTTGTGTGCAGACTCCTTGGCCCATGGGGATTCTTAATTGTAGATTTCGTGACCCCATGACCCCAAATGGGGTCACGGGCCACATCCTTAAAAACCTATTTTCATCTTCTTCTCCAGTTCCAAAAGGTTTAGAGAGCTGAAAAGTTGTGTGCATACTCCTTGGCCAATGGGGATTCTAAATTGTAGATTTCGTGACCCTGTGACCCCAAAAGGGGTCAAGGGGGTCACATCCTTAAAAACATATTTTCATCTTCTTCTCCAGTTCCAAAAGGTCTAGAGAGCTGAAAAGTTGTGTGCAGACTCCTTGGCCCATGGGGATTCTTAATTGTAGATTTCGTGACCCCATGACCCCAAATGGGGTCACAGGGGTCACATCCTTAAAAACCTATTATCATCTTCTTCTCAAGTTCCAAAAGGTTTAGAGAGCTGAAAAGTTGTGTGCAGACTCCTTGGACAATGGGGATTCTAAATTGTAGATTTCGTGACCCCGTGACCCCAAATGGGGTCACAGAGGTCACAACCCCAAAAACCTATTTTCGTCTTCTTCTCCAGTTCCAAAAGGTCTAGAGAACTGAAAAGTTGTGTAGAGACTCTTTGGTCAAAGGTGATTCTTAATTGTAGGATTGGTGACCCTGTGACTCCAAATACAGGTCACAGGGGTCATGATCTAAAAACCTATTTTTTGCTTGTTAACAATGTATTACTTGAGATAACTTAGATATTCAACCTTAGATAATAAACTGTTTGAGAGGCATTCTAGAAGTTGGTGTGATGAAGAAGACAAATATTTTATGGATGATCAACTTCTTTATTAACAATAGCGACGTTTCGGTATAGATCCTTATACCGTTATCAAGCATATGGAATGGATGGTGAAACAGCAGAATATATACAGGATACATGATGGTATGATAAAGAGATAACAAATACAACAAAATGAGGTAACAATGGCATAAATGGTTGTACAAGTGAAGTTGTGATAACAAGGAAACCAGAGAGTAGTAAGTTAATTAGCCAGGGGGTGGCGGATGAGAGGACAAAGGCAGGATGAGGGTACCAATTAGTGGTGTAGGTGGAAGCCAGAGTGAGTAGATTGGATTAATCATTTGTGGATTAAGCGGTTGTAAGCTGATGGGATGAAATAGCCTTGATCCCTATTCATAGAGGGCTTATGTCTAACAATATGCACGGCTTCAGCTAAACGCCGGTGAGTGTAGTAAAAAATCAAATCCTGATGAGCTACAGAGCCCATGGCGCTTTTTTTAATGAATAATTATAAAATAAGTAGAAATAATGCAAACTTGAAATTGAAATTGAAGTTTGTAATTTAGCATACCTATTAATAACGTGTGTCATCATGAAAATACGATTGAGTGTTCGTAGCGTCATACAAACGGTATTTGAATACATAATATCATGAAATAATAATAATGCCTAGTGTTCGTTTTTGATAGCTTCATTTATTTTGAACTTTTATAATAGCCTTACCATATATCTATATTGATCTAATATATTTTAGCAGTATGTTTAATGACTGATATATAATAAATTTAATTATTGAAATTCAACTTTTCAACGGAACGAAAACTTAACCTGTAACAAATTCATGAATCACCAGTAGAGTGAAGCCACACGCTCTCGCAATGTTTATCTTTGACAAAATTTGTTTGAAATGCGATGTTAATCAATAATGAAATCGTTATTTTTTGTAAATGTTTTTCACATGAATCACATCTTCCAGTCACTAAATTACACTGAGAATATCAATTAAATATCTTATGGTAAGTGTTGTTTCTGCCAACATTTATAGACCTAAATGTGACTTGTTTTTTTAACTTGTTCAAGTTTTTGACTTGATCAACATGTTTTTATTTTCATAAACAATTAGAATATATGACCGACACAAGCAGGGCGGCTTGCCTTTATTTCATGCTTGTAAGGGATGTTTGTTTAGATGTCTTTTGATTTTCTTCAATCGGTCAACTGACTTTTCAAATGTCCAATAAGTCTATTTCCCATTCGGTCAAACTGAATTCGCAAGCGGACAAGTCCAGAAATAGACCGATTTCTGCATCCCTTGTTACAATCTGTCATATTCTAAAATTAATGGATAATTATTTCGTAAACATTTCCTCTGATATATATTTGCCTTATCCTTTGTTCCCAACAAAGACTTACAAGAACCCCTTTAAGATTTTTACCTTGTGGTATGCCACCTTAGGACTTCATGAAGAGTTACTTCCCTTGAAGTGACTTACTACCCTTACAGGAAGTGAGTGTGAAGCCCTTCTCATAATCTTTCTTGTAACCAAACAAGCAAGACATACAAGAATTTTGTTTGAAGATTTGTTCAGTTATACTTGGGAATTTTCCCCCCCATACTCACATAGCTAAGTAGCTCATGTTGGCTATCTTGCCCTAATATATGGGTTAAGTGGGCTAGAGATTTGTAGGTTGAAATCCTCATTCTCTTGCACTGTTTGAAATGTTGACTTAGGAATACAGTAGGCTATTGCTGTTTTCTATGCTGTTGTTTTTTATTTTTTATTTTTGTTTTGTTTTTTGTTTTTGTTTCTTTTGAATAATGATGAATCTTATTTTTTTTTTATTGGTTTTGTTTTTGTTTTTATTCTTATTTGGTAAATTTTACTGTACTTTCTCCCAGGTGAATTCAATTACTTTTGTTTATTTATATTCAGGCATTGAGTGAGCTTATGTTTAGGCTATCATAGACATTTGGGAAATAGAAGACACAAGTCTATATATTATCTAGTCTGTGAATATCAGAATTTTAAAAATAATTTAGAATTCTTTTCTTGTCACTCCCTCCTGTCTCTAACCCTTCACATGGAAATTGTATGATTTCAAGGGTTCTCTGCTTGGAGAAAGTAATGATTTCAAACCCTGAGGAGACTAGGGTTCTCCGCATGGAGATAGTAATGATTTCAAACCCTGAGGTGACTAGGGTTCTCCACATGGAGAATGTATGATATCCAACCCTGAGGTGACTAGGGTTCTCCGCATGGAGATAGTAATGATTTCAAACCGTGATGCGACTAGGGTTCTCCACTTGGAGAGAGTAATAATATCCAACCCTGAGGTGACTAGGGTTCTCCACATGGAGAAAGGGATAACCTCAAACCCTGATGCGACTAGGGTTCTCCACACGGAGAAAGAGGAATAATTACCTCCAGCCCTGAGGTGACTAGGGCTCTCCGTAAGGAGAAGGAGGATACACCCACCGGGGTCACGGGCAAAACCGCGCTTTTGAGCCGGTGAGATCAGTGACTCAGGAGGAAAGATCTCAGCCACGGAGCATGAGTGACAGCCTCCTTACGGATATGGGTCAGGTTTCCAATTCCTCCGGGAATGGTTACCATAACAGCCTAGCTGTTAATATCTCCAATGGGAGACGGTCAAAAACCGGGCCTAGGGCCGGTTAGAGCCGTAACCAGAGGAGTTATAATTACCTCCAGCCCTAAGGCGACTTGGGCTCTCCGTAAGGAGAAGGAGGATACACCCACCGGGGTCACGGGCAAAACCGCGCTTTTGAGCCGGTGAAATCCGTGACTCAGGAGGAAAGATCTCAGCCACGGAGCATGAGTGACAGCCTCCTTACGGATATGGGTCAGGTTTCCAATTCTTCCGGGAATGGTTACCATAACAGCCTAGCTGTTAATATCTCCAATGGGAGACGGTAAAAAATCGAGCCTAGGGCCGGTTTGAGCCGTAACCAGAGGACCGCAACTTGGCCACAGAGCTAAGTAGGCAGGTTCTTTTATTGGTACAGTCATACCTTGGGGACAGTTATCAAGCAATTTTATCCACTGTACAGTTAAAGTTAGCACCATGGCTCACTTGTACTGGTACAGTGCCATTGAGCTGGCTAGCTTGCCTCCAAATTTAACCTGATATGGCCCTGCCTCCATGAACCGGGCCTGGTTCTGGCCATTACCAACTTCATGTGGCATCGCATGCCTCTAGCCTAGTTCCATGTTGCCTGGTCTGGCATGGCTCTGGCTCTTGCCTGGCTCTGGCTCTGGCCTGGCCTGGCTCTGGCCTGGTCTGGCTCTGGCCTAATTTGGCTCTGGCCTGGTCATGCCCTGGCTCTTTCCTTGACTTTTGATCCCATGTGGTCTGACTCTGGCTCCATGTGGTTTTGCTCCGGCTACATGTGGCCTGCCTGTCTCCGACCCTAGCTTTGCACCATGAGGTCAGACTTAGGTTTTGACAACAGTCCTGGCCTTGTTTCATGAAGACTAACTCTGGCTCTGGTTCTTTCTGGAACTGTTACTCTAGTCGGACCCCATGTGGTCTGGCTCTGGCTCCATGTTCCCTGGCTCTGGTACGGGCTCAAGCTCTGACCTGCCCTGGTTTGGGTTGCTGATAGTGGCTGACGCATCCCAGCAGGACTGCATGTGGTCGATACAGCCCTGGATCATAGGTGTATCCTGCTTTTGGTTGAATTTTCGCTTTCGTAATACCAATTCTGAAGCCATATATTAACTTGCAGTAGATTTGATTAGGACATGGAAAGAGTTTACCCTGTAACTGAGGTGATCAGTTCAAGGAAACTTTTAAGATCCCAAAGGGTAAGCCAGTCTTTCCCTGGGGCCTACACCAATTTAAGGATTCATACTCTGATTCCTACAGTTCGCATTTAGCCTTGGATAACTGTCAATGTCATCACCAATTCTTACTCAATGAAACCAGCTTTTGGAAAGGAGCCTGTTTGTCATTGGGGTTTGTTCATTTTATATTTTATCCATCATTGAAGGGGCTAAACATGTGGAAATTGTTATAAGACAAAAATAAACAAAACAATTGTTCATGGAGCGTTATTGTTTTGATCTGACTTGATCTCCTTAATGTAAATGTACCTCCACTTTTTGTACAGTATTTAAAAATTTCATTGCTAAATAAAAAATTATTTATTTTCCTTAAGCAATGTCTTGAGCCAGTATGGCCACCCCATACTGTCAAATTTATTTATTTTTCCGGGGCAGAGCCACTGAGGATGTAAGATCTGGTTAGGCTTTCATTACATCTATAGTAAGTGTGTCCTGGCATTCAACCGCTTGAGTAGATAAAACTGGTTTCTTGTTATTGAGCAGGAGATTGATTGATATTTCAAATCTCCCACAGTTTTTCAAGGGATATTCTTGCTGTAGCTGTAGCAATCATTGTGGGTCTTGCCTCGTCACGTCATCCTTGTATGCACAACTTGAGAGACACTAACACTCAAGGTTTAAGACTTGTTTGTTGGCAACTTACCAACATTGATATTTTAAAAATAAAATATATATATGTTGATTATATATAATTAACATTATATGTTATATTACAACGAGATTTCAGGTACTACTATTCAAACATTGTTGTCCCATGCCTGAACTGAAATCTTGAAAATTTAACCACTTGCTAAAATAATAATTAATTTGCTATGCCCTATGTTAGAGGGTTTGTAATTTTGAGTTGTGAACTAAGTGTTCTCATGATATGTCGCCGCTAATGGCTGTGATACTGCCGAAGGGGCGTTAAACATTAACTCAATCTCATGATATGTGCATAATTGATCTGCTGATATAGCCAGATAAAGGTAAAACCGTACACCTTGGCGACTATGAGCTATCAGGAGAATGGAGATAAACAGTTTTTGTTGTTTGTTTGTTTGTTTTTTTTTCTTCATCTTCTGCTTTATACATTTTATCCAGAAAATCATGGTTTCTTCTGCTAGATAGACTACAAATTCAGTTTTGACTTGTTCTATCTTCATCTCAATCAATCATTTTCTTCTTATTTGACTTGTAGTGTCATATATTATCTAATCACCTTGCAAGGAGCATGATCTATGTTGGGCAAATGGCTTCCTTATCAAATCTAGAAGCCACTAATACACACTTCCACTGTTCATTTGCTGTAAGTTGATTAATATCTATTATTAGGAAATAGTATTAGTAATGATTGTTGACTGAAGGACATGTGTGCATAAAAAAGTGGTCCCCACTGATTCACATTTATTGTTGACCTTTATAAACAATTTAAGTTGTGCATGGCTTAAAATTATGTTCATGCAGATAAGGAAAGGATATCCTCTCTTTGGCCATTTTTTGGAAATCGATGGATAGAACACATGCTCACATGTTTGTAAATGACCTTGTTCAGGCAATCCAATTGTTCATTAAATTTTAGCTCTGAATATATGCAATTTTAAGTGGCTGTCAATCCACTTCAGAGTTTGTTCATATGTACACAACAGCAGGAAATTATACTTTTCTTCAGTAGTACCGGTAAGCAGAGGCTGTTTACCACATATACGTTGCTACATCATACCTTTACAATAAGGAATTGTATGTCATGACCAGAAAAACTGTTTCATACCAGCCTGAATGTTTACTTCTTTTTATTTTTGCATTGAACTGAAGTTGAACATTTAGAATGATGTTACTAAATATATTTCAGTAAGTCAACACTCTTAGAACTATGTTTAGTTTGTTTTGGGATCCCATTTAGCAAGATAATATCCCCTCATCAAGCTAGCCATATCTGATAGTAAGCATGCACTGTGCAGGGAGGATATATAATAACAGTTATGTCCTAGTCTGGCATTTGCCAACATCATAATACCTCATGTGATTTAGATTATCATTTGGTCATTCAATTGGTTGTCAAACTTTATATTATGTATTTGACAATCTAAGGTCCAAGTTACCCAAACTGAGCTTTGGCAAGCCCAAATACTTATGGCATCTATTCTATAAGAGGACTTTCTTACGAGTGTCCTCTGGAATTATAATTATAAACAAATGAAAAGTTAGCTGGGGTGTAGCTTCTGCGCAATACTGCATACAATGAAGTCTCATACTCTCAGGGCATGCAGACTCATTATGATCCTGGATCCTGTTCCACAACCAATCAGAGTTACTATGAATTGTAACCCATTCTTTTCACACAGCTTGGTGTGTCATGTTCATTTACTCAATGCAAGCATGCAACCTAAATGTAATCAAAGTAACAGTATCAATCACACAGGCGTCCATTTTCTGTGACATATTGGTCGCCTTAATGAGAGTTTGATTAGTACCAAACTCTACATTTTGTGTCGTAGTTCATTAACCATACCTTGCTGATCTTCCTCATGTTCCTTGGTCTATAAGGAATGGCTCATTAACCTTCTTTCGCTTGACCCTCCTTTTAAGGGGGGGGGGGGACAACGACATCAGTAACCTGGAGGTGACGTCACAAAGGGGATGTGACGTCATTACGGGATGTGACGTCATCAGCCTAATATGATATCATGGTCCAGGTGTGACATCATAGGACCGGAAGGGACGTCATTACACAGCTGGTGACATATGATATGAAATAATGTCATAGTAGTATCTAGAATGTCTTAGGACTGGAGATAATCTCATAGAACCAAGTGTGTTGTCAAGTATCAAATTGACATTATAGGACAAGGACCGGAAGTGACGTCATAGGTCCAGAAGTGACTTCATTCGTCTGGAAATAAGATTCAGTCTTTAAATTGTAGAAGAGTTGTCTCAATTATCTGACAAACTTATTTTTTTTTAGGAATATGCCTTGTTGGAATTTGGAAACATTTTCTAAAGGTTTCCTTTGGCAATTGTATAACTGTTATATTTTGGAATCTTTTGGGTGTCAAGTGCAATATAGCTTGATCTCCAAGTGTTTTCAAGGTTTTCTTTTTACCTTTTGTTTAGGTATGCCAAGGGCTGTAATAAACCCACCATCCTTTACGTGGGATTCTAGGCAAATATATATCAGAGGAAATGTTTACGAAATAATTATTAACAATTACATTTATTGTTTTTAATTATTAGTAAACTTACCTCTGATATATAGAGTCTATCCCTCCCTTATTGTAGCCTCCCCTCTTTAATATTACAGTTTGGGGTGGTTACTAGAAAATTATGAGAAGGGCTTTACACTCACTTCCTGTAAGGGGAGTAAGTCACTTCAAGGGAAGTAACTCTTCATGAAGTCCTAAGGTGGCATACCACAAGGTAAAAATCTTAAAGGGGTTCTGTATATATCAGAGGTAAGTTTACTAATAATTAAAAACAATAAATGTAATTGTTAATTTTTATGCAATAAATACCCCAAGGAGGATCCTTTTCAAAGAATCATGAACCTACACAATGTGTGTTCGAATTTTGGAAATAAAATAACCATTAACTAAAAAGGAGTGAGACTAATTCAAAAGTTAGGAGAGATTTCTTGTACTTCAAAGTTGAAAAATATTTTTAGCTCATCAGGCCTGAAAGGCCTGATGGGCTTATGGCATGGCATGGCGTCCGGCGTCCGGCGTCCGTCCATCCGTCCATCCGTCCGTAAACTTTTCGCTTTTTCGACTTCTTCTCCAAAACCAATAACTCCACAGAGCTGAAATTTTATGTGCAGACTCCTTGGCCCATGGGGATTCTAAATTGTAGATTTCGTGACCCCATGACCCCAAATGGGGTCACAGGGGTCACAACCTTAAAAACCTATTTTCATCTTCTTCTCCAGTTCCAAAAGGTCGAGAGAGCTGAAAAGTTGTGTGCAGACTCCTTGGGTAATGGGGATTCTAAATTGTAGATTTCGTGACCCCATGACCCAAAATGGGGTCACAGGGGTAACATCCTTAAAAACCTATTTTCATCTACTTCTCAAGTTCCAAAAGGTCTAGAGAACTGAAAAGTTGTGTACAGACTCCTTGGCTAATGGGGTTTCTAAATTGTAGTTATCGTGACCCCATGACCCCAAATGGGGTCACAGGGGTCACATCCTTAAGCTCCTGTAGCTAGAGGCCGCTATTGTGGCCCAAAGGATTTTTATATATTGACATGTCACTGACGTTTGACCCTTTGACATTCATACGACATAAGTCTGTGACAAAGTTCTGTGATTCATGAAAAAGTTCACATTTTCCGAATCAGAAATCAATGGACTTTCAAGTGATGTAATTAGTATGTCTGTAAAATTTTATTTTATTGAGAAATGACAAATTAAAAATCTTGAACGTATTTTCAATCACAAAATTGGCTGCAGGTGCGTATTTGACGTCGTTATGAAATTGTTACCTATTCGATTCAAAGGGTTGAAATTCCATAGTAAGTGCATGCCAAATGCATAAATTTTACATCATTATGTTCAGAATATCATCACCTAGCTTATTAAAACATTTAGACATTGAATATAGTCTTGTTAGAAAATAATGACAAATTTGCGAAAATATCGGCAAATGAAAACATCAATCGATTACTTTTTGTAAAATCCATGAAAATAAAGACAGAATTTCACTTACACTTTTTGAATCTCACAATCTTCCAAAAAATAAATAAACATGTATCTGTGCATTGTTTGTCAATTCTTGTTTCCAAATATAGCAATATATTCAACGTGTCGCCAACAGCAGTACCATATCTGTCATTTTTTCAAGTCAGCCCATGGGAAACTGCCGCTATTTCTGAAGTTTTGCGACGTTTTCCGAGAGCGAAAGCGCGACTTCCTGTGTCTATGTTTGGAAATGGTCGTTGATTTGTAGAGTGTAATTAATTGTTAAAATTAAACAAATTGACACTAAATACGATGTAGTTTTATAAAAATCGATATAAAAACAAATAATGAGGTTGTAATAATTATTTCATCAGTTCGTAGAGTCAGTGTCCTTGACCCGATAAATTTGCATAAGTGAACCTAGCCCCCGGATGTAACATTGTTTTTACAATTAAAATCACTGAGTTAATTTGAATTTTGATTATAATTTATACATATATGAAAAAATCAAGTCATATCCTACCATTATCACAAATCGTGATCATGTATTAGTTTACATTTGAAGTACGAAATCTGTTTGACATGACATGGACCGACTTTCTGATCTGCGATTTCACAAGTTGAAATGGAGCCGTGAAATAGTAGCAGTAACCCTATCTCGTAAAAAGTAAATTACGAATTAACAAGTCTCGTCTATGTGAAATAATTGTATGAATACAATTGCTAAATGATTCATGTTGATTATTTTTAAGTTTTCATTTGGAATTTGATAGAAATTATACCCGTTTCAAACGAAATCATAGATAGACCTGTCAGTTCGAATTCATTGCAAATGGAGGCCATTGGGGATTCTAAATTGTAGATTTTGTGACCCTGTGACCCCAATCTAGGTCACGGGTCATGACCCAAAAACCTATTTTCATCTTCTTCTCCAGTTTATATGTAAAGCTCTAGAAAGGTGAAATGTTGTGTAGAGATTCTTTTGTCAAAGGTGATTCTTAATTGTAGGATTAGTGACCCTGTGACTCCAAATGTGGGTCACAGGGGTCATGATCTAAATCCAATATTATTTTGCTTGTTAACAATGTATTACTTTAGATAACTTAGATATTCAACCTTTGATAATAAATCAATAAAATCCTGATGAGCTACAGAGCCCATGGCTCTATTTTTTTAAATATTAGTTCGGACAAGGTCTCACTTGTTGTAATCCAAACATACAATATTCGTGTTGATGGGCTGTTGCAGGAACAATTATAACAACATAGTAACAAGTACAAATTGTAGATAACAGTTCAATCCTATCCCCTCCAGAGGCAATTGCTACAACATAGGTAATAATAATAATAATAGTATATTTATAATGCGCACATATCCATGCACAATGCATGCTCAAGGCGCTACACAATTATTACCCTGAAGGAATCGTACTTTCAGTGCTGCCTATGAAGCGCTCCGCGCGACCGATAAGGTCCATACGTTCCCATATACAGGTACCCATTTTGCCCAAGGACGCAACACAGTATTAGACCCAGGTCACAAATGTTTGGTGTCTCCACCGGGAATCGAACCCGGGCCGTTGGAGTGAGAGGCAGACATGCTAACCTGTACACCACTACACCACTGTGCTTCACAGGTACAGAGCCTCCGGAGAGATGAATCCAGTTTGGTATCCTGAGATGAACACAAAGACATGTTAGAGTCTGATGCTCGAGCTCCAAAAGCGAATCTACTTTCTCTGATGTCCCATCGGTTTATATAGTCAAAGAGATGGTTATGCCTCATTGATCCAAGGAATAATTAAGTTGACAGTATATAAATATAGTAGCTGGTTCATTGTTCTAATAGATTGGCATGTCTGGTTAGGTTAAAGGAATTAAAGTATCTAAATGGATTATCTGAATTGTGTCAAAAGATTAACAGTAACAAGATATCAATTTAAAATAGCTAAAATGTCTGCTAATAAATTACAGATTATCTCTATGACTGAATGTAATGTTTAAAGTATATACTGACTATGGGCAGATGCAAAATACTTGAATGTGAGTACATCTAATGAATAATACTAATATCTTCCTTTATACAAATTTCTAAAATAATAGTTATAATTTCTAGCCTATGATAATTACGTGGTCACTTTATATCGTCCATCCGTCCCTATGTAAATGTAACCGGTCTTGTCGGGGCAAGAAGCAAAACCAACAAGGGATCATGGGGTGCAAGGATTTATTCCTCTCGTGCAACGCGTGCACTATATGGATATTTGACACCCTGTAAAACACAATTTCATACAATATAAAATCCATCAAAACATCACATAAATACACATAATATATATATATATATATATATATATATAATCTCTCATCAAAGCATCACACAATATAATATTATGTAATCAGTCACCACATATAAACATCACACTTGGTGATGGCGGATAATTGATTTTTTCAATTACATTACTCATGACAATAAATATATTATAACAATGGATAGGTGCTTCATGACACATATACCAATCAAGGGAGATAATTCATGCCTTAGCTCCATTTCACTTTAACAATAATGAATACCAGTGAAATACAACACACACTATTTACAATTACTAATTATCACATTGTGATCATTATTATCCAACACATGAACTTGGCATTAAGCAATTGATTGCATAATAGAAAATATATATAATACATGAATAAAATACATAAGCAAATATAGCATACCCTGAATGTGGTTCTGGGGTGTTTATCCAAAATCCATGTGGATACTCATCATGATGTCCTAAATGCAATATCAGAACAATATATAGAATGCTACACATGTATATTGCAGACACTATGATACATATAACTAACACAACTTACAAACCATCATGAATGAATTATTCACACATGTAAGTTACTTAAAATATTCAATCAATCACTCATCTTACCATTCACCCAGAATACATTCATACAAAGAAGAGAAAGAGATAAAACATTACTTTAGTTTAAAATGCTACACATGAAATAGATTAATTACCTTAGAAGAATTATACAAAATGGCGGCATGCACCATTACATTTACAAAGTTACCATTTACAAAGTTAATGAAATATATGATTTATGCATTTTAATAGAATTACTTTACACTACTCTATAAACTACATTTATGATAATAAATACACTGATTACTAACCTTAGTTTAGCCTTATTGATCTTTAAGCATCTGTCAGTGCTTGCATCTTGTTGTGACCAGTGCAAAGAGAGAAGTGCAAAATGGAAGAACATTGACTGATTCAAATCAGCCAATGAGAGGATAGATTGGGTTAATTGACAGAAATAGATTACAATACAATGACCTAAACCAACCTCCCTTCTATTTATAGATAGGCTAACCCATGTACTACAAAACTTAACCTAAAGATGCTACTCCCAGAACAACTGGAAACTAATAACCTGCAACTTAAAATATATCAATAAAAACAGAAAGATTTGACATGAATAACACTTTATTATAAGATGTACATATATACAACTGACTGCCACATAAACACTTCGCTTTTTCGTCTTCTTTTCCACAACCACTTGGTCTAGGTAGCTGAAAGGTTTTGTACATACATCTTGGCCAATGGGGATTCTAAATTGTAAAATTTGTGACCCTGTCACGACTTTAAAAACCTATTTTTATCTTTTTCTCCAGTTCCAAAAAGTGTAGAGAGCTGAAATATTGTATTCTTGTTTACGTGATATCTCATGAACCGTTGCATCCAGTGTCTTCAATTTTGGTACCAGCATACAATGGGTGCCTATGCAGACACCAGTTGAATTGCATGACCTTGACCTTATTTTCAAGGTCACCACAGCACTTTGACCGGCTTTCAGCTCTTGTAAACGCGATATCTCATGAAGCATTGCATCCAAAAGTCTTCAAATTTGGTGTCGGCCTACATTGTGGGAAGAGCATGCACCAGTCGATTTTCAAGGTCACCACATCACTTTGATCACTTTTCGAACTCTTGTTAACATGATTTATCAATACCTGATGGACCCAGTGTCATAAATTTTTGGCAGGCACCAGTCGATTTTGGTGACCATGACCTAATTTTCAAGGTCACCGCAACATTTTGACCACTATTCGAACCCTTGTTAACATGATTTATCATTACCTGATATACCCAAAGTCTTTTAAAAGTTCTGAAGCTGGTGTTCTTGCTTATTATCGTAGGTCATAAACAGTTATATGTGATGGAAGACTGGCACCTCGATATTAGTTATGTCCCCCGAATTTTTTTTCGGGAGACATAATGTTTTCGCCTCCGTCCGTTATTCCGTTATTCCGTTAATCTGTTATTCCGTTATTCCGTTAATCTGTTATTCCGTTATTCCGTTATTCCGTTATTCCGTTATTCCGAAATGCTTTCTAGACCTAGTGGTGGAGTGGTGCCTTTTGCTATTTTGGTTATTCTGAATTTTTTATTTTTTCTGGTTTCCATGGAAACAATTTGAACTTACTTTTCCGGCCTCTATCTCCGAAACCGTTCAAAATTTGTTCACCAAACTTGGTATTTGCTTAGACCTAGTGATAGAATGGTGCCTTTTGCTATTTTGGTTATTCTGAATTTTTAGCTCATCAGGCCTGAAAGGCCCGATGGGCTTATGGCATGGGATGGCGACCGTCCGTCCGTCCGTCCGTCCGTCCGTCCGTCCGTCCGTAAACTTTTCACTTATTCGACTTCTTCTCCATAACCAATAACTCTAGAGAGCTGAAATTTTATGTACAGACTCCTTTGCCAATGGGGATTCTAAATTGTAGATTTGGTGACCCTGTGACCCCAAATAAGGGCCCCAGGGGTCATAACCTTAAGAGCTATTTTCATCTTCTTCTCCAGAACCAATGACTCCAGAGAGCTGAAATTTTATGTACAGACTCCTTGGCCAATGGGGATTTTAAATTGTAGATTTGGTGACCCTGTGACCAAAAATAAGGGCCACAGGGGTCATAACCTAAAAAGCTATTTTCATCTTCTTCTCCAGAACCAATAGCCGACTCTTAATATTTATGCATAGCGGTGACCTAGATATCGAAAACGAGGCTAAGCCCGCAAGCTTCCAAGATGGCAGACGGAAATGCTGTGATGCGACGTGCGAGTCCGATATCGTATTTCATGAATAGCTTTAATGTAAACTCACAAAAAGTTTTCTACTTTTGCACAAACGTTTGTTGCTCTTATCTGAAGGAGTCCCTGTTAAATTTGACAACAGTGATTAAAATTGTCATTCATAAAGTACCTTGCTGAAAAGTCAAAGCATCGTGGAACGTTGATTCGCAGATATGAGTACTTGTCAAATATCTCAAATCTTTATAAAATTCATGTGATATTATACGATAAGAAACACAATTTTAGGTTGAAAATAGATTTTATGGAGTTTTTTTAACAATCTTTAGTCAGCTAGTCATATTAATGATTTATATTTTCGCTTTTTTCTGACGTTTGTACGTAATCTCGCACATTCGATCAACTTCCGGGAGGCTTGCAATCTCACAATGCGTCACTTGTGCAACTTTCCTATTGAAACAGTTTTATTATCTATGTCATATATCTATCTAAAAACCAAAATAATAATAATACCCAATTTGATATGTTTCTATTTACGAGTTCACGCGCTATACAGACCGATTTTTCAACGGGAAATACACAGCGGGTTGCCATATTATTACGTACATGTGACGTAATCCCATAGACTTACATGTTAAATAGCTCTTGCGGGAATATTTTTTCATGGAGTTATTGTTTGTCAATAAATTCTGAAATCTGTACCAAAATATAGGAAATCATCTTAGCTACAGATAAATAATTTCCATCTTTTTTTCTGATAATTATTAAGAAATCTACCTCTTATCAAACAACACATATACAACACCGATCATTAGGTTAACATGGCCGTCAATGGGACATTAGAATCACAAGTTGAACATACGATGTTTAAACAAGTGTCATTCGAAAACTAATCAACTGATAGATGACAGGTAATTATGTACATACAGCCGAGATGATTACCAATCTGCCTGCAAAATATGACAACAAAGAGACTTTTAGTTAATTTATGAAAATTATTCCCGCAAGAGCTATTTAACATGTAAGTATATGGGATTACGTCACATGTGCGTAATAATATGGCCACCTGCGTGTAGAATTTAACTTATTCAGTAGACTAGGCTGTACGTAGATAGTCCAATGCAGGTCTAATGTGCATGTATAATTGTATACAGTATATTAAGAGATTTACAAACGAACCTTCTTCAACACAATTTCATTTCAAATGTTTGGCGTGTTTAAGTATATATGATTTTTGTTATAGTTTTAACAAATATTTTAAATTCTGTATTATTGTTATTGCAAAAACTTTGAGGGGGAAATGGGTAAAAAGTAAACTTTCAACTGCTCTTTTCATTGGGAAATACAATATTACTACAATATAACTGCCAAATCTATTTAGGATTACAAATAATATATATCAATCAGTAATAATTTAAACCAATTATATAATATGCCTCAAATCTGTTATTCATTATATTTTTACAAGATCTGAATAATGATGTGTATATATATATAAACTGACATCAGCACATTCACAAAAAAATTACAAGTAAACTTCAATCCATTTGTGTACATGTATGGATACATAAATATATAGGACTATTTCTATCCAGATGATATTTGGTTTTGATTGTGACTTTGTCATATTTTTCATCTTATTTGTGAAAATCATCTTATATGGAAATCATATATTACAAACATTCCACCTGATGAAGGAGTGAGTATGTACTCCGAAACGTCGTGTATTTTCACATTAAAGAAGTTGTTATCCAGAAAATCTTCCTGTTCTTATTACAAATGTACCATGTTAAACAAAATATAAAATATATAATAATATATAATATAACATATTACAATTTACCATGTAATATTGTTATGAACTTAAGATATAATTAAAACTCTAATATTTAATGCTTAATAAACTCAGATAATATTTTGTATACAAAATTAATTTTAGTTATTAGTTTTCATGATTATCTGAAGAAATTACAGTTTTAAAAAAAAAATCATGCAAATGCTTTATATTAAAATTATATTAAATATATAACTACGTTACCTTGCAATTGATTTATTCAAAATATTCACTTCTGCCAGCATGAAAGTACAAGTCAAGAAGGCCTACTACTGAATAATAGGTCTGCTTGAATCAATTCCGCCGGCTAATTTAAGTCAGCACATTTACGAAATTATAATATTATTTTTACATTATTTTTACATTAAGTTTTCACAGAAATCGGCATGGTGAAATAAACATGTTTTTGTCAACATCACTGGTTGGCGAGACACGGCATGCGATTGTTCATGTCGATTGTTCATGTCCAGAATCTGCTACATCGAAGAAGCCGTAAAAATAAATAAGCTCAAAACGATTTATCATCACGATCCGATAAGGCTTACATCAATATCACAATCGTATAATTTAGTACTTTGAATCTAGATTTAAGTATGAAACAGCAATATTAGATCTAGATATTCGTAAAAAAAAATCTCGCATGATTTCACGTTTCAATAATTGGCGCAAGTTTACTTCGGCAAACTTTGTCATCCGTTCAAATACTGAATTTACACCACACGTATTTTGAGTAAAATAAACATTTGAGATGTTGTTTTAGCTTTTAGTTCCGTCAGTAACTAGTGCCAATTTTTGAAAGTGGTATAAAACAAACTTTTTTGGCGACATGTTGCGAGAGAAAATCGCGATCAGTCACTTCCGGGATCACGTTGTTCGTCCATGCGGGCTTAGCCTCGTTTTGGATAGCTCATGAATATTCATGACGTAATATTAAGAGAAGTCTATGACTCCAGAGAGCTGAAATTATATGTACAGACTCCTTGGCCAATGGGGATTCTAAATTGTAGATTTGGTGACCCTGTGACCCCAAATAAGGGCCTCACAGGCCATTACCTAAAATCCTGTTTTCATCTTTTTCTCCGGAACAAAAACACCTAGAAGGCTGTAATATTGTATGCAAACTCTTTAGCCAATGGGGATTCTAACTTGTAAATTTGGTGACCCTGAGTCTCCAAATATGGGCCACAGCCTAAAAAACCTGTCAAAATTGAATTTTGAACTGATATTTTATGTGCACTTCTTTCACTTTTTATTGGTTTCTTAATAAAATACCTGAGGGAGAGTCATCTCATCTTTTAGATATGTGAGTCCTAACTTGGGTTTGAGGAATGCAGAATTGAGAAAAAAAATAACTTTGCAGTAAATCTTATTCAGTAGGAATGTGAAATATATGTCGAAGATCAAGTCTCCATTATAGACATGTTTGTCAAATTGATGTAATCAATGTGAAATGAGAACTATTGAATAGCCTATGAAATGAAAATTGTGACAAGTCATAAAGGACTAAATTGAAGAGGAGTTAAGAAATTGTAGATTTGGTGACCCCGTGACCCCAAATAAGGGCCCCAGGGGTCATAACCTTAAAAGCTATTTTCATCTTCTTCTCCAGAACCAATGACTCCAGAGAGCTGAAATTTTATGTACAGACTCCTTGACTGATGGGAATTCTAAATTGTAGATTTAGTAATCCTGTGACCCCAAATAAGGGCCACAGGGGTCACAAACTAAAAATCATTTTTCATCTTTTTCTCCAGTTCCAAAAGCTCTAGAAAGCTGAAATGTTATGTACAGACTCTTTGGCCATTGGGGATTCTAAATTGTAGATTTGGTGATCTTGTGACCCCAAATATGGATCACAGGGGTAATCACTTAAAACAGCTGTTGTAATGAACTGTGAAGATAATGAGATTTTATGTGCACTTCATATGTCAGCTTAAGAGTAATACTACATTATGGACATGTTTGATGTAATCAATATGAAATTAGAACTATTGAATAGCCTGTGAACTGAATATTGTGACAGGATGCATAGGAAAACATTTAAAAAGGGTTAACAAATGTTTTATTTTACATTAGATATGTGAACTAAATATGACTGGTGATGAAGTAAGATAAGACTATTAAAACTAGCTACATGAGTTTGTGATACCACATCTTCTTTTCCAATAAAGAAAATTAATAAAGATGGGGAAAACAAAATTTAAAATATATAATTTACTGGCTGTGAGTTCAGGGTCTGCATGTTGCATAATTGCAGGTGTTGACCTGGGGAGTGACCACTCCCTGGCAGAGATGCAAACAGCAGCTTGCTAATACACGGAGGTTTCAGGTTACTTCTCTGCTGTGTTACTGATTTAGTCTTACACTCAGATGCTCAATAGTATTTATTAATTCAATATTGAAAAGGAGCCTATGAAACTATGAGCCTATGAGAAACAGGATTTTTAGAAACAAATAGGGGCTCTTTTTCATTATGTAATAAATGTTGATAATTCCAGGATAAAAATAGGAAGTAAAACATAATAAACTGCAAAGGTCTACATTATTTATAATGAATATGGATTAACCCTTACGTTGCGTATATATATTTTACCATTTTTAGCCCCTGTGGCGGAATTTACAGGCTCGCAGCTCGCAGCAGTAGTTTGGGCTTTGGCACTAACTAGCTCTGCTGGCGGAATTTCCAGGCGGCGATTCCGGTATCGTTTTTACAAAATATACCGCATCTACATGGCGAATAAGGACTATATACGGGCGTTCAATACAAATTCAAGTAGCGAAACCCGTACACAAATGGCTAATTCACACTCGAAACTTTGAATGAATTTTCTATGTTTTTTCGTTTTTATTCTATTACTTTCGAAAGATTGTCTTTTATTCGGGCCTCGTAACATCATAAATACGAAACGAAAAAAATTCCATTTATATACGGAATTGAAGACAAGATGTCTAGCTTCACAATGATATAAAAATTATTAGAATGCGACCTTTGGTTATAATTCTATAGCTATGTAAAGTTTGTCTTTATTCCCACCTATAAAATCGTCAATACTTACAACATGTATGCGGCATTGCAAACGGTCGTTCATCGCACTTTTCCAAGAAATCATAATCTCGAACCAGTTGACAAATAAGCACATGTCAACCCAAATATGGTTATGTTGTTTGACTTTTCAAATAAACGCTAACCTCGAACCATAACTGATGAAAATATGTTGATTAGTTTGTGTGCTGTTTGGTTTCACATGCCTCTCAGAAAGGTAAAATTGTATCTTTATTTCTGTGAATAAATCTGCGCATTTTATATAGAATAAAAGATTATTCTTTTCGGTTTATTGTGATATAAAAATTATGAAAATGCATTCAGTATTTTAGCCTTGATAAATGTTTTAGAAGTTGTGAAAATCGCCGATTGTTTCAAAATTTATGAAGTGTAAACATGACCTTTTTCACGGCGCTTGCTGTGTCTTTATTATTTTTTTGAGATTTTCTAATTTTATATGGGAATGTAGTCCATTGTTTCCCCTTTATTTTGCCGTATTTTTTTTTTGAAAACAAACAATTCCCTCACATGATATGAAGTGCGGGAGTAAGGCGAGTTAGCGATTTTTTTCCCCGTCTCGCGAGATGCGAGGCAGATAGCAGTCTCGGGCGAGGCAAACCCGAGGCAATACAAACACGTGGGTGAAAATAGCCTCAAGCGAATTAATGCTTCGGGGGCTAAGCCCGACATAATTGGCCTTTTGTAAAGCTAATTATCGATGCGTTACGGGTCAACAATGCACACGCAAATTGGTGTGAATTTTGCTTGATATTCCAACCACACACTGAACAAAGCTTTATTCTCATGTCGGGTCGCGATGCGTAAATACAGCCATTCTCATGGGTCGGGTCGCGGACACAATCGACTCGTGACCCGGTATGGGTGATAGAGTATACTTAGACAGCCGTGAATTATTCTAAGTCTTGTATCCGGGATCCGTATACAGACACCTAGGAATCGCTTATAGCCCGCCCGGATAATTCCGTCGCCCGCATGTTAAGGGTTAATGTGTAACCAATTTTGATAATAAATTTGATGACTGAGCAATGACTTATTATGTGATATCTTAACCTTTTCCTTAGGGATAATTAATAACATGATTCCTGATGAGCTTCAGAGCCAGTGGCTCTATTTTTTATTTTTTTCTGGTTCCATGGAAACAATTTGAACTTAGTGCATATTGGGGGTAGGGACCTTTTCCGGCCTCTATCTAAAAAAAAACATTCAATATTTTTTCACCAAACTTTGTATTTGCTTAGACCTTGTGATAGAGTGGTGCCTTTTGCTACTTTTGCTACCTTGGCTATTCTGAATTTTTTATTTCTCATTATTAATGCAGTATTGAACTAGGTTGGATTGAAAGTTGTAGCGGGGGACATCACAGTGCATCACATGCACATATTTCTAGTTGTAACTCACTTAGTTGGTGATCTATCGAGAATAAAACTTACCTAAAGATACACAAATTACCCCCTTGTTAAGCTAACTTGTCTCAAAGGACTCCATTTGATAGGGTGTCTTCTCCGACGTCCGCACTATAAGGATAAAGAGTGGCTTTGTTACTCTGTCGTTATTTTGGGTTTATTTAAACACCTTTGTCAGGGATTACTGATTTCACAACATAGAGAGAGTCCCCATGACACCCGGTCAGTGCAACAATATGAAATCTCTAGTTGAATAGTTAAATAATCCATTTAGCGAAAATTTGGGGTGTTCTGATGAAGATTTCTGTCTTATATGAGCAGTTAAAAAGTTACGAAAACGCGTTAAATTATGATTAATTAGGGGCATTGATGAGATGCCTCCACGAACGTCGCAGCTGCAGGGACCACAGCGCCACCTACTTTCATTCTAGTCGCCTGGGCTTAATTAGGCACTTTTTTAAAAAGCCGTATATAAATAATTTACGGGCTAATTTTAAAACTTAAGTCGAGTAGTTGTCAAATTGAAACCTCTTTTCAACGAATCCCGAAAGTGACAATGGTTACGACATGTAACCTTTAAAGGCTCTTATGCACTGCATAGCAGCTAGTCAGCTAACACTAATGGGTAACAAGACTCAGGATACTGAGATAGGTTTATGCACTTGTTTTAAACATTCTCTTCCCACAGAGGTTACTCCCTTCAGATTTCTGATCTGTACGTACATCCGTACGAAATGGAATAACTCAAATACTATTCACTGGATTCTTTTCATATTTTGCATATTGGTTCATCATAGCAAGAGTAATGTTTCTACAGAGGTTTGTGACCTTGACCTTCATTTCAAGGTCACAACGAGACTTTGTCATTTTACCCTTGTCAGCGGGATATCTCAAGAACCATTCCCTGGATTCTCTTCATATTTAACACATAGCTTCTCCAAGGAAAGACAAAGGGCTGATTAGATTTTGGTGACCTTGACATTATCTTCAAGGTCACAGCGAAACTTTGAATTTTTCAACATGTTAATGTACATGTTAAGCTTATCAGCGAGATATCTCGAGAACTAAATAAAAAGAGAAAAGAAAATAAAGAGGAAAGAATAGACTACAATCCCATATAAAATTCACAAATGTCAAAAAAATAATAAAGACACAGCAAGCGCCGCGAAAAAGGTCATGTTTACACTTCATAAATTTTGAAACAATAGGCCATTTTCACAACTTTTCACGCAAATTATCACTGCTAAACTACTGAATGCATTTTCATAATTTTTACATCACAATAAACCGAAAAGAATAGTCTTTTTATTCTATACACAATGCGCATATTTATTCACAGAAATTAAGATACAATTTTACCTTTCTGAGAGGCATGTAAAACCAAACGACCAATAATTTTCATATCATTGTGAAGCCAGACTTCTTGTCTTCAATTCCGTATATAAATTGAATTTTTTCGTTTCGTATTTATGATATTATGAGGCCCGAATTAAAGACAATCTTTCGAAAGTAATAGAATAAAAACGAAAAATCATAGAAAATTTATTCAAAGTCACGGGTATGAATTAGCCATTTGTGTACGGGTGCCGCGACTTGAATTTGTATTGAATGCCCGTATTTAGTCCGTTTACGCGATGTTAATGCCATATATTTAGCTCATCTGGCCTGAAAGGCCCGATGGGCTTATGGCATGGCATGGTGTCCGGCGTCCGTTCATCAATCTGTCCGTCTGTAAACTTTTTGCATTTTCATCTTCTTCTCCAGAACCACTTGGTCTAGGGAGCCGAAATTTTGTGTGACTCCTTGGCTAATGGGGATTCTAAATTGTAGATTTCATGACCCCGTGACCTCAACTATAGGTCATGGAGGTCATGACCTAAAAACCTATTTTCATCTTCTTCTCAAGAACCACTGACCCTAGAGACTTGAAATTTCATGTACAGACTCCTTGGCCTATTGGGATTTTAAAGGTTAGATGAAATGACATATGGTCACTTTCGGATTCGTTGAAAAGGGGTTTCAATTTGACAATTGCTAGATTTTAAATTTTTGAAATCGACCCATAAATAACTTATATACGGCTTTTTTAAAAAGTGCCCAATTAAGCCCCGGCGACCAGAATGAAAATGGGCGGGGGTGGTCACTGAAGCGTATCGGGCTGTGACGTACGTGAAGGAGCCTCTACATGGCCGCTAATCATAATTTAACGCGTTTTCCCCACTTTTAAACTGCTCATATAAGACAGAAAACTTCATCAAAACAACCCCAATTTTCGATAAACGGATTACTAAACTATTCAACTAGCGATTTTATATGGTTACAACAACCGGGGCGTGCTTTATTAGAGTGCATTCTGCGCTTTTGTATAGTATGTTTGTAGCAATTAATCGCGGAACTAGAAGGGAAGGTATGACAGTTCAAGTGACACTGAAACAAGGGAAGGAGATTATCGCGGGAATCGGGTGAACAGAGATTAAGTAGCATCAATTGATCAAAGTATGTTGAATAATCGGCATGTTAATTTTGTTTTGTATGTATTAATAAATAAATATATATGGTAGGTATAACTTCATATACACTGAACGATTGACTGTTCAAACAAGCGAGACAACGTTGCAGATTTATAAATAACGTTGTGTATTTAATATAAAAGATTACTGTATTTTAAGTTTGTCAATTAAAATATTCTATATATGATGTAATGGAATGCAAACCATTTTCACTGCACTTTCATGAATAAATAAATGAACTGTATTGGTCAACAAGCTCAATGAAATTTACATGAAGATTGCTCTATTGTGCACGCTAAACAAATACACAGATTGATATAGACAACGAACATTATCGAATAAAAGAATTATGTTACCAGAAGCATTTTAATGAACATATCGTTAATGAAAACGAAATGGTTTAAATAATAGTCTGATAGCTTTTATGTGTCACTTCTGCACATCAACACACAATTCTCAGTTTAGCGGACCATATAGATGTTTCTTCCAGATCAAAGGGGAGAAGTGTTGTTACAGCACATTAGTTTACGCAATTAAGAAGCTGAGTATGTGAGAAGGAAGGAGTGTAATTATGTTTGTACAGATAACAAGTTTACTGGACCGACTCAATTATATAACACAAGTCGGTGACCAGCATGTCATGTTTATTGCCAACGTCCTGTCTTGGTGACACACAATACACTTAACGCGACATTCAGTCTAGAAATTGTCAGCCAATGAACATATCTCTATCAAGTTATCCAATAAAAACTCTTGTTTAAATCTAATGTACCAATGAAATTATTTTTAGTGTAAAATCATCATAACTAGTTGGTTTTCTATCTTGCCATTTGCGAAAAGACTTTTGCTGAAAGAGGGTTATTATTTGACCATCTTCTGTTTCCAAGTAGTCATTGATGGAATTATAGGTTAACATTTTGTGTCTAATGTGCATTTGGATATTCATATTGTCCTTTTGGATACGTTTATAAGGTAAGTTTCTTACATTAATTGACACTCTTGATGAAATGTCAATTTAATACGATGTTTATTTGATTATATTTGATTAACCACACATTTTATTGAAAACATTATCTTATTATCTATTAGATTCTGAATGTTTTAATGTGTAATAAGTGATAACTAAATCGTAAAATGTAACATTGGAATGCGATGTTTTCGTAGGTGGATTCGTAGACGTATTATTATCGTTGCTAATGAAATTCTTTTGATGTTTTAAAATATGTGGTGAGTTACTTTGATTGTTGCTATGTACAGTTCGTAAATTAGGTTGTCGGTTGATTAACGAGGTTTAAAAACAGGATGTTGTGAAGTGCTTTTATTGTCGATGGCTTACAATAGGGCCTACTTCGCCGGCGTGCTTATCTCACGTTTGTTGTTTTATTTTAAACACAAACATTCTCTAACAAAAAATAACAACAACACCGACTATCTGATTTCGTTGTCTCAACTATACTTCGTTCATATTATCATATCTTGGTTTCATTTTGTCATCTTATATATCATTAGCATTGATTTATCCTATGTCTACGAACGTCTATGAATCCACCGTCTCTCACTAGTTATATCAATTATATTTGATATAATTTTTTTTATATATATAAAACGATATTTTGGTACATTTGTAAATTGAAACTTGATAACTAACATTACTCGAAGAGTTTACAGCAGAACAGCGATGTGGCATTATTGCAATGCGTAGATATAACAGATTAACTGACCGATTCCCCAGTGTTTGCCATTGTAAATAGTAAGCGAATGTTTACACCCCGTCCCTTCACGTACGTCACTTCCGGTATCTTCCAACTCTCTAAGCCCCGCCCTATTTTTGGTTTGTTTGTCACGGGTGAAAAGCAGACGATGTTTTTCGGTGTTTTTAAGTCGCTCTAGTTTAATATAGGAACAACATATGGATTTTTTTTGGTCTCGTTTTTCACAAAATAGTCTGATGAACCAAATGCAGTTAAGAATTCAATAGAAAATAATTTATTTCAGCCTTCCTTTAAATTGTAGATTTCATGATCCTGTGACCCCAAATATAGGTCACAGAGGATTTTAATGTGCTCTTCAAAGGGAGGTAATTTAAAGGAAACAACAGTGATGAATTGAATTTTCAAGTGTTTCTTTATTTGTAGGGTATTTTATCTCTGGCCTCAAAGATAGGTCAGAGGGATTAGGACCTTAAAGGTTAGATGAAATGACATATGGTCACTTTCGGATTCGTTGAAAAGGGGTTTCAATTTGACAATTGCTCGATTTTACATTTTTGAAATCGACCCATAAATAACTTATATACGGCTTTTTTAAAAAGTGCCCAATTAAGCCCCGGCGACCAGAATGAAAATGGGCGGGGGTGGTCACTGAAGCGTATCGGGCTGTGACGTACGTGAAGGAGCCTCTACATGGCCGCTAATCATAATTTAACGCGTTTTCCCCACTTTTAAACTGCTCATATAAGACAGAAAACTTCATCAAAACAACCCCAATTTTCGATAAACGGATTACTAAACTATTCAAATAGCGATTTTATATGGTTATAACAACCGGGGCGTGCTTTATTAGAGTGCATTCTGCGCTTTTGTATAGTATGTTTGTAGCAATTAATCGCGGAACTAAAAGGGAAGGTATGACAGTTCAAGTGACACTGAAACAAGGGAAGAAGATTATCGCGGGAATCGGGTGAACAGAGATTAAGTAGCATCAATTGATCAAAGTATGTTGAATAATCGGCATGTTAATTTTGTTTTGTATGTATTAATGAATAAATATATATGGTAGGTATAACTTCATATACACTGAACGATTGACTGTTCAAACAAGCGAGACAACGTTGCAGATTTATAAATAACATTATGTTTTTAATATAAAAGATTACTGTATCTTAAGTTTGTCAATTAAAATATTCTATATATGATGTAATGGAATGCAAACCATTTTCACTTCACTTTCATGAATAAATAAATGAACTGTATTGGTCAACAAGCTCAATGAAATGTACATGAAGATTGCTCTATTGTGCACGCTATAAACATATACACAGATTGATATAGACAACGAACATTATCGAATAAAAGAATTATGTTACCAGAAGCATTTTAATGAACATATCGTTAATGAAAACGAAATGGTTTAATTAATAGTCTGATAGCTTTTATGTGTCACTTCTGCACATCAACACACAATTCTCAGTTTAGCGGACCATATAGATGTTTCTTCCAGATCAAAGGGGAGAAGTGTTGTTACAGCACATTAGTTTACGCAATTAAGAAGCTGAGTATGTGAGAAGGAAGGAGTGTAATTATGTTTGTACAGATAACAAGTTTACTGGACCGACTCAATTATATAACACAAGTCGGTGACCAGCATGTCATGTTTATTGCCAACGTCCTGTCTTGGTGACACACAATACACTCTACGCGACATTCAGTCTACAAATTGTCAGCCAATGAACATATCCCTATCAAGTTATCCAATAAAAACTCTTGTTTAAATCTAATGTACCAATGAAATTATTTTTAGTGTAAAATCATCATTACTATTTGGTTTTCTATCTTGCCATTTGCGAAAAGACTTTTGCTGAAAGAGGGTTATTATTTGACCATCTTCTGTTTCCAAGTACTGTCATTGATGGAATTATAGGTTAACATTTTGTGTCTAATGTGCATTTGGATATTCATATTGTCCTTTTGGATACGTTTATAAGGTAAGTTTCTTACATTAATTGACACTCTTGATGAATTGTCAATTTAATACGATGTTTATTTGATTATATTTGATTAACCACACATTTTATTAAAAACATTATCTTATAAACTATGAAATTCTGAATGTTTTAAGGTGTAATAAGTGATAACTAAATCGTAAAATGTAACATTGGGATGCGATGTTTTCGTAGGTGGATTCGTAGACGTATTATTCTTTTGATGTTTTAAAATATGTGGTGAGTTATTTTGATTTTTGTAATGTACAGTTAGTAAATTAGGTTGTCGGTTGATTAACGATGTTTAAAAACAGGATGTTGTGAAGTGCTTTTATTGTCGATGGCTTACAATAGGGTCTATTGCCGGCGTGCTTATCTCACGTTTGTTTTTTTATTTTAAACACAAACAATCTCTAACAAAAAATAACAACAGCACCGACTATCTGATTTCGTTGTCTCAACTGTACTTCGTTCATATTATCATATCTTGGTTTCATTTTGTCATCTTATATATATCATTAGCATTGATTTATCCTATGTCTACGAACGTCTATGAATCCACCGTCTCTCACTAGTTATACCAATTATATTTGATATATATATAACGATATTTTGGTAAATTTGTAAAGTGAAACTTGATAACTAACATTACTCGAACAGATTACACAGCAGAACAGCGATGTGGCATCATTGCAAAGCATAGATATAACAGATTAACTGACCGATTCCCCAGTGTTTGCCATTGTAAATAGTAAGCGAATGTTTACACCCCGTCCCTTCACGTACGTCACTTCCGGCATCTTCCACCTCTCTAAGCCCCGCCCCATTTTTGGTTTGTTGGTCACGGGTGAAAAGCAGACGATGTTTTTCGGTGTTTTTAAGCCGCTCTTGTTTAATATAGGAACAACATGTGGATTTTGTTTTGGTCTCATTTTTCACAAAATAGTCTAATGAACCAATTGCAGTTAAGAATTCAATAGAAAATATTTTATTTCGGCCTTCCTTTAAGACCTATTTCATCTTCTCTGTTTAAAGTGGTTCCTATTTGTTGTACCTCTCACCTAGAAGTTGACATTTTGAAATAGTTAATGTTTATAAAGCCTGATGAGCTACAGAGCCAGTGGCTCTATTTTTAAAGTAAAATTATGGCTTTACTTACACAATTTCTGAGGCATTACAACTTAGCAAAAACTTACGTTATCTTCATGAGCCGTTGCTGTGAACATGGCAAAGGGCAATAACCATTAGCAAACGTTCTCCTGCTGTAGCGTATTACAGGGTGTGATATAACTAGCTTTCTGATCATATTTAAATGATCATCCATAAATATCCTTGACTTATATATCCAGGAGCATCAGTGATAAAGAAACTCATATTGTTATTATTTAACAGACGAGCAATATTTATGTAATTTGTGAATTAGACAATAATTATGATTTTCTGGGAAAAAGGTTATTTTCTTCTCATGTATATGTTTCTTTTTCATTTCAGGATCCTATCCAAAAACCTATGCTGAGGACAAATGATAAAAACCTGAAGAAAGAAGCTTGTGATATCTTTCGATATATCCTTTTTATAAAATTAAGAATAGAGCCAATGGCTCTCGAGTAGCTCATTTTCTTTTGCATGATTTATAATTGTCCCCCGCTGCAACACAGAACGGGAGACTATGTATTCATCTGTACTGTACATCCCACCAGCCTACATTGGGGGATGACTTTTAGCTCATCAGGCCTGAAAGGCCAGACATGCTTATGGAGTGGGCCATCGTCAGGCATCCGTCCATCGTCGGTAAACTTTTCTCTTTCGACTTCTCCTCCAGAACCGCTACACCCCCAAAGCTGTAACTTGGTGGGTGGGTACCCATCACCTAGGTGGTCAAAGTTTGTCCATCACCAACAAATATGGCCACCAGAGACGTTAAAAGCGAAACCTTTAAACCACTATCATGAAATACAAACTAGCAGGGGGTTCACCCTAAAAGCTTCAAACGACTTCTTTTCATGAACCAGCAATAGGAGATATCCAGGAACCTGCAGCTGGGCAGTGTTTTCTTTAAAAGATAGAAATTATAGTTTGTAAATTTCATCACTGAAACTTTTTTACTTTTATTGTGACAAGGGTTCATATAAAGGTATATTTTTCATCTCAGAAACCAATGACCCTAGAACACTCTACTTTTGAGGATATCATCTCTGTTTAGTGAATATCAAGAGTTCCAAATTCCAACTCTTTTGGAAGAAAAGTAAGAAAGTTATAAGTGAAAACATATTAGTGGTGTACCTTTTTGCTAACATTAACGCTACCATAAAATGTTAGCAATGTTATATAACCTAAAAACCTATTTCCATCTTCTTCTCCAGAACGAAAAGACCTAGAAGGCTGAAATGTTGTGTGGAGACTCTTGAGTCAATGATGATTCTAAATTATAGATTTGGTGACTCTGTGGTCCCAAATAAGGGCCTCACAGGCCACGACCTAAAAGCCTATTTTCGTCTTCTTCTCCAGAACGAAAAGACCAATAAGGCTGTAATATTGCGTGCAGTCTCTTTAGGCAATGAAGTTTCTAAATTGTAGAGTTGGTGACCCTCCGGCCCCAGGTGTGGGCCTCACAGGCCATGACCTAAAAACCTATTTTCATCTTCTTCTCTAGAACAAAAAGACCTAGATGGCTGTAATATTGTTTGCAGACACTTTAGCCAATGAGGTTTCTAAATTGTAGATTTGGTGACCCTATGGCCTCGTGTGTGGGCCTCACAGGCCATGACCTAAAAACCTATTTTCATCTTCTTCTCTGGAGAGAAAAGATTTAGATGGTGTAACGTTGCGTACAGACTCTTTACCCAATGGGGATTCTAAATTGTAGATTTGGTGACCCTGTGGCCCCAAATAAGGACTTCACGGGCTATGACCTAAAGCACCTTTTCCTTGCCTCTCATGTAGAGCAATGATAGTGATAGCCTGTGTAACTTTAGCCAGGCACCAGATGCACTTTACGCTGGTAACATGATATGGGAGAACTGCATATTACATAATGATCAGGTACAGGTGGTCAGTCAGTCTCAGTGTGAGAGCTGTTAAAGGAACTCTGATCCAAGCAATCTTGAGACTGCGGTAGAGACCGTTACGCAATGTGTAACGAGGTCACGTGACGCAAACTAGGTGCAGGCGAGCGATCGCCGGCTTTTCGTATCCAAAGTAAACTCGTCTTAATCGGGATTCGTAATCAAAACGTAACTCGTACTAAAAATGCCTGGATATAGGTTATATTTTGCTTTGCATGTATTAATAAATAGTTTGGTAGGTAACTGAACGATTGGTTGTTCAAACAAACGAGACATTTCAGATTTAGATTCATTTATTATCCTTACCTTTGCAGACAATTAGTACAATAAGAAAACAGTGTGGGTACAGGTTGTATTAGCATCATAAAATGTGAAATAGATAAAATCATGTGTCTGACAAAACAGCAAAGATGTGACGAATAGAAAATGCCGGTGAAGAGAAAAAGATAAGTCGCCGACAAAGTAATTTACACCCAAAACATCTCACCACACACCAATATGTACACCTCTTCCTGAGTTGTTCAGGCTTCAGATGACGTATTTTAAGAGTAAGTTTTTATACATTTATTAGGTCTTCAAGACGTATGTCTCGAAGACGTATTGTTATTATCCTGATTATTAAGGATTCTGCCCATTGGGGCAGAATCCTTATTGTTATTGGCGTGTTTTGTTTTTTTTTCTCTGCACCGATTTTGTGACACCTATTCTGCAGAAACGGCTACAGAGAATTCAACCAAACTCTACAGTCTGACAGCCCTTAGTGCGAACTAATTAAATTTGGCTTTTGGACCCAATCGTTTCACGCATTAAAGGTCCAGTTCGATTCCAAATTTAGATTTTTAACATGGGAAAATTTTTTAAAATGCACTTAGAGACTTGGAACTTTTTGCAAAAGATGCGCAATGATCATGCGAGCAAAAAAGTAAATTCGTAAGTCACGTGGTTTTTCCGCCATTTTGATTTTAGGCGCATTTTACAATTTTCCGACCCCATGCACCTTTGGCAATCTTCTCCTCTGAATATACTAGCATCTAAGAGCTCAAACTTGCATGTATGTGTAGCTAAAGGGTTGGTGATTAAACGATCCTCCAAAGCATTAGCGTACCTCTTATACTTTTTTCACAGTGACCTTTCAAAGTCCGACAATTTTTGAAAATCGTAAACTTCAAAGGGCCATAATTCAAAAACCTAGGAATGGAATTGAATGATTTTTTCAGGAGAGTAAGACAGGACTATGGTCATTATGAATCAATAATAAAATCGCTCGCGAACAGTCATTTCCGCCCCAAAGAAAAAGTTACCGGGAATCCCAGTGGGATTCCGGTGGGATCCCGCCGGGAGAAAAAAGCGGGATTTATCGGGATCCCGGTGGGATCCCAGTGGGATTCCGGTGGGATCCCGCCGGGAGAAAAAGCGGGATTTATCGGGATCCCGGCGGGATCCCAGTGGGATTCCGGTGGGATCCCGCCGGGAGAAAAAAGCGGGATTTATCGGGATCCCGGCGGGATCCCAGTGGGATTCCGGTGGGATCCCGCCGGGATAAAAAAGCGGGATTAATCGGGATCCCGCTGGGATAAAAAAGCAGGATTTGTCGGGATCCCAGTGGGATCCCGCCGGGATAAAAAAGCTGGATTTGTCAGGATCCCAGCAGGATCCCGCCGGGAGAAAAAAGCGGGATTTGTCGGGATCCCGCCGGGAGGAAAAGGTGGGAAACAGTCATGTTCTGCAACAAACAGAAAACACACTTTGTTAACAGTTACTGTTCTGTTATTAATTCAATAGTATGTAGTTACAAATCATTATACACTATCAGAGTAAACACTATCAGCAAACTATCTTTGAAATTGAATATAAATGAACTCGCAGTAATTAATTATTTTACACTTGGTTACTCTGCTAAGAATTACTTACTCTGAGATTGTTTGACCAGTGATCATGACACAAGTAATTTGATTCAAACAGGAAAATATGAGTAGCAGACATGAATTTTACTTGAATATATGCTACTTACAACTTGAAAGTACTGAAATATAACTCAAATAAACTCTTACTAAATGACAAAATGTCAGGAAAACTTACTCAACATGATAGTAGAGTTTACATTATTTTATGCATGAACTAACACTTGCCCAGTACTTTACACATTAAAACAGACAACATGGGCTGATAAGAAGATCAAATAAGAGTACTATACCTGAGGGTGGAGCCTCTCTGGCTCTAGACATGATGTTTTTGACAAGAAATTACATTGCTAAGATCTACTTCATTATTGTTTTGGTTCTCACCTTTTGGCGTCTGCTATTCTTCTAAACTCGTAACATCACTGTAGCTTAAGTAAACCCAAAAGGGTGCAATGAACGCTGCAAAGAGCTTGGAGCTAGAGCTCCTTGCACTGAAGACTGAGCACCATATTAGCTGATAAAACGTTGCATGCAATGCTTTGAGTTTAAGAGTGGAAGAAGCACCCATAAAATCCCTTAAAACTTATAAATATCATTAGGAAATAGAACAAATTGAAATTGCCTTGTCAAATGAAAGTATATATAATTAAATTGAAATATTTACATAAAATGCACATTTAAAGGAAAGTATTTTTAGCAAGTTTTGATGGTAGTTCAAAATAATAATCCATTTAACGATTTTTGTTTAAGTGTTATTGTAAAACAAAAAATCCACAATGCCTGTAGAAAAGGAAACAATTTTATTTTAAATATATATAAAAGAATTATATTACAATATCATAAGGCATACATATATATTGCCTTTGCACTAATCGGCACAAATTCTTTGCTTTTTTTTTCAATTTTCCACACTTTTTTTTTAGATCTTTGAAGAAAAAAGGATATAGTTGGATGAGTCTGTGCCAACTAGAGACATTGAGTACACATACCCATATTCATTTATCTCTATGTAAACATAAGTTTTGGGAGATGAAAAGTTAAGAACCAATATTTATGGTAAATTTTTAATTTATGGTTGTTTTACTTTGTTGGAATGGGAATTTATTAGAATCCAGAGATTGTTTGTGATTTCCATTTGTGCGTAATATAGTAATCCTAATTTAGGTACTTTTTAAAATATTAATTTTCTCAGTGAAATCTCGGTTTGTTTAGGGGTTTGAAAAATGAAATTCCCGGTTTGATCCGGGATTTCAGTATAAATTCCAGTCTGATCCGGGATTTCAATGTCATATTTTCCCGATGGATCCCGGTTGTTGAAAACTAATCCCGGTCATCCCACCTATTCCCAGTATATCCCGGTCTGAAAACCGGGATTCCACCGGGATACACTGGGATCCCGCTGGAATCCCGGTTTCTTTTTCACTGGGGAACCGGTCATAATAAAGAAAAACTTTAACATGGGGAAAATCTTCAAAATCCACATAGAGATTCGAAACTTGTTTCAGAAGATGCGCAGGAACAATACAAGCAAAAAAGTAAATCATGACCAAATCGTAGGTCACGTGGTTAAGCCGCCATTTTGATTTTCTTAAAATTTGTCTAATTTTGACATGCTAAACATGGGTCTCAATAATCCCAGTGACATACTAGAGACGCACAACTTGTTTCAAAAGATGCATAATAACTTGAAAAGCAAAATATGTTACCATTGCGAAGTCGTAGGTCACGTGGTTTCGATGCCATATTGAATTTTAACCTTTTTTGATCATGCACTTTTGCGGAAACACCACTTTGAAGACAGTTGTGAACATCTAAGCGCTGAATCTTAGATTTATATGCAGCTGAAACATTCGAGAATAACAAGTTTGTTATATTTTGAGTAAACTCCTAATACTTGTTTCACAATCACCTTTCAAAGTATGGTAATTTTGAATATTTGATAAGTTTGATTTGAACTGACTTGATGAAGATTTCATTGAAGCGTCACTAGACAATAGACCACTCCTAGTTTGATTTTCATTAATTTATATTGTACAGTAGAGGCATTGGACATAGCTACGAACTTTTACTTCAACCCGGAAGCAATTCAGTAACAATGCAGTTCATTTCATTTTGATGTGTAAACAGAGGAAATTCCTACTTTCATTTTGACATAGGCTACATTGTTTTGCTGGGGGATCAGTCCTGCTAAAGATTATAGATGGCGTTATTGTATCGAGATTTACTGACTGTTGCCGAAAATTACCAATTTGAAGGTAGTCGACTCAGGATAATGACAATATATATGTAAAAGTAGTTCTGATCGAAAACCGGACACTGCACCACGATTAACGCAAATCTATTCTACTTGACGAATGTGATCATACAGTACTGCTGTACAGTGTATGTTGACGTAATTGCATCAATGCATAATGATTCTCCCAAGAGCAAAGCAATGATCTAGGACAAAATATCAACAAAAGCTATATAAATTCCCTTAATTTCGATAAATATTATCGGAACAAAACAGTGTCTTATAGATGTATAAAATATAATCACTAATTTTCGATTGTTAGTCGAACCGGACTCGTGGTCTCATGGTAGAATGTCGGATTTCTAATCCAGCGATATATACCTGGTGGAGTTCAAATCCACCAGCGAAAAACTTTTTTGACTTAAATATAATTTCAAATGTTCAAAACTTATTTTATTTTGTATGTTAAATTGTTATGAATTGTTTTTGAACTTTTATTCATCTAAACATTCATATTGGCAACACTGTCTACATTAGTGTAGTGGCTACTTTTTTTGGTTGTAATTTTGAAAAGTTCTTTACATGTAACCAATCAGATGATGTCATGAAATATTTTGGTACGTTTGTCGTTTTACCGATTTTGAATTTTCGACTTCTTTAATGAGATTTGGGTCCAATAAGTTCAAAATTTAAATCTCAAAGAAAATGAACTTTCTCAGTTTTTAGGCTAAGTGTCTTCATAAATCTTCCCCTAAATAACATCAATACATACAAAATAAACTTCCCAATGCACGGCATAACTCTTGCCAGTCTTCATTACTGGATGATTTAGGCCTTGCAGTATTTACTTAAGATATCTGTGTTTAGAAACCCAGGCCCACTTTGCATTTTTGGTTACAGCGATTCACAATCTTGGCAAAACAAAGCGAGGGAAATACTGCAAGGGTTAAATCAGACTGTAATGTTTTGTCTGCGTTGTAGACTACACATTGTCAATGGGGGTGGTTCCCGATGGCAGGTGGGATGAGGATGTAGTGTCTTCATGTACACGTTGGTCTATGTCTTCCAAGTCAGACTTCGTATGCCAAATGGATTTGTCTGTACTGGTTGAGTGAATGGTACATTCCATACGGGTAGTTGTTGTACTCCCGGCATAGGTTCATTATAAATGGGAGAATCATCATTATTTTGCTAATAGGCCTTTACTTAAGAACAGGAAGATTTTCTGGATAACAACTTCTTTAATGTGAAAATACACGACGTTTCGGAGTACATACTCACTCATTCATCATGTGGAATGTAAGGAAATAACAAAATATGGTACATTTATATAGGCCTATACTTAAACAAATCGTTACACCACTTTGAAGATATTTGCATCTAAGCGATACAACTTAGATCTATATGCCGCTGAAGCATTGGGGAATAACAAGTAACATTAAATAACTCATAATGTCCTTTCATGGTATGGTAACGTTGAACAAGTTGGATATGATGAGGATTTTATTGAAGCGTCATGTGGAAGAGTTACTTCCCCTTGACCACCCTACGATGCTGTGAGCATGCACACTGACCTACACTACCTAACTTAAAAAGGGCCATTAGCAAGATAATTTATATCACTAATGAGTTTTAAATAGAAGTTCATCAAATTTGACTTTTATTTTGATGTGTGAACAGGAATTTCACACTTTCGTTTTGGCTCACATTGTGTTGTTGGGGGTCAGGTGTGTTATATATGGTGCTATTGTATGTAGAAGTACTGAATGTTGCCAAAAATGACCAATTTGAAGACAGTCGACTCAGTATAGTGACGATATATATGTAAAAGTAGTTCTGGTCGAAAACTGGACACTGCATCACGATTAACGCACTTCTATCAGCCAACGAAAAAGACAAATCTAGGTTGATTATGCTTGACAGATCTGTGCACGTAAATCGGACTGTAGTTTTGGTTCTTCAAATAGTTAATATGATTCACATTGAGTGTAATGCACACAGACATTGGTATGCAATTTGTTATCTTTGCTATCTTTATACGAGAGAACTATTAAGGAACGTAGCACGAGTCAACGAATTAACACTTCATTCATTCATAAACAAGATTTTACTATTGTCATAGTAAGCTACGTCCAAATAAGGCAAGATGATATTTTCCTGCGCCCGCCAAAAGAGTCCCGCTTCCATCATTCACACATTACGCATGTGGCAATTGATTAACAAACTCATCAATGAAACTACGCACGTTTTAAGCAAGTCTTTCACACAGTATACCTATTGTAACCATGGAATGCGTATTCTTAAAACAGCTATGGGTAACGGATTTCAGACATCATTGTCTCCTATCCACAAACATTTATTCTGCCTTTTCTAACACTTTATGAAGCCCTGTTCTACATCTTCATTGTCCTTGCATTTCTAAACTATTTCAATTCTATTCCTTCTCTTTTCTTTTTATTCAAACATTATTATCAAATCATATTCTACCTAACCAGTACACCAATTGCTCCATTTGGAAAATAGGTCTGAAACAACCACTTCCGGTCAATTCATTTACGTAAGTACACGCTCACACCATTGTATATTGTCACACACTTGTTCGATTTTAACATATAAACTTTGGGTCTCAATACTCATACAGACATGGCTTCATTCATTACATTTAATCTATTTATGCGCAGAATCCGCTTGTCGTCGCTTGCGACTATATTTTTTTATTATTATTCTTTGTACCAAAATTTTGTGCAGCAGATTTCTCAGTAACGGCTGGGCCGATTTGCATGAAATTTTCAGGGAACGTAGCCTGTAACCAAACTTAGATATGATTTTTTTACTTTTTGGATTTTCGACTTCTTTCGTGAGTTATCTCCCCTGGAAGTTGAAACTTTAAACCTCAATAGCTCGAAAACTTATCAAGATATTTTCAAAACACTTTCACCACAATGTGGGCAACAACATTCCCCATCGATTAGGACTAGTGCGGATTTCGGCCATAATGATGGTTTTTTTTTCTATTTCGAAAAAACTGAAAATTTGGTGCACTTTCGCGGTTTTGAGGGTACGCGTCTTCAAAAATCTTCTTCTAAATCAGGGCAATACATACAACATCGTGCAGTAGCTCATTCGAAAGCTAAAAGAATACTGCAAAAAGTAATCCCCCCAACCCTTGCTCTATTTTTAACGGTTAACGAGCTACAGCAATTTGAAAAATGGACTTTTTAAAAATTGAATTTTTTGGACTCGCATTCAAAGGAACATAACTCTGTTATAAATCGAGTTATGTCAAAGTTACTGACTTCAATCTCTTTCTAATAAATAGATTAACAATTCCATAACACATCATTTTCATATAAAAGTTATTAGTTTGGGCATAATTTGAGCATATTCCCAAAACAGTGAAATATTTTGATTTTGAGACATTTTGAGGTGTTTATCATTTGGGGAATTCTTGATAATGAACCACTGAAGATAGGAAGACTTTAAATAGATCATGGTGATGTAGAAACGTCATTTATTAAGGACAATATTTTTCAAGCTCAAATCTATCTTAATTTTTTTTGTGACAAGTCATAGAAGTTTGTCAATTTAAAAAAATTGCCATTTTCAACAAAGTTGAAAGGTTCATAACTGCTTAACTTTTTATGCTATTGAAAGTTTACATACACCTACGTATGCACAATTTCAAGAAGAACAACTTTTATGTCGACCGCTTTCATCAAAAAGTTGATAGTTAAGCCTCGAACATAGCAAGCGATGCCTAGGGGTCATAATTTAAGCATTTTTTAGTATTTTCTTGAATATTCAGAACAGCATTACGCATTAATTATGTATGCAATCTAAATGCTGATTACATCTTCTTAAGTGGAAATTAAAGCACAACATTTCCTATGTTACACCTTAGTATGGAAATATTAACCATTTTGTCTTAATCGTGAGAAATGTAATGTAGGGGTCCATTAATATGTGATTTTTCCGTTTTCAGAGGGGTACCTTCTTTGGGGAATTTTTGTAAAATAACTACTGGAGATAGAGACATGTTTGATAGCTCATTTTAAAGCAGAGAAACAGACGAATAACCCTAAGTCCAACATGGAGTTCTAGGTCAAGCAGAAGTCTTGAAGACCTAAGTATTGACGCGTCAATCCTAGTTAACATTATTATTACTGATAATATTATATCATCATGAGACAAAATTAATATAACCATTTTCAACTCGCAATTAATTGACAGGTTGTTGATACAATATTACGGAGTCTTCTTCCACAATACAACTTCACATACGGGATTAAATGTAAATGTAAGTACTCGTATATTATTTAAACGGCATTTATTTCAGGATCTTACATGGAAAGATGGGTTGACAAACAGGGTTACAAGTACATATACACGCGTATATGTTGTTTAGTATAACCATACTTCATGTGATGTTCATCCATGATTGTGTTTCAACAAATTTATTACGATATTTCACAAAGAAAGCCGTAGTTTATCAAGGTGCTTAATGATACTAATAATAGAACTAAAATGCTACTGGATGATTTCGAGGAACGCATAAGAGAGGTAATAGTGTGACATCAATTTCCTGAAAATATGTCTCCATGTTTGGCGAAATATCAAGGTTTAATCTTACATTTCATTTAAAGTTTTTTTTATTTGTTGCTATAACGCTTGATATAGTTTAAACGTATTAAAACACTGAAAAAGTGACGGAATCGGCAAACAAGCAAAAAATGCTTGCATAAATGCCTCTCCCTACAAACTGCAAACACACCAAACAAACAAACAAATAAGTTTCATACATTGAACAATCATAAAATATTAAACCAACAGGCATGTATATGGTACCAGATTACAAGACACAATTGAAGGCGTTAAACTTTAAAGATGTTGAACGTTACATAACAGCAAGGCAATAGATGATAAGAAATAATTAAGAAACAAAGATTGATTTATGAAAAATCCGAAAATCTTTTAGATTTAACGATAACATTGTGGATGGATTTTAGCAGTACACAATTTTCGTGGTTCTTTGCTCAAGCATTTCCTTGCAATATGGATGTTATATTGAAACATGTTGTAAAGAAACATTCGTTTACTCTTGTACTATTGTATATATACGTTTGATATCAGTGACAAAGTATATCAATAAGTGTAATAAAGTTACATTGTGTATCAGATATAAAAGGTTACTATAATTATAAGTGTGTCAATCAACATATTTTAATGTAATTTAAACCATAAACAAAATATTTAATGTATAAGATTTTCAACAAGCTCAGTGAAATTAACATTAAGATTGCACCATTGTACACGCACACATATACAATATGATTATACACATTTACGAATCGAATGAATGAATTATGTTACCAGATGCAGCCTAATACACACTCTCGTAAATGAAAATGTAATGGTAGGGTAAATACGATGATAGCTCCAATACAAATTCTCAATTTAACATACCATATAGATGTTTCTTCAAAGGAGAGAAGTGTTGTGACAGCAAATTAGTTTACGCAATTAAGCTGAACAAAGTCATATACGCTGAGTAGTGTAATTATGTTTTTACAGATAACAAGTTTATTGGACCGGTTCAATTATATAACAAATGGCATGTCGGTGACCGGCGGCATTTCAATTGTCATGTTAATTGTCAAAAGTCTGGTCTTGGTGACACCACACAAACAGTCATGAAATAACATTAATGCGACTGTCAGTCTAGATATTTGTCAGCCAATAAACGTTCACTGAAAGGTTGGAACATGTATTCCACCAATGGAATTTAGGGATAGGATGAGCTTTGTATTCTGTGTTCTTTGGCGAAAAACCTCCAACAAGCAGATTTGGCATTTGAAGAATAACTTATCGCTGACATAGGACGATTATTATAGTACATGGATTATTAAGCTCATGGAGAAAACAGGTTCGTTATTCTAATCTTTGTCATCATTGTATATTGCTATATTCGCATGAGAAATACTTGCAAAATCATCACAATTGTACTTTTGTTATTTACAAAATGATATATAGATACATGTTTCTTGAAGAGCGATACGTAAGTCCTTTAGCTAGTTTGCCGATTCCCTTCTTTTTTTTATCATGATAAGAGACAATTACCATGTAAAACAAAACAGACAGTTAGAAATATTTGTTTTGATTAAAATGCATTCATATTCGCGCTTGTACGGCAAGTAGTGGCGAGTAGGCCACTGCGCAACGGAAACATAGCTGCGTAGGAGTAACGCTAGTTCCATTTTCCCACTAATTGAATTTACGCTTTCCAGTGTTTTATTCAGGAGCATAGTGTTCCTTTAAGACATTGATTCATTGTAACCTCTTGTTCTCCCTCTTTCCCTCCCCATTTCCCCATGTCTCTCTCTTTCTCATCTCATCTCAATTTCTACTCCATTTGAATTGAAGAGTTACTTCTCTTCAAGATTTTTCAGGAATTATTATACTTGGATAGCCAAATTACTCAAAATGTACTTTCAAGTCATCTTTTCTTTAAAGGAGAATATTTGTAAAGATTTATATTCTGTTATAGTAAAATACACTGTTGCCTGTGCTCGTATGCATATTTGCCGGTAGCCTTCGGCAGGTTTAGGCTGTGACATCAGAGCTGGATGCTCTACGGCCCGCATTGGTCCTAAGCGCAGTGAAAGGAAAAGCATTAGAGTAGATGAAGAATCGGTTGAATACGTAGAATTCGGGTAGTGTCGGACTTGATATGTATATTGTGCAGCGTTGGTGTGCAGTAATTCATCAAAGCTGGACAGAAGTTTATATATTTTTAATTTTCAAGTGAAAAGACAGATGCAGCGCGGTGAAAGGTTTGGATAGTGTCAAAGAGGAAAGAAGACCGAAAACCGCCGGAATCTGTCTCACTATTTTCCGAGCATTTTGAGCCGTTAAATTAAAACAGTTTTATAAATAAGTAATAGCTAGTCTTAGAGTATTCGTAATTAACAGTCTTTTATAAGAATATAACTTATAATAAATGCCTTCTTATGGGATGAGTCATCCTCGATTACCCAGGGTTTTATATATATGCTCCAGCGGAGAGTAACAGAGCATATATAAAACCCTGGGTACCACGGAGGATGGGGATGTGTAGGCCGTGCTCTGACTGTGAAACTTGGTACACAGTTGTATAATTATTTGTCATTGGCTAATAACTGTACCAGATTAATTTCAATTTAATATGGCCAACGAGGCAGCTCATTGTCAAACACAAAAAAAATATGTCCTGGTTATAAATCATTTGAAAACTATAGTAATAATCAACGCTAAAATGATATCTGTCGCGTAGATTACACCCCACCACCCCCACTTACTAAATTCTAAATCTTCCCCCAACCCTTCCTATGCCTATGTTGGATTCAGTTTTTTTAAACATATTTACTAAAAAATGCATTTCCACTGATTGTATATGTTCACATCACAACAAATGATTATTAAATAACAAGTTTCAGTGTTCAATCCTTGTGGGTGCTGGGTTTGTGTACTTGTAATAGGAACACAATTAATTAATGTGTGTCTGCAAGGCAAAACTAGTAGAAAGCACACGTAGAATGTGACTCAAAGTGAAAGATAAATCTATTGGTTCACCTCACACCTTGACCACGCGATGAACTTCGAAATCTATCTGACCATCCGATTTTCATTATAATTTATGGGGCGATAAAGTCAAACCAATGTTGACAGATTTATATTAATGTCATTTATTTAATTTACATCTAATACATGTATATTAATTGGCATGTTTTAGGAATTCTCTTTTCATATTTTATAAAAGTTTGAAGCCCATTTGCTTAGGCTGAAATTAAACACGCATGAACACAAGTAAATTTACTTTTACTCACGTGTGTTTATTACTACCATAAGCAATATTGCATATATGCAAAGTTCGCCATATAAACAGGGCTATAGTATCTATCTGGAAATATTTGGTTAATCTGACCAGTTACACTACGTTATTAGAGGCTTCTAATATCACTAGTTCCTTATAGTGTTAGTCCGGTTTTCGTGACTGCCAAATCTCTTACATAGCTATGTGAAGATTTCTCTGTCTATCTTACTTGATAAGGATTGAACAGTGGTTTGTACATTAGAACTAAATAATACTATTTAATATCAATACGTTTTTAAAGCAAATATGATTTGAATAATCGAGAATCAAGATGGTTTATTTTGTCCTGTGTAACTGGTTACTTCAGCGGTACAGTATATATACGAATAAAGGAAGTATAATTTGTAGTCACATATTTTAATAAACTACATATAAGTTGTTGACACCTTTGTTATCTACATGTAGACAATAACTATTTAATGTTTGGCATAATACACTACTAATTGTGAAATTGTAACGTTACAGTTTGCCAGTCCCTACGAACGAATCTGTATTTCCAACTCTCTCACTGTTAACTTCTGACAGCTCATCCTCACTTGATTCCTGGTGTTCAACTCAATGTTGATTCACAATAGGTTCATACTGATAAGGAAGGATGTTATTTATGTAAGATGGTTGAAAATCAAAGCTGCCATCGCTATCCGAGGAAGCCATAACAACACGATGCTGGAGAGCATCTATGATGTCATATCATGTGACTGCTGCCAGCCTGATTAACTCTCGGGGATTTCCGGAAAACGACTCGACTCGACTCGACTCTAAAACGTTTTTCAACATTTCTACATAAAATGTCGCATTTTAATAATTTTTTTGACACACTTTGTCTTAAACAATACTGTTGAACATATTAAAACAAAGATTTTCTCTAATATTATCCTTTAATGCACTTACACTTAACAATTTTGTTGATCGTGTTTCTTTTTCAAGGTCATATGAAGAGATTGTACTTTATAGATCTAGAGAACAATCTGTTTCAGTCTCAACAAGAAACAATATAAACCCTGATGAGCTACAGGTTACATGGCTCTATTTTATTTGTATTTTAAAAATTAAGCAAGATAGAACTTGTTTTATTTTATGGAATTTTTAGCTCATCTGGTCTGAAAGGCCCGATGATCTTATGGCATGGCATGGTGTCCGGCGTCCGTCCGTACGTCTGTAAACTTTTCGCATTTTCATCTTCTTCTCCAGAACCACTTGGTCTAGGGAGCTGAAATTTTGTGTGCAGACTCCTTTGCAAATGGGGATTCTAAATTGTAGATTTCTTGACCCCGTGACCTCAAATGGGGTCACAGGGGTCACAACCCCAAAAACGTATTTTCATCTTCTTTTCCAGTTCCAAAAGGTCTAGAAAGCTGAAAAGTTGTGTACAGACTCCTTGGTTAATGGGGATTCTAAATTGTAGATTTCATGACCCCGTGACCCCAAATGGGGTCACTGGGGTCACAACCCCAAAAACCTTTTTTCATCTTCTTCTCAAGTTCAAAAGTTCAACACCTCATATACATAACTTCTTACTTATGCCCCTAGGGAATTATTTTGACATGTTCATATTCAAGGTCAAAGGTCAAGGTCACAAGTTCTGAAATCGCTAAAAAATCCTTGTAAACACACTAACTTGAAAAATATTTGTGTTATCAGGCTCTTATTTGGTGTATATCAACTATGGAGAACGGCCAAGATTTGTAAAGGTTTTCTCTATCATCCGTCAAAGGTCAAGGTCATGGCAAATTTAAGGTCTCAACTTACGCATGCTTTTGCGAAAATGTCTTATCTTAACTATTAACGCTTTGAATCAATACATGATTGTGATACACAATGAAAAGTGATCACTGATTGTGTGACCTTGAATTTAAAAGGTCAAGGTCACGAGATATGGTCATGGTCACCAGTTCTGAAATCACTGAATAACTTCTTTCCAAGGAGGTATCAACACCTCATATACATAACTTCTTACTTATGCCCTTAGGGAATTATTTTGACATGTTCTTATTCAAGGTCAAAGGTCAAGGTCAAAGGTCAAGGTCACAAATTCTGAAATTGCTAAAAAATATCCTTGTAAACACGCTAACTTGAAAAATATTTGTGTTATCAGGCTCTTATTTGGTGTATATCAACTATGGAGAAAGACCAAGATTTGAAAATGTTTTCGCTAACATCCGTCAAAGGTCAAGGTCATAGCGAGGTCACAACTTAAGCATGCTTTTGCGAAAATGTCTTATTTTAACTATTAACACTTTGAGTCATTGCATGATTGTTATACGTGATGAAAAGTGATATTGGTTAAGGCCACGTTAAACTTGTGAAAAGTGACCCCATTGATGATTAGTAATAACTCGAATAAGGAACAAATTTTTGTTAAAAATAATTCCCATTTTATTGATGCTGACGAGAAGGCGGAACAGGGAAAGGCGAGACCCTAAGTTTCGGAGCTGCTCTGCTTTTGCGGTGTCCCGCAAATGCTAATCTAGTTTTTATGGGATTTTATCTCTGGCCTCAAAGATATATCAGAGGGGTAAGGACCTTAAGACCTATTTCATCTTCTCCATTTAAAGTGCTTCCTATGTGTAATACCTCTCACTTAGAAGTTGACATTTTGAATTAGTTAATGTATATAAAGCCTGATGAGCTACAGAGCCCACGGCTGTATTTTTAGCTCATCAGGCCTGAAAGACCCGATGGGCTTATGGCATGGGATGGCGTCCGTCCGTCCGTCCGTCCGTCCGTAAACTTTTTGCTTTTTCAACTTCTTCTCCAGAACTACTGGGTCTAGGGAGCTTAAATTTTGTATATAGACTCCTTTGGCAATGGGGATTCTAAATTGTAGATTTGGTGATCCAGTGACCCCTCATAGGCCATAACCTAAAAACCTATTTTCATCTTCTTCTCCAGAATGAAAAGACCTAGAAGACTGAAATCTTGTGTACAGACTCTTTAGCCAATAGAGATTCTAAATTGTAGATTTGGTGACATATATTTCAAATAAATAATCTACATTGTGGACATGTTGGTCAAATTGATGTAATCAAGGTGAAATGAGAACTATTGAATAGCCTATGAACTGAAAATTGTGACCAGTCATAAAGGAATAAATTGAAGAGGAGTTAAGAATTCTTATATTTTACATGAGCTAGGTATGTGAATTGCATATGACTGGTGATGAAATGATAAGATAAAATTATTTTCATCTTCTTCTCCAGAACGAAAGGACCTAGAAGGTTGTCATGTTGTTTAAAGAGTCTTTAGCCAATTGCGATTCTAAATTGTAGATTTGGTGACCCTGTGGCCCCTAAATCCTGTTTTCATCTTTTTCTCCGGAACAAAAACACCTAGAAGGCTGTAATATTGTATGCAAACTCTTTAGCCAATGGGGATTCTAACTTGTAAATTTGGTGACCCTGTGACCCAAAATATGGGCCACAGCATAAAAAACCTTTGAAAATGAATTTTGAACTGATATTTTATGACACTTAAATCACTATTTATTTGAAATATATGACGACTTGAGATAACAATCTACATTGCTGACATGTTGGTCAAATTTATGTAATCAATGTTAAATGAGAACTATTGAATAGCCTATGAACTGAAAATTGTGACAAGTCTTTAAGGAATAAATTGAAGAGGAGTTAAGAATTCTTTTATTTTACATGAGATATATGTGAATTGCATATGACTGGTGAAGAAATGATAAGATAAGATTATTTTCATCTTCTTCTCCAGAACGAAAAGACCTAGAAGGTTGTCATGTTGTGTAAAGAGTCTTTAGCCAATGGAGATTCTAAATTGTAGATTTGGTGACCCTGTGGCCCCAAGTAAGGGCCTCACAGGCCATTACCTAAAATCCTGTTTTCATCTTTTTTTCCGGAACAAAAAGACCTAGAAGGCTGTAATATTGTATGCAAACTCTTTAGCCAATGGGGATTCTAACTTGTAATTTTGGTGACCGTGTGACCCCAAATATGGGGCACAGCCTAAAAAACTTTTGAAAATGAATTTTGAACTGATATTTTATGACACTTCAATCACTCTTTATTTGATCCCTAATAAAATACATGAGGGAGAGTCATTTCATCATTTAGATATATGAGTCCTAACTAAGTTTGGGAAATGCAGAATTGAGAAAAAAAGTAACTTTGCAGTTAGTCTTATTCAGTAGTACAGTGTTTGCCCTAGGCACATAAATTTAAGAGTCATCATGACTCCCTGCTGTTAAGATAGGGAGTCATGAATGTGTTTTTGGGAGTCATTTTGATTTGTCAATAAAGGGTTAGAAATCAACATTGTGTGAATATTTAACAATGACAATAAAAGCAAGTAAGGTAGGTGAAGTATTTTAATCTGCCCAAAACACTTAGAAGTTTGTTTGCAAATTGCTATTTTATCAATGAGTTCACTTTTGATTAACAGCTGTGATTAAGTTTTATGTTTATCTAGATTTAGGGATTCCCTTGAAGTTTCATATTTCTATCAATAAAAGTTAAACTTGAGATACAATATTATGATAAATTAATAATTTCTTACTTTGGAGTTTACACGGATTCCCGAACGTTGGTTGGTTGAGAGTGCGGTCATGTGATCAAAATTTTGAGGTTCATATTAAACCCATGAACTCTTGGGAAATCGTTCATACTACCTTCTCAATTGTTAAAATAATAAAACATTTCAATAAAAGATCGCGCATAACTGTTTGATGTTGAGCTAAGCGAGTCACACGGCCTATTTCTAGAACCGAACGGCGAATGACATTCACGGTCGCTGGCTGAATACAAATATGCAATCTATAAGCAAATACTCACAATCTAATCATTATGAACTTACGGGATTCGGATTTGAGCAGTCGTGGTAAATGAAATATTGCTTTTCCTACTATTATTTAGTAATATTTACATAATATTGACGAGGTGACAACAGCAAATGGCGACCTCCATGTCATGACTTCATTCAAAGGACGGATAACTCTGATCACATGTCCCTGAAAGATTATATTTTATTACACTTCACTCAGCATGATGAGTGCTGCAGGTTTCATCAAACAGGTAATCACGAAAAATAACGTAAGAAATTATAAGAATTGAATGTCAGTTTGTGTGTTTGCACTGGAAAATGAACGATGTCAAATTACTTGTCAAAGGATAACTATTAGAATGTACTGTTGGAATATAATGATATCAGCTTTTATTAGCTCATCAGGCCTGAAAGGCCCGATGGGCTTATGGCATGGGATGGCGTCCGTCCGTCCGTCCGTAAACTTTTCACTTTTTCGACTTCTTCTCCAGAACCAATAATTCTAGAGAGCTGAAATTTTATGTACAGACTCCTTGGCCAATGGGGATTCTAAATTGTAGATTTGGTGACCCTGTGACCCCAAATAAGGGCCACAGGGGTCATAACCTAAAAAACTATTTTCATCTTCTTCTCCAGAACCAATGACTCCAGAGAGCTGAAATTATATGTACAGACTCATTGGCCAATGGGGATTCTAAATTGTATATTTGGTGACCCTGTGACCCCAAATAAGGGCCTCACAGGCCTTTACCTAAAATCCTGTTTTCATCTTTTTCTCCGGAACAAAAAGACCTAGAAGGCTGTAATATTGTATGCAAACTCTTTAGCCAATGGGGATTCTAACTTGTAAATTTGGTGACCCTGTGACCCCAAATATGGGCCACAGCCAAACAAATCTTTGAAAATGAATTTTGAACTGATATTTTATGACACTTCATTCACTATCCATTTGAAATTTATTTCGACTTGAGATAACAATCTATATTGTGGACATGTTTGTCAAATTGATGTAATCAATGTGAACTGAGAACTATTGAATAGCCTATGAACTGAAAATTGTGACAAGTCATAGAGGACTAAATTGAAGAGGAGTTAAGAATTCTTTATTTTACATGAGATATGTGAATTGCATATGACTGGTGATGAAATGATAAGATAAGATTATTTTCATAATTTGGCGGTAAAACACAAAAAACACAACTGGCTTGTAACTAGAGCCAAGGGGTCAGAATATTGCATAATCTCCTGTGTGTTGACCTTGCTGAGTGCTCTCTCTCAATTTCAAGACTAAGATTTGTCAGGGTTAGGGATTGTGCATTATATTGAGACAACATATTTCTGTCTTCATCATCAAACAAAATAAACTCTGATGAGCTACAGGGTCCATGGCTCTATTTTTACAAAATAGTCTAATGAACCAATTGCAGATTAGAATTCAATAGAAACTAATATATTGCGCCTGATCTTTAACCAGAAGAACCCAGTGTGTAGAAGTGGAGCGTAAATCATCATCATCTGTGTGCGTAGTCAGGAGTGCCCCAAGGGACCTGCCTTGCATCAATTCTTTTCCTAATTCATATTACTGATCTACCCCTGAGAGTTAAATCAACAGTACACCTATTCGCAGATGACTGCTTACTGTACAGAGCTATAAACTCTTTAGAAGATCATAAACAGCTCCAGTCCGACCTCCAATCATTGGAATTATGTGCCAGAGAATGGGGAATGTCATTCAATTCGAAAAATGTTATATTCTTAGAATCTTAAGAACAGAAAAACACTAACACTATTCTGGAAGAGGTTGAAAGTAACCCTTACCTAGGAGTAATCATCATTTGAATTCATTGAAATGGAGTACATATATCAAAAGACAGTTATTAAAGCTCATTCTATTTTGGGATTCCTAAGGCGCAATCTTCGCCAGTGTCCTAAATCTCTTAAGATCACAGCTTATCAATCTCTTGTGCGGTCAGTTTTTGAATATTGTTCATCAATCTGGGACCCACGCACCAAAACTGACATCAAATCTCTTGAAAAGGTATATAGATCAGCAGCACTTTTCATAACATCAAATTGTTCATGAGAGACCACCGTCACCAAGATGCTCGATGAGATTGGAATAAAGACACTGCGAGAACGACAGAGAGAACACAGGCTTGTACTTTTTTTACAAGATCGTTAATGAGCTAGTGGCCTACCAAAGGACCCCATATTAATACCTAACACCTCAAGAACAAGAAAATCCAATCAAGAAATTATAAACAAATACAGTATAGTAGTGAAACATTCAGACAATCGTTCTTCCCAAGGACACTTAAAGATTGGAATAAACTCCCAGAAGAAATTATGGGTACGAGGTTAGCCACGCATGCGCACCACCCAACCCCCCAAGCATAATACTCAGCATTGATTTTAATTTAATTAAACTCCTATTACGCAGTTGGTGCTATCTGAAATAGAGAGTCAGTGCCTCTATTTGTTTAGATCTTCAATCTTAGATACTCAATCATGCAATTCCTGATGAGCTACAGAGCCAATGGCTCTATTTTTACTTCTACTAATGAAGGAGAATGCTGGTATCTTGCGTGGAGTAGACATATTTGGATCATCATGTTTGGTGATAATTCATGTCATGATATATTATGAACATATATGTACGTCTTCAACCTTAGAGGATAAATCATGCAAAGATTGATGAGATATATTGTAGTTATGCTATCAGCATTTCCTTAACAGCCTACCTATTCAGATGTACATGGGTGATCGAAAGACAAAGCAGGCTCCCATGAGTGTTGCACTAGAGATCATTACCAAGGGCTGGAGTATACCTCAATTGAGAGATGAAGTATTCATTCAACTGTGTCGGCAAACAACAGAAAACAAGAGAGAGTAAGTTGTCAATTAGAATTAGAAAGTCCCAATTTAACATTTTGCATTATTATTCTCAAGAAAGAAAAAGTAAAAGTGTATGTCCCATTTTTAGCTCACCAGGCCTGAAAGGCCCAATGGGCTTATGGCATGGCATGGAATGGAATGGCGTCCGGTGTCCATCCGTAAGCTTTTCACTTTTTCGACTCTAGAGCTGAAATTTTATGTACAGATTCCTTGGCTAATGGGGATTCTAAATTGTAGATCCCGAGATCCTAAATGGGGTCACAGTGGTCACAACCTTAAAAACCTATTTGTGCAGACTCCTTTGCTCATGGGGATTCCCAATTGTAGATTTCGTGACCCCTTGACCCCAAATGGGGTCACAGGGGTCACATCCTTAAAAACCTATTTTCATCTTCTTCTCCAGTTCAAAAAGGTCTAGAGAGCTGAAAAGTTGTGTGCAAACTCCTTGGCCAATGGGGATTCTAAATTGTAGATAGTGGACCCCAAATGGGGTCTCAGGGGTCACACCCTTCAAAAAACCTATTTTCACCTTCTTCTCCAGTTCCAAAAGGTCTAGAGAGCTGAAAAGTTGTGTGCAAACTCCTTGGCCCATGGGGATTCTAAATTGTAGATAGTGGACCCCAAATGGGGTCTCAGGGGTCACACCAGGGATGCAGAAATCGGTCTATTTGCCGGACATGTCCGATTGTAAATCCAGTTTGACGGAATGGAAAATTGACCTATCGGACATCAGTTGACCGATTGCAGAAAATAAAAGGAAAACTAAACTTACAAGCATATTAAATAAAGGCAAACGGCCCTGCTTGTGTCGGTCATAATTGTTTATGAAATTGAAATATTTTGATCCAGTCAAGAAGTCACATTTATTCTTCACAGCACGAGGCACGACGTCAATCGTCATTATATTCAGTAAATTATAATTGTCGGCAGAAAAAACACTTACCGTTTGATATTTAATTGAAATTTCCAGTGTCATTTAGTGACTGAAAGATATGACCCATTTCACAACATTATTTACGAAAAAGATTTCATTAAAATCGCATTGTAAAATTTTTTTGTCAAAGATAAACATTACATGAACGTGTGGCTTCACCGTATCGGTGATTCATGAATTTGTTACAGATTAAGATTTTGCTACTTTGAATCTCGATAAATTTAATAATATCTCGTTCATAAAACATAGGTAACATATTGTAACAAAATATGATTGATCAATATCGATGTATGGTAAAGCTATTATACAAATTCAAAATAAATAAACCTATCAAAAACGAATAATTAGCAATATTATTTCACGAGACGTTATGTAGTCAAACACCGTTTGTATGACGCTACGAACACGCGATCGCTTTTACATGATGACACATGCTATAAAGAGGTACGCTAAGTTAAAAACTCCAATTTCTCTTGCGTTTACATTAGTTCTTTTTATTTTATAATTATTCATTTACAATTGCGAAATATGTCTCCAAATAAAATATAAAAGTAATCTTATTATAATAAGTTCAAATTCGTAACTACATCTTGAATAGGAAATAGTCGTATGGAAAATAGTTGGACCACGTGCTCTGCCGAGTTGTGAGTTTACGTAAATTATATTGCTATTGAAAACGAGTTCCTTTGAATTTAAAATGATTATTTAGAAGGTACATAACATTTGGTCCATGATTTGAACTTTTGATGAACTATGTGCAATTAAATTATTAGAATTTTCTCGTCTATCTTGACGCAAATTTGCTTGTTAACTCGCTTGTGTAAACTCGCTCAAACTAGCACTGTCGGTAAATCGTAGTTGGTAAACATTGATTTTAAATTATGAACCATTTTATGCATGTTAATGATAAATAAATAGTTATTGTTAATTGCTTTCGTGTTATGTTTAATAGTATGCAATGAATGAAGAACCAACAAATAGTAATACTTTCTGATACTTTATTCATAAAAAATTTTTTACTTCCGGGTTCGTCTTTTTGGGTCAAAGATGAAATGTGCGACTGCCATAAATTTGAATCTGCATCTCTGGGTCAATCCCTTCAAAAAACCTATTTTCACCTTCTTCTCCAGTTCCAAAAGGTCTAGAGAGCTGAAAAATTGTGTGCAAACTCCTTGGCCCATGGGGATTCTAAATTGTAGATAGTGGACCCCAAATGGGGTCTCAGGGGTCACACCCTTCAAAAAACCTATTTTCACCTTCTTCTCCAGTTCCAAAAGGTCTAGAGAGCTGAAAAGTTGTGTGCAGACTCCTTGGCTAATAGGGATTCTAAATTGTAGATTTAGTGACCCCTTGACCCCAAATGGGGTCACATGGGTCACAACCTTAAAAACCTATTTTCATCTTCTTCTCCAGTTCCAAAAGGTCTAGAGAGCTGAAAAGTTGTGTGCAGACTCCTTGGCCAGTGGGGATTCTAAATTGTAGATCTCGTGACCCCGTGACCCCAATCTAGGTCACGTGTCATGACCCAAAAACCTATTTTCATCTTTATCTCAAGTATGTAAAACTCTAGAAAGGTGGAATTTTAATTGTAGAATTGGTGACCCTGTGACTCCAAATGTGGGTCACAGGGGTCATGATCTAAAAAACCCATTTTTTGCTTGTGAACAATGTATTACTTGAGATAACATAGATATTCAACCTTAGATAATAAATCAATGAAATTCTGATGAGCTGCAGAGCCCATGGCTCTATTTTAAAAAATATATAACAATGTTATACCTATTTCCATTATCAAATAATACACAGAATTGTGTCTTCGGCTAACATGTCATGGACAGTAGAATCCATTGTCTTCAATTTGGTGATCATCATGACACTCTTTACCAGTAATATAATAAATGATAAACTATGTTAGTGGCAAACACTTGTTGATAATGATCTGGGATTTCATACCCAAAGTTCAAAGGAAGAATCATTACATTGCAGGGAAAGTTTACAGCGAGGATGGGAACTTATGGCAGTTTGTCTCAACTTCTTTCCGCCAACTCATAAGTTTTACTCCTACCTGGAAGGTTACATATCAAGACACCTTGATAACAGCTTTGATGTGCCAAATGTAAGTAACCCATATTTAAAAAAATCCTAAAAGGTCCTTCTATGGCTTTAATACATTATCTCCGCAATACCCTCACCATCTCTTTGTTTTGAGAAAAAAAAAGCAATCGTCATGATGCATGGAATGCTTTGAGCAATAGAAAAATTTTGCAGTCATTTAACCCTTACGTTGCGTATATATATTTTACCATTTTTAGCCCCTGTGGCGGAATTTACAGGCTCGCAGCTCGCAGCAGTAGTTTGAGCTTTGGCACTAACGAGCTCTGCTGGCGGAATTTCCAGGCGGCGATTCCGGTACCGTTTTTACGAAATATACCGCATCTACATGGCGAATACGGGTTATATACAGGCGTTGAATACAAATTCAAGTCGCGGCACCCGTACACAAATGGTTGCTTCATACCCGCATCTTTGAGTTATTTTTTTACGATTTTTCTTTACTTTTCTATGATTTTGTAAAGATTGTCTTTAATTCGGGCCTTATAACATCATGAATTTGGAGCGCGCTACTGAAATTTATATATGGATGTGAAGACCAGATGTTTGTCTTTACAATGATATACAAATTATTAGAATGCGACCTTTGGTTATAATTCTATTGTCATCTAAAGTTTGTCTATATTTTCAGCTTTATGAAATCAAAACTCCTGAGCGCGCATATTGCGAATTTTTTATGTACTTGTAGACAATTTATTCCTCTTTACAATGACATATAAATTATTAGAATACGACCTATGGTTCAGAAAATATAACCAAAGAAAGGAGAGTGACGCTACCCCGACAGTACCACGTGAATGCGTCCCGACGCACACCAAGTTACTGGCACCGCTTGGTCCCCCGGGACTGGGCTAAATACAGTACCGTTACCTCCTCGAGACCTCCTCGAGGATGCCAGGAGCCGAGCGCGCGTGGAACTAATGGGTACTAATGAGCACAGCATACACTTATCACCGCGGCGAACGCAATACATGTTGCACGCTGTTTGGCTTTGTCTTTATTTCCAGCTTTATAAAATCGTAAATGTTTTTGCGCGCATGCGAAACACGTATGTACTTGAAGACAATTTATTCCTCTTTACAATGATATAAAAATTATTGGAATACGTCAAATGGTTCGCAATATATGGAGAGCGTAAGGAAGGCACCCCCATTACTTAGAGAATTAAATTTTGAAAAACTAACTTTTTGCGACATCTGGCGCATCACTTGCCGCATGTTTATTTTTCGCTGCACATATACATATGATACATGGAATTGAAGACAATCTCTTGCTCTTTACGATGATGTAAAAAGAAAAAAAATGCGCAGCTTCGTTCGGAAGCTATAGCGTGCCAAATGAAGGTACCCTCGGTACTTTGAGGCGACTATTTGACTATCGCGCATATCGGGGCACGTGCCGCAACTTTAGTTTTTCGTGCGCATGTGTAAATTTTATATTGAATCAAAGCCGAATCTTTCCTCTTTACCCCATGAAAGTTTTATGAATATCGGCCACCCGGTTCAGCATTTATGGGTGTTTTTTATGATGCGGTTCTGGCTGAACTTCCAATGAAAGCTCGCATTCACTTTCTCTGTCTCTTTGATAAAGTAAAAAATATTTTATTTGCAATGACATGTATTACAATGAAATTACAATGCATTTATGTACAAATATACACAATATTTACCTGCGGTAGTGCGCAGAACAGCTTTAGTTTGTATATAATGTTTATATACTGGTGTCCACACTTCGACTCTCTTTACTTTCAATTTTCCTCTTCTTCATTCCCGTCTTCATTTTTAGCTCATCAGGCCTGAAAGGCCCGATGGGCTTACGGCATGGCATGTTGTCCGGCGTCCGTCCATCCGTCCGTCTGTCCGTCCGTCCGTCCGTCCGTCCGTCCGTCCGTAAACTTTTCGCTTTTTCGACTTCTTCTCCAGAACCAATGACTCCACAGAGCTGAAATTTTATGAGCAGACTCCTTGGCCAATGGGGATTCTAAATTGTAGATTTCGTGACCCCATGACTCCAAATGGGGTCACAGAGGTCACATCCTTAAAAACCTATTTTCATCTTCTTCTCCAGTTCCAAAAGGTCTAGAGAGCTGAAAAGTTGTGTGCAGACTCCTTGGCCCATGGGGATTCTAAATTGTAGATCTCGTGACCCCATGACCCCAAATGGGGTCACATGGGTCACATCCTTAAAAACCTATTTTCATCTTTTTTCAAGTTCCAAAAGGTTTAGAGAGCTGAAAAGTTGTGTGCAGACTCCTTGGCCAATGGGGATTCTACATTGTTGATTTTGTGACCCCATGACCTCAAATGGGGTCACAGGGGTCACATCCTTAAAAGCCTATTTTCATCTTCTTCTCCAGTTCCAAAAGGTCTAGAGAGCTGAAAAGTTGTGTGCATACTCCTTGACCAATGGGGATTCTAAATTGTAGATTTCGTGACCCCATGACCCCAAATGGGGTTACAGGGGTCACATCCTTAGAAACCTATTATCATCTTCTTCTCAAGTTCTAAAAGGTCTAGAGAGCTGAAAAGTTGTGTGCAGACTCCTTGGCCAATGGGGATTCTAAATTGTAGATTTTGTGACTGGGGTCACAGAGGTCACAACCCCAAAAACCTATATTCGTCTTCTTCTCCAGTTCCAAAAGTTCTAGAGAGCTGAAAAGTTGTGTGCATACTCCTTGGCCAATGGGGATTCTAAATTGTAGATTTTGTGACCCCGTTACCCCAAATGGGGTCACAGGGGTCACATCCGTAAAAACCTATTTTCATCTTCTTCTCCAGTTCCAAAAGGTCTAGAGAGCTGAAAAGTTGTGTGCATACTCCTTGGCCAATGGGGATTCTAAATTGTAGATTTCGTGACACTGTGACCCCATTTGGGGTCAATGGGGTCACATCCTTAAAAACCTATTTTCATCTTCTTCTCCAGTTCCAAAAGGTCTAGAGAGCTGAAAAGTTGTGTGCAGACTCCTTGGCCCATGGGGATTCTAAGTTGTAGATTTCGTGACCCCATGACCCCAAATGGGGTCACAGGGGTCACATCCTTAAAAACCTATTATCATCTTCTTCTCCAGTTCCAAAAGGTCTAGAGAGCTGAAAAGTTGTGTGCAGACTCCTTGGCCAATGGGGATTCTAAATTGTAGATTTCGTGACCCCTGTGACCCCAAATGGGGTCACAGAGGTCACAACCCAAAAAAACTATTTTCGTCTTCTTCTCCAGTTCCAAAAGGTCTAGAGAGCTGAAAGGTTGTGTGCAGACTCTTAATTGTAGGATTGGTGACCCTGTGACTCCAAATACAGGTCACGGGTCATGATCTAAAAACCTATTTTTTGCTTGTTAGCTCATCAGGCCTGAAAGGCCCGATGGGCTTATGGCATGGGATGGCGTCCGTCCGTCCGTCCGTCCGTCCGTCCGTAAACTTTTCACTTTTTCGACTTCTTCTCCCGAACCAATGACTCCAGAGAGCTGAAATTTTATGTACAGACTCCTTGGCCAATGGGGATTCTAAATTGTAGATTTGGTGACCATGTGACCCCAAATAAGGGCCACAGGGGTCATAAGCTATAAAGCTATTTTCATCTTCTTCTCCAGAACCAATGACTCCAGAGAGCTGAAATTATATGTACAGACTCCTTGGCCAATGGGGATTCTAAATTGTAGATTTGGTGACCCTGTGACCCCAAATAAGGGCCTCACAGGCCATTACCTAAAATCCTGTTTTCATCTTTTTCACCGGAACAAAAAGACCTAGAAGGCTGTAATATTGTATGCAAACTCTTTAGCAAATGGGGATTCTAACTTGTAAATTTGGTGACCCTGAGACCCCAAATATGGGCCACAGCCAAAAAAACCTGTCGAAATTGAATTTTGAACTGATATTTTATGTGCACTTCTTTCACTTTATTTGAAATGTATGTCGACTTGAAAGAACACTTTACATTGTGGACATGTTTGTCAAATTGATGTAATCAATGTGAAATGAGAACTGTTGAATAGCCTATGAAATGTATATTGTGACAAGTCATAAAGGACTAAATTGAAGAGGAGTTAAGAATTCTTTTATTTTAGATGAGATATGTGAACTGCATATGACTGGTGATGAAATGATAAGATAAGATTATTTTCATCTTTTTCTCCAGAACGAAAAGACCTAGAAGGTTGTCATGTTGTGTAAAGAGTCTTTAGCTAATGGAGATTCTAAATTGTAGATTTGGTGACCCTGTGACCCCAAATAAGGGCCTCACAGGCCATTACCTAAAATCTTGTTTTCATCTTTTTCTCCGGAACAAAAAGATCTAGCAGGCTGTAATATTGTATGCAAACTCTTTAGCCAATGGGGATTCAAACTTGTAAATTTGGTGACCCTGTGACCCCAAATATGGGCCACAGCCTAGAAAAAACCTTTGAAAATGAATTTTGAACTGATATTTTATGACACTTCAGCCACTTTATTTGAAATGTATGTCGACTTTAGATAACAATCTACATTGTGGACATGTTTGTCAAATTGATGTAATCAATGTGAAATGAGAACTATTGAATAGCCTATGAACTGAAAATTGTGACAAGGCATAAAGGACTAAATTGAAGGGGAGTTAAGAATTCTTTTATTTTACATGAGATATGTGAACTGCATATGACTGGTGATGAAATGATAAGATAAGATTATTTTCATCTTCTTCTCCAGAACGAAAAGACCTAGAAGGTTGTCATGTTGTGTAATGAGTCTTTAGCCAATGAAGATTCTAAATTGTAGATTTGGTGACCCTGTGGCCCCAAGTAAGGGCCTCACAGGCCATTACCTAAAATCCTGTTTTCATCTTTTTCTCCGGAACAAAAAGATCTAGAAGGCTGTAATATTGTATGCAAACTCTTTAGCCAATGGGGATTCAAACTTGTAAATTTGGTGACCCTGTGACCCCAAATATGGGCCACAGCCTAGAAAAAACCTTTGAAAATGAATTTTGAACTGATATTTTATGACACTTCAACCACTTTATTTGAAATGTATGTCGACTTTAGATAACAATCTACATTGTGGACATGTTTGTCAAATTGATGTAATCAATGTGAAATGAGAACTATTGAATAGCCTATGAACTGAAAATTGTGACAAGGCATAAAGGACTAAATTGAAGAGGAGTTAAGAATTCTTTTATTTTACATGAGATATGTGAACTGCATATGACTGGTGATGAAATGATAAGATAAGATTATTTTCATCTTCTTCTCCAGAACGAAAAGACCTAGAAGGTTGTCATGTTGTGTAATGAGTCTTTAGCCAATGAAGATTCTAAATTGTAGATTTGGTGACCCTGTGGCCCCAAATAAGGGCCTCACAGGCCATTACCTAAAATCCTGTTTTCATCTTTTTCTCCGGAACAAAAAGATCTAGAAGGCTGTAATATTGTATGCAAACTCTTTAGCCAATGGGGATTCAAACTTGTAAATTTGGTGACCCTATGACCCCAAATATGGGCCACAGCCTAAAAAAAACCTTTGAAAATGAATTTTGAACTGATATTTTATGACACTTCAGCCACTTTATTTGAAATGTATGTCGACTTTAGATAACAATCTACATTGTGGACATGTTTGTCAAATTGATGTAATCAATGTGAAATGAGAACTATTGAATAGCCTATGAACTGAAAATTGTGACAAGGCATAAAGGACTAAATTGAAGAGGAGTTAAGAATTCTTTTATTTTACATGAGATATGTGAACTGCATATGACTGGTGATGAAATGATAAGATAAGAGTATTTTCATCTTCTTCTCCAGAACGAAAAGACCTAGAAGGTTGTCATGTTGTGTAATGAGTCTTTAGCCAATGAAGATTCTAAATTGTAGATTTGGTGACCCTGTGGCCCCAAATAAGGGCCTCACAGGCCATTACCTAAAATCCTGTTTTCATCTTTTTTCCGGAACAAAAAGATCTAGAAGGCTGTAATATTGTATGCAAACTCTTTAGCCAATGGGGATTCAAACTTGTAAATTTGGTGACCCTATGACCCCAAATATGGGCCACAGCCTAAAAAAACCCTTTGAAAATGAATTTTGAACTGATATTTTATGACACTTCAGCCACTTTATTTGAAATGTATGTCTACTTTAGATAACAATCTACATTGTGGACATGTTTGTCAAATTGATGTTATCAATGTGAAATGAGAACTATTGAATAGCCTATGAACTGAAAATTGTGACAAGGCATAAAGGACTAAATTGAAGAGGAGTTAAGAATTCTTTTATTTTACATGAGATATGTGAACTGCATATGACTGGTGATGAAATGATAAGATAAGAGTATTTTCATCTTCTTCTCCAGAACGAAAAGACCTAGAAGGTTGTCATGTTGTGTAATGAGTCTTTAGCCAATGAAGATTCTAAATTGTAGATTTGGTGACCCTGTGGACCCAAATAAGGGCCTCACAGGCCATTACCTAAAATCCTGTTTTCATCTTTTTCTCCGGAACAAAAAGATCTAGAAGGCTGTAATATTGTATGCAAACTCTTTAGCTAATGGGGATTCAAACTTGTAAATTTGGTGACCCTATGACCCCAAATATGGGCCACAGCCTAAAAAAAACCTTTGAAAATGAATTTTGAACTGATATTTTATGACACTTCAGCCACTTTATTTGAAATGTATGTCGACTTTAGATAACAATCTACATTGTGGACATGTTTGTCAAATTGATGTAATCAATGTGAAATGAGAACTATTGAATAGCCTATGAACTGAAAATTGTGACAAGGCATAAAGAACTAAATTGAAGAGGAGTTAAGAATTCTTTTATTTTACATGAGATATGTGAACTGCATATGACTGGTGATGAAATGATAAGATAAGAGTATTTTCATCTTCTTCTCCAGAACGAAAAGACCTAGAAGGTTGTCATGTTGTGTAATGAGTCTTTAGCCAATGAAGATTCTAAATTGTAGATTTGGTGACCCTGTGGCCCCAAATAAGGGCCTCACAGGCCATTACCTAAAATCCTGTTTTCATCTTTTTTCCGGAACAAAAAGATCTAGAAGGCTGTAATATTGTATGCAAACTCTTTAGCCAATGGGGATTCAAACTTGTAAATTTGGTGACCCTATGACCCCAAATATGGGCCACAGCCTAAAAAAACCCTTTGAAAATGAATTTTGAACTGATATTTTATGACACTTCAGCCACTTTATTTGAAATGTATGTCGACTTTAGATAACAATCTACATTGTGGACATGTTTGTCAAATTGATGTAATCAATGTGAAATGAGAACTATTGAATAGCCTATGAACTGAAAATTGTGACAAGGCATAAAGGACTAAATTGAAGAGGAGTTAAGAATTCTTTTATTTTACATGAGATATGTGAACTGCATATGACTGGTGATGAAATGATAAGATAAGATTATTTTCATCTTCTTCTCCAGAACGAAAAGACCTAGAAGGTTGTCATGTTGTGTAATGAGTCTTTAGCCAATGAAGATTCTAAATTGTAGATTTGGTGACCCTGTGGACCCAAATAAGGGCCTCACAGGCCATTACCTAAAATCCTGTTTTCATCTTTTTCTCCGGAACAAAAAGATCTAGAAGGCTGTAATATTGTATACAAACTCTTTAGCCAATGGGGATTCAAACTTGTAAATTTGGTGACCCTGTGACCCCAAATATGGGCCACAGCCTAAAAAAAACCTTTGAAAATGAATTTTGAACTGATATTTTAAGACACTTCAATCACAATGATTTGAAATATATGTCTACTTTAGATAACAATCTACATTGTGGACATGTTTGTCAAATTGATGTAATCAATGTGAAATGAGAACTATTGAATAGCCTATGAACTGAAAATTGTGACAAGGCATAAAGGACTAAATTGAAGAGGAGTTAAGAATTCTTTTATTTTACATGAGATATGTGAACTGCATATGACTGGTGATGAAATGATAAGATAAGATTATTTTCATCTTCTTCTCCAGAACGAAAAGACCTAGAAGGTTGTCATGTTGTGTAATGAGTCTTTAGCCAATGAAGATTCTAAATTGTAGATTTGGTGACCCTGTGGACCCAAATAAGAGCCCCGTAGGCCATTACCTAAAATCCTGTTTTCATCTTTTTCTCCGGAACAAAAAGATCTAGAAGGCTGTAATATTGTATACAAACTCTTTAGCCAATGGGGATTCAAACTTGTAAATTTGGTGACCCTGTGACCCCAAATATGGGCCACAGCCTAAAAAAAACCTTTGAAAATGAATTTTGAACTGATATTTTATGACACTTCAATCACAATGATTTGAAATATATGTCTACTTTAGATAACAATCTACATTGTGGACATGTTTGTCAAATTGATGTAATCAATGTGAAATGAGAACTATTGAATAGCCTATGAACTGAAAATTGTGACAAGGCATAAAGGACTAAATTGAAGAGGAGTTAAGAATTCTTTTATTTTACATGAGATATGTGAACTGCATATGACTGGTGATGAAATGATAAGATAAGATTATTTTCATCTTCTTCTCCAGAACGAAAAGACCTAGAAGGTTGTCATGTTGTGTAATGAGTCTTTAGCCAATGGAGATTCTAAATTGTAGATTTGGTGACCCAGTGGCCCCAAATAAGAGCCCCGTAGGCCATTACCTAAAATCCTGTTTTCATCCAGAACAAACTAGAAGGAATATTTTGTTCAGAATGTTTAGATGTTTGGATGACAAGGCTTAGAACCGAGATTGTTTAGCCAAGGTGATTCAAAATTGTACTATGTACCATGAGATTCATCACATTGCCTGTTCTCTTTAAGCCTTATACAGTTAGATCAGTGCTGCCAGTGTTTAGTGCAAGCAAGAGTCTATTACATAATTTGGCGGTAAAACACAAAAAACACAGCTGGCTTGTAACCAGAGCCAAGGGGTCAGAATATTGCATAATCTCCTGTGTGTTGACCTTGCTGAGTGCTCTCTCTCAATTTCAAGACTAAGATTTGTCAGGGTTAGGGATTGTGCATTATATTGAGACAACATATTTCTGTCTTCATCATCAAACAAAATAAACTCTGATGAGCTACAGAGCCCATGGCTCTATTTTTAACATTGTATTACTTGAGATAACTTAGATATACAACCTTAGATAATAAAGAAAATCCTGCTGAGCTACAGAGCCCATGGCTCTATTTTTTTCTTTTTCCGTGGCAGTGATGTAAGCACTGGAATAGTCAGTGGCGGTGTGGTACAGTTTGAAGCATGGTGCGGCGCACAGAGAAACATTACAATCTGTACATTCATAAGAAGACTCTCTGCCTACTCGTTTTTTCTTCCTTGCTGGCGCATTGCCTTCTTCTATCTGTTTTGCGAGGACGGCGCGTTTTGCCTTAGAGCATACCACACATATCCTTGTGACGTTTTTCTTCCTTCCGACAGGCTCAATCTTCGTCGGAAAGTGACGTCCATGAAGCCGAGTGACACTCTCGTCGCTCGTGCTCGGCCGACCACGGGGACGTCTGCACAGTGATGGAACTTGTTCCTTGTCCGCAAATGTTACCATATGTTGCGCCAAAGCCTTCCTGTATTCCCGACTTGTTTTTAGAGGTTTATCTTTGCTATATTTTTTATAAACGATATAAGAGTTCAACAAGGCAACGTTGAGAACGTGAAACCAAACCCGTTTCCACCACTTCAGGGTCTTCACTCGGAACGGCGTGTACGACAACATCTGGTCGGCCCGATCAACACCTCCCATGTACTTGTTGTACGCTGTTACAATGCGCGGCTTGAGAACTAGTTCCCCTGTTGCCCGGTTCTTCTTCCCTGTTTGTTCAAGTTCTGTATCTTCAACAGTAGACATGAGAAGGACTGATTTTCTATCTTCGTAGCGAAGAACGAGTAGGCCATGGTTGTGAGAAACTGTCATGTCCCCTTGCTTGGCTTTCTTTTTAGGCTTCTTGACTGAATCAGGAAGTCCCTTTCGATTGGCTCTCAACGTCCCCGTGGCACCGATTCCCCGCTCCCACAAATTTATGTACAGATTTGTGGACGAATAGTAGTTGTCCATAAAGATGTGATGCCCCTGTCCAACGTAGTCGTTCACCAATTCCATGACTACATCATAAGTTTTGCCACCTTCAGAAACCGGTTCATTCGTTTTTCCAGTGTAGAGTTTGAACTTGCAAACGTATCCGTTGTGCGAGTCACACAACATGAAAGCCTTTATCCCATACTTCTTAGGCTTGTCGGGAAGATAAACTTTGAAAGATAAGTTACCTTTCCAGGGCACCATGCCCTCGTCGACTGAAATGTTTTGATGCGGTTTATACACTCTTGAAAAACGGTGAACTATCCGGTTATACAAGTGTCCCAGTTTATTTATTGGTGAAAAGCACGGGGTGTTACGGCCCGGCATCCTCTTGTTGTCAGACAAATGTAGGTAGGTTATAAGAAGCCAAAACCTGTCTCGGGGCATGCACTTGGCGAAGAAAGGCGTTGAGGTAACATCACTTGTTGACCAGTACTCAGCAAAGTTTCTCTGCACAACTAATGACATGGCAATTGTCATGGCTACAAATACCTTCATCTCTTCTGCATTGGTGTCTTGCCACTGTTGCATTCTTGAACGGGGTCTTAGAATTTTGTCCTCCATTGCTTGTTTGAAATATCTATTGGTTTCCGTTGCCATATCCTCATAGTCATCATCATGTATAAACAATTTGAAAAAGTCAATAGGTTCAGGGTTCTCATGAACTGGCGCAACCCAGTTTGACCAGTGAAAGGCAAGATTACACGTGGCCGCGGACCATCCACCCACTCATCAAACGTCTGTGAATTATCATGATTATATTGTGGTATGTCGGCAAACTCCTCCTCAAAACCACTAAAGTCTTCTTCGGTGGAATTACCGGCGGCTAGAATCTTTCTGGCAATCTCTGTCTCTACATCACTCAGACCATCTGTATCACCATGTTCACTATCTATTACAGTGTCCCGATCATATGCATCATCACTGTCTGAACCACTGCTATCATCACTGTCAGTTGACTCCATATCAGATGCTTCATCAGCATGGATCTCGTTGATGAAGTCGTCGTCGCTTGAAACGGCTTCAAAGCTGCGTGTCCTAGTATGCAACACCCTAGCCCGTCGCAGGGCCTTGCGTCCACGTCCGCGCAGCATTCTGCTTCAACCTGTAAATGATTGAAAATGCGTTAGATGTATGCAACATATAACATGTGATTAGAGACAATAAACATACAGAGATAATGAATGTGAGCTTCATGGACGTTCATTTGCCAGTTTCAGAACCTCCCGGCGCATCTAGGACGACTGCGCCGCAAGCGCCGACGGCTTCTGACATCGCGCCGATTTTTCCGACGCATATGTCAAACGGACCATTTTCTGATTTCCTCGGCGATGTGTAGCACCGGGCGCGTGGCCCGGAAAATATACTACTAAGTCAGGGAAGCTCGGGTTGTGAGTTGCCGAATGACTTCTCTTTTCGAGAAGCAGAGCATCCAAGGAACGGTCTCTCATAATCCCATGCTCTCCGGGAATTTCCGTCCCCGTCTTCCGCGGCGGACGCCGGTTTCAATCGCGGGACAGGTTTCCCATGTTCTCTTTTGAGAACGAGAGACTCTGAGGAACAATCCTGTGTGACGAACCCCGGATTCTATTGGGAATGGGTTCCCATGCCGGGTTCCCATGCATGCTCTCTCGACATATATAGCAGAAACCTTCACACGTCGGAATGACACGAAGCTTCTGTACCTAAAAAACATTTTTTTTTAAAATGCGCATTTTATATTCAAATGAAGACAATCTTTTCCTCTTTAAATTGATGTAAAAAATTATAAAAATCGGACTTGCGGTTCAAAAGTTATAAAGCCCGTACTGATGATATATGCTGAGAGCGCCACATATTCAAAGCCAAATATCACCTTCTGCGCAACACTTGGCGCATCAAAAGTTATTGCCGAAAATACACGTATTTTTTATGGAATTGAAGACAATTCTTTTCTCTATATACTGATATAAAATATAAATTATGAAAATATCCCAAGTAGTTTCTTAGAAATAGAGCGCCGAGGCATGTTGGGGTAAATGCGCCACATGTATCAAAATTCAAAAGTGCGAAAGTCGCCTATCTCTGTGCGATTGCTGTATTTTCAGTTATGTTAGCGCAATTTTTATATGGGAATAAAGGCCATTCTTTCCTCTTTATTTTGGTATAAACAAAATTGAAAACAACCAATTGGTTCATATGATGCGAAGTGCGAGAGAAAGGTAGCTTATCGCAATATCTTCCCGTAATTAGATGCTATCTGCCCATGTGGCGGGATGCGAGACAGATAAGCCTGTACGGGCCTATCTCACCCCGGGGCAGTGCAGACACTTAGGTGATAATTAGCCGCCGGGCAGTGTAGCCATTGGAGCGAAGCAGGACAAAATTGGCCTTTTGTAAAGCTAATTATCGATGCGTTACGGGTCAACAATGCACACGCAAATTGGTGTGAATTTTGCTGGACGTTCTGACCAGACACTGAACAAAGCTTTATTCTCATTGCGGGCTGCGAGGCATAAATACAGCCATTCTCATGCAGCGAGTCGCGGAAACAATTGACTCGGGACCCGGTATGGGGGATAGAAAAGTACTTAGACAGCCGTGAATTCTTCTAAGTAAGCGATCCGGGATCCGTTTTGAGGTACCTCAGAATCGCTTATAGCCCGCCCGGATAATTCCGGGACCCGCATGTTAAGGGTTAAGAAGCATTTTAATTATCCTGTCCTGTAGGGATACTTCCATGGCAAGTTTACAAGTGAGCATCAGTTAACGAGCTCACTTGAGATCCTTTGGAAAGTAAACCAACTGATGTAAAGTTGTAAAACTGTTCTGAATGAGGTATGACAGCAAAGGAATTATGTAACCAGGGATAGCGGACATTCAGTTGGAATAGTTCCATGATTTATTGCATATAGTGGAGTACCTTAGCGTCAAATTTGGGGCAAATTGAAAAAAATTGGCTTAAAGTATGAAACTTGGCATGAATGATCATCAGGCATGTAGATATTCATTTTGCCTAGGATCCAAATTTTTGGACTGCAGGAACCTGGTCACGTGACCTAAAATCCAAAATGGCCGCCAATTTTTTTTTAAAATCAGGTATAAGCCAAATAAATAAGTATATGCATGAATTAAGCCAGATGTTTTTATATTTTAAGTGAATGTCCACAGAATGCATGTACATCATCATACAAAATCCCTTATTTGGTTTATTTTATTGCATATTTTGTAGTTAAAAAGTCAAATTTTAAATTTTTATAGATTTTCGGCTGTAGCTTTTTAATTGTTCTTTACTTTGTCTGATATATGAACATTCTTGCATGTTGGACATGCTGATACACAATATGGGACATTAGAAGTTTAATATACGATATTTATTTAATATGTACACTTTATTTATTAATTTTATGTTTGAAAGTCAACACCTTTTGTTTCTAAAGCAACTTGTATGATCACCGACATCGGTATATTTTTATGGATATATCTTTTTCAAACATATTCAATGTATTTTATATGTTGAGGAAAATTCAATGGGTCAGGTCATGGTCAAGGTCAATCGTAGGTCACGTGACCAGGTTCCCGCGGTATAAAAATGTGGATCCTAGGCAAAATGAATATCTACATGCCTGATGATCATTCATGCCAAGTTTCATACTTAAAGCCAATTATTTCCACTAATAAGACAACTGAATGTTGAGAATGTTTTAAAAGAATTGTATGCAGAGTAATATAACTTTATCCCAGTAGGTACGGCAGGAGTAATTATGTACCCAGGGTTAGGGGTACTGTATATTACTGTGTATAAGGCGATGTTGTGTATAAGACAACCCCTTTCTCAGACCCCTAAAATCTGGTAAAAACCATGTATCTCATATATAAGGCGATACCAGAAATTTTGTAAGTAACATGATATAAATGTTTTGTAATGAACGTTTGTTTTTAAAAGAAATTGTTTAAAATGTAACCTAATTAAAAAAAAACGTCTACTTACGATGTTTGTTTTTATTAGCTCATCAGGCCTGAAAGGCCTGATGTGCTTATGGCATGGGATGCCTTCTGTCCGTCCGTCCGTCTGTAAACTTTTTGCTTTTTCGACTTCTTCTCCAGAACCACTGGGTCTAGGTAGCTGAAATTTTGTATACAGACTCCTTGGGCAATGGGGATTCTAAATTGTAGATTTAGTGATCCAGTGACCCCAAATAAGGGCCTCAGAGGCCATAACCTAAAAACCTATTTTCATCTTCTTCTCCAGAACAAAAAGACCTAGAAGACTGAAATGTTGTGTACATACTCTTTAGCCTATGGAGATTCTAAATTGTAGTTTTGGTGACCCTGTGGCCCCAAATAAGGGCCTCACAGGCCATGACCTAAAATTCTATTTTCATCTTCTTCTCCAGAACGAAAAGACCTAGGAGGCTGTCATGTTGTGTAAAGAGTTTTTAAACAATGGAGATTCTAAATTGTAGATGTGGTGACCCTGTGACCCAAAATATGGGCCACAGCCTAAAAAAAACTTTGAAATTGAATTTTGAACTGATATTTTATGGCACTTCAATCAATTTTTCCCTAATAAAATACCTGAGGGAGAGTCATCTCATCTTTTAGATATGCGAGTCCTAACTTTGGTTTGAGAAATGCAGAATTGAGTTAATCTTATTCAGTAGGAATGTGAAATATATGTTGAAGATCAAATTAAGTCTCCATGCATTATGGACATGTTTGTCAAATTGATGTAATCAATGTGAAATGAGAACTATTGAATAGCCTATGAACTGAATATTGTGGATATTATAAAACACGCACTCACAGGTCAAAACATAAAATTCTATTTTCATCTTCTTCTCCAGAACAAACTAGAAGGAATATTGCGTTCAGAATGTTTGGGGGAAGATCGTTCGAATACAACGCTGCCACGGAATGGAACTCCCTCCCAATTGACTTGAAAATAAGCCCAACTCTCACACAGTTCAAAAAGAATCTGAAGACATACCTGTTCAACAATGAACAATGATCTCTGTTGCAAATTAGTATGAAAATATTAACCATTTTGTCTTTATCATAAGAAAGGTCATGTAGGGGTCCATTAATAAGCGATTTTTCCATTTTCAGAGGGTCATTGTCTTTGCAGAATTTTTGTAAAAAAACTACTCAAGATAGAGACATGTTTTATAACTCCTTTCAAAGCAGTGAAACTGGTGAATAACCGACAGTCCAACATGGAGGTCAAGGTCAAGCAGAAGTCTTGAAGAACTAAGTATTGCCTTGGCAATCCTAGTTAGGTCTTCAAGACGAATGTCTGAAGACCTTCTGTTATTATTGTGTTTTTCTTTCTTATTATTATTATTATTTCATAGATTTTGTTCCATGTTTTCCGGTAAAACGGCTGATCCGATCTGCATGAAATTTTCAGGGATGATAGCCCATGTCCTAACTAGATTTTATCATCGGCCGAATTTTGAATTTCGACCTGGTTCTTGAGTAATCTCCCCTTGAAGTTGAAACGTAAAACCTTAATAGCTCGAAAACTTATCAAGATATTTTCATAAAACTTTCACCAAAATGTGGGCAACAACATTCCCCATCGATTAGGCCTATAGCGGTTTTCGGCCGTAACAATAGATTTTTTGCGCACTTTCGCGATTTTTAGGGTACGCGTCTTAAAAAATCTTCTTCTAAATCACGGCAATAGATACAGCATCATGCAGTAGCTCATTTGAAAGCTAAAAGAATGCTGCAAAAAGTAATCCCCCCCAACCCTTGCTCTATTTTTAACGGTTAACGAGCTACAGCAATTTGATAATTGAACTTTTTCAAAAACTTATTTTTAGGGCTGGCATTCAAAGGGACATAACTCTGTTATAAATGAAGTTATATCAAAGTTACTGACTTTAATCTCTTCCTAATAACTAGATTAACAATTCCATAACACATCATTATCATATAAAAGTTATTAGTTTGGGAATAATTTTTGCATATTCCCAAAACAGTGAAATATTTTGATTTTGAGACTTTTTGAGGTGTTTATCCTTTGGGGAATTATTGATAATGAAACACTGAAGATAGGAAGACTTTAAATAGATCATGGTGATGTAGAAAAGTCATTTATTAAGGACAATATTTTTCAAGCTCAAATCTGTCTTAGTTTTTTTGTGACAAGTCATATAAGTTTGTCATTTTTCGAAAATCGCCATTTTCAGCAAAGTTCAAAGGATCATAACTGCTTAACTAATCAAGATAATTAAATTATAGTTACATATTCGGATGCACAAATTCAAGAACAATAACTTTTCTGTTGAACCCTTTCATCAAAAAGTTGATAGTTAAGCTATGAACATCGTAATCGTTGTCTAGGGGTCCAAATTTAAGCATTTTATAGTATTTTCTTGAATATTCAGAACAGCATAACGCATTAATTATGTATGCAATCTAAATGATGATTACATCTTCTTAAGTGGAAATTAAAGCACAATATTTTCTATGTTACACCTTAGTATGGAAATATTAACCATTTTGTCTTAATCGTGAGAAATGTAATGTAGGGGTTCATTAATATGTGATTTTTCCGTTTTCAGAGGGGTACCTTCTTTGGAGATTTTTTGTAAAAAAACTACTGAAGATAGAGACATGTTTAATAGCTCATTTTAAAGCAGAGAAACAGATGAATAACCCGGAGTCCAACATGGAGTTCAAGGTCAAGCAGAAGTCGTGAAGACCTAAGTATTGACGCGTCAATCCTAGTTAGGTCTTCAAGACGAATGTCTGAAGACCTATTGTTGTTATCGTGTTTTTCCTTATTATTATTTCAACGATTTTTGTTCCATGTTTTCCGGGAAAACGGCTCGTCCGATCTGCATGAACTTTTCAGGGATGATAGCCCGTGTCCTAACTTAGATTTTATCGTCGGCCGAATTTTGAATTTCGACCTGGTTCTTGAGTTATCTCCCCTTGAAGTTGAAACTTCAAACCTTAATAGCTCGAAAACTTATGAAGATATTTTCATAAAACTTTCACCAAAATGTTGGCAACAACATTCTCCATCAATTAGGCCTATAGCCATAATAATAGATTTTTTGCTTTTTCGAAAAAAATGAAAATTGTGCGCACTTTCGCGATTTTGAGAGTACGCGTCTTCAAAAATCTTCTTCTAAATCACGGCAATACATACAGCATCATGCAATAGCTCATTCGAAAGCTAAAAGAATGCTGCAAAAAGTAATCCCCCCAACCCTTGCTCTATTTTCAACGGTTAACGAGCTACAGCAATTTGAAAATTGAACTTTTTGAAAAGCTTATTTTTACGGCTCGCATTCAAAGGGACATAACTCTGTTAGAAATGAAGTTATATCAAAGTTAATTATTTCTATCTATTTGTAATAAATAGTTTAACAATCCCATAACATATCATTGTCATATAAAAGTTGATAATTTGGGCACAATTAGCGTATTTCCGCAGATAATTGAAATTTCGTGATTTTGACAGTTTTCGAGGGGTATAGTCTTTAGAGAATTTTCCATCGTAAACCATAAACGATAGCAAAACGTTTAATAGCTCATGTTGAATCGAAACATCATTTATTAAGAACAATAATGTTGAAGCATGTACCTATCATTGTTTATGTGTGACTTGTCATAGAACATTGTCATTTTTCGAAAATTGCAATTTTCATCAATCTTCAAAGGTTCATTTCTGCTTAACTAATTATGCAAATGCAACTTTATTGACATTTACGTATGCATAATTTCACGTCCAATAACTTTTATGTTGAACCCTTTCATCAAAAAGTTGATAGTTAGGCTTCAAGGATAGGAAATGTTGTCTAGGGGTCCCAAAATTATCATTTTATAGTATTTTCTTGAATATTCACAGGAACTTAACGCATTAATTATGCATGTAATCTAGATAATGATGACATCTACTTAAGTGAAAATTAAAGCACAACATTTCCTTTGTGACACCTTAGTATGAAAATATTAACCGTTTTGTGTTAATCATGAGAAATATAATGTAGGGGTCCATAAATATGCAAGATTTCCATTTTCAGGGGGGTACCTTCTTTGGAGAATTTTTGTAAAATAACTATTTAAGATAGAGACATGTTTGATAGCTCATTTTAAAGCAGGGAAATTGGAGAATAACAGAGAGTCCAACATGGAGTTGAAGGTCAAGCGGAAGTCTTGAAGACCTAAGTATTGACGCGTCAATCCTAGTTCTTTCTTATTATTATTATTTGTATGTTTTTTGTCCGCGCGATTCTGAAGTAACGGCTGAACCGATTTGCACGAAATTTTCAGGGATGATAGCCTGTAACAAAAACTAGCCTTATACGTCGGCCGAATTTTGATTTTCGACTTCTGTTTTGAGTTATCTCCCCTTGAAGTCAAAACTTTAAACCTTAATAGCTCGTAATCTAATCAAGATATTTTAATAAAACTTTCACCAAAATGTCTGCAACAACATTCCCCATCGATAAGGCCTATAGCTGTTTTCGGCCGTAATAATAGATTTTTTGCTGAATTTTTTTTAGGGTACGCGTCTTTGAAAATCTTATCCTCCTTCAATTTTAATAGTACAGCTATGTATTATAGCTTATTTTGAAGATAAATGAATTGTTAAAAGCGCTCTTGAGGCCGAATTTTGAATTTTCGTCCTAGGATTTCGGTTATCTGCCCTTCCAGATGGTCCTTTTTTATAAGTTCGAATTTCGGCATCATGTTCAAAGGGAGGTAACTCTGTTACAAATAAAGATACGTCAAAGTTACTTAATGCAATCGGATGCAGATACATTACCTAACATTTCTGTTTTAGATCTAAGTTGATAGTTTAATCCCAAATTTATCATTTGCCCATAAGATATGAAATTTCGTGATTTTGAGAACTTTTGAGGGGCATATTTTTAGAAGAATTTTCGATCGCAAACCACTGAAGACCACAAACATGTATAATAGCTCATTGTGAAGGAAAGATATCATTTTATTAAGGACAATAACTTACAAGCATGTGTCTGTCATACTTTACGTGTGACAAGTCATAGAAGATTGTCATTTTTCGAAAATTGCCATTTTCAGCAAAGTTGAAAGGTTCATAACTGCTTAACTTCTTATGCTATTGGAATTTTACATACACTTACCTATGCACAATTTCAAGAAGAACAACTTTTATATTGACTGCTTTCATCAAAAAGTTGATAGTTAAAGGAATATTCCAGCGTAATTTCAAATTAATTCCCATAAAAGATTGAGTTATCAGGTATTTTCTCACAAAATATGTTTTTATTTGGTCAATGGGTTAAATAATTACATCAAATATAAACCGTCATTTTGGCTCGACATGGGGGCCGCCATCTTTCTTGAAAACCTGCGGTGAATGACCCAGGGAATGACACACCAACGTAATCCGTGTAAGGAGTTTCGATTATAAACTCCGTACATCATTGTGCGGTAGAGTTTGTACAATAAACTAGACTCACTGTCTGTTTGCGCTGCGCACTTGTCATCGTGAGATGTGAATACGACTGATTAAAACTCCGTAGTGACAATAAATTACAGGGAAAAACGATCATGGCGCTGAATACATCATATTTATATTCCATAAGTTCTTCAAGGCTGTTTGTTTGAATGAAACATTCACATAACGCGTAAGTGTTGTTCGCGCATGCGCATTGTTAAGTCAAGCACCATGACTAAGAAAGTTAGCCAGTTACAAATCAAATAATATTTCCAGATATCGTAATGGATATTAAATTGGTAATGGATTAGTAAATTTATCAAATAGGCCTACTTGAGGTGCAATGAAATGTTTGTCAACGTCGAGAAAGAAATTTTGACACTCGTTTTATTTGCATTCGTTGGCCAGCAGTTTGTGATTTTAGGCCGTATTCAAAAGGTTCACATATACTGTAAGTATTTGTGGCTCATTCAGCAATTTATTTTAGACAGAACCCCGTTTTGACGTTTTATCAAATAATAAACCTTTCCTAATTAAATAATGATAAAATTTATAGTTGAGTAATTTTTTTTAGGATTATAAAATTGTTAGATATACATTTGTAAATTAATAATTGAACCTGCTTCAAGTAACTGTACTTCAATTAGTATATATCTGTAATTATTTCCAAATACACAATTCAACACTAACATAAGTGTATCTAATGTGTAACTTGTAACGATCAATTCTTATTTTACTTCAGGATTTTCAAAATGCGTTGTAAATAGTCATATTGTTTAAATTACAATTATAATTAAAAAAAACGATATCAAATAATTTTCAATCACAATGCAATGTCGAGTGTAGGTGACTTCGTAGGAGGATCCGGTTTGTAGGAGAATTTTTCGGTGAATTCGTCGGAGGATTTTTTGTTTTTAAAATACTGGATGATCGGCAATGTTAATTTTGATTATATATTTAATTTGTTGTATTAATGAATAAAGTAATCTGGTAAGTATGAACTTTATTCATTGTAACAATTATATCAGCAATGATTTGACGATTAACAGGTGTCGCTGAAGATGAGAAGACTAATTTATTTTTAGCTCATCTGGCCTGAAAGGCCCAATGGGCTTATGGCATGGGATGGCATCCGTCCGTCCGTCCGTCCGTCCATCTGTCTGTCCGTCCGTCCGTCCGTAAACTTTTCGCTTTTTCGACTTCTTCTCCAGAACCAATGACTCCAGAGAGCTGAAATTTAATGTACAGACTCCTTGGCTGAAGGGGATACTAAATTGTAAATTTGGTGACCCTGTGACCCCAAATGTGGGTCACAGGGGTCATAACCTTAAAAGCTATTTTCATCTTCTTCTCCAGAACCAATGACTCCAGAGAGCTGAAATTTTATGTACAGACTCCTTGGCTGAAAGGGATTCTAAATTGTAGAATTGGTGACCCTGTGACCCCAAGTGTGGCTCACAGGGGTCATTACCTATAAAAAACTATTTTCATCTTCTTCTCCAGTCCCAATGAACGTAGAGAGCTGAAATTTTATGTACATACTCCTTGACTGAAGGGGATTCTAAATTGTAAATTTGGTGACAGTGAGACCCCATATATTGGGTCACAGAGGCAATGACCTAAAATGCTATTTTCATCTTCATCTCCAGTCCCAATGGCTCTATTGAGCTGAAATTTTATGTACAGACTCCTTGGCTGTAAGGGATTCTAAATTGTAAATTTGGTGACCCTGTGACCCCAAATGTGGGTCACAGGGGTCATAACCTTAAAAGCTATTTTCATCTTCTTCTCCAGAACCAATGACTCCAGAGAGCTGAAATTTTATGTACAGACTCCTTGGCTGAAAGGGATTCTAAATTGTAGAATTGGTGACCCTGTGACCCCAAGTGTGGCTCACAGGGGTCATTACCTAAAAAAAACTATTTTCATCTTCTTCTCCAGTCCCAATGAATGTAGAGAGCTGAAATTTTATGTACATACTCCTTGACTGAAGGGGATTCTAAATTGTAAATTTGGTGACAGTGAGACCCCATATATTGGGTCACAGAGGCAATGACCTAAAATGCTATTTTCATCTTCATCTCCAGTCCCAATGGCTCTAGTGAGCTGAAATTTTATGTACAGACTCCTTGGCTGTAAGGGATTCTAAATTGTAAATTTGGTGAGTCTGTGACCCCAAATATGGGTCACAGGGATCATAACCTAAAAGCCTATTTCAGTTTACAGCATCTTTCTGAGATTATATGTGCACTTCAATCAGTAAGAAGGTAAGGGAGGTAATTTTAAAGAAAACAGCTGAGTTAAAGGCATTTCATCTTTCTGATGTGAGAGTTCTAACATGTGCTTTGAGAATATAATATGTCTGATGAAAAAGAGATATTTAGAATTAAAAACTTAGAATTGGAGGTCTAACAAAAATTATAAGTCATATTTTATCTTTGTCTCACATTTCACAAATGAGTAATTATTTGTATTTTGCAAGTGAATTTGCTGATAAAGGTACACAAGTCTAAAAGTATTCTAAAGACTAAATACAGAATCTTTTATTAAATCTAATATTATGTTCTTTGTAATTTAAGAGTAAATAATGGAGTTTTTTAATATCTCATGATATAGTGTAATTATTTGGAGAATTAATTAATGAGAATTTCCAGTACGAGTCAATTTGGTATAACTTATTTATATCATATTTTATACTTTATAACTGATTTAGTTTTCTATTAACTTTGCAGTTAATTTTATTCAATAGGAACAAGAAATGAGATAGATGTCTACATCATGGACATGTTTAATGTGAATCTATTTGAAATGAGAACTTTTGAATACCCTTTGAAGGAATAACTTGAAGAGGAATTAAATTTTTTCATTTTACATGAGATATGTGAACTGAATATGACTAGTGATGACTGGTGATAACATAGGACTATAAAAGAAGTAGCTATATGAGATTGTGACATCACACCTATTTTCATCATCTTCTCCAGTACAGAAAAATAATTAATTGTAGGAAAAACTGCATCTAACATATAAATTTTACTGGCTGTGAGTCCAGTGTCTGCATGTTATGTAATTGCATTGTGTTGACCTCTTCCTGGCAGAAGAATGAAAACTGATAGTTACACAGAGGTTTCAGGTTACTTCAAACTTCTGTGCAGCACTGTGTTATCATAGACTGTGCGTGAGACTGCTTTTCACTGACTCTAAAAAAGAATTTATTCATAGAATATCACCATTTTATCAAATATTGAAAAGGAGCCTATAAGAAATGGTGAAAAAGAATTTACTAAAAAAAATTCACTAATTTATTAAGTATTGAAATGGAGCCTATGAGAAATGGGATTTTCAAAAACTGAGGCTCCTATTCATTAATAAATGTTGGTATTGCCATAATGCAATTAAGAATTAAAACAATATAATGCAAAGGTGTATGATATTCATAACGAATGTTGATTTATGTGTAACCAATTTTGATAATAATTAGCAGGGGTCATGACCTAAAAAGGTTTTTTTCATTTTCTTCTACAGCCCCAGGCCATTATTGCAATAGCTTACAGTGGAGAATTGTATGCAAAGAATTGTACCCGGTATATTCATGCATTATTATATAATGTGTGTACGATCTTAAAAAATAGTATGATCTCTCCACCACATTATTATATGTTTGATACCAGCAATTTATTTCAAAGCTTTGTGTTGCTCTTTCAACACATATATATAGCAGATTGGCAAAGTTATGGTAACAAAATATTTTTAAACCGCTTTAATCGTTTCACTACCTAGATTCTTATTACTACATTCCATTATCTGACCATTGCTATAAAGTCCACTCCATAACATACCCCACTTATTATCTCCTGATGAGCTACAGAGGCCATGGCTCTATTTTTTTATCAGTGAATTTAGAATAAGATTACGTGACCGTAAGTAATAAACAATTAGCCTATCAATCAGTGCTGTTCTCAGATTAATGTCCTATAAACTTACAAAATCGTAATTAAGTAACTTCATTATAATAATCCTCCTACGAATTCATCGAAATATCCTCCTACGAACTGGAATGGACTGCTTAATATTTACATCTTGTCAAAAGTTTTATGATAAATTTATCCCTAAAATATATATTCTGTCGTTAAAATGAAATACATGTACCTGGATATAGTGGATAATTCTGCAGACGAATATATATTTCTAAAATTTCACTTGCACATTATACAATTGTCTATGCGGAAACCAGTGATTTCGTAGGAGAGGCCTATCGTGGTTTCGTTGGAGTGTCATAATATGTTTGTTAATTCAGTAATTAGTACCTTAACACTATTAACGCTAAGCAATTGAATAAGTTGAAATACTGATGGATATTTATAATAATATGGCTTTATATACTTTATTCTATAAATATGATAAATTGGACATTTAAGTATAAAATGAAATTCATCTTCGATATCGTCTTTACACATTTGGTATTTACGACTTGCATAATCTAAATTTTGGTATCTGCCGGTTTCTACCGCTAAGTTATGGGAGCTAGGGCTGTGTTGAGATGTGTTTATTGTCCTTCACTTTGTTGGCTACATACCGTTTCATCTTCACCGGCAGCTGCTAATCTTCCAATCGTTTCTCATATCCGTTAAACTGTTTACACATGACATCATACTTACCCGATTATTTTTTTATTGATACAAACACAAAATGGGTAAACACTGCCGATCAGTTTGCATACTCTGTTCGAAACTCTCCCAGGAAATCACAGAAATTTACCAGAACTCACAGTAATGTTTTGATTAGTTCAGATAAGCTATAAACGTCGGTTTATGTGCGATGACTGCGCACCCAACGACGTAGGAAGACGTCTAGCATGCTGGACTATGTTTACATATTCTGCTGTCATCCATTTTCCCCAATTATACGTCAAACTGCAGATGTTAATTGCAAATGTTATTACTAATATTATTTCCTAATATTGATATTTCTAATATTATATCCTAACTAATTTTAACAAGATATAACACTGATTCATTTCAAATATATCTTCATGAAAATCCATAACAATAAGAAAATTATAATTCATATCAATTGAAATAATAAGTTCAAATAGTAATGCCGAAATTATAAATCATAAAACAATCATACATCACTACATCCACTACCATAATTCGTAATCAAATTGGTCTCGTACGAACAGTGACATGAATTTTAATGGAATATAATAAAATCATAATAATTAAGTTTCAGATCAATGAAACATATTAAACGATCAGAATAAAATACACAAAGAAAAAAGCCAATGTCTGGTCGAATCAAATTTATACGTACATACGAATTAAGGTTTGATTACGAACTCGTCACAATACACCGAGGCTTCGCTTAGTTTAGGATTCGCTCTGACTTGCAAACGAAATTTCGTTATGAAAATCAATGTAATTACTACTAATAAACTGAATTTCCGTAAAATATGTGTTATTTTACTATTGAATTTATATCAACAAGGGTATTTCAGAAGTAATCTAAATTTAAATACTTACGAAATGGTCTAGATGTTTTTTTCAAAATTATCAAAATGTCCAGACCTCGCGTCGCCCGAACGTGAATAGCTCATACAGTTGCACATCTTAATATTGTCCAAGCATATATTCCCGATTTTTTTCAGCAATCTACTGTTAAAAATCTTATATTTATTTGATCTGGGGATCGTAAATTATTACTTTTGGGCAGCTGGGCGATCATACCCCGGCCCTTACGGTTTTTAAAAAAACATGCATGACATGCCCGCACCTCTCGCCATTGAAAACAGCGGCGTCTCCTATTTTCGTGGTGTGTCTTTCATAGCGTAATCTCGTCGTTTTACGCTCTCGTTCTGGCAAAATGGCGGCGCCCTGTGAGTCCGATAATTGCGTTTTTTTCTCTGTTTGAATTTTTATTACAGAAGTTGCAATGTACCTAAAAAATATTGGATAGGATGTATCGATAGCCCAAAAAACATTCTTTTATTAGCTTTATTTTCATTTTGCGGTGGAATATTCCTTTAAGCCTCAAACATCGCGAGCGATGTCTAGGGATCCGAAAATGAGCATTTTTGCATATTTTCATGAATATTCAGAACAGCATAACGTATCAGATATGTATGCAATCTTAATGATGATATCATCTACTTACGTGGAAATCAAAGTATAACATCTCCTATGTTACACCTTATTATGAAAATGTTGATAGTTTTGTCTTAATCGTCAGAAAGATGATGTAGGGGTCCATTAATACGTGATTTTTCCATTTTCAGAGGGGTACCTTCTTTGGAGAATTTTTGTAAAAAAACTACTGAAGATAGAGACATGTTTGATAGCTCATTTTACAGCAGAGAAACTGATGAACAACAGAGAGTCCAACATGGAGTTCTAGGTCAAGCAGAAGTCTTGAAGACCTAAGTATTGCCTGTGGCAATCCTAGTTAGGTCTTCAGACAAGACCTATTGTTATTGTCCTGATTATTAAGGATTCAGCCCTTTGGGGCAGAATCCTTATTGAGATTGGCGTGTTTTATTATTATTATTATTCCACGGATTTTGTGAACACGACTTCTACCAGAAGGAATGCAGCTACTGCATCCCAACTTTGCAATTTGATCGCCCTTACTGCGTAGTTTCATGCCGAAGCTTTTGAGCCCAATCGACCAAACCATTAAAGGTCCAGTTCGAATCTAAATTTCGATATTTAACATGGGCAAATTCTTCAAAATGCAGCTAGAGACTTGCAACTTTTTCTAAAAGATGCGCATAATCAATGCGAGCAATAAAGTAAATCACAGTGAAATCGTACATCACGTGGTTTCGGCGCCATATTGCTTTTAGCGTTTCTGTAAAATTTCCCGACCCCACGCATCTTTGACAATCTTCTTCTCTGAAGATACTTGCACCATGACGCTGAAACTTATATATGTATGTAGCTGAGGCATTGGTGAATGCATGGTGTGTTTTTTAAGAGTGTACTCCCAATACTTTTTGAACAGTGAGCACTAAAAGTTGGTCGATTTTGAAAAATGCGCAAACTTCAAAGGGACATAACTGAGTCGCACGTAAAAATTAAGTAAAAACTATTGATTGCAATGCGTTGCCAAATGCTAGTCCAACAATTCCATTTCAGATCACTATCATATAAAAGTTGATAGTTAAGGCACAATTTGGACACATGAAGCTCATCTGTCAAGAAATGTTCACAATATTATCATAGGTGTAGGAACGTTTTTTGGGGTGGGGGGCCCAATTTTTTTTCTTGAGAGCGGGGGGTGGAAAGAGCTTGGGTCAGATATCCCGTCTGTGTTGAGTGGGGGGCCCAATTAGCTTATTAGCCAACTAGCACAAAAATCTTAGTCATTTTGGATGGGGTTTAAAGTGTGTTTCACTGATTATTTAAATTTAAAATCACGTGACCTTGCTTTGGGGCCCAAAAAAGTCACGTAACCTTACTTTGGGACCAAAAAAAGTCACGTGACCTTGCTTTGGAAGCCAAAAATGTCATGTGACTTTGCTTTTGAGGCCAAAAAAAGTCACTTGACACAGGTGTGGCTGTAAAAAATCGATTTTATGTCAAGAAAATACACCAAATTGTACCCAGATAAAATCAGAAATGAACATTTGAAAATGTGTTTGAACTGAAACATGCACCTGAATAGAATAAGCACCGTTAACATATATTTAAAGGCGGAAATTAAAAAAAATTATAATAGAAATCATTCATTTTGAGAGAATGTGAAAGGGACAGAGACCTATACTCGCGAGAAAGTTGAAAGTAAGCATGTATCATATTCCTAGTGCTTTTGTTCTTAATATTTGGGATAATAATCATTACAAATGTTTAATCTGCATATGCTGCGTTTACACTAGGCCACGATTAGTCCATAATGGCAACAATTTGGAATTTTTGAGTGCGTGTGTTAGGGTACTCAGGACCATATAGTTGTAATTGCAAGGGATCTGTATGAGCTTCAATATTTGCAGACAAGACAACGTAAGTCACGATAAATGGAAATAAAATAGGATTGAAATAAAGTCGCCAAGTTTGACTTGTTCCAGAGCCTGAGAAAGAACACTCATATCTCAGTTCGATCAGAATTCATCCTGAAATAGCATCCAAAATGATGTCAAAAATCAGTTTTTAGATAAACACTAGACATATTGTTTGAAAAATTACAATTCATAATCCAAGAGACCAATACAAAGACTTTTCATTCTGTAGAAGATCATAAAACCATGACACCATGACACCCAAAAGTTGCCAAATCTATAAATTATAATCCCCACTTGCCAAGGTGCCTGTACACAGAACTTCAACTCTCTAGAGTTACTGGTTCTAGAGAAAAAGACAAATATAGTCCTTGAGTTTGTGGCCCCTGAAGACCTTATTAGGGATCAAAAGGTCACCAAATATATGAATCAGAATCTCCGCTTGCCAAGCTAACTTTACTAATGATTCCAGTTCTCTGGAATCAGTGGTTCTGGAGAATAAGACGAAAATAGGTTTTAATGCTGTGGTTCCTTGGGCCCTTATTAATCAAGATATCCATGATCTAAGGAGTGACAGTATGAGTATGTACACGAGATGCCAACTGTCTGTAGTCACTACAGAGCTGGTTCTAGAGAAGAAAGACGAAAAAGGTTTTTGAGGTCAGGTCTGATGAGCTAAAAACGTTTTCAGGAGTGGCCAATGTTGCCCTTACTAGGGGTCACATGGTCACCAAATGTACAATTTCAATCCCAAATGTCTTAGGAGTCGATATTTCAACTTTCTAGCTCTTACTTCTGGAGAAAAAGCCTAAAATAGATTTTTTGGGCCATGGCATCTGAGGACCACCAGGGCCACAAACTCTGCAATTTAAGATCCCCATTTGCTAAAGAGTATGTACACAAGATTTCAGCTTTCTTGGCCTTTTCGTTCTTGAGAAGATGAAAAGAGATTTTACGGGGCCACGGGGTCACCAAATCTATGATTTAAGACCCCTATTGACGATGGTGCCTGTACCTTCAATTTCACTTTCCGAATTTTGAAACGTATTAAAAACGTATCAAAGCACCCTCCTCCCACCAAACACAGCTATAGGAACAACATTCTTTTCAATTTCGTCTGAAAATTGGGGTTGCCATGTCGTATTTTCACTAGAAGATGCTGTAGGATCAACATTTTCATCCATATTAGTGTTAAAAATAGAGTGAGGACTCGTCATATTATCTGTTTCTGAAATATTAGTATGAGAAAAGAAATGTTCTTCAAAATTGACACGTACTATTTGCTCCTAGAAAGCGTTATTGATTTTTCGTGGGTGAAAAGTGGGGGGGGCGTGCCCCCCGTTTCAGAAGTGGGGGGGACCTTAGTCCTGACCATGCAGCAGATTTCACTCGGCTGGGTGTGAAAACCTCTTTAAGGCATATTTTTAATTCAAATGTCGCACTATTTCAACATTCAAACGTGCACTCCCTCTCATAGTTCAGACATTGTGGTATTTAATTTTGTTGCAAAATCGCAAAGGAAAAGTTCACAAACACCTTTTGCTGCCAAAAACAACTGTCACCATCAACGTTTCACCTACGTATTTGACTCCAAACTAACTACATATTTCTTTCTAAGGCCTCACTCACACCCTCACTGACAACGTTTCTCATCCATTTTTAGCTCATCTGGCCTGAAAGGCCCGATGGGCTTATGGCATGGGATGCCGTCCGTCCGTCCGTCCGTCCGTCCGTAAACTTTTCGCTTTTTCGACTTCTTCTCCAGAACCAATGACTCCAGAGAGCTGAAATTTAATGTACAGACTCCTTGGCTGAAGGGGATACTAAATTGTAAATTTGGTGACCCTGTGACCCCAAATGTGGGTCACAGGGGTCATAACCTTAAAAGCTATTTTCATCTTCTTCTCCAGAACCAATGACTCCAGAGAGCTGAAATTTTATGTACAGACTCCTTGGCTGAAAGGGATTCTAAATTGTAGATTTGGTGACCCTGTGACCCCAAGTGTGGCTCACAGGGGTCATTACCTAAAAAAAACTATTTTCATCATCTTCTCCAGTCCCAATGAACGTAGAGAGCTGAAATTTTATGTACATACTCCTTGACTGAAGGGGATTCTAAATTGTAAATTTGGTGACAGTGAGACTCCAAATATTGGGTCACAGAGGCAATGACCTAAAATGCTATTTTCATCTTCATCTCCAGTCCCAATGGCTCAAGCGAGCTGAAATTTTATGTACAGACTCCTTGGCTGTAAGGGATTCTAAATTGTAAATTTGGTGACCCTGTGACCCCAAATGTGGGTCACAGGGGTCATAACCTTAAAAGCTATTTTCATCTTCATCTCCAGTCCCAATGGCTCAAGCGAGCTGAAATTTTATGTACAGACTCCTTGGCTGTAAGGGATTCTAAATTGTAAATTTGGTGAGTCTGTGACCCCAAATATGGGTCACAGAGATCATAACCTAAAAGCCTATTTCAGTTTACAGCATCTTTCTGAGATTATATGTGCACTTCAATCAGTAATTAGGTAAGGGAGGTAATTTTAAAGAAAACAGCTGAGTTAAAGGCATTTCATCTTTCTGATGTGAGAGTTCTAACATGTGCTTTGAGAATATAATATGTCTGATGAAAAAGAGATATTGAGAATTAAAAACTTAGAATTGGAGGTCTAACAAAAATTATAAGTCATATTTTATCTTTGTCTCACATTTCACATATGAGTAATTATTTGTATTTTGCAAGTGAATTTGCTGATAAAGGTACACAAGTCTAAAAGTATTCTAAAGACTTAATACAGAATCTTTTATTAAATCTAATATTATGTTCTTTGTAATTTAAGAGTAAATAATGGAGTTTTTTAATATCTCATGATATTGTGTAATTATTTGGAGAATTAATTAATTAATTATTGAGAATTTCCAGTACGAGTCAATTTGGTATACCTTATTTATATCATATTTTATACTTTATAACTGATTTAGTTTTCTATTAACTTTGCAGTTAATTTTATTCAATAGGAACAAGAAATGAGATAGATGTCTACATCATGGACATGTTTAATGTGAATCTATTTGAAATGAGAACTATTGAATACCCTTTGAAGGAATAACTTGAAGAGGAATTAATTTTTTTCATTTTACATGAGATATGTGAACTGAATATGACTAGTGATGACTGGTGATAACATAGGACTATAAAAGAAGTAGCTATATGAGATTGTGACATCACACCTATTTTCATCATCTTCTCCAGTACAGAAAAATAATTAATTGTAGGAAAAACTGCATCTAACATATAAATTTTACTGACTGTGAGTCCAGTGTCTGCATGTTATGTAATTGCATTGTGTTGACCTCTTCCTGGCAGAAGAATGAAAACTGATAGTTACACAGAGGTTTCAGGTTACTTCAAACTACTGTGCAGCACTGTGTTATCATAGACTGTGCGTGAGACTGCTTTAGTCTTCCACTGACTCTAAAAAAGAATTTATTCATAGAATATCACCATTTTATCAAATATTGAAAAGGAGCCTATAAGAAATGGTGAAAAAGAATTTACTAAAAAACATTCACCAATTTATTAAGTATTGAAATGGAGCCTATGAGAAATGGGATTTTCAAAAACTGAGGCTCCTATTCATTATGTAATAAATGTTGGTATTGCCATAATGCAATTAAGAATTAAAACAATATAATGCAAAGGTGTATGATATTCATAACGAATGTTGATTTATGTGTAACCAATTTTGTTAATAATTAACAGGGGTCATGACCTAAAAAGGTTTTTTTCATTTTCTTCTACAGCCCCAGACCATTATTGCAATAGCTTACAGTGGTGAATTGTACCCGGTATATTCATTATTATATAATGTGTGTACGATCTTAAAAAATAGTATGATCTCTCCACCACATTATTATATGTTTGATACCAGCAATTTATTTCCAAGCTTTGTGTTGCTCTTTCAACACATATATATATAGCAGATTGGCAAAGTTATGGTAACAAAATATTTTTAAACTGCTTTAATCGTTTCACTACCTAGATTCTTATTACTACATTCCATTATCTGACCATTGCTATAAAGTCCACTCCATAACATACCCCACTTATTATCTCCTGATGAGCTACAGAGGCCATGGCTCTATTTTTGATTTCACAATGTTAAGGATATTGCTTCCAAGGACTACAGATAGAAAACCACAGGCTGAATCATTTTATTGTTGCTGGCGACTATATTTAGGTCTTCAAGACCTATTGTTATTATTGACATCACAGTGCATCACATGCACATATTTCTAGTTATCCTGGTTCTTCATTAGGTCTTCAAGACTACGTCTGGAAGACCTATTGTTATTATCGTGTTTTTTTTAATTAATTTTTTTATTATTATTTGACCCTTTTTTTCCCCAGAAGATTCCCGCTTAACCCTGTGACCGATTTTCATGAAATTTTCAGTGATGATAGTCTGTAAGCTGAACTGGTGCACTACGAAGTCCGATTTTGGATTTTCGACTTCTTTCGCAAGTTATCTCCCCTTGAAGTCAAAACTTTAAACCTTAATAACTCGAGTACTAATCATGATATTTGCACAAAACTTTCACCACTATTAGGGCAACAACATTTCCCATCGATTAGGTCTTCAAGACTACGTCTGGAAGACCTATTGTTATTATCGTGTTTTTTTTAATTAATTTTTTTATTATTATTTGACCCTTTTTTTCCCCAGAAGATTCCCGCTTAACCCTGTGACCAATTTTCATGAAATTTTCAGTGATGATAGTCTGTAAGCTGAACTGGTGCACTACGAAGTCCGATTTTGGATTTTCGACTTCTTTCGCAAGTTATCTCCCCTTGAAGTCAAAACTTTAAACCTTAATAACTCGAGTACTAATCATGATATTTGCACAAAACTTTCACCACTATTAGGGCAACAACATTTCCCATCGACTAGGCCTATAGCGGTTTTCGGCCGTAATAATAGATTTTTTGCTATTTAAAAAAAACTGAAAATTTTGTGCAATTTCGAGGTTTTTAGGGTACGCGTCCTTGAAAATCTTCTCCTAATTCACTGCAATACATACAGCTATGTGTGATAGCTCATTTTGAAGATAAATAAATTCCTCAGAGGACTGTTTTGGCCGAATTTTGAATTTCTTCCTAGAATTTCAAAAATATGTCCTTGAACATTGTCATTTTCAAAAAGTGCGTTTTTCTACTATATGTTCAAAGGGACATAACTCTGTTAATAATGAACTTATTTCGAAGTTACTGATTTCCATCTCTTTGTTATAACTAGTTCAACAAGTCCATAGCATATCAGTATCAAATAAAATGATAGTTTCGGCACAATTTGGAAATATTCCATAAAAAGTAAAATTTTGTGATTTTGTGACTTTTCGAGGGCTGTAGAATTGTTGATCGTAAACCACTGACGATACCATTATGTTTTATAGCTCATTTTGAATTAGAGATGTCATGTATTAAAGACAATAAATTTCAATCATGTGTCTGTCATAGGTCACGTGTGACTGGTCATAGAATATTGTCATTTTTCGAAAATAGCCATTTTCAGCAAAGTTGAATTTAAAACTTTAAACCTTCATAGCTCGAATACTAATCAATATATTTTCTTAAAACATTCACCAAAATGTGCGCAACAACATTCCCCACAAAAAAAGTTATCGAAATTTTTTCGGCCGTATATATAGATTTTTTGCTATTTCGACAAAACTGAATTTTTGGTGAACTTTCGCGGTTTTTAGGGTACGCGTCTGAGAAAACCTTCTCGTCCTTAAATTTTATGAGTACATATACATATGATAGCTTATTTTAAAGATAAATGAATTCTTCAGAGGGTTGTAGTTGTCGATTTTTTAATTTCATCCTAGAATTATGATAATCCATCATTGAATTTCGGCCTCATGTTTAAAGGGGAATAACTCTGTAAGAAATGAAGATATGTCAACGATATTTATTGTCATCTGACCCAAATACATCACTTAACATTTCTATAACAGATCTATATCATGTAAAAGTCGATAGTTAGGCCACAGTTATCTCATTTGTCAAAATGTATGAAATTTCGTGATTTTGAGGACTTTTGAGGGGCATATTTTTCGAAGAATTTTCTATATTAAACCACTAATGATACCAACATGTTTAATAGCTCATTGTAAAGCAGATATATAGTTTTTTCAAGCATTTATTTGTCATACTTTATGTGTGACAAGTCATAGAACTTTGTCATTTTTCGAAAATCGCCATTTTCAGCAAAGTTCAAAGGATCATAACTGCTTAACTAATCAAGATAATTAAATTATAGTTACATATTCGGATGCACAAATTCAAGAACAATAACTTTCTGTTGAACCCTTTCATCAAAAAGTTGATAGTTTAGCTATGAACATCGTAATCGTTGTCTAGGGGTCAAAATTTAAGCAATTTAGAGTATTTTCTTGAATATTCAGAACAGCATCACGCATTAATTATGTATGCAATCTAAATGATGATTACATCTACTTAAGTGGAAATGAAAGCAAAATATTTTCTATGTTGCAACTTAGTATGAAAATATTAACCATTTTGTCTTAATCGTGAGAAAGGTCATGTAGTGGTCCATTAATAAGCGATTGTTAAATTTTCAAAGGGTCATTGTCTTTGGGGAATTTTTTAAAAATAACTACTGAAGATAGAGACATGTTTGATAGCTCATTTTAAAGCAGAATAACTGGAGAATAACCGAGGGTCCAACGTGGAGCTCAAGGTCAAGCAGAAGTCTTGAAGACCTAAGTATTGCCTTGGCAATCCTAGTTTTTATTATTATTTGTACGATTTCGTGTAACAGATTCTGAAGTAACGGCTGAAGCGATTTTCATGAAACTTTCAAGGATGGGAGCATTCATCAAAATCTTGCTTCGGGTCGTGGCGGAATTTTGATTTTTTGCCTCATTAAAGGTCCAGTTCGATTCTAATCTTCAAAATTTAACATGGGAAATTTTTTTAAAATGCACTTAGAGACTTGGGGATGCGCAATGACAATGCAAGAAAAAGTAAATCAGCCCGATTTCGTACGTCACATTGTTTAGACGCCAGTTTCATTTTTAACACTTTTTTCAATGTTCCGACCCCATGTACCATTGACAATCTTCTCCTCTGAACAAGGACAGCTGGAGCTTCTCTTTACCGCCATGCAAATGATGTCTCTCTAGGTTAAGTATTAAGCGTGCTATCAGCGATCAGAAAAGGGGACTCTTTGGCCCCCATTGATAACCTTGTTTCTGTTAGCCTAAAATTATGACTCCGCCCTAGCTTTTTTTCCTACGCCGATTAGCTCACTCTGAAATAACCTACACATTTGCTGTACAGTGTATGTTCACGTAATTACATCAGTTGAAAAGAAGTGCTCTCGAACAAAATATCAATAAATCTCACATTAATTCACGAAATTTCCATAAATATTATCAAAACAAAATAGTGTCTTCACGTCTAAAAGATATATAAAATATAGTCACTAAATTTACCATGTCATATCACAGGTACTGGTGGTGTAGTGGTTACCATCTCTGACTATAAAATCCTGCAGTGTTCAAATCAAAGTTCAAATCCTGCACATGAGTAAAACTTTTGTACTTAAATATTATTTTCAATGTTCAAAATATGTTTTGTTTTTTTTGCATGTTAAATTTTATTTAACTTGCTTATCCCCTATTTTTGTCTTAAAAAGAGATTTGGGCAACACTTTTCAGATTAGTGTGCTTGTTGTTTTTTCCAGTTGAATTTCTTTGAATATTTCTTCACATATATAACCAATGAGCTGATGTCATGTATCCAACCTTTCTCTATGACCTCGGCCGATTTGGGTTTTTCAACTTCTTTCATGAGATTTCATTCAAATAAGTTAAAAATTCAAGTCTCAATATCTCCAAAACTATAACAGACAATTTCACAAAACCTTCACCGAACTAAGTACTGAAAGAACAGTTTGCCATGGCGACTGTACAGCAAGCTGAAAAATTACAGTAATAAGGAATTCGATGTTTACCATGGGGAAAAATTTCAAAATCAACATAGAGACTTTTTTTTAATACTAATACAAACAAAACGTTAATCATGGTGATCATGGTCAATCGTGGTTTAGGCGCCATTTTGATTTACAATGAAATTTCGGAATTTTCACAGTTTTGTTGGTATGAGAGATTCATGTTACTTTGTGAGTTTTGACAGAACAGTATCAGTGACATTCTTCGATCAAACATGGAGGTGAAGGTCAAAGCGGAAGTCTAAAGACCTAAGTACTGCCGTGGCAGTCCTATTATTATTATTATTATTATGTTTGGATGAAAAGGCTAAGAACCGATAAAATTGTGCAAAGATTATTTAGCCAAGGTGATTCTAAATTGTACTATGTACCATGAGATTCATCACATTGCCTGTTCTCTCTAAGCCTTACACAGTTAGATCAGTGATGCCAGTGTTTTGTGCAAGGCAGAGGCTATTACATAATTTGGCTGTAAAAGCGCAGCTGGCTTGTAACCAGAGCCAAGGGGTCAACATATTGCATAATCTCCTGTGTGTTGACCTTGCTGAGTGCTCTCTCTCACTTTCAAGACAAAGATTTGTCAGGGCTAGGGATTGTGCATTATATTGAGACAATATATTTCTGTCTTCATCATCAAACAATATAAACCCTGATGAGCTACAGAGCCCATGGCTCTATTTTTTTTAAATGATATGTCATTTTCTTGTCAGTTCAAGCGGGATTAGCGTGTATCACTTAGAAACAGCGTTTAAAATTTATATATCTTTATAGACCCTACTCTATTACTATCCTTTTATATAGTAATAGGGTACAGTATATGAAATAGTTTTAAAATGTAACAAGCCTACAGGGCTTGTTAACTCAAAATCTTACAATGAGATAAAAAGGCGGCGCTTAACGACCTGTGAAAATTGTGGTTTGTTATGGGATAATAAACATGAGGATCCACTTAAGGATACTGAGGCGGTACCAACAGAAGTTGGGTATAAATTAAAAGGAGGAGAGAGCCGCCATCAACCCAGGCAGATATCCGCAAAACAGCCAGAAAAGTAATGTTACATGTTTCGGAGTCGGTTGACTCCTTCATCAGACCATCAGTCTGATCAAAATCTTACAAGCCCTCATCAAGCTTAGCAAGCCCTCAAGTGTTATTATATAGAAAACATTATTTAATTTCAAACAATAAATGTGAACAACTAGCGTTTGATTCGGCGAATTTACAGTTTAGTGACAAACGAAACATGGACAGTCACATGATCAATTTTTTACAGCCAAGCTAATCACGTGACATTGTTGACAATACAACAACGCTACCCAAACGAAATTTTGATTGTATTTTTCAACTTTTCAAGACCATGTTTACATTATTATTCAAAAGACATTCAGAAAAATGTGTTCTAACTTTGGTTTTAAACGGATTATTTACAAAATGATTTAGATTATTAGATTTGTTGATTTGAACAAATCTGTAATTGGCGAAGGAAATGCATAACAATGGTGAACGCTGAGTGTTTGTTGACTGTCACGTTTCGCGATATCGATGTATGATTGACGTTGGAATATATAAAAACTGTAATGTCATATGCTTATATTTGGAACACATGAAAGTGAATAGATGTGTTAACCTTTTGTGTAAATTTTATTACGATTGATGCATTATTTTACAAATATTTCTCCGGAAGTAAATGCATTGTTCATTGAAGAATATCCATTGTTCAAATTACGTCGAAATTTTATAAATACAACGGAGATCGTTTATGACAGGCGCCCGTCCATCTGTCCATCTGTCCGTCCTTTCCGTCCATCCGTAAACTTTTTGCTTTTTCGACTTCTTCTCCAGAACCAATGACTCCACAGAGCTGAAATTTTATGTGCAGACTCCTTGGCCAATGGGGATTCTAAATTGTAGATGGGGTCACAGGGGTCACATCGGTAAAAACCTATTTTCATCTTCTTCTCCAGTTCCAAAAGATCTAGAGAGCTGAAAAGTTGTGTGCAGACACCTTGGCCAATGGGGATTCTAAATTGTAGATTTGGTGACCCTGTGACCCCAATCTAGGTCACGGGTCATGACCCAAAAACCTATTTTCATCTTTATCTTAAGTATGTAAAGCTCTAGAAAGGTGAAATGTTGTGTAGAGACTCTTTGGTCAAAGGTGATTCTTAATTGTAGGATTGGTGACCCTGTGACTCCAAATATGGGTCATAGGGGTCTTGTTAACAATGTATTACTTGAGATAACTTAGATATTCAACCTTAGATAATAAATCAATGAAATCCTGATGAGCTACAGAGCCCATGGCTCTATTGCCTAAGCAAAAATACTGCTTCGAGCTGGAGGGTCTGTAAATTCCGCCACAGGGGCTAAAATGGGTAAAAAAGAAATACGCAACGTAAGGGTTAATATTTATATTTTCAGGTACCAATAAGTCATTTTGCATCTCACTGTTACCAAAGACTGGAGCGTGCTCTTGCAACTGGTGCAAAGAAGGGAATACGCAAACCAATGCTGGAGGAAGTTGAACAAGCTAAGGTAAGTGTTGAGAACGATTATTTATTAAATTTAAAGGGGGACACTTCGGCGAATTTAGCTATGGAAGGAAAAAATTCAGTAAGGTAATACTCGAGTAGGAAATCTCAATTAGCGTTAGTCCTACTCAGCGATACCTACTTTGCGCACCGGCGTATACTACTTGCCGTACACACGCGGTATATGAATGTTTTTTTATCGAAACAAATACCGTTATAATCTGTTTTTGTTTTAAATGATAATGGTTTCTTATCATGATAAAAAAAAAAGAAATGGATCGGAATACCAGCCATATCTAAGGCTGATGTATGTAAGAAAACATACACGCGACATATAGGCCAAAAATATATCATTGTTGTAAATAACCAAAGTACCAAAGTACAATTGTGATGATTTGCAAATATTTGACATGCGAATAGCAATCTACAATGTGTGATTAGAATAACAAACCTGTTTTCATCATGAGCTTGATAATCCATGCACATCGTCGTATACACCCTAAGTTGCATACCGTAATTGTTGTTGGATAGAGGTTAACGTCTGCTTCTAGAGATAGTGACCGTAAGTAATCGTCCAATGATATGGTTTTATTCAAATGAGTGTCAAACAAAATACAAAACTATCATCCTATTCCTAAATTACGAATATATGTGCCTAACTTTGATTGGCTGACAATATCTAAACTGAATGTCGCATTAATGTGTATTTGTTGTTATGATCAGCATTGTGTCACACAGACCGAACATTTGACAATTACCATGTCAATTGACATGTCGGTCACCGAGATGCCATTTGTTGTATAATTGAACCGGTCCAGTTAACTTGTTATCAGTAAAAACATAATAATTACACTCGAGGCTCCTCCTGTCTTCTCACCTACTCAGCTTATTTGACTTTGCTTAATTGCGTAAACTAATTTGCTGTAACAACACTTCTCTCTCCTTTGATCTTGAAGAAACATCTATATGGTACGCTAAACTGATCATTTGTATTGGAGCGGCAAGTAAATTCTATCAGCGTATCCAATCCGTCTCGTTTTCATTTACGAGATGCACAGTAAGTTGCGTGGGTAAAAAATGTATTTCATTCGATCTTGTTCATTGTCTATACCGGTAAATGTGTATAATCACAATGTGGTTTAAAATGTATTTTATTCAATAAGAAGAAATGAATTGGCAAAAAAGTCTAGATGACTTATGTAAATGCCACTCAACAATGCATGTATGGCTCACATTTATACATAATTACAAAATGATTTTGTTACACTAATTTCTGCGTTTCTGATTGGACGAGAGCTCTCAAAAACCTGCTGCCATTTCTCGATGAATGCAGATAAAATGTGCAACCATACCTCGTGCATTCGTACCTTGTGACGTCACAATCCACTCAAACAAACGGTCGGGTCTGCCGGTTCTTACAACTGAGCGTAACGTTTTGATGAAAACTATGAAATACATATGTCAATTCGTCTTCACACCTACACCGATAACTGGAATATACATTTCTTTTCCGAATGAGACAATTAACTTCACCGGGAACACTTAATTTTGATAGATACAAGTCCTCAAGCTTGTTCACTGACAGCGCTTCACTAACCGTAGCCATGTTTGAACGTCGCGTGATATGCTAATGAGGGTTAATCTAAAAATCCGGAATGTAGAGTAAACGAACTCTGATTGTATGTATGTGAATTTTGGGGAAACGAAATTAAATCTTCTGCCGTTTTAGATGAAGGATTCCTCAATTTTGATTCAGCCATGTATCATTGCGTGTAACAAGCTGCTGTTTCTCGTGATAAATTACAAATATATTAGATTTGTGTAAATATTTAAAGAAAAACCTGTTTATTTTGTAATTATAAGGATTGTTTTACATGTTTTGTGCCTCTATCGAAGTATAACAGCAACAAATTTTGTAAAACATCGCTCCGCTACGCTACGCGATGTTATACAATTTGTTGCTATTATACTTCGATAGAGGCACAAAACATGTAAAACAATCCTTAAATGGTGTTTAAATAATGATAGATTTATGAATATGATAATCAGATTCATGAAAACTTCAGTGAGCTTGTTCAGTTGTTGACCAATCCATTTCATGTATACATGAAATAAATTTTCAAACTCATAAAGCAAGTGAAAATGGTTTGCACTACATAACATCATATAGAGGCCTATTCAATATTTTGATCGACAAACTTGAACTATAATAACCTTTTGTTTGATACACAGTGTTACTTACACTTTTGGATATACTTTGTCACTGATGTCAAACGTGACCGCAACAAAGAAACGTTGAATGAAATGTGAGTCGTAACCATGATATTTTCACCAAACACATTTTCCCAGGAAATCGATGTCACAACATTACCTCTCTTATGCGTTCTATGAAACCATTTAGTAACATTTAAATTACGTTATTGGTATTTAGAAGCTTAGTAAACTACAACTTTCTCTATGATATATTGTAACGAACATTACATGCTGTATAGCAATGATAAATTACTTACACTATGCAAAAAAAGTAGGGGATATTGGATTTATAAGTGTTATTAAAAGAAAATTATGAATCCAAAGAAGAAACAAATAACGAAAACAAATTAACACATATCGATTTATTCCACATCATTGGTGCTGTAAATGACACACACAATGTCCATACTGAGGACAAAACCATACTCGGGGCGCAACATCAGAATTACCATAACATGAAAGCAAAGTCAGTAACCGGTAAACCCCCCTCTGTTGGCCAAACAGGCCTGGATACGACTTGGCATACTCCTTATGATACGTCTCAAGTCATTTCGGCCAAGATTATTCCATTCCTCTTGCAACGCAGCAGCAAGTTCTTGGACTTTGGCAGGACGTTGTTGACGTTGACGTAACCACTATCCCAGGATGTCCCAGACATGCTCAATGGGTGAGAGGTCTGGACTCAGTGCTGGCCATGGTAGTGTGGTGACATTCTGTTGTTGGCCCCCCTACAAAAAAAATTCCCTTGAAAACATATTACTGCACCATTGCCACAAGCAAAATGTTACCATCGCCACAACCAATCTGCAAGGCTGTTCCAGAACATATCCAGAAAGACTAAATTGTAAAATGAGTTGTGGATATGGTTTGGTAATATAGCCAAAGGGATCTCCACCCTATCCAATAAATCCATAAACCATCCACAGGTAGTCCATATGCGGATATGGTTTATTAATATATCCAAAGGGATCCCCACCCTATCCAATAAAGCCATAAAACCATCCACAAGTAGTCCAGAATGGAGTTGCGGATATGGTTTGGTAATATATCCATAGGGATCCCCACCCTATCCAATAAAGCCATAAAACCATCCACAAGTAGTCCAGAATGGAGTTGCGGATATGGTTTGGTAATATATCCATAGGGATCCCCACCCTATCCAATAAAGCCATAAAACCATCCACAAGTAGTCCAGAATGGAGTTGCGGATATGGTTTGGTAATATATCCATAGGGATCCCCACCCTATCCAATAAAGCCATAAAACCATCCACAAGTAGTCCAGAATGGAGTTGCGGATATGGTTTGGTAATATATCCAAAGGGATCCCCACCCTATCCAATAAAGCCATAAAACCATCCACAAGTAGCCCAGAATGGAGTTGCGGATATGGTTTGGTAATATATCCAAAGGGATCCCCACCCTATCCAATAAAGCCATAAAACCATCCACAAGTAGTCCAGACCTGCATTTGCATATATTATTCATAAAACCGTCCACAGGCACTCCAGAAATTTAATGTTTCAGATATACCTCAAAATCAAAGAACCATTTCCAGTTAAAACAAAAAACAAAAACATAGTACACTTCACGATTTTTAATAGTACACAATAAATACTATAATATTAATGTTCATCTTGAGATCCTGAGTGCTGTACAAATATATACATAAATATCCTTCTGCAAAGGAATTCAAAGGACATTCAACTGCGTTCAGTAACACATCCTGCTTTTAACATTTACTTAATAACATTCCTGAGATCTATGACATGTACAATCAGGATCTTGGAACCTCCAGGTCACTTTCAGGGGCCATGTTTAATGTGATTGCGCCGAGCTCCAGAAAAGTAGAATAGTAAGAATATAGATACCATGGTACAAACAGGCAAGTTACAAATCACATGATATGAAAAGACTTTTTGCTATATATATACCATAACCAATGGCACATTCATGTCCCATTACATACAGGACATTCATACTCACACGATTCTTGTTGAGGCAAAATATAAAGAAAACAAAAGAGACATTTTGTAAAACGTTAGTAATACCTAATTTCCGGAATGCCTTCCTCAGGCTACAGATCTTCGACAGGTGGTCAGTGTACTGGGAGTACAGGAGGTGCAATACCAGGATGGCAAACACTGGAAACAAAGAACAGTAATAGTATTTCAATAAATTAGTCATCATTGTAAATAGTAAAATGATTTTAATGTTATTTCAAATGTTTTCAAACTCTTCAAATTGTTATTCAAATTCATATGATATGACAATATATATATACATTTAGAATTTTTTTTAACTTAGCTTGGAGTAGTGTAACTGTTCCTTTAAATTTAAATGTTTAATTTAAATGCTTAATATGAACTGACAATATACATCATGTTAAATTCGCACCTACAATGGCTTGAAGCACAGTTTCATTCTTTTGAACTGTGCTGGCGTCTTGAACCCTAGATCTTTACTTGACTATGTCAACCAACATAAACATTTGTAAGTTCAAACTATAACGTATAATTATAATTTAATCAAGTAAATTGGTAAAATAATGAATTATTACAAAATGTGAAAATACAAATTTGATTTTCATGATTAATGACTGATAGCAAAATTTGTAAGTAAAATATAATCAGTCTGTCTGGATGCATATTAAGGTTGTAATTTGTAATCTGCAATAAATTAAATAACCATGACCTTTAGTGTCCATTAAAGTCATCAATCAGCTTGATTGGGTGCATATTCAGAAAGAAGATTATCAATTAAAGAAGCTAATTGTCAAATTCATTGCCAACCCCACCTTCAATAGACCTTGAATAATAAACGTCTGAGAGTTGTGTCCCTAGGTGAGTGTATTTTTGTCCGATTCAGTCCACACTGAAATCAATATTGACATTTTACTGAATAAGATCAAACTATTTGATGAAACCAAAAAGAATTTGAAAAATATAAATCAAAATTAATTAAGTTTATTAACTGATAAACATATACTGGACAAAAATAGAATATTAATGTTTTTATTAGTTGAGATACTAGTGAAATATTATTCTTAATAATCATAAAACATCAAATATCCCTTAGTAAACAGATTACAAATTACCAATAATCACAAATCAATTAAACATTTTATATTGTATAATAAATATTAAACATGTCAATACTATTAAAGAGTATAATAACAATAAATGTGTTTATGATGAAAATAAGAATACTGAGTTTTTTAACCAACAAACAAGTGTTTTGAATTTCTTTATAAAACAACCAATTAAGATTTGTAAGTCAAACAAATATAATTGATAAAATTGGTTAAAATAATTATTAGCAAATTTATCTGTAAAATGTTTATATTAGCAATCAGTCAGTCTAGATACATTTCCAGAACATCAATTAAGCAAAACAAATGTCTTGATTAATTGTTATCAACAATGAATTCAATGCTATTTAACAATTTGTTTGTTTATACAACAATATGTCAGCATCTCAGAGAGGTTACATCATTTCCTGCCTGAGAATGGGTTACATCATTTCCTGTCTTGTCCCAGACCCTGTCTTGCTGTCATCATGGCCGAGTGCACAGTCACTTGTGTTATAAACATTGACATGTTTATAAAGCAGTTTTTAAAGAATTTGAAATACAATTTACATTTATTCCTATTCAATTTACATTTATTCCTATTCATAATCTGATCTGAACTTAAAGCAACCAATAGCAAATAAATACCACAGATGCCTCCTTACACATGCCATGACTGAGACATGAGTGCCTTTTAACAAATGAAGCCAAAAGTCAGAAAATATTACTCAGTCTGTCCATTGATTTAAACTGTCCATTGAAAAGGATGAATGAAATTAGATTGATACATTTGGAATGCAGTGATCACAAGTACTTACCTTGGATTAATCAACTGAGAAATCTTGTACTTGTACTTGTCTTGTGAACTGTAAAGCTTGGTGAGATTTCTTGTTGATGTTTGGAAAGCAGCCATGTTGGAATAACAATACAGCAGCAAGACTAAGGAGGCTTCTGATTGGCCAAAATTGATTGATCTGATCATAGTGACAAATATATTGCTTTATATATTGGTTGTGACAGTTGGTAATATTTAAAGGATTTGAATTGATTATGAAATATTATGAACAATATTTGTTTTATAAAGGGCATGCAGGTCACACAAAAAAACAGTAATAAATACTGAGAAGCCTTCTGATTGGCTAAAATTGATTGATCTGATACTGGAGGCAATTATTTGGTTAAATATGCCAGTTTTTGATGTTAAAGGGATTTTATCATGATATTCTGAAATGGTTTGTTTCTATCAATTTGTTAAACTAAAAAATTAAATGGTATTTTTTTTATTGGTATTTTATTTCCTTCCTTATTTGAAATTTCTCTTAAAATCAAATGAAACTTGTTAAAGAATTTGAATAATGTAACATTTTCATTGAAATTTTATGTAATTCAACTGTTTGAGCATTATTTGAGTGTTCATAATAAAAAATAAATAAAAAAAACATTTTGACCAAACGATTTGTGCAAAAGATTGGTTTTAGAACATATCAGAGCTAATAATATGTTAGTGAATTTCATTATTTTTATTTGGTATCAATACTCAAAATAATATTTTGACTTGGTGTACTCTTTTACTGATTTAAAAGCATTGTATAAATTATTCTAATACATAGGTCGTTAATTAGATATACCTCTACAGCCCAAGTTTACAACTTGAAACCACATTACACAAATACACAGCAACCCTCCACATCACTTCTCAGCTCTTAACAAACAAATTGATTAATCTAATGAAATGTACACAGTAATTAAGCTACTTGTAAAGCAATCAACTAGGTGTCTCCAAGGGGTATATTTGGGGTCATTCCTGTAATCTTACCATTGGACAGTTTATCAATTAATTAAGCTCCACCCATTTCAAGTCTAATGACCAATAGATTTGCACTTGTTTGTTGTTGCAATTTCTCAGAGGTATACAAATTTTGGTGATTGTAAATATGTAATGACTGCACTTGTTTTAAAAAACATTGTCAAGTATTTCAATTGATTGTCATTTAAGGCCAGAGAAAATTAAACTAAAATTATTTGTATTTTTTATTCAATATGTAAATTTCTTTCTGATATCTTCACTTTGGCGAAGTATATAATTATTTATTAAAGTATACATTTAACTGAAATAATTTTAATAGTGGTTTTGTAATGCATACATACAATAAATATATATTTCATGCAATTTTTATCTTTAATAAAAAATATGGATGATTACTTCAATCACATATATTAACATGGGATGAATGTTTATATCTCAATTGTGTAAAATTAATATATTTCTAAATACCAATTGAATTAATGAGTGTGATAATTAAATAGAATAGGCATATTTCTAAATTACAACCCAAATTGACAACTTGAAAAAAATGAAGCTAGTGTTTATCAACCAACTACAATTTCTTTAAAAGATAAAAATGGGCTATTTTTATATATTTAGACAATACGTATCAAACCCTAAGCTCTAGATTTTCAGTCATGTGAAGATATGCAAAACCATTGTTGACATAAGACTCACAATAATAAAAAAAACCCATAAAACTGTTAATTAATTAATGAAACTTAACCTGAAGATTATCTTTTTAAAAAAATAATGTTGAATCTTACACCAAATGTATTAAATTGTTTGTTTGAAGATAGTAAGTAAAATGTACGAATGTAATATGTATTGTGTAAGGTATCAAATTATGGTCTCTGATATATATATTTATATTTGAACCTGCTCTCTCTGTTAAAGTAATACAGGTAACACCACAGTCATTTAACATGATTTGAAATAACAATAATTTGAAACATGATATTAATTTTGCAATCATATTTGACATACCTTAAGAAAAACATAGATCTTATCAAAACTAAATGTTTAAACCTTATTTCCTTGCCCATTCATACTGTTATTAACATATGTTTTTATGTTGTGCTTTTCTCAGTATTGCATGAATGAATATTGTGTTATGTATTTTTTTGTACCGGAGAGGTATTTACATAGGCGTAATGCATCTTTACCAATCCATTTAATTTTATAAAAAAATATTGTTTAAACCAGAAGGATGATGGTGATCAACAAAGTTAAAGAACTTGTTATTTTAACCATCTTATAGACTTCTGGGCCGTGTTCAAGAGAGGTTTCAAAGAAATCACTCATTAGCGATTACTTTTAAACCTCTCTTGAACGCGATTGCTCAATGTAGCGCTGCGTAGCAAAGCGAGCGAACTTTGAGGTTTTTCACTGTGTCGTTCAGGAGACAATAAGCGCTACTTGAGCGTTACATCTAGCCCTGCATTGAGCAATCAATGAGCGATTATAAGTGCCTGCTATTATGGACACGGCACTGTTTCACTCAGCTAAAGTCTAAACTCAAATCATAATCTTTCTTTACCATATCTTAAGTGCTAACATCAATTTAATCTGTTTTCACAATAACAGGACTTTTTTGGCAGAAGACTCTTTTACCAATGATTTTTTACCAATACTTCTTAAGCCCTGTTTATACGGCGAGCGTTTGCATATGAGTAAAGCATTACACATATGCAAATTTGCTCATATGAGCAAACTTTGCCGTATGGACGCATTTGCACATATGTATATTTTACTACCGTAAGCAAATTTTTCACTACCGTAAGCAAATTTGCACCTAGTCAGGGGCAGGTGCAAATTTTCACTACCGTGAGTAAATATGGTATTTTCACTTTTCTAGTAAAAGTTTCTAGTGACTTCACACAGGTTGAGAAATTATATTAGATAACTTTAGAAACTCTTAATAGTGTTTTTCAAATTCTATATATATAGGATAATCTCTTTCTTGCACGCGATGACCTTCGAAATCCATCTGACTATCCGATTTTCATTATATAATTAGGGCGAAATAGTCAAAACAATGTTGACAGATATAAATTAATGTCATTTATTTAGTTTACATCTAATAAATATTAATTGGTATGTTTTAGGAATTCTCTATTCATATATTAAAATAGTGGGAAGCCCATTTGCATAGGCAGAAATTAAACACATATGAACGCATAGCAAATTTACTTTTACTCACGTGTGTATATTACTACCATAAGCAATATTGCATATGTGCAAAGTTCGCCATATAAACAGGGCTTTACAGAGGACTTTTCCCCTTGAATTTACCACAGAGATTTCATATAATTACAATCTTCCTACTACCAACTTCACATCGATGCCTATCCGTAGCATTCCCATAAAGTCAGTGATCTTGTGCCCTTTTGTGGCTATACTGTGGACAACAGGGACTCGGTAGTGGATATGTTACCGTAACATTTTCGGAAATATTTGATGGTCTTACAGCTAACGGATACATCGTTGAAACAAATCCGCAAAGGCAGCTATCTTGTGCTCTTTTGTGGCTATACTGTGGACAACAGGGACTCTGTAGTGGATATGTTACCGTAACATATTCAAAAACTTTTGATGGTCTTACAGCCAACGGATACATCGTTGAAACCAATCCACAAACGCAGCTATCTTGTGCTCTTTTGTGGCTGTACTGTGGATAACAGGGACTTGGTAGTGGATATGTTACCGTAACATATTCGGCCAATGGATACATTGCTGAAACCAATCCACATGACCCATCCACACCATGTCCGGATCTTATCCGCTAGCGGCAATGGTAAAATTTTGCTCTAACTGCTTGAAAAGATGCTGTGGTGCTCCTGTGGATATATTGCCTAAACATATTTTCAGGATATTTTTTTTGTAGGGGGGAGGTACTCATTTACAATCCTTGCTCTGTGACATCTTGCATTATCATCCTGAAAGATGAAACGGCGGCCATGACGACGTGCGAAGGGCACAACATGGGCTGCTAAGATGTTGTCCCGGCAGTACTGGCCTGTCACACGTCCAGCAACAACATGTAAGGCCGTTCTTCCAGCAGCAGTGATGCCTCCCCACACCATTACAGACCCACCCCCAAATCGATCATGTTGAATGACGTTGACGTCATGGAAGCACTCGTTTCGTCGACGCCACACCCTTCGATGCCTGTCCAGAAAGTCCACAGTAAACCTCGATTCATCTGAAAACATCACATTGTTCCAACGTCAATTATCCCCATGTTGACGTTCCCTACACCAACGATGTCTTGCCCTGATGTGATGATCTCTCAAACAAGGAATCACGCGAGGACGTCGGGCGTGTAGATGACCCCTGTGCAAGCGATTTCGGATCGTCTGGGCACTCACTCTCACACCAGTGTCTGTTTGAAGTCAAGCTCTGATCTGATTTGCGGTTATGACACGATTTCTTAAGGCTATGGTACAGATAAATCTATCCTGGGCATGAGTTGTCGCCCTTGGTCAACCAGAGCGTGGTCTTTCGTTTATAGAACGACATAATCTGCTTATGACAGATTGAGAAATGTGGTTTAAACATATTTTATTTCATGAAGAAAAATGGATTGGCGAACAAGCCACTCGGGCTTACATAAATGCCGCTCCAGTACACAATTACAAAGACTGGTACAAATGAAATGAAACTAGTAATGAAAACAAAGTAATATCTGCATAAGATATCCAAACAATGATTACATAAAGAAAGTCGTCATATTGTTGTATTGTTGGGTATGCCTAATAATAATGGATTTAGCTGCAGTTCAAAATATTAAAGATTTTTTAGAAACCGCTTGCTGTTGCTGATAAATTGATGTAATGAGTTCAAGATTTTACTATTAGTGGACTCATTCAAGGAGCTGTTACCATATAAAACTGTCGTTATGTCATAGCCTTGATTATAAAAATACATATTTGGTCTTAAATGATGATAGTTTTGACAAGTAAACAGAAAATGAATTACATCTTCGTTTAAGTGGCCACAAGAACACATGGGTGTTTCGGATATGTGTCTGTTATACCTATCCGCGTTCAGATCACTACAACCGAGCCGGAGGCGACAATGAATAATTTGACAGAATGTATTACCAATATTCAAATCAAAGTAATTTTGAGTGTCTGTAGGATTTATCATCGTTTTGAATTGATTTAAAGACGTTGCTTCAGTAATTTCCAGGGGCAAAGAATTCCATGAAATAATAACACTTGGTAAAAAGGACTCTGCATATCTCTGTGTTTTACAATTAATTGTTTGGATGGAAGTACTATTCCTTAGGTTATAGTTACTTTGTTCCGATACTCTCCCCGGTACAAGTTCATTGAGATAGTCAGGAGCCATACAATGATACATTTTATAGAAGTAATAATTTGAGTTGAAAATATTTTTATTAATTTGTTTCAAGATGTTATATATTGTCAGTAATAATAATATTAATAGAATGTATAAAAACTTACTCTTCAAATACGAAATCTGAAGCGTGAACATATCGGTAAGCAGTGAGATGAAACAGCCAATCAGTGATTGCGTGTCAGAAGGGGAAATCCCCTGCCTAGACATTGAGGGACTCGGCAGAAGCCCAGTTTGATTCACGTGACCGTGTTACCCATAAAATCTATTACGAAACAGGCTCGTCAGCTGCAGTCAATTTGGGATGAGACTCGTGCGAATAGTCTGTAGTCACAATTCCAATCAGGGGACGTAACTCCGTTTCTACTACTGGAAGTAACAACGAGTTACTTCCAGAGTTACCATTCTTGTACGGTGTACGTTTTTTTGCTTTGTTTAAAAAAGCACTTTATTTGTGAACTTGTTACCTTTTATATTCCTTATATGTTATGAGCAAGAGTACATCAACCATTGCGAGATAAGGCTTTGTATTTTATTAGCTAATAACGATTGGAATTGAGTGACGTTAGTTTTTATAAACCCCCTTTAAACATAAATTCACTCCAGGATTTGTGCATTTTTCTAGCAAGCTCATTGGTATTATTCCAGAACCGCTATACCCCAAAAGCTATAATTTGGTTGGTGGGTACCCATCACCTAGGGGCTCATAGTTTCTTCATCACCAACACCCACAAATATGGCCACCAGAGATGTTAAAATAAAACCTTTGATCTACTTGATATAGGAATGTGAAATTTTGTCATTAACATCTTTGTAGGATAAAGATACAAGTTAATAAAATTTGGTTGAGATAAATTATGAAATATGAACTTTGCAGGGGGTTCACCCTAAAAGCTTCAAACGACCTCTTCTCATGAACCAGCAATAGGAGATATCCAGAAACCTGGGCAGTGTTTACTTTTAAAGATAGAGAATATGATTGGTAAATTTCATCTATGTTTAGTGAATATCAAGAGTTCAAAACTCCAACTCTTTTGGATGAAAAATAAGAAAGTTGAAACATATTAGTGGTGTACCATTTTGCTAACATTAACGCTACCATAAAATGTTAGCAATGTTTATATTTAAATTAAAGGTGTTTTCGGGATCTTTTAACACAACTTTCATTATATTTGTATCATAGAAATTAAGCAAGATAGAACTTTCTTTTTTCTTTTTTTTTTGCAATTTAACTCAATTTTCTATGTATCTGTCAGATGTTATACTGGGAGCTGGTGGTAATATGAGCTATATCTTATATAATGGTCAGTGCAGGCCAATAGCTCTGTTATATAATGATGGAACTAGCTACAGAGCCCATGGTTCTATATTTACTACTTTGAACAAAAACACTAGAATGCTGAAATCTTATGTAGACATATCTTTTGAAGCAGTTATAATTACATAATATAAATTTCTTATTCTAATGTAAACAGTTAATTGTGAAATGATTCACTCATTAAGTTGTCAACCTGAGATATTAAATCATGTAATTTAAGATGAGCTACAGAGCCCATGGCTCTATTTTGTTATAAAGGTTATATCATACGTTCGGACAAGGTCTCACTTGTTGTAATCCAAACATACAATATTCGTGTTGATGGGCTGTCTAGTTATAACTGGGAATTAACTCTAGGCAGATGAAATCCAAAGTCCTTGAAATAGTTATGCACACTTTTATTTACAGGAACAATTATAACAACATAGTAACAATGTGGTAGATAACAGTTGAATCCTTTCCCCTCCAGAGGCAATAACTATAACATATGTACAAGGCCTCTGGAGAGATGAGTCCTGCTTGGTATCCAGTGGTAGACTCAAAGACATGTCAGAGTCTGAGGTTCGAGCTCCAAAAGCGAATCTAGTTTCTCTGATGTCCCATCAGTTTATATAGCCAAAGAGATGGTTATGCCTCATTGATCCGAGGAATATTTAATTTGACAGTATATAAATATAGTAGCTGGTTCATTGTTCTGATAGATTGGCATGTCTGGTTAGGTTAAAGGAATTAAAGAATCTAATAGGATTATCTGAATTGTGCCTAAGGCTTTAACGCTTGTCAAAAGATCAACAGTAACAAGATATCAATTTAAAATAGCTAAAATGTCTGCTAATAAATTACAGATTATCTCTATGACTGAATGTAATGTTTAAAGTATATACTGACTATGGGAAGATGTATAATACTTGAATACTTAAACAGAATATGAGTACATCTAATGAATAAAACTAATATCTTCCTTTATACACATTTCTAAATTAATAGTTATAATTTCTAGCCTATGATATCTTCCCCTCGCTTGTGAAGTTTGGTCTCCAAACTTATGTATGTGTTCAGGCAAAATATGTTTTTTTCAATTATAAACTTTCTAAGAGCCTTATAGTAGAGTCCAATATGGCAAGTCTTTTCACACAAGAGTTTGTTCTGATTTTCATTCAAGCTTGCACTGAATCTTCATGGTTGGTTCATTGATGATGAAGAACATCAGATGTCAATCCTCCTGCTGTAGGGGCTAGACCTTCTGGTATTGTCTGTACATCTTGATGTTCTGTTCACTTGAAACAACTTCTCTTGTAGAGTCAGCCAGCATCATATAGGAATTAGAAAGAGAAAATCTGGGCAGTATTTGTTATTTTATAACAATCTTCATTTACGATTTGACTATACACATAGCACATTTTGATACCATAATTAGTATCTTTCCTTACTTGTACATTCTTACATACATACATTTTTACATATACACATTGAATATTCATATTCATAATCTGAAAGGAAACTTTGTAAATCATTAGTCATTCAATCATACATATATCAATCAATCATAAAATGCATAAAATAAAATTATTCATTCATTCATTAGTTTTGCTGTGTACCCCTTTTGATAACACAGTCAAAACCGACAAATGAACAAACAATGGCCACAACAGATTCTAGATCAACATCATCTTCTTTCAGGACCTGAAAACTAAAGTAGATACCTGTCAGAAAATTTCTGGCCTCAAAAGAGAAGTCCCAAGAAAAACTGATCCAAGCTCCTCGTCCACAAATGTGCGGAACTCGAGATGCTCTCGGCAAGTGCTTCTGAGCATTCCGGGAGTCAGAGAACACGACTGAGATTTCATTGTCATAATTACTTTCCATACAGACCTCCAAATATGAAACCATGACTACTTTCAATGGATCAAGACTAAGATTACAATCAACAATGCTAAACATACTCACATTTTTTGATTTTCATCTTTTGGTCTTGCCGATTTCACTTGGTTTGTCTGCTAGTCTGTGTCTTGGCATCAGCTGATGTCTGTTGTTATATCTTCAATCAAGATATACTCATATCTGATGTGAAATATAACTAGAAGCCGGCTGCAGGTCACCACGGATCATCCCAGCTCAAAGCTGGGATGAGAGATCCATCCAAAGGAGTGAAAAAAGTCTAATCTTCTGTGGATCATCCCAACTCCAAGCTGGAGCTGGGAGGAGCTCCAAAAGCGAATCTAGTTTCTCTGATGTCCCATCAGTTTATATAGCCAAAGAGATGGTTATGCCTCATTGATCCGAGGAATATTTAATTTGACAGTATATAAATATAGTAGCTGGTTCATTGTTCTGATAGATTGGCATGTCTGGTTAGGTTAAAGGAATTAAAGAATCTAATAGGATTATCTGAATTGTGCCTAAGGCTTTAACGCTTGTCAAAAGATCAACAGTAACAAGATATCAATTTAAAATAGCTAAAATGTCTGCTAATAAATTACAGATTATCTCTATGACTGAATGTAATGTTTAAAGTATATACTGACTATGGGAAGATGTATAATACTTGAATACTTAAACAGAATATGAGTACATCTAATGAATAAAACTAATATCTTCCTTTATACACATTTCTAAATTAATAGTTATAAATTTCTAGCCTATGATAGTTATAAGGAAATCTGTATTGAAAGCAAAACCTGTTGAATTTTATAAATTTGTCCAAACCAAAAAGTTTTTTTTTAATATATGTATAGTAGCTCTAGTATTTGATGAGCTGCAGAGCCCATGGCTCTGTTTTTATTTCGTGTAGTTTCAAGTTTGTTCATTTCGACTTGACCCCTTGTCAAATATGGGCGTGGCAGGGGGTCCACCCTAAAATCTTTTAACGACTTCTTGTCAAAAAACATTTGATACAGAAAGCTAAAATTTTCAGAATAACATCTTTATAACATGTAGATCTTAGTTTGTTCATTTGCAAAACTTTCCTATTCAAATATGGGTGTGGCAGGGTGTTAATAATAATAATAACTAGGATTGACGCGTCAATACTTAGGTCTTCAAGACTTCTGCTTGACCTTGAACTCCATGTCGGACTCAGGGTTATTCATCTGTTTCTCTGCTTTAAAATGAGCTATCAAACATGTCTCTATCTTCAGTAGTTTTTTTACAAAAAGAAGGTACCCCTCTGAAAATGGAAAAATCACATATAAATGGACCTCTACATGACCTTTCTCACGATTCAGACAAAATGGCTAATATTTCCATACTAAGGTGTAACATAGAAAATGTTGTGCTTTCATTTCCACTTAAGTAGATGTAATCATCATTTAGATTGCATACATAAGTAATGCGTTATGTTGTTCTGAATATTCAAGAAAATACTAAAAAAATGCTTAAATGTTGACCCCTATACAACATTTACAATGTTCACAGCATAACTATCAACTTTTTGATGAAAGAGTACAACATAAAGATTGTAGATCTTGAAATTGTCGTACGAGGGTGTCAATGACATTTACATAGCTCAATTAGTTAAGCAGTCATGATCCTGTGAAGTTTGCTGAAAAGGGCGATTTTCGAAAAATGACAATCTTCTATGACTTGTCACATATAAACTATGACAGATACTTGCTAGAAAAATATTGTCTTTAATAAATGACATTTCCACATCAACATGAGCTATTAAAAGTCTTCCTATCTTTATTGGTTCATGATCAATAATTCTCTAAAGGATATACTCCTCGAAAAGTCTCAAAATCACAGAATTTCATATTTTTGGGCCAATGATTAAATTGTGGCAAAAGTAACAACTTTTACATGATATCTAGATGTTCAACAGAAATGTTTGGTAACGTATCTGGATGAGATTGCAATAAGTATCTTTGCTATATCTTCATTTTCTACAGAGTAATGCCCCTTTTTACATGAGGCCGAAATTCGCCCTTTTTAAAAATGACAATTTTCAAAGGACAATTTCTCAAATACCAAATCGAAATTCTAAAATTAGGCGACTTCACGTTAATCAGCAGTTATTCAGCTTCCTATTAAGCTATGATACATAGCTGTATGTATTTCCGTTATTTAAGAGAAGATTTTCAAAGACGCGTACCCACAAAACCGCGAAAGTACACACAATTTTCAGTTTTTTCGAAATAGCAAAAAATCTATTATTACGGCCGAAAACCTCTATAGGCATAATCGATGGGGAATGTTGTTGCCCACATTTTGGTGAAGGTTTTGTGAAATTATCTTCATTAGTTATCGAGCTATTGAGGTTTAAAGTTTTGACTTTAAGGGGAGATAAGTCACGAAAGAAGTCGAAAATCAAAAATCGGGCTTCGAGGTGCACAACTTCAGGTCACAGGCTATCATCCCTGAAAATTTCATGAAAATCGCCCGAGCCGTTAAGTCTGGACCGGAGGCACAAAATAGTACAAATAATAATAATAATAACTAGGATTGCCACAGGCAATACTTAGGTCTTCAAGACTTCTGCTTGACCTTGAACTCCATGTTGGACTCTGCGTTATTCACCAGTTTCTCTTCTTTAAAATGAGCTATCAAACATGTCTCTATCTTTAGTAGTTATTTTACAAAAATTCTCCAAAGACCACGACCCTCTTAAATTGTAACAATTGCTTATTAATGGACCCCTACATGATCTCTGTCACGATTAAGACAAAATGGTTAATATTTTCATCATAAGGTGTAACATAGAAAATGTTGTCCTGTAATTTCTACTGAAGTAGATGTTATCATCATTTAGATTGCATACATAATCAATGCGTTATTCTGTACTGTATATTCAGGAAAATACTCAAAAATGCTCATTTTCGGACCCCTAGACGACATTTGCGCTTTTTGAAGCTTAACTATCAACTTTTTGATGAAAGTGGACAACAGAAAAGTTGTTCTTCTTGTAATTGTGAATACGTAAGTGTGGGTAAAATTTCAATAGCATAAGAACTTAAGCAGTTATGACCCTTTCAACTATGCTGAAAACGGCGATTTTCGAAAAATGACAATATTCTATGACTTGTCACATATAAACTATGACAGATACGTGCTCGAAAAATATTATCCTTAATAAATGACGTTTCTACATGAAACAGAACTATTTAAAGTCTTCCTATCTTCATTTGTTTATGATCAATAATTCTCCAAAAGATATACCCCTCAGAAATGCTCAAAATCACAAAATTTAAATTTGTTGGGAATATGTCCAAATTGTGCCCAAACTATCACGTTTTATATATTAATGATGTGTTATGGAATTGTTAAACTAGTTATTAGAAAGAGAGGACAATAAGTAACTTTGACATAACTTCATTCGTAACAGAGTTATGTCCCTTTTAAGTCAATAGTCGAACATCCCCTTTTCAAAAAGTTCATTTTTCAAAATACTGTAATTCGAAAACAGTTTAACATGGAGCTAAGGTTGATAGATTCATATAAACCGCAGTCTTTCAGCTTTCAAATGAGCTATCACACATAGCTGTATGTGTTGCCGGGATTTAGAAGAAGATTTTTGAAGACGCGTACCCTCAAAATCGCGAAAGTTCACAAAATTTTCAGTTTTTTCGAAATAGCAAAAAATCTATTATTACGGCCGAAAACCGCTATAGGCCTAATCGATGGGGAATGTTGTTGCCCACATTATGGTGAAAGTTTTATGAAAATATCTTGATTAGTTTTCGAGCTATTGAGGTTTGAAGTTTTTTACATTTCGGGTTACCTCCCCTTTTTGAGGCCGAAAATGAAAAATCGGGCTCCATACTCGACGAGTTCAGGTCACAGTCTATCATCCCTGAAAGTTTCATAGAGATCAGTCCAGCCGTTTTAGCTGTGCACGCGCCACAAAAAAAGTACAAATAATAATAATAAGGAAAAAATCAGGATAAAAACAATAGGTCTTCACGACATACGTCTTGAAGACCTAACTAGGATTGACGCGTCAATACTTAGGTCTTCAAGACTTCTGCTTGACCTTGAACTCCATGTTGGACGCTCAATTATTCATCAATTTCTCTGCTTTAAAATGAGCTATCAAACGTGTCTCTATCTTCAATAGTTATTTTACAAAAAGTATCCAAAGACAATGACCCTCTGAAACCCTCGCCTATTAATGGACCCCTACATGATCTAAAAGGTAAATGTTTATAATGCTGTAACATGGACAGGTTTTAATCTAGAGCTGGGGTTGATAGATTCATATAAACAACATTCTTTCAGCTTCCAAATGATCTATTGTATGAGTCTCTATGTAATGCTGATCTCGAGAAGAAGATTTTTGAAGAAGTGTACCCTCAAAACCCAAAATAGCGAAAAATTTACAGTTTTTCTAAAATAGCACAAAATCTGTCATTACGGCCGAAAACCGCTATAGCATTTTTCGATGAAATTTTTTAACCCCTACATATTGGTGAAAGTTTTTTGAAATTATCTTGATAAGTTTTTGAGATATTGCAATTTAAAGTTTTTTCACGTTTTGAGTTACCTCCCCTTTTAAAGGCCGAAAATTAAAAATCGGATTTCATACGCCACAAGCTTACAACTAGGCCCATTATTTCTACCAATTTCATTGATGTAGGTGTGGTCATTGTTGTTGTAAACGAGACACAAACAGAGTTAAGTCTCTGAAAATCAAATGGCCGAAAGTCGGCGTTTTCAAAAAGTTCATTTTTCAAAATGCTGTTACCCGGAAACGGTTTGATCTAGAGCTGAGGTTGATAGATTCATATAAACAGCAGTATTTCAGCTTCCAAATGAGCTATTGTATGAGTGTCTATGTATTGCCGATCTGGAGAAGAAGATTGTTGAAGACATGAACCCTCAAACTGCAAAAAATTCAAAAAAATGCAGTTTTTTCAAAATAGCAAAAAATCTATTATTACGGCCGAAATTCGCTATGACATCATTCGATGAAACAAGTTGTCGCCTACGTTTTGGTGCAATTTGTTTGCAAATAAGTTAATAAGTTTTCGAGATATTGCAATTTGAATTTTTTTGACGTTTTGAGTTACCTCCCCCTTTAGAGGGCGAAAATCAAAAATCGGGCTTCGTACGCCACGAGCTTACACCTATGCCCATCAATTGTGCTAGTTTCATTGATATCGGTGCAGTCAATTTTGCTGTACCCGGCGCACAAGAAAAGTACAAATAATAATAAGGAAAATATAGTCACAAGTGACGATAAAAGGATTCAGCGCATACATGAGACACTTCTTTTGAATGTCATTGACATTGTCCATCGTTCAAAACAAGCTGCAAATCTGTAGAGTTATTTTGAAAGGTTTGCCCATGTCTCTAAGTGAAAATGGAAAAATCACACACTTATAAACCCCTACATTATGTTTCTCATGTTTAAGATAAAACGGTTAATATTTTCATACTAAGGTGTAACATAGGAAATGTTGTGCTTGTATTTCCACTTAAGTAGATATAATCATCATATAGATTGAATACATAATTAATGAGTAATGTTGTTTTAAACATTCAAGAAAATACTAAAAAATGCTTATTTTTGGACCCCGATACGACATTTGCGATGTTTGAAGCTTTACTATCAACTTTTTGATGAAAGGGTTCAATACAAAAGTTGTTGTTCTTGAAATTGTCCATAGGCACGTATAAATAATGTGTCACTTCTTCATATAGTTAAGCACTTGTGTACGTTTGAAGTTTGTCGAAAACTACGATTTTCGAAAAATGGCAATATTCAATGGACTGTAACATGGAAACCTTTATAGATCCATGCTTGAAAAATATTCTGCTTAATATAATATCTTTTCGCTTTGAAATGATATAAGATTTGTGTTTGTATCCTTAGTGGTTGAAGAAAAAATAATTCTCCAAAGAAAATGCACTTCAAAAAGTCGCAAAATCATCAACTTTCAAATGTTATTAAAACTGCTTATATTATGCCAAAACTATGAACTTTTATATGATAATATTCTGTAGTGGAGTTGTAAAGGTAACCATTTTAAGCAGATGGCAGGAAATAGATTACAAATTAAACGATTTCTGACAGAGTTATGTCCCTTTAGAATCAAAGGCCGAAAATCCCTTTTTTAAAAAGTTCAATTTTTAAAATACTGTAACTCATTAACTATTAAATGTAGAGCTTTGGTTTATAGATTCATATAAACAACAATGATTCGGCTTTAAAATGAGCTATACTATGTATCTGTATGTATTGCCGTTATTTAGGAGAAGATTTTTGAAGACGCAAACCGTCAAATTTGCGAAAGTTCATACAAATTCCATTTCTTTTAAAACTGCTTAAATTGTGCCCAAACCATCAACTTTTATATGATAATTTTCTGTAGTGGAGTTGTAAAGTTATCCATGTTAAGCAGATTGCAAGAAATAGATTACCAATTAAACAATTTCTGACAGAGTTATGTCCCTTTAGAGTCGAAGGCCGAAAATCCCTTTTTTAAAAAGTTCAATTTTTAAAATGCTGTAACTCATTAACTATTAAATGTAGAGCTTTGGTTTATAGATTCATATCAACAACAAAGATTAATCTTTAAAATGAGCTATACTATGTGTCTGTATGTGTTGCCGTTATTTAGGAGAAGATTTTTGAAGACGCGAACCCTCAAATTTGCGAAAAAAAACTGTTTTTCAGTTTTTTCGAAATAGCAAAAAATCTATTATTACGGCCGAAAACCGCTATGGGCCTAATCGATGGGGAATGTTGTTACCCACATTTTGGTGAAAGTTTTATGAAATTATCTTATTAAGTTTTCGAGTTATTGAAGTTTGAAATTTGAACTTTTTTCGAAATTGTCAGATTTCAAGTACTCTGTGTGAAAAATGTATTATGAATAGGTGCCCCTTGAGGGGATTCACAATATATATCATGTCTCAGCTACATTATGTGCAACTATCAGCTCTGTAGAGCTTATATCTTCAGAGGAGAAGATCGTCAAAGATGCATGGGGTCCGGAGATTTTATAAAGTTTTTAAAATCAAGATGGCGGCGAAACCACGTGACTTACACATTCGTCATGATTGACTTTTTTGCTCGCATGGTTATTGCGCATCTTTTAAAAAAAGTTGCAAGTCTCTAGCTGATTTTTAAATTGTTTTCCTATGTTAAAAATTGACTTTTAGATTCGAACTGGACCCTACATGGTTGCACCAATTGGGCCCAAAAGCTTCGCTGCACAACTACATAGTAAGGGCTATCAGCCTGTGAAGTTTGGTTGTAATAGCTGCAATCCTTCTTGTAGAAGTCGCCAGCACAAAAATCTTGAAATAATAATAAAAATAATAATAATAATAATAAACACGCCAATAACAATAAGGATTCAGCCTAATGGCTGAATCCTTAAAAATCAGGATAAGAACAATAGGTCTTCCAGACGTAGTCTTGAAGACCTAACTAGGATTGACGCATCAATACTTAGGTCTTCAAGACTTCTGCTTGACCTTGAACTCCATGTTGGACTCTCGGATATGCACCAGTTCTCCGCTTTAAAATGAGCTATCAAACATGTCTCTATCTTCAGTAGTTTTTTTACAAAAATTCTCCAAAGAAGGTACCCCTCTGAAAACGGAAAAATCACATATTAATGGACCCCTACATTACATTTCTCACGATTAAGACAAAATGGTTAATATTTCCATACTAAGGTGCAACATAGAAAATGTTGTGCTTTTATTTCCACTTAAGAAGATGTAATCATCATTTAGATTGCATACATAATTAATGCGTTATGCTGTTCTGAACATTAAAGAAAAATACTCAAAAATGCTTAAATTTGGACCCCAAGACAATATTTGCGATGTTCGAGGCTTAACTATCAACTTTTTGATGAAAGCGGTCAACATAAAAGTTGTTGTTCTTGAATTTGTGCATGCGAAGGTGTAACTATAATTCAATTATATTGATTAGTTAAGCAGTTATGATCCTTTGAACTTTGCTGAAAATGGCGATTTTTTGAAAATGACAAACTTCTATGACTTGTCACAAAAAAACCAAGACAGATTTGAGCTTGAAAAATATTGTCCTTAATAAAGGACATATTGGCTTCAACCTGAGGTATTAAAAATAATTGTACCTTCACTGGTTTACAATCTAAAATTCTTCAAAGAATTTACCCCTCGAAAAGTCTCAAAATCTCATAATTTTACTTTTTGGGGAATACGTCCAAATTGTGTCGATACTATCAACTTTTACATGATAATGATATATTGTGGAATTGTTTATCTAGTTATATGAAAGAGATAGAAATAAGTTACTTTGACATAACTTCATTTGTAACAGAGTTATGCACCTTTGAACATGCAGCCAAAAAAAGCCTTTTTCAAAAAGGTCCATATTCAAGGGCATATTACTGAAATTCGTGGACGAAATTTAAAATTCTTTCATGATCACTTTTTTCTACATTCAATTAGCTTTAAGATGAGCTATCACACATAGCTGTATGTATTGCCGTGATTTAGGAGAAGATTTTTAAAGACGCGTACCCTGAAAACCGCGAAAGTTCACAAAATTTTCGTTTTTTTCGAAATAGCAAAAAAACTATTATTGCGGCCGAAAACCGCTATAGGCCTAATCGATGGGGAATGTTTGTGCCCACATTTTGGTGAATGTTTTATTAAAATATCTTGATTAGATTTCGAGCTATTGATGTTTAAAGTTTTGACTTCAAGGGGAGATAACTCAAGAAAGAAGTCGAAAATGAAAATTCGGCCGACGTACAAGGCTAGTTTTTGTTACAGGCTATTATCCCTGTAAATTTCGTGCAAATCGATTAAGCCGTTACTTCAGAATCGTGCGCAAAAAAATTGTACAAATAATAATAATAAAGAACTAGGATTGACGCGTCAATACTTAGGTCTTCAAGACTTCTGCTTGACCTAGAACTCCATGTTGGACTTAGGGTTATTCGTCTGTTTCTCTGCTTTAAAATGAGCTATCAAACATGTCTCTATCTCCAGTAGTTATTTTACAAAAATTCCCCAAAGAAGGTACACCTCTGAAAACGGAAAAATCACATATTAATGGACCCCTACATTACATTTCTCACGATTAAGACAAAATGGTTAATATTTCCATACTAAGGTGTAACATAGAAAATGTTGTGCTTTAATTTCCACTTAAGAAGATGTAATCATCATTTAGATTGCATACATAATTAATGCGTAATGCTGTTCTGAATATTCAAGAAAATACTAAAAAATGCTTAAATTATGACCCCTAGGCATCGCTTGCTATGTTCGAGGCTTAACTATCAACTTTTTGATGAAAGCGGTCAACATAAAAGTTGTTCTTCTTGAAATTGTGCATAAGTAGGTGTATGCAAAATTTCAATAGCGTAAGAAGTTAAGCAGCAATGATCCTTTAAACATGGCTGAAAATGGCGAGTTCTGAAAAATGGCAATCTTCTATGACTTGTCACACATAAACTATGACAGAAAAATGTTTGAAATTTATTTACCTTAATAAAGGACATCTCTACTTCACGATGATATATTAAACATAATTGTATCTTCAGTGGTTTACAATGGAAAATTCTACAAAGAAAGTACCCCTCGAAAAGTCTCAAAATCCCAAAAATTTATATTTTTGGAAATACGTCCAAATTGTGTCGATACTATCAACTTTTACATGACAATGATATGTTGTGGAATTGCTTAACTAGTTATATGGAAGGGATAGCAATAAGTAACTTTGACATAAGTTCATTTGTAACAGAGTTATGCCCCTTTGAACATATAGCCTAAAAACGCTCTTTTAAAAAAAGGTCCATATTCAAGGGCATATTCCTGAAATTTGAGGACAAAATTCAAAATTCGGAAAAGATCAAGTTGTTATACATTCATTCAGCTTTCGGATGAGCTATCACACATAGTTGTATGTATTGCCGTGATTTAAGAGAAGATTTTTGAAGACGCGTACCCTTAAAACCGCGAAAGTTGACAAAATTTTCAGTTTTTCCGAAATAGCAAAAAATCTATTATTACGGCCGAAAATCGATGGGGAATGTTGTTGCCCACATTTTGGTGAAAGTTTTATGAAAATATCTTGATTAGATTTCGAGCTATTAAGGTTTAAAGTTTTGACTTCAAGGGGAGATAACTAAAGAAAGAAGTCGAAAATCAAAATTTGGCCGACGTACAAGGCTAGTTTTTGTTACAGGCTATTATCCCTGAAAATTTCGTGCAAATCGGTTCAGCCGTTACTTCAGAATCGCGATCACAAAAAACGTACAAATAATAAAGAAGAAAAAAACGGATAATAACAATAGGTCTTCCAGACATTCGTCTTGAAGACCTAACTAGGATTGACGCGTCAATACTTAGGTCTTCAAGACATCTGCTTGACCTAGAACTCCATGCTGGACTCTCGGTTATTCATCAATTTCTCTGCTTTAAAATGAGCTATCAAACATGTCTCTATCTGCAATAGTTATTTTACAAAAATTCCCCAAAGACAATGACCCTCTGAAAATTGAACAATCGCTTATTAAAGGACCCCTACATGATCTTTCTAACGATTAAGACAAAATGGTTAATATTTTCATACTAAGGTGTAACATAGAAAATGTTGTGCTTTAATTTTCGCTTAAGTAGATGTAATCATCATTAAGTTTGCATGTATAAGTAATGCGTTATGTTGTTTTGAATATTCAAGAAAATACTCAAAAATGCGTTAATTTGGATCCGTAGACAACATTTGCGATGTTCGGAGCTTAACTTTCAACTTTTTGATGAAAGTTTTCAACAGAAACATTGTTGTTCTTGAAATTGTCCATCCGTAGGTATAAATACAATTTCCATATTTTAATTAGTTAAGCAGTTATGATCCTTTTGAACTTTGCTTAAAATGGCGATTTTTTTAAAATAACAAACTTCTATGACTTGTCACAAAAAAACTAAGACAGATACGAGCTTGAAAAATATTGTCCTAAATAAATGACGTTTCTACATCAACGTGATCTGTTTAAAGTCTTCCTATCTTCAGTGGTTCATGATCAATACTTCCTCAAAGGATAAACACCTCAAAAAGTCTCAAAGTCAAAATATTTCACTGTTTTTGGAATATGCTACAATTGCGCCCAAACTATCAACTTTTATATCATAATTATATGTTATGGAATGGTTGCACTAGTTATAAGAAAGAGACTACAATAAGTAACACCGACATAACTTTATTCGTAACAGAGTTATGCCCCTTTAAACATGGAGCTGAAAAACGCCATTTTCAAAAAGGTCCATATTCAAGGGTATATTCCTGAAGTTTGAGGACGAAATTCAAAATTCGGCTACAGTACTTTTTTGCAATATTCATTAAGCTTTCAAATGAGATATCACACATAGCTGTATGTATTGCCGTTATTTAGGAGAAGATTTTTAAAGACGCGTACCCTCAAAATCGCGAAAGTTCACCAAATATTCAGTTTTTTCGAAATAGCAAAAAATCTATTATCACGGCCGGAAACGGCTATATGACTAATCGATGGGGAATGTTGTTGCCCACATTTTGGTGAAAGTTTTATGAAAATATCTTGATAAGTTTTCGAGCTATTGAGGTTTGAAGTTTCAACTTCAAGGGGAGATAACTCAAGAAAGAAGTCGAAAATTAAAAAACCGGCTCGTTATCATACAAGTTAGGTCACAGGCTATCATCCATGAAAGTTTCAGAAAATTCCCTTCGGCCGTTAGTTCAGAACTTGTGACACAAATTCGGTGTAAATAATAATAATAATAATCCGGATAAAAACAATAGGTCTTCAGACATTCGTCTTGAAGACCTAAAAAAACGGATAATAACAATAGGTCTTCCAGACATTTGTCTTGAAGACCTAATAATAAATATAGTCGCAAGCGACGACAAGCGGATTCTGCGCATAGATAGATTAAATGTAATGAACGAAGCCATCCTTCTGATGTGATTGCGGTGCATTTGCATGTCTCTAGCTTGTCTGTAGGATTATTGAGACCCAAAGTTTACATGTTAAAATCGAACAATTGTGTGACAATATACAATTGTGTGAGCGTGTACTTATGTAAATGAATGGACCGGAAGTGGTTGTTTCAGACCTATTTTCAAAAGGGTAATAATTTTTGAATAAAAAGAAAAGGGAGGAATAGAATTGAAATAGTTTAGAAATGCAAGGACAATGAAGATGTAGAACAGGGCTTCATAAAATGTTTGAAACGGCAGAATAAATGTCTCTGGAAACGAGACAATGATGTCTGAAATCCGTTTCCCTTAGCTGTTTTTAGAATACGCATTCAATGGTTTCAATAGGTATACTGTGTGAAAGACTTGCTTAAAACGAGCGTAGTTTCATTGATGAGTTTGTTAATCAATTGCCACATGCGTAATGTGTGAATGATTGAAGCGGGACTCTTTTGGCGGGCGCAGGAAAATATCATCTTGCCTTATTTGGACGTAGCTTACTATGACAATAGTAAAATCTTGTTTATGAATGAATGAAGTGTTAATTCGTTGACTCGTGCTACGTTCCTTAATAGTTCTCTCGTATGCAAAGATAACAAATTGCATACCAATGTCTGTGTGCATTACACTCAATGTGAATCATAAAAACTATTTGAAGAACCGAAACTACAGTCCGATTTACGTGCACAGATCTGTCAAGCATAATCAACCTTAAAATAATAATAATTTGTCTTTTTCGTTGGCTGATAGAAGTGCGTTAATCCTGATGCAGTGTCCAGTTTTCTACCAGAACTACTTTTACATATATATCGGCACTATACTGAGTCGACTGTCTTCAAATTGGTCATTTTCCGCAACATTCAGTACTTCTACATACAATAGCACCATATATAACACACCTCACCCCTAACAACACAATGTGAGCCAAAACGAAAGTGTGAATTTCCTGTTCACACATCAAAATAAAAGTCAAATTTGATGAACTTCTATTTAAAAACTCATTAGTCATATAAATTATCGTGCTAATGGCCCTTTTTCCAGTTAGGTAGTGTAGGTCAGTCTGCATGCTCACAGCATCGTAGGGTGGTCAAGGGGAAGTAACTCTTCCACATGACGCTTCAATAAAAATCCTCATCATATCCAACTTGTTCAACGTCACCATACCATGAAAGGACATTATGAGTTATTTAATGTTACTTGTTATTCCCCAATGCTTCAGCGGCATATAAATCTAAGTTGTATCGCTTAGATGCAAATATCTTCAAAGTGGTGTAATGAAGGAGTGAGTATGTACTCCGAAACGTCGTGTATTTTCACATTAAAGAAGTTGTTATCCAGAAAATCTTCCTGTTCTTAAGTAAAGGCCTATTAGCAAAATAATGATGATTCTCCCATTTATAATGAACCTATGCCGGGAGTACAACAACTACCCGTATGGAATGTACCATTCACTCAACCAGTACAGACAAATCCATTTGGCATACGAAGTCTGACTTGGAAGACATAGACCAACGTGTACATGAAGACACTACATCCTCATCCCACCTGCCATCGGGAACCACCCCCATTGACAATGTGTAGTCTACAACGCAGACAAAACATTACTGCCTTATTTAACCCTTGCGTTATTTCCCTCGCTTTGTTGTGCCAAGATAGTGAATCGCTGTACCAGAAATGCATAGCGGGCCTGGATTTCTAAACACAGATTTCTTAAGTAAATACTGCAAGGCCTAAATCATCCAGTAATGAAGACTGGCAAGAGTTATGCCTTGCATTGGGAAGTTGGATTTTTTATGTATTGCTGTAATTTAGGGGAAGATTTATGAAGACACGTACCCTAAAACTAAGAAAGTTGGTTTTCTTTGAGATTTAAATGTTTAACTTATTGGACCCAAATCTCATTAAAGAAGTCGATAATCCAAAATCGGCAAAACGACAAACGTACCAAAATATGTCATAACATCATCTTATTGGTTACATGTAAAGAAATATTCAAAATTACAACCAAAAAAAGTAGCCAGTACACTAACCTTGACAGTGTTGCTAATATGAATTTTTAGATGAAAAAAGTTCAAAAACAAGTCAAAACAATTTAACATACAAAACAAAATAAGTTTTGAACATTTGAAATTATATTTAAGTCAAAAAAGTTTCATACTGGTGGACTCGAACCCTTTAATTCAGTCTGCTGGATTTCAAATCCAACGGTCTAACAGCTGAGCTATGCGTCCTCTTGACTTAGATAGGTTAAATTAGTGACTATATTTTATACATCTATAAGACACTGTTTTGTTGCGATAATATTTATCGAATTTAAGGGAATTTATGTAGCACTTGTTGATATTTTGTCCAAGATCATGTTTTTGCTCTTGGGAGTATCAATATGCATTGATGCAATTACGACAACATACACTGTACAGCAAACGTGTAGGTTATTTCAGCATGAGCAACAATTAACATCATTATAAATATTCAGAACCGAAACTACACGTCCCATTGACATGCACAGGCCTTTAAAACAATATAAACCTACATTGTCGTGTTTGTGTGTGTGTTGTTAATGGGTTTCCCATATCAAATCCGATCGTCTAACAGATTTGCGTTAATCGTGGTGCAGTGTCCGGTTTTCGATCAGAACTACTTTTACATATTGGCCTATATTGTCATTATCCTGAGTCGATTATCTTCAAATTGGTAATTTCAGGCAACAGTCAGTAATTCTCGATACAATAACACCATCTATATATAATGTTTAGCAGGACTGACTCCCCAGCAACACAATGTATGTCAAAACGAAAGTAGGAATTTCCTCTGTTTACACATCAAAATAAAATGGATTGCATTGTCTCTGAATTGCTTCCGGGTTGAAGTAAAAGTTCGTAGCTATGTCCGATGCCTCTACAATAGAAATTACTGAAAATCAAATTATGAGTGGTCTGTTGTCTAGTGACGCTTCAATAAAATCTTCATCAAGTCAGTTCAAATCAAACTTATTAAAATATTCAAAATGACCATACTTTGAAAGGTGATTGTGAAACAAGGATTAGGAGTTTACTCAAAATATAACAAACTTGTTATTCTCGAATGCTTCAGCTGCATATAAATCTAAGATTCAGCGCTTAGATGCAACTGTCTTCAAAGTGGTGTTTCCGCAAAAGTGCATGATCAAAAAAGGTTAAAATTCAATATGGCGTCGAAACCACGTGACCTACGACTTCGCAATGGTAACATATTTTGCTTGTCTAGTTATAAAGCATCTTTTAAAACAAGTTGCGAGTCTCTAGTATGTCACTGGGATTATTTAGACCCAAATATAACATGTCAAAATCAGACAAATTTTAAGAAAATCAAAATGGCGGCTTAACCACGTGACCTACGATTTGGTCATGATTTACTTTTTTGCTTGTATTGTTCCTGCGCATCTTTTAAAACAAGTTTCGAGTCTCTATGTGGATTTTAAAGATTTTCCCCATGTTAAAGTTTTTCTTTATTATGACCGGAAATGACTGTTCGCGAGCGATTTTATTATTGATTCATAAAGACCGTAGTCCTGTCTTACTCTCCTGAAAAAATCGTTCGATTCCATTAATAGGTTTTTGAATTATGGCCCTTTGAAGTTTGCGATTTTCAAAAATTGTCGGACTTTGAAAGGTCACTGTGACAAAAGTATAAGAGGTACGCTAATGGTTTGGAGTATCGTTTAATCACCAACCCTTTAGCTACACATATATGCAAGTTTGAGCTCTTAGATGCTAGTATCTTCAGAGGAGAAGATTGCCAAAGGTGTATGGGGTCGGAAAATTGTAAAATGTGTCTAAAATCAAAATGGCGGAAAAACCACGTGACTTACGAATTCGCCGTGATTTAATTTTTTGCTCGCATGGTCATTGCGCATCTTTTGCAAAAAGTTCCAAGTCTCTAAGTGCATTTTGAAAAAATTTCCCATGTTAAAAATCGAAATTTGGAATCGAACTGGACCTTTAATGGCTGAAACGATTGGGCCCAAAAGCTTATTTTGCCGTGTCCTTAGCAAGAGCTGTCAGACTGCAAAATTTGGTTGAATTATCTTTAGCCGTTTTGGCTGAATCGCTGCCACAAGATCGGTGCTAATAATAAAAAAAACAAAAAACAAAAAAAACACGCCAATAACAATAAGGATTCTGCCCCAAAGGGCAGAATCCTTAATAATAATCAGGATAAAAACAATAGGTCTTCATGACTTTCGTCTTGAAGACCTAATAACTAGGATTGACGCGTCAATACTGCAGGTCTTCAAGACTTCCGCTTTGACCTTTGGGCATGGAACCTTTGTAAAAAACGTTTTTGGGCTTTGTACTTCTCAATAAAAACTACGGGAACGGTTTCGAAGCAATTTGTAAAAGCAGTAAAAATAATAAATTTTTTGGGCTAAAAATTTGTTTGGCCTCAAAGCATGATTTTTCGGTGTTACATGGTGGTAGAAACATGGCAAGACAGGAAAACACACTTTTGTAGTTTGTACCTCTCAATAAGAACTAAGGACACTGATTTGAATTTTTTGTTAACACCAGGGGGAAAAAAACGGGTTTTGCTCCGATTCGACTCAAAGCTTGATTTTTCTGATCCTCGCCGGATTAGAAAGTTGAGAAATCCAGGTTGTGCTTTGGACTCAAAAAAAAAAAAAAAAAGTAAAAAGACCACCATATATGTATGGCATTGATTCAGACAGGCAGGCTTTACTTGGTTGTTTTCTTGTGTCTATTGATTGAATCAGTTCGTCAGATTTTATATGAGCTATCAAAGGTGATTCTATCTTCAGTAGTTTTCGAACAAAAAATCTCCAAAGAAAATCCCCTGAAAATCGTCAAATGTGTTCATGTCGACATTCTGCTTTAAGGGTCAACTTTTACATGAATACATTCTGAAGTGGAATTGTTAAAGCACAATTGATAAACAGATTGCAAAAAACCGAATTCGAATCGGAGTTTTCCTTAGCGAGTTATGTCCCTTTGAATGCCAGCCCTAAAAATCATTTTTTCAAAAAGTTCAATTTTCAAATTGCCGTAGCTCGTTAACCGTTAAAAATAGAGCAAGGGTTGGGGGGATTACTTTTTGCAGCACTATTTCAGCTTTCGAATGAGCTACTGCATGATGCTGTATGTATTGCCGTGACTTAGAAGAAGATTTTTGAAGACACGTACCCTCAAAATCGCGAAAGTGCGCAAAATTTTCACTTTTTTCGAAATAGCAAAAAATCTTTTGTTACGGCCGAAAACCACTATAGGCCTCATCAATGGGGAATGTTGTTGCCCACATTTTGGTGAAGGTTTTATGAAAATATCTTTATAATTTTTTTCGAGCTATTAAGGTTTGAAGTTTCAACTTCAAGGGGAGATAACTAAAAAGAACCAGGTCGAAATTCAAAATTCGGCCGACGATAAAATCTAAGTTAGGACACGGGCTATCATTCCTGAAATTTTCATGCAGATCGGATGAGCTGTTTTCCCGGAAAACATGGAACAAAAATTTTGAAAATGTTCCCGATGTTAAAATTCAAAATTGTGATTTTCTATCATTTTTCAGCCTTAATTGTAACCGGAAATGACTGTACCGTGTGCGATTTTATTATCGATTTGTAAAAACACTATATTGTTCTAGTAAGTTCATGCAATTGTGAGATCGGGAAGTTGGAATAATGTCCCCTTGAAGTAGGTACCGTGTAACAAGTTGTCCAACTTTGAAAGGTCTCTGTGCGAAAAGTATTAAGAGTTCGCTTCTGAAAAACAACACCATGTATTCACCAATGCTTCAGCTACATACAAAAATAAATGTCAGATTCGTGATATCTTCAGAGGAGAAGAGTGTCAAAGGTACATGGGGTCGGACACTTTTAAAAAGTGACAAAAATCAAAGTGGAGGCTGAACCACATTAGTTACGAATTCGCCTTGGTTTATGTTTTTGTTTGCATTGTCATAGCACATCTTTTAAAAAAAGTTCCAAGTCTCTGGCTGCATTTTGATTTTTTTCCCATGTTAAAAATGGAAATTTTGAATCAAACTGGACCTTTAACCCTTAACATGCGGGTCCCGGAATTATCCGGGCGGGCTTTAAGCGATTCGTAGGTACCTCAATACGGATCCCGGATCGCTTACTTAGAAGAATTCACGGCTGTCTATGTACTTGGCTATCTGCCATACCGGGTCCCGAGTCGATTGTTTCCGCGACTCGCTGCATGAGAATGGCTGTATTTATGCCTCGCAGCCCGCAATGAGAATAAAACTTTCTTCAGTGTCTGGTCAGAACGTCCAGCAAAATTCACACCAATTTGCGTGTGCATTGTTGACCCGTAACGCATCGATAATTAGCTTTACAAAAGGCCAATTTTGTCCTGCTTCGCTCCGATGGCTACACTGCCCGGCGGCTAATTAGCACCTAAGTGTCTGCACTGCCCCGGGGTGAGATAGACCCGTACAGGCTTATCTGTCTCGCATCCCGCCACATGGGCAGATAGCCTATGCTTATCTGTCTCGCATCTCGCCACATGGGCAGATAGCTTCTAATTACGGGAAGATATTGCGATAAGCTACCTTTCTCTCGCACTTCGTATCATATGAACCAATTGGTTGTTTTCATTTTTTTTTATACCAAAATAAAGAGGAAAGAATGGCCTTTATTCCCATATAAAAATCGCAATTGCGCTAACATAACTGAAAATACAGCAATCGCACAGGGATAGGCGACTTTCGCACTTTTGAATTTTGATACATGTGGCGCATTTACCCCAACATGCCTCGGCGCTCTATTTCTAAGAAACTACTTGGGATATTTTCATAATTTTTTTATCAGTATATAGATAAAAGAATTGTCTTCAATTCCATATAAAATACGTGTATTTTCGGCAATAACTTTTGATGCGCCAGGTGTCGCGCAGAAGGTGATATTCGGCTTTGAATAAGTGGCGCTCTTAGCATATACCATCATTACGGGCTTTATAACTTGTGAACCGCAAGTCCGATTTTTATAATTTTTACATCATTGTAAAGAGAAAAACATTGTCTTCAATTCCATGTATAATGCGCATGTTTTCGGGAAGAACTCTGCATGCGCAAAGCGCCGCGCCAAAAGGTATAATTTTCGCACTTCATAACTTTTGAACCGCAAGTCCGATTTTTATAATTTTTACATCATTGTAAAGAGAAAAACATTGTCTTTAATTCCAGATATAATGCGCATGTTTTTGGGAAGAACTATGCATGCGCGAAGAGCCGCAATATTGATGTACGCATAAGTGAAGAAGTATGATAATATATAACTAAAATACTGTTCTTTTGATACGCAAATATAGAGCTTTATAAAAGATGAACAACTGTAATGACGGAATTTTGTTTGGGAAAAAAAAATATAACATAAAAGTGAAAATATATTTGAGTACGGGACCCGCCGCTCGGGGAAAAGCCTTTTCGTGGGAATATTTTCTCAGGAAACGAAACCCCCCCGCTTTTGGTCGCCACCCCCCAAACTTTTTGTGCAAATTATTTTTTTTTTTCTACTTTGAAATAAAGGTTTGTGTCATTCCGAGGTATGAAGGTTTCTGCTATATATGTCGAGAGGGCATGGGAACCCATTCCCAATAGAATCCGGGGTTCGTCCCATAGGATTGTTCCTCGTAGTCTCTCGTTCTCAAAAGAGAACATGGGAAACCTGTCCCGCGATTGAATCCGGGGTCCGCCGCGGAAGACGGGGACGGGAATTCCCGGAGAGCATGGGAGTATGCTCCCATGGGTCCGGGCTCCGCCTCGAGAGACCGCTCCTTGGATGCTCTGCTTCTCGAAAAGAGAAGTCATTCGGCAACTGACAACCCGAGCTTCCCTGACATAGTAGTTTATTTTCCGGGCCTCGCGCCCGGTGCTACACGTCGCCGAGGAAATCAGAAAATGGTCCGTTTGACATATGTGTCGGAAAAATCGGCGCGATGTCAGAAGCCGTCGGCGCTTGCGGTGCAGTCGTCCTAGATGCGCCGGGAGGTTCTGAAACTGGCAAATGAACGTCCATGAAGCTCACATTCATTATCTCTGTATGTTTATTGTCTCTAATCACATGTTATATGTTGCATACATCTAACGCATTTTCAATCATTTACAGGTTGAAGCAGAATGCTGCGCGGACGTGGACGCAAGGCCCTGCGACGGCCTAGGGCGTTGCATACTAGGACACGCAGCTTTGAAGCCGTTTCAAGCGACGACGACTTCATCAACGAGATCCATGCTGATGAAGCCTCTGATATGGAGTCAACTGACAGTGATGGTAGCAGTGGTTTAGACAGTGATGATGCATATGATCGGGACACTGTAATAGATAGTGAACATGGTGACACAGATGCTCTGAGTGATATAGAGACAGAGATTGCCAGAAAGATTCTAGCCGCCGGTAATTCCACCGAAGAAGACTTTAGTGGTTTTGAGGAGGAGTTTGCCGAAATACCACAATATAATCATGATAATTCACAGACGTTTGATGAGTGGGTGGATGGTCCGCGGCCACTTGTAAACTTGCCTTTCACTGGTCAAACTGGGTTGCGCCAGTTCATAGAACTTCCTGAGAACCCTGAACCTATTGACTTTTTCAATTTGTTTATACATAATGATGACTATGAGGATATGGCAACGGAAACCAATAGATATTTCAAACAAGCAATGGAGGACAAAATTCTAAGACCCCGTTCAAGAATGCAACAGTGGCAAGACACTAATGAAGAAGAGATGAAGGTATTTGTAGCCATGACAATTGCCATGTCATTGGTTGTGCAGAGAAACTTTGCTGATTACTGGTCAACAAGTGATGTTACCTCAACGCCTTTCTTCGCCAAGTGCATGCCCCGAGACAGGTTTTGGCTTCTTATAACCTACCTACACTTGGCTGACAACAGGAGGATGCCGGGCCGTAACACCCCGTGCTTTTCACCAATAAATAAACTGGGACACTTGTATAACCGGATAGTTCACCGTTTTTCAAGAGTGTATAAACCGCATCAAAACATTTCAGTCGACGAGGGCATGGTGCCCTGGAAAGGTAACTTATCTTTCAAAGTTTATCTTCCCGACAAGCCTAAGAAGTATGGGATAAAGGCTTTCATGTTGTGTGACTCGCACAACGGATACGTTTGCAAGTTCAAACTCTACACTGGAAAAACGAATGAACCGGTTTCTGAAGGTGGCAAAACTTATGATATTGTCATGGACTTGGTGAACGACTACGTTGGACAGGGGCATCACATCTTTATGGACAACTACTATTCGTCCACAAATCTGTACATAAATTTGTGGGAGCTGGGAATAGGTGCCACGGGGACGTTGAGAGCCAATCGAAAGGGACTTCCTGATTCAGTCAAGAAACCTAAAAAGAAAGCCAAGCAAGGGGACATGACAGTTTCTCACAACCATGGCCTACTCGTTCTTCGCTACGAAGATAGAAAATCAGTGCTTCTCATGTCTACTGTTGAAGATACACAACTTGAACAAACAGGGAAGAAGAACCGGGCAACAGGGGAACCAGTTCTCAAGCCGCGCATTGTAACAACGTACAACAAGTACATGGGAGGTGTTGATCGGGCCGACCAGATGTTGTCGTACACGCCGTTCCGAGTGAAGACCCTGAAGTGGTGGAAACAGGTTTGGTTTCACGTTCTCAACGTTGCCATGTTGAACTCTTACATCGTTTATAAAGAATACAGCAAAGATAAACCTCTAAAAACAAGTCGGGAATACAGGAAGGCTTTGGCGCAACATATAGTAACATTTGCGGACAAGGAACAAGTTCCATCACTTTGCAGACGTCCCCGTGGTCGGCCGAGCACGAGCGACGAGAGTGTCACTCGTCTTCATGGACGTCACTTTCCGACGAAGATTGAGCCTGTCGGAAGGAAGAAAAACGTCACAAGGATGTGTGTGGTATGCTCTAAGGCAAAACGCGCCGTCCTCGCAAAACAGATTGAAGAAGGCAATGGGCCAGCAAGGAAGAAAAAACGAGTAGGCAGAGAGTCTTCTTATGAATGTACAGATTGTAATGTTTCTCTGTGCGCCGCACCATGCTTCAAACTGTACCACACCGCCACTGACTATTCCAGGGCTTACATCACTGCCACGGAAAAAGAAAGAAATGAAGAAGGGAATGAAGAAGAAGAAAATTGAAAGTAAAGAGAGCCGAAGTGTGGACTAGTATATACACATTATATACATACCTTGTTAGGTCCCTAAAGCTGTTCTGCGCACAACCGCAGGTAAATATTGTGTATATTTGTACATAAATGCATTGTAATTTCATTGTAATACATGTCATTGCAAATAAAATATTCTTTATTTTATCAAAGAGTCGGAGAAAGTGAATGCGAGCTTTCATTGAAAGTTCAGCCAGAACCGCATCATAAAAAACACCCATAAATGCTGAACCGGGTGGCCGATTTTCATAAAACTTACATGGGGTAAAGAGGAAAGATTCGGCTTTGATTCAATATAAAATTTATACATGCGCACGAAAAACTAAAGTTGCGGCACGTGCCCCGATATGCACGATAGTCAAAAAGTTGCCTCAAAGTACCGAGGGTACCTTCATTTGGCACGCTATAGCTTCCGAACGAAGTTGCGCATTTTTTTTCTTTTTACATCATCGTAAAGAGCAATAAATTGTCTTCAATTCCATGTATCATATGTATATGCGCAGCGAAAAATAAACATGCGGCAAATCATGCGCCAGATGTCGCAAAAAGTTAGTTTTTCAAAAATGAATTTTCTAAGTACTGGGGGTGCCTTCCTTACGCTCTTCATATATTGCGAACCATTTGACGTATTCCAATAATTTTTATATCATTGTAAAGAGGAATAAATTGTCTTCAAGTACATACGTGTTTCGCATGCGCGCGAAATAATTTACGATTTTATAAAGCTGGAAATAAAGACAAACTTTACACCGCGCAACATGTATTGCGTTCGCCGCGGTGATTAGTGTATGCTGTGCTCATTAGTACCCATTAGTTCCACGCGCGCTCGGCTCTGGCACCCTCGAGGAGGTCTCGAGGAGGTCTCGAGGAGGTAACGGTACTGTAATTAGCACAGTCCCGGGGGGACCAAGCAGTGCCAGTAACTTGGTGCGCGTCGGGACCATTCACGTGGTACTGTCGGGGTAGCGTCACTCTCCTTTGGTTGGTTATATTTTCTGAACCATAAGTCGTATTCTTATAATTTTTATGTCATTGTAAAGAGGAATAAACTATCTACAAGCACATATAAATTTCGCAATATGCGCGCTCAGGAGTTTTGATTTCATGAAGCTGGAAATAAAGACAAACTTTAGATGACAATAGAATTATAACCATAGGTCGCATTCTAATATTTTTTATATCATTGTAAAGACAAACATCTGGTCTTCAAGTCCATATAAAAATTTCAGTAGCGCGCTCCAAATTCATGATGTTATAAGGCCCGAATTAAAGACAATCTTTACAAAGTAATAGAAAAGTAAAGAAAAATCGTAAAAAAATAATTCGAAGATGCGGGTATAAAGCAACCATTTGTGTACAGGTGCCGCGACTTGAATTTGTATTCAACGCCCGCATATAGCCCGTATTCGCCATGTAGATGCGGTATATTTCGTAAAAACGGTACCGGAATCGCCGCCTGGAAATTCCGCCAGCAGAGCTCGTTAGTGCCTAAGCTCAAACTACTGCTGCGAGCTGCGAGCCTGTAAATTCCGCCACAGGGGCTAAAAAGGGTAAAATATATATACGCAACGTAAGGGTTAATGAGGAAAGCAATCAAAAATCTGTTCACCACAAATCCAGATCCCATTGAATTCTACCAATTCCCTGAAAGTTTCATTAAATTCGGTTCAGCTGTTTATTCTGGAATCTCCAAACAAAAAAGTGTGGAAATAATAATAATAAATATAGTCGCAAGCGACGATAAAATGATTCAGCTCACCATGAGTTATCTGTTGTCATTGGAAGCAGTATCCTTAACATTGTGTAATGAAAAAGAAAGGAGAAAAAATGTCAGTGAGCGTGTGAGGCCTTAAAAAGTAACAGTTAGTTCGTTTGAGTAAAAAACGTAGGAGAAACGATTATGGTGCTTTGCTCCTTTTGCAGCAGCAAAATGTGTTTGTGAAATTAACCTTTTGCAATTTTTCAAAAAAATAAAGATCACAATGTTGATACCATTCGGATGAGAGGGAATCCATGTTCAAAGTTAGAATAGTGCGACAGGCAAAGTTAACAATTTCATCAACCGATCTCACACCCACTCGAGTCTTGGCATGGCTTGGCATGGCTTGGCTTGGCTTGGCTTGGCTTGGCTTGGCTTGGCTTGGCTTGGCTTGGCTTGGCTTGGCTTGGCTTGGCTTGGCAAGCATACGTCCGTAGGGTCTTGTCATATCGCGACCAAATCTTCATTTTTAGCTCATCCAGCCTGAAAGGGCTTATGGCATGGCGTCCGGCGTCCGTCCATCCGTCCGTAAACTTTTCGCTTTTACGACTTCTCCTCCAGAACCAATGACTCCACAGAGCTGAAATTTTATGTGCAGACTCCTTGGCCCATGGGGATGCTAAATTGTAGATTTCGTGACCCCGTGACCACAAATGGGGTCACAGGGGTCACATCCTCAAAAACCTATTTTCATCTTCTTCTCCAGGTCCAAAAGGTCTAGAGAGCTGAAAAGTTGTGTGCGGACTCCTTGGCCAATGGGGATTCTAAATTGTAGATTTTGTAACCCCATGACCCCAAATGGGGTCACAGGGGTCACATCCTTAAAAACCTATTTTCCTCTTCTTCTCCAGTTCCAAAAGGTCTAGAGAGCTGAAAAGTTGTGTGCAGACTCCTTGGCCCATGGGGATGCTAAATTGTAGATTTCGTGACCCCGTGACCCCAAATGGGGTCCCAGGGGTCACAACCTCAAAAACCTATTTTCATCTTCTTCTCCAGGTCCAAAAGGTCTAGAGAGCTGAAAAGTTGTGTGCGGACTCCTTGGCCAATGGGGATTCTAAATTGTAGATTTCGTAACCCCATGACCCCAAATGGGGTCACAGGGGTCACATCCTTAAAAACCTATTTTCCTCTTCTTCTCTAGTTCCAAAAGGTCTAGAGAGCTGAAAAGTTGTGTGCAGACTCCTTGGCCCATGGGGATTCTAAATTGGAGATTGTGTGACCCTGTGACCCCAAATAGGGTCACATGGGTCACATCCTTAAAAACCTATTTTCCTCTTCTCCAGTTCCAAAAGGTCTAGAGAGCTGAAAAGTTGTGTGCAGACTCCTTGGCCCATGGGGATTCTAAATTGGAGATTGTGTGACCCTGTGACCCCAAATAGGGTCACAGGGGTCACATCGTTAAAAAACCTATTTTCATCTTCTTCTCCAGTTCCAAAAGGTCTAGAGAGCTGAAAAGTTGTGTGCAGACTCCTTGGCCCATGGGGATGCTAAATTGTAGATTTTGTAACCCCATGACCCCAAATGGGGTCACAGGGGTCACATCCTTAAAAACCTATTTTCCTCTTCTTCTCCAGTTCCAAAAGGTCTAGAGAGCTGAAAAGTTGTGTGCAGACTCCTTGGCCCATGGGGATGCTAAATTGTAGATTTCGTGACCCCGTGACCCCAAATGCGGTCCCAGGGGTCACATCCTCAAAAACCTATTTTCATCTTCTTCTCCAGCTCAAAAAGGTCTAGAGAGCTGAAAAGTTGTGTGCAGACTCCTTGGCCCATGGGGATTCTAAATTGGAGATTGTGTGACCCTGTGACCCCAAATAGGGTCACATGGGTCACATCCACATAAACCTATTTTCCTCTTCTTCTCCAGCTCAAAAAGGTCTAGAGAGCTGAAAAGGTTTGTGCAGACTCCTTGGCCAATGGGAATTCTAAATTGTAGATTTTGTGACCCTGTGACCCCAATCTAGGTCACGGGTCATGACCCAAAAACCTATTTTCATCTTTATCTCAAGTATGTAAAGCTCTAGAAAGGTGTGTAGAGACTCTTTGGTCAAAGGTGATTCTTAATTGTAGGATTGGTGACCCTGTGAATCCAAATACGGGTCACAGGGGTCTTGTTAACAATGTATTACTTCAGATAACTTAGTTATTCAACCTTAGATAATAAATCAATGAAATCCTGATGAGCTACAGAGCCCATGGCTCTCTTTTTCGTTGAAGTTGAAACATTTTAAAATAGATCAAACTATTTTGAGGTTATTAGCAGCTCCGACAGTTTTTGCGCAGTTTCCGCCGCCGCCGCCGGCGAGTTTTGTATTCACTATAACTTTTCCTAGAAGGTTTTGAGAACTCATATACATATCTTCTTACTTATGCCCCTGGGGAATTTTTTTGCCATGTTCACATTCAAGGTCAAGGTCACGACTTCTGAAATCACTAAAAAATTCTTGTAAACACGATAACTTGAAAAATATTTTTGCTATCAGGCTATTATTTGGTGTATATCAACTATGGAGATTTGGAAAGGTTTTCGCTAACATCCGTCAAAGGTCAAGATCAAAGCGAGGTCACAACTTAAGCATGCTTTTGCGAAAATGTCTTATTTCAACTATTAACACTTTGAGTCATTACATGATTGTGATACACAATGAAAAGTGATCACTGATTGTGTGACCTTGAATTTTAAAGGTCAAGGTCACGAGATAGGGTCAAGGTCACCAGTTTTGAAATCACTAAATAACTTTTTTCCATGAAGATATCAACACCTCATATATATAGCTTCTTTCTTGTACACCAGGGGAATTATTTTGACAGGATCACATTCAAGGTCAAAGGTCAAGGTCATGAGTTTTTAAATCACTACAACAATCCTTGTAAACACCATAACTTCAAACATTTTTGTGCTGTCAGGCTCTTATTTGGTATATATCAACTATGGAGAAAGACCAAGATTTGAAAACTTTTTCGCTAAAATCTGTCAAAGGTCAAGGTCACAGCAAGGTCACAACTTAAGCATGCTATTGTGAAAATGCCTTATGTTAACAATGAACACTTTGAGTTATTGCATGATTGTTGTACACAATGAAAAGTAATCATTGATGGTGTGACCTCAAAGGTCAAGGTCATAAGATATTGGTTAAGGCCATGTTAATCCTTTGATCCAACTTTTTGAATCAGAAATAGGTTTTAAGAACAAACTTGACTTGTTAGAATAACTTGAAGAATGAACAAATTTTTGTCAAAAAAATTCCCATGTTTCTTTTGCTGAGGAGAAGGCGGAACAAGGAAAGGCGAGACCCAAAGTTTCGGAGCTGCTCTGCTTTTGCGGTGTCCTGCAAACACTCATCTAGTTTTACCAAACATTTATTCAAAGTGTGGTAACATTTAATTTTTAGCTCATCTGGCCTGAAAAGCCCGATGGGCTTATGGCATGGCATGGTGTCCGGCATCCGTCCGTCCGTCTGTCCATCCGTCTGTAAACTTTTGTTGTGTACAGACTCCTTGGCTAATTGGGATTTTAAATTGTAGATTTGGTGACCCCATGACCTCATTTGGGGTCACAGGGGTCACAACCTTAAAAAACAATTTTCATCTTCTTCTCCAGTTCCAAAAGGTCTAGAAGGCAGAAAAGTTGTGTGCAGATTCCTTGGCCAATGAGGATTCTAAATTGTAGATTTTGTGATCCTGCGACCCCAAATATAGGTCACAGAGGTCATGACTTGAAAAGTTATTTCATCTAGAGATTTTATGTACTCTTTAAAGGGGGGTAATTTAAAGTAAACAACAGTAATGAATTAAATCTTCAAGTGTGACTTTATTTGTATTTTATCTCTGGCCTCAAAGATAGATCAGAGGGGTAAGGACCTAAAGACCCATTTCATCTTCTCCATTTAAAGTGCATCCTATGTGTTATACCTCTCACCTAGAAGTTGACATTTTGAATTAGTTAATGTATATAAAGCCTGATGAGCTACAGAGCCCATGGCTCTATTTTTTGAGTTGGTATGGAAACCTGTCTGTTCAAAATAAAAATAAACTCTCTAAAATTGTTAACACCGCTTAAAAATTATTGGACTTCCTATTGAAAGTATCGGCAGTTTTTATGATCAACAACTTTAAAAAAACCCAAATAAAATGACTCAACTCACATACTTTTTTCGGAATATTCTTCACTGCCCTCTGGACACAGACTGCGTACTGACCAGTAGTACAAACAGGTTTCGTCAATCATTTCATCTGAATAGCATTTATGCATTTAATGGAAACAAAATTTTAATGAATTTTTAATGATCAATATACACAAGTGTATATAATGTTTATAATATTGTTTATATGGCTGGTGTATGTTTTTTTTTTTTTTTTTTTTTTTATACTGAAGACTGTATTAGATGTAATGTAAATTTCCCTTGGGATAATGAAGAATTATCTTAACTTATCTTAAAGTCATGAGATCTCATTGGTACCAGTCGTAAATGCTATTTCCTGAATTTAATGTTCAATTGTCATTTGTGGTATATTCATAAAAAAAAATTCCTTTGTATTACGGCTGTGGAGAACGCTGTACAGGGGAAGGCTAGACCCTCAGTTTCGGGGCTGCTCTGCTTTTGCTTTTGCTAAGGTAATTTCATAAGTCTGTGCAAAGTCACTTACCGTATTCGCTGTAATAAGCGCCCTGCTCCAATAAGCGCCCCCCAAAAGGTTTTGCAATTAACTCTAATAACCGCCCATGTACCAGCGGTACTAAATAATAAATTCAACTTACCTAAATTCAATCCAACAACCCCTTCAGACGAGAAACTAGTCGCTGAGAGCCCTTGAACTTTAGTTTACAGGGAATTTCCAACCCCAGTGTTCCCGTTTACTGGTAAATACCGGTATTTTACCGGAATTTTCGAAGCTGGACCGGTATTTCTCATTACTGTCGGTCCCAATTTCAAAATTGTGTATTTGTGCAGAAATGATCCTAAATAAGCATATATAAACAATAACTCCTTAATTTGGTATTTATGCTAAATAAGCATTTGTCAATCTTATAATTACACCCAAAACAAATCATAAACATCAATACAAATGCTTATCAGTGCTGCATGGCAACTTCAGACAGGAAACTCAATCAAGGTGTTGACCTAATTCCATGCAATACCCCAAGAAGAGGGTCTGGTTTATTTTTGTATGGGGGTGACAGGAGTTGCATAGTTCAAATAGGATAGAGCACAATAACTTATTAAACGATTATTACTGATAGAAAATAAAGATTGATTTTAGTCTAAACTTAAATAAAATAATAAGATAATATATTTGTCAAACCAAGAAACAATAATCAAATTTGTTTGAAGTTTTTTTCAATTACCACCCCTGTGTTGAAAATGGGTTATCCGGGAGGTCTGCACTGTTGTCAACATGCAGATTTTCTGTTTTAAATGTCGTAGTTTTAGACAGCCATGCAGCTCAATGTTACCAAAATCTATATGTTGAGGTATGTTTAAAAATATCACTGATGAAATGTTTGCAGGTGTAAAATATTTGAAAAGTTTTTAGTAGTTATTGTATGTTACCGGTATGTACAATTCCTGCCAACGTGTGACGGCTAAAAATAGCACTGTGTTGATAGGATACTACGATTGCAATTGAGAAATTATCAGCATAAAATTAAAATCAAAATGTGGTTTCTGTTTCACTTTGAGGAATTAAAGGATACATTTAGCAGCAATATGTGTTATTTTCAACTCGATAATGTGTAAGTATGTTTTGAACGGCTGTATCAATTATCAAAGACAACCTAAACACAGTTCCACGTGAATAGTCTTTATTTTTCGTTCGTCACTCACATCATTTTAATAAGCACCCACCCAAGTCAATTTTTTAAGCGCCCTGGGCGCTTATAACGGCGAATACGGTACTTAGGGAGAATACAAAACCAAAAGACTTTGCTTCAGTGTGAAAGAAAGATTTACTCTCCTTCCTTTGTAAACCAGCCGATGCTCGCATGTTTCACCGCAATGCATAGCCACATGGCGTTGTTGGCTTTCTCCCTGCCATAATACTAGCAGCTGCCATAGAAGTGAAATACTGTTGAAAGCGACGTTAAACCCCAACTCACCTCACTTAAACCAACTATAATTCATCTTTCCAGAAGTCAATTTTCCACCCATCTATGTTTGGAAGCAGCCTGGAAGATGTCCTGCTGATGCAGAGGGATCGCCACTCGGACCGCACACTGCCTTGGATTCAGACTACCCTCTCGGAAGAAGTCCTACGTTTAAATGGAGCTCAAACTGAAGGCATCTTCAGGTATTGTGTACAAATAGTCATCATTATCCTCAATATTTGAGGGAAATTATGCATTTGCTGATATGGGAGTTTGTTTTTGGGGAAATCAGATTTCAAGCAGCTATTAATGCTATTTTAGAATTTCTGTTTTGGAAGAGTTGTTTAGAGATAAAATAATAGAGGTCACACTTATATATATAACCTTAGAATGCAAAGATCTAGAATAAGTAGTTGTGTAAACATACCTTAATCAATCTGTATTTTTAACCTGTCAGGCCTTATTTAAGGATTGTTGTCCCCCGCCGCAACGCGGAACGGGGGACTATGAATTCAGCTGCGTCCATACGTCCGTCCGTACGAACGTACGTCATTTCTTGTTAACGCGATATCTCATGAAGCGTTTTATCCAAAGTCTTCAAATTTGGTGTCAGCCTACATTGTGGGAAGACGCAGACACCAGTCGATTTTGGTGACCTTGACCTTATTTTCAAGGTCACCCAACATTTTGACCAATTTTCAAACTTTTGTTAACGCGATATCTCATGAAGCGTTGTATAAACCCTTACGTTGCGTATTTCTATTTTACCCATTTTAGCCCCTGTGGCGGAATTTACAGACCCTCCAGCTCGCAGCAGTATTTTGGCTTAGGCACTTATTAGCTCTGCTGGCGGAATTTCCAGGTGGCGATTCCGGTACCGTTTTTACGAAATATATCGCATCCACATCGCGAATACGGACTATATACAGGCGTTCAATACAAATTCAAGTCGCTGCACCGTACACAAATGGCTAATTCATATCCGCGACTTTGTAAGAATTTTCTATGTTTGTTTTCTTTTTATTCTATCACTTTCGAAAGATTGTCTTAATTCAGGCCTCATAATATCATAAATACTAAATGAAAATTTCAATTTCATTTCATTCAATTTATATACGGAATTGAAGACAAGAAGTCTGGCTTCACATAATATAAAAGTTATTAGAATGCGACCTTTGGTTATAATTCTATAGCTACGTAAATTTTGTCTCTATTTCCACCTATAAAATCGTAAATACTTACATGATGTGGCATTGCAAACGGTCATTCATCGCACTTTTCCAAGATATCTCTAACCAGTTGACAAATAAGCACATGTCAAGCCAAATATGGTTATGTTTGACCTTTCAAATAAATGCTAACCTCGAACCATAATCCAGGGGCGGATCCAGGATTTTTGAAAGGGGGGGGTCCCAAAACAATTTTTCTCCACTCAGTGGGTGGGGGGGGGGGGGGGGGGGGGGGGGGGGGTGTAAATGTATATCCCAACTTATACATGGATTTGAAAAGGGGGGGGTCCGGACCCCCTGAACCCCCCCCTTGGATCCGCCACTGATAATCGATGAAAATATGTTGATGAGTTTGTGTGTCGTTTGGTTTTACATGCCTCTCAGAAAGGTAAAATTGTATCTTAATTTCTGTGAATAAATATGCGCATTTTATATAGAATAAAAGACTATTCTTTTCGGTTTATTGTGATATAAAATTTATGAAAATGCATTCAGTAGTTTAGCAGTGATAATTTGTGTTAGAAATTGTGAAAAGCGCCGATTGTTTCAAAATTTATGAAGTGTAAACATGACCTTTTTCGCTTGCTGTGTCTTTATTATTTTGTTAACATTTGCGAATTTTATAAGGGATTGTAGCCTATTCTTTCCCCTTTTTTTTGACGTAATTTTTAGCTCATCAGGCCTGAAAGGCCCGATGGGCTTATGGCATGGCATGGTGTCCGGCGTCCGTCCATCCATCCGTCCGTAAACTTTTCGCTTTTTCGACTCCACAGAGCTGAAATTTTATGTGCAGACTCCTTGGCCAATGGGGATTCTAAATTGTAGATTTCGTGACCCCGTGACCCCAAATGGGGTCACAGGGGTCACATCCTTAAAAACCTATTTTCATCTTCTTCTCCAGGTCCAAAAGGTCTAGAGAGCTGAAAGTTGTGTGCAGACTCCTTGGCCATTGGGGATTTTAAATTGTAGATTTCGTGACCCCGTGACCACAAATGGGGTCACAGGGGTCACAACCTTAAAAACCAATTTTCATCTTCTTCTCCAGTTTCAAAAGGTCTAGAGAGCTGAAAAGTTGTGTGCAGACTCCTTGGCCAATGGGGATTCTAAATTGTAGACTTCGTGACCCCGTGACCCCAAATGGGGTCACAGGGGTCACATCCTTAAAAACCTATTTTCATCTTCTTCTCAAGTTCCAAAAGGTCTGGAGAGCTGAAAAATTGCGTGCAGACTCCTTGGCCAATGGGGATTCTAAATCTTAGATTTCATGACCCCAAATGGGGTCACAGGGGTCACATCCTTAAAAACCTATTTTCCTCTTCTTCTCCAGTTCCAAAAGGACTAGAGAGCAGAAAAGTTGTGTGCAGACTCCTTGGCCAATGGGGATTCTAAATTGTAGATTTTGTGACCCTGTGACCCCCAAATGGGGTCACAGGGGTCACATCCTTAAAAACCTATGTTCATCTTCTTCTCAAGTTCCAAAAGGTCTAGAGAGCTGAAAAATTGTGTGCAGACTCCTTGGCCAATGGGGATTCTAAATTGTAGATTTCGTGACCCCGTGACCCCAAATGGAGTCACAGGGGTCACATCCTTATAAACCTATTTTCATCTTCTTCTCCAGTTTCAAAAGGTCTAGAGAGCTGAAAAGTTGTGTGCAGACTCTTTGGCCAATGGGGATTCTAAATTGTAGATTTTGTGACCCTGTGACCCCACATGGGGTCACAGGGGTCACATCCTTAAAAACCTATTGTCATCTTCTTCTCAGTTCCAAAAGTTCTAGAGAGCTGAAAAGTTGTGTGCAGACTCCTTGGCCAATGGGGATTCTAAATTGTAGATTTCGTGACCCCGTGACTCCAAATGGGGTCACAGGGGTCACATCCTTAAAAACCTATTTTCATCTTCTTCTCAAGTTCCAAAAGGTCTAGAGAGCTGAAAAATTGTGTGCAGACTCCTTGGCCAATGGGGATTCTAAATTGTAGATTGTGTGACCCTGTGACCCCAAATGGGGTCACAGTGGTCATGATCTAAGAACCTATCTTTTGCTGGTAAACAATAACTTAAATATTCAACTTTAGATAGTAAAACAATGAAATCCTGATGAGCTACAGAGCCCATGGCTCTATTTTTATGTTATATAACACACATACACTTGTGGTTGCAGGGTGCCTGGTGACATTGATGAAGTGAATGCTCTGAAGATAAAGTGTGACCAATGGATGCACCCCTCGGAACCATTAGATCAGAGTTCAGACCCCCACGTTCCTGCTTCCCTACTCAAGCTCTGGTACCGCGAGCTCTATGAACCACTCATTCCCTCACACTTCTATGATGACTGCATCCTTAACTACTCAAACCCAGAAGCTGCCATTTCTGTCGTCAATCGCCTCCCACACATAAACAGATTAGTGCTGTGTTATCTCATAAGATTCCTTCAGGTAAGTGCTTACTTATGCCATACCCATGATTGTACAAATCAGTTAACTGATGAGATTTTTAGCTCATCAGGCCTGAAAGGCTCGATGGGCTCTGTCCATCCGTCCTTCAACTTTCCTCTTTTTCGACTTCTTCTCCAGAACCAATGACTCTACAGAGCTGAAATTTATGTGCAGACTCCTTGGCCAATGGGGATTCTAAATTGTAGACTTCGTGATCCCGTTACCCAAAATGGGTCACAACCTTAAAAACCTATTTTTATCTTCTTCTCAAATTCCAAAAGGTCTAGAGAGCCTAAAAGTTGTGTGAAGACTCCTTGGCCAATGGGAATTCTAAATTGTAGATTTGGTGACCCCATGACACCAAATAGGGTCACAAGGGTCACGACCGTAACACCTATTTTCATTTTCTTCTCCAGTTCCAAAAGGTCAAGAGAGCTGAAATGTTGTGTAGGGACTCTTTAGATAATGAGGATTCCAAATTGTAGAACCTATGTTTGACTTATTTCCTGGTATGAAAAGCTCTATAACTAGTTAAGAACAAATTATTTCGGTTTTGCAAACAATACACATCCTATTGAGCTACAGAGCCCATGGCTCTATTTTTTTAGCCTTCCACTTATTTCTTTTCATCGTGGTAGGCAGATATTCCTTGATGAATCTCTTCCAATATTGGGTATTATGTCTGGATGAATTCAAGCCTTTTACAGTAGTACTCGGCTGTGTCCGTCCGTCCGTACAAAATGGAATAACTCAAATACCATTCACTGGATTATTTTCATATTTTGCATATTGGTTCATCATAGGAAGAGTAATGTTCCTTCATTTCAAGGTCACAACGAGATTTTGTCATTTTACCCTTGTAAGCGGGTTGCTCAAGAACCATTTGCTGGATTCTCATCATATTGTACCCCTAGCTTCTCCAAAGAAAGAAAAAGGGCTGATTATATTTTGGTGTCCTTGACATTATTTTCAAGGTCACAGCGGAACTTTGAATTTTTCGACATATTAAAGTACATGTAAATCTTGTCAGCAGGATATCTCAAGAACCATTCACCGGAATTCCATCATATCTTACACAAAGCACCTCCTAGGGAAGACAACGGGATGATTAGATTTTGGTGACCTTGACATTATTTTCAAGGTCACAGTGGAACTTTGAATTTTTCGACATGTTAACCCTTATGTTGCGTATATATATTTTACCATTTTTAGCCCCTGTGGCGGAATTTACAGGCTCGCAGCTCGCAGCAGTAGTTTGAACTTAGGCACTAACGAGCTCTGCTGGCGGAATTTCCAGGCGGCAATTCCGGTACCGTTTTTACGAAATATATCGCATCCACATCGCGAATACGGACTATATACAGGCGTTCAATACAAATTCAAGTCGCTGCACCGTACACAAATGGCTAATTCATATCCGCGACTTTGTAAGAATTTTCTATGTTTGTTTTCTTTTTATTCCATCACTTTCGAAAGATTGTCTTTAATTCAGGCCTCATAATATCATAAATACTAAATGAAAATTTCAATTTCATTTCATTCAATTTATATACGGAATTGAAGACAAGAAGTCTGGCTTCACAATGATATAAAAGTTATTAGAATGCGACCTTTGGTTATAATTCTATAGCTATGTAAAGTTTGTCTCTATTTCCACCTATAAAATCGTCAATCCTTACAACATGTATGCGGCATTGTAAACGGTCGTTCATCGCACTTTTCCAAGAAATCATAATCTCGAACCAGTTGACAAATAAGCACATGTCAACCCAAATATGGTTATGTTGTTTGACTTTTCAAATAAACGCTAACCTCGAACCATAACTGATGAAAATATGTTGATTAGTTTGTGTGCCGTTTGGTTTCACATGCCTCTCAGAAAGGTAAAATTGTATCTTTATTTCTGTGAATAAATATGCGCATTTTATATAGAATAAAAGATTATTCTTTTCGGTTTATTGTGATATAAAAATTATGAAAATGCATTCAGTATTTTAGCCGTGATAAATGTGTAAGAAGTTGTGTGAAAATCGCCGATTGTTTCAAAATTTATGAAATGTAAACATGACCTTTTTCACGGCGCTTGCTGTGTCTTTATTATTTTTTTGAGATTTTCTAATTTTATATGGGAATGTAGTCCATTGTTTCCCCTTTATTTTGCCGTATTTGTTTTTGAAAACAAACAATTCGCTCACATGATATGAAGTGCTGGAGTAAGGCGAGTTAGCGATTTTTTTCCCGTCTCGCTAGATGCGAGGCAGATAGCAGGCTCGGGTGAGACAAACCCGAGGAAATGCAAACACATGGGTGAATATAGCCCCAAGCGAAATAAGGCTTCGGAGCGAAGCACGACAAAATTAGCCTTTTGTAAAGCTAATTATCGATGTGTTACGGGTCAACAATGCACATTTTACTTGATATTTCGACCGGACATTGACAAAGACTCGTTATCGTGGCCAACTGCGAGATGTATGTAAACAAGTTTTCATGTGGCGATCCACGGACACACTTCGTCTCGCATTTCGCCTGGAGGGCAAATATAATTATTACTGACCCGGTAAATGCACTAAGTCCAACGTACGCATCTTGCCAAGGAGTCTAACATTTTTCTCTATGAGCCTCCCGGATAATTACGGGACCCGCAAGTTAAGGGTTAATGTACATGTAAATGTTGTCAGCAGGATATCTCAAGAACCATTCACCAAAATTCCATCATATCTTACACAAAGCACCTCCTAGGGAAGACAAAGGGCTGATCAGATTTTGGTGACCTTGTCATTATTCTCAAGGTCACAGTGGAGCTTTGACTTTTTCGACATATTAATGTACATGTAAATCTTGTCAGCAGGATATCTCAAGAACCATTCACCAGAATTCCATCATATCTTACACAAAGCACCTCCTAGGGAAGACAACGGGATGATTAGATTTTGGTGACCTTGACATTATTCTCAAGGTCACAGTGGAGTTTTGACTTTTCTGACATGTTTGACAGTTTATTTTGCTGATTTTGACATTATTTTCAATTTTGAAGTATCACTTTGCGACGGGGGATCATGTCACCTTAGTGACAAATACTTGTTTATATTTATTTTGTACTGGTCACGTTGACCAATCAGGAATCAACATTCTTACGTGAGGTAGGATAAAAGACATTTATAAAATCCTTAGTGCAAATTTGTGTATAACTTCTGCTCTCGCTTGGGCAATAAAAAATTCTCACTCGTTTCATAAAAGTCATATGACACCCTTCTTTTGGTAATAATCTCTAAATATGATTTCGATTACCGATGAGGAGTAGAAATATTGGAGGGGATAGTGGGAAGTAATCATAAGCTGCTGTCATGTTTCCTTTGGATATTTTCAGGTCTTTGCAGCTCCAGAAAATGCAAGCATCACTAAAATGGATGTGAACAACTTAGCAATGGTGATGGCGCCAAACTGTCTCCGATGTGAAAGTGAAGATCCACGAGTTATATTTGAAAATACCCGCAAAGAAATGGGATTTCTTAGAACACTTATTCAACATTTGGATACAAACTTTATGGAGGGAATAGTTTAACCCGCTATGCTACATTTCTCTTAATTCCTACAATTTCATAGGTTTAAATTTGTTTCAGAAAGATTCTGGCTCAACTAAATATTTTTAATTCCTTGGCTATTTTAGTATTTTCTTGACAACTTAAAATTTGACATTGTTAGTACTTTTCAAGTTGAAGCTTCTGTTGCTGGCATTAAAATGAAGGTTTCATGTGATCTTACTTCAGGCTTTGGGGAGTGAATGCTGTGCACAATCAACGTTAATACTCTGAAACTGGCTGATATTGTATTGAAATTATGTGAAGGAGAAAGCATGGCTCCAAGGTCTTCTGTTTGTGAAGGTTCTATGGAAGTATCCTCCAAGGTCTACTGTTTGTGAAGCTTCTATGGAAGTATCCTCCAAGGTCTTCTGTTTGTGAAGCTTCTATGGAAGTATCCTCCAAGGTCTTCTGTTTGTGAAGCTTCAATGGAAGTATCCTCCAAGGTCTTCTGTTTGTGAAGCTTCTATGGAAGTATCCTCCAAGGTCTTCTGTTTGTGAAGGTTCTATGGAAGTATCCTCCAAGGTCTTCTGTTTGTGAAGCTTCTATGGAAGTATCCTCCAAGGTCTTCTGTTTTTGAAGCTTCTATGGAAGTATCCTCCAAGGTCTTCTGTTTGTGAAGCTTCTATGGAAGTATCCTCCAAGGTCTTCTGTTTGTGAAGCTTCTATGGAAGTATCCTCCAAGGTCTTCTGTTTTATGTAGGTTCTATGGAAGTATCCTCCAAGGACTTCTGTTTGTGAAGCTTCTATGGAAGTATCCTCCAAGGACTTCTGTTTGTGAAGCTTCAATGGAAGTATCCTCCAAGGTTAGCTCATCGGGCCTGAAAGGCGCAATAGGCTTAAGGCATTGCATAGTGTCCAGCGTCTGTCCATCTGACTGCCTGTAAACTTTTTACTTTTTTAACTAATTCTCCAGAAACAGTGACTCTAGAAAGCTGAAATTTTATGTACAGACTTGCAAATGCGGATTCTGAATTACAAATTTGGTGATCCTTTATCCCTAAATATGGATCACAGGGGTCATGACCTAAAAACCTATTTTCATCTTCTTCTCTAGTGTGAAAAACTCTAGAAAGCTTATGTACAGAGACTTCTTGCGATGGGGCTTCTAAATTGTAGATATGGTGACCCTGTAACCCCATATGCGGGTCATAGGGTCATGACTTAAAAAAAGAACTATTTCCATCTTCTCTAGTGTGAAAAACTCTAGAAAGCTGAAATGTTATGTAAAGGCTCATCGGCCGATTGGGATTATATATTGTAGATTTGGTGACCCTGTGGCCACAAATAAGGTTACAGTGTAAGCGGGGGTATATAGCATTCATTCTGTCTGTCTGTCTGTCTGTCCGTCCGTCAAAATTAAAAACTTTGTGCAGAGCATGTTTCTCAAACTTTACATGCTAGCGTCACCAAACTTGCTACACATGTTAGACATGATCTCTAGTTGTGCCTTTTGAGGATTAGACAGATTTCTTTTTAGCTCATCAGGCCTGAAAGGCCCGATGGGCTTATGGCATGGCATGGTGTCCGGCGTCCGTCAGTCCATCCGTCCATCCGTCCGACTTCTTCTCTAGAACCAATGACTCCACAGAGCTGAAATTTTATGTGCAGACATCTTAGCCAATGGGGATTCTAAATTGTAGATTTCGTGACCCCATGACCCCAATGGGGTCACAGGGGTCACAACCTTAAAAACTTATTTTCATCTTCTTCTCCAGTTCCAAAGGGTCTAGAGAGCTGAAAAGGTGTGTGCAGACTCCTTGGCCAATGGGTATTCTAAATTGTAGATTTCAAGACTCGGTCACAGGGGTCACAACCTTTAAAACCTATTTTCATCTTTATCTCAAGTATGTAAAGCTCTAGAAAGGTGAAATGTTTGGTAGAGACTCTTTGGTCAAAGGTGATTCTTAATTGTAGGATTGGTGACCCTGTGACTCCAAATGTGGGTCACAGGGGTCATGATCTAAAAACCTACTATTTGCTTGTTAGCAATGTATTACTGAGATAAGTTAGATATTCAACCTTAGATAATAAATCAATGAAATCCTGATGGCTTTATGTTTTCTAAATTCCTTTTGCTTTCAGATGAGCTATCACACAAAGCTGTATCTATTGCCCTTATTTAGAAGAAGATTTTTGAAGAAGTGTACCCTCAAAACCGCGAAAGCAAAAAAATCTATTCTGCCTGCCGAAAAAACGCTTTCGGCATAATCGATGGGGAACGTTGTTGCCCACATTTTGGTGAGGATTTTATGAAATATCTTCTTTTTTTTCTTAGTTTTTGAGCTATTAAGGTTTGAAGTTTTAACTTTAAGGGGAGATAACTCGCGCAAGATGTCGAAAATCGAAAATCGGCTGACATACAGGACTAGTTTTTGTCACAGACTGTAATCCCTGAAAATTTATTGAAAATCGGTTCAGCCGTTTTTTCAGAATTCACATCACAAAAAACAAATAGTAAGAGGGAAAAAATCTGTATAATAACAATAGGATTGACGAGTCAATACTTAGGTCTTCAAGACTTCTGCTTGACCTTGAACTCCTTGTTTGACTCTCGGTTATTCATCAGTTTCTCCGTTTTAAAATGAGCTATCAAACATGGATCTATCTGAACTAGTTTTTTAACAAAAATTCTTCAAAGAAAGTACCCCTCTGAAAATGGAAAAATCACTTATCATTTTGAAAGGGTTCAACATAAAAGTTGTTGTTCCTAAAATGGTGAATAGGAAGGTTGCCATAAAGTTTCAAATGTATAATTAGTTAAGCAGTTACGGTCTTTTGAACTTTGCTGAAATGACGATTTTAGAAAAATTACAATATTCTATGACTTGTCTCACGTAAACTATAACTGATACATATTTGACATTTATTGTCCTTAATAAATGACATCTCTACTTCAAAATAAGCTATTAAACATAATCAGTGGTTTACGATCAGAAATTCTCCAAAGAAAGTACCCATCAGAAAGTCGCAAAATCACAAAATTTTACTTTTTGGGGATTTTGTCAAAATTTTGCCAAACTTATCAACTTTTATATGATAATGATATGCTTTGGAATTGTTAAGCTAGTTATTGTGAAGAGATTGCGATAAATAACTTTGTCACAAGTTTATTCCAGACAAAGTTATGTCCCGTTGAAAATGACTTTTTTTAAAATGACCATATTCAAGGGCAGATAATTTTAGTTGTAGGACAAAATACAAAATTCGGGGCTGAGCACATTCTGGAGCAGTTATTCAGCTTTCAAGAGAGCTATAACAGAAATGTATGTATGTGTTGCCGTGATTTAGTAGAAGATTTTTCAAAGACGCATACCCTCAAAATCGCAAAAGTGCAAAAAAAATTATTTTTTTTCGAAATATCAAAAAATCTATTCATATGGCTGAAAACGGGTATGGGCCTGATCGATGGGGAATAGTATTGCCCACATTTCGCTGAAAGTTTTGTGAAATTATCTTTATTACTTATCGAGCTATTAAGCTTTGAAGTTTTAACTTCAAGGGGAGATAACTCACAAAAGAAGTTGAAAATAAAAAAAAGTGGCTTGTCAGTTTCCAGAGCTGGCCACAATGCTATCATCGCTGAAAATTTCATGCAAATCGGTCCAGCGGATACTTTGGAAAATTCTGGACAAAATCGGCGAAAAAGCCAAAGTAATTTCAATAGGTCTTCAAAACTTGGATGGAAACATGGATCTATCTGAACTAGTTTTTTAACAAAAATTCTTCAAAGAAAGTACCCCTCTGAAAATGGAAAAATCACTTATCATTTTGAAAGGGTTCAACATAAAAGTTGTTGTTCCTAAAATGGTGAATAGGAAGGTTGCCATAAAGTTTCAAATGTATAATTAGTTAAGCAGTTACGGTCTTTTGAACTTTGCTGAAATGACGATTTTAGAAAAATTACAATATTCTATGACTTGTCTCACGTAAACTATAACTGATACATATTTGACATTTATTGTCCTTAATAAATGACATCTCTACTTCAAAATAAGCTATTAAACATAATCAGTGGTTTACGATCAGAAATTCTCCAAAGAAAGTACCCATCAGAAAGTCGCAAAATCACAAAATTTTACTTTTTGGGGATTTTGTCAAAATTTTGCCAAACTTATCAACTTTTATATGATAATGATATGCTTTGGAATTGTTAAGCTAGTTATTGTGAAGAGATTGCGATAAATAACTTTGTCACAAGTTTATTCCAGACAAAGTTATGTCCCGTTGAAAATGACTTTTTTTAAAATGACCATATTCAAGGGCAGATAATTTTAGTTGTAGGACAAAATACAAAATTCGGGGCTGAGCACATTCTGGAGCAGTTATTCAGCTTTCAAGAGAGCTATAACAGAAATGTATGTATGTGTTGCCGTGATTTAGTAGAAGATTTTTCAAAGACGCATACCCTCAAAATCGCAAAAGTGCAAAAAAAATTTTTTTTTTTCGAAATATCAAAAAATCTATTCATATGGCTGAAAACGGGTATGGGCCTGATCGATGGGGAATAGTATTGCCCACATTTCGCTGAAAGTTTTGTGAAATTATCTTTATTACTTATCGAGCTATTAAGCTTTGAAGTTTTAACTTCAAGGGGAGATAACTCACAAAAGAAGTTGAAAATAAAAAAAAGTGGCTTGTCAGTTTCCAGAGCTGGCCACAATGCTATCATCGCTGAAAATTTCATGCAAATCGGTCCAGCGGATACTTTGGAAAATTCTGGACAAAATCGGCGAAAAAGCCAAAGTAATTTCAATAGGTCTTCAAAACTTGGTCTTGAAGACCTAATTAATAACAAAAATAATACTTTATTGCCTTTCCAGGAATTTGCTAAAAAACCAGGAATGCAAATACATCATAGCATTCTATTGACATACAAGAAATTCTTTATATTTTACTTATTGTAAATTTTTGATAATAAAACATAATATATGTTGTTAGAATATCCATTAATCAACAATGTCTTGTTATGCTGTAGCAAGTCTTTTCACACTTGGAACGCTGTTGAATGACTACATGTGTCATTGTTTTCATTTTCATGGTTCAATTATGTACACAGATACATGGGTGTCATGTTTCAATTATGTACACAGATACATGGGTGTCATGGTTCAATTATGTACACAGATACGTGGGTGTCATGTTTCAAGTATGTACACAGATACATGGGTGTCATGGTTCAATTATGTACACAGATACATGGGTGTCATGGTTCAATTATGTACACAGAAACATGGGTGTCATGGTTCAATTATGTACACTGATACATGGGTGTCATGGTTCAATTATGTACACAGATACATGGGTGTCATGGTTCAATTATGTACACAGATACATGGGTGTCATGGTTCAATTATGTACACAGATACATGGGTGTCATGGTTCAATTATGTACACAGATACATGGGTGTCATGGTTCAATTATGTACACAGATACATGGGTGTCATGGTTCAATTATGTACACCGATACATGGGTGTCATGTTTCAATTATGTACACAGATACATGGGTGTCATGTTTCAATTATGTACACAGATACATGGGTGTCATGGTTCAATTATGTACACAGATACGTGGGTGTCATGTTTCAATTATGTACACAGATACATGGGTGTCATGGTTCAATTATGTACACAGATACATGGGTGTCATGGTTCAATTATGTACACAGATACATGGGTGTCATGGTTCAATTATGTACACTGATACATGGGTGTCATGGTTCAATTATGTACACAGATACATGGGTGTCATGATTCAATTATGTACACAGATACATGGGTGTCATGGTTCAATTATGTACACAGATACATGGGTGTCATGGTTCAATTATGTACACAGATACATGGGTGTCATGGTGAAATGGTGCATGGTCTAATGATGTGCACATGGTTGTTCTCATGATTCACCAGTTTGACCCAATGAGACACATGGAGATCTTTGTAAAATGCTAATTGTTCTGTATATGTTACATGTTAAATATGTCATTACTCTTTTTAATAATATGTACATATCTCTGTTGTCTTGACATTGAAATGTGAAATTATGTTGAAGTAAATAGATTTAAAAGTTTGTATGAAATTGACAGATTGTGTACATATTCCATATATAAATGTCATAATGTAGATACACAATGGCATACCTGTGTTAACTTCTTGATATGTAAAATATTTATCTAATTGTATAAATAATTGTCTATATATTCTGTGTTTGTGTAAAATCTTGTATCTATGATAATGTATGTATATGTCATGTACTTTTATTATGCTATTTAATGTGAATAACTCATATATTGTGTATTTATTCAATCTGTTAAAGTTTAAGAGACATACGATATACAAGTTCACAGTATCTATGTTAATGTTAACATTTATTATATTTATTTGACACGTTGAGTAATAATGATGCCTGAAAATTAGCACTCTCCATGGTCACCGTGTAGGGCTGATGGCCGTAAAATAATTTACGGTCACCCCAAGATAGCGGCAACAGATCATGGTTGGAATTTTTAGTTCATCAGGCCTGAATATTGCATGGCATGGTGTCCGGCGTCCGTCCATCCGTCCGTAAACTTTTTGCTTTTTCGACTTCTTCTCCAGAACCAATGACTCCACAGAGCTGAAATTTTATGTGCAGACTCCTTGGCCAATGGAGATTCTAAATTGTAGATTTTGGGACCCCCATGACCCCAAATGGGGTCACAGGGGTCACATCCTTAAAAACCTATTTTCATCTTCTACTCCAGTTCCAAAAGATCTAGAGAGCTGAAAAGGTGTGTGCAGACTCCTTGGACAATGAAGATTCTAAATTGTAGATTTTGCGACCCCCATGACCCCAAATGGGGTCACAGGGATCACATCCTTAAAAACCTATTTTCATCTTCTCCTCCAGTTCCAAAAGGTCTAAAGAGCTGAAAAGTTATGTGCAGACTCCTTGGCCAATTGGGATTCTAAATTGTAGATTGTGTGACCCCCTGACACCAAATGGGGTCACAGTGGTCATGATCTAAGAACCTATCTTTTGCTTGTAAACAATTACTTAAATAACTTAAATATTCAACTTAATATAGTAAATCAATGAAATCCTGAAGAGCTACAGAGGCCATGGCTCTATTTTTCATATCTTGTTTTCAGCTCTACGTCTGTATATGTGAGTTCATAACTATCGCAGGTATTTAGATAATTGTGGTGTTGTGTCAAAAATTATAGACGACTGAAGTCACTCAGGGATATCACAAATCGTAGGAGTCGTCTTTGTGCAAGATACGTTAATGTTTTCCGTATATTTTCGGATAGAGGATTTTCGTTTGGTTGAAGGGTGGTGCGGCCTCGAGCAATATAAGTAATGACTGCGAAACAGTCCCATTGAGAACGCAAAGTGGTTGAGTCTTCTTGGGGTCCAAGGGCATGCATTAATTCTGTTTCCTAGCTTTATGAACAATACATAAGCGTTGCTTTTAGTTACGAATATTAAGCTATTGAGGGGATTTCTTTTCAATAATGTGATCATCAGAAAAACTCATTAAGGCACAAAGGTCGTTTTGTGCATAATTTGAATTGAATAAGAAATTAAGAATGGACCTTGCATAACTAACATATTCCATACCATGTAGTATGTTGTGATTTAATTTTTGGCTCATCAGGCCTAAACGGCCTGAAAGGCTTATGGCATGGCGTCCGGCGTCCGGCTTTCCGTTCGTCCATCCGTACATCCGTACATCCGTAAACTTGATGTTTTCGACTTCTTCTCCAGAACCAAAAACTGAACTGAAGTTGAAATTTTATGTGTAGACTCCTTGTCTAAAGGAAATTATAAATTGTAGATTTGGTGACCCTGTGGCCCCAGCATACAGCTGACAATACATGGAAACTCCAACCGTAGGCTGTTGCATCCTCGGTTACCCAGGGTTTTATATATACTCTGTTACTCTCCACTATATCACGGCTTGGACACTCTGTATTCAAATTACCCGGGCTTGGCCGGCGTGAGCCAATGAAACAGCTATGCAGCTTGGACCTGCAAGCCAATGAAAATTCATTTAACAGCTCTCTTTGGTAATTTATGAAACATGGCCGACATATGCTTCAAGAAAGTGTGCGAAAGATTTTAAATTGAAAAACTCGGTGAATTCTATCAAGCATTTTCATTGGTTTCTGATTTTGTCACGCCGACCAAGTGCGGGTAATTTGAGTATAGATTTCCCTGATAGAGTGTCCCAGGGGTGATAAAGTGGAGAGTAACGGAGCAAATATAAAACCCTGGGTAACCGAGGATGAAGCTGTTGTCGCCATCTTTGATAACCGTTAAAATACGCTCATCAGCCCCACACCATGCTAGTCTTGTCTTGTCACTGTTTCTTGTTTGTAACAAATTTAACTTGATAGTTTATTTCTCTAGTTGTGAGTAACAGACATCACACTTATTTGTTTCCATGTTTTCAGATTGGTGTCAACAATTAAAGAATTGTTAAGTATTTTGTTAGTGGCTTCTTTGTTTGTACGCTGACGCCGCTGTAATTGGCCACTGCCAACTGAGCCATGAAGCGATTTGTTATTTCCATTTTAAGCAATTTCCGTAATTTTGTATCGATAAAGGTATAAACCAGAAGAGTTTAGTTATAATAAGGAATACTTCGCAACAGCCAATATAACTTCTTATTTGTGCATGACTTAGTTACATTGACAATAGACCTCAGATATTCTTCAATCTTTGGCGGATATCTCAGAAAACGATATTTTGCACATTTGTGCTTCTTTTTTCTCAGTAATGATTGAAGATTGAAGAAACTCCTTGGTTACTGGGGTATATGTGTAGAATATGGTCCTCAAAGCCTCCATTAGTTTGTCCCTCGAGCCAAATTTATGGAGGCTTTGAGGACCATATCTAACTTAAAACAAAGTCGCCTGTGACTGTTGGAGATCTATAAATTTGGACTGAAACTCAAGTGTTGTTACGCCCAAATCACAACATTGTTTGTCTAAACTATTGGAGGGAGAGAGAGAGAGAGAGAGAGAGAGAGGGAGAGGGAGAGGGAGAGGGAGAGGGAGAGAGAGAGAGAGAGAGAGAGAGAGATATTGATTGATTGATTGATTGATTGATTGATTGATTGATTGATTGATTGATTGACATCGCCGCAAACCCATCCGCAATCTGTTCCAGAACATATCCAGAAAGACTAAATTGTAAAATGAGTTGCGGATATGGTTTGGTAATATATCCATAGGGATCCCCACCCTATCCAATAAAGCCATAAAACCATCCACAAGTAGTCCAGAATGGAGTTGCAGATATGGTTTAGTGATATATCCATAGGGATCCCCACCCTATCCAATAAAGCCATAAAACCATCCACAAGTATTCCAGAATGGAGTTGCGGATATGGTTTGTTAATATATCCATAGGGATCCCCACCCTATCCAATAAAGCCATAAAACCATCCACAAGTAGTCCAGAATGGAGTTGCGGATATGGTTTGGTAATATATCCATAGGGATCCCCACCCTATCCAATAAAGCCATAAAACCATCCACAAGTAGTCCAGAATGGAGTTGCAGATATGGTTTAGTAATATATCCATAGGGATCCCCACCCTATCCAATAAAGCCATAAAACCATCCACAAGTAGTCCAGAATGGAGTTGCGGATATGGTTTGGTAATATATCCATAGGGATCCCCACCCTATCCAATAAAGCCATAAAACCATCCACAAGTAGTCCAGAATGGAGTTGCGGATATGGTTTGGTAATATATCCATAGGGATCCTCACCCTATCCAATAAAGTCATAAAACCATCCACAAGTAGTCCAGAATGGAGTTGCGGATATGGTTTGGTAATATATCCTAAGGGATCCCCACCCTATCCAATAAAGCCATAAAACCATCCACAAGTAGTCCAGACCTGCATTTGCATATATTTTTCATAAAATCGCCCACAGGCACTTCAGAAATTTAATGCTTCAGATATACCTAAAAATCCAAGAACCATTTCCAGTTAAAACAAAAACATAGTACACTTCACGATTTTTAATAGTACACAATAAATACTATAATATTAATGTTGATCCTGAGATCCTCAGTGCTGTACAAATATATACATAAATATCCTTCTGCAAAGGAATTCAAAGGACATTCAACTGCGTTCAGTAACACATTGTATTGCAGTGGACATCCTGCTTTTAACGTTTAATTAATAACATTCCTGAGATTCTATGAAATGTACAATCAGCAACTTCTTCAGGATCTTGGAACCTCCAGGTCACTTTCAGGGGCCATGTTAATGTGATTGTGCCGAGCTCCTGAAAAGTAGAATAGTAAGAATATAGATACCATGGTACAAACAGGCAAGTTACAAATCACATGATATGAAAAGACTTTTTGATATATATAGACCATAACCAATGGCACATTTATGTCCCATTACATACATACATTACATTACATACAGGACATTCATACGCACACAAATCTTGTTGAGGCAAAATATAAAGAAAACAAAAGAGATGTTATGTAAAACATTAGTAATACCTAATTTCCGGAAAGCCTTCCTCAGGCTACAGATCTTCGACAGGTGGTCAGTGTACTGGGAGTACAGGAGGTGCAATACCAGGACGGCAAACACTGGAAATAAAGAACAGTATTAGTATTTCAATAAATTAGTCATCATTGTAAATAGTAAAATGATTTTAATGTTATTTCAAAAGTTTTCAAACTCTTCAAATTGTTATTCAAATTCATATGATATGACAATATATATAAACATTTAGAAAACAAATTAACTTAGCTTGGAGTAGTGTAACTGTTCCTTTAAATTTAAATGTTTAATTTAAATGCTTAATATGAAATGACAATATACATCATGTTAAATTCGCACCTTCAATGGCTTGAAGGACAGTTTCATTTCTTTTGAACTGTGCTGGCGTCTTGAACCCTAGATCTTGACTTGACTTAACTATGTAAACCAACATAAACATTTGTAAGTTCAAACTATAATGTATATTTATAATTTAATCAAATAAATAGGTAAAATAATGAATTATTACAAAATGTGAAAATACAAATTTGATTTTCATGTTTAATGACTGATAGCAAAATTTTTATGTAAAATATAATCAGTCTGTCTGGATGCATATTAAGGTTGTAATTTGTAATCTGCAATAAATTACATAACCATGACCTTTAGTGTCCATTAAAGTCATCAATCAGCTTGATTGGGTGCATAGTCAGAAAGAAGATTATCAATTAAAGAAGCTAATTGTCAAATTCAATGCCAACCCCACCTTCAATAGACCTTTAATAAACAATGTCTGAGAGTTGTGTCCCTAGGGGGTGGAGGACAATTGCCACCCGGACAATTCCCACCCAGACAATTCCCACCGGACAATTCCCACCCGGACAATTACCACCTAGGACAATTCCCAACTAGGATAATTCCCACCCAGGACAATTGCCACCCTTAAAAAAAAGGAAATTTTGAGACATTATTTTAAGAAATTAATCAAGGCTTGGCTTGGCTGACAAGTTGAGCTATTTAATGAGTGTTGTGACAAGGCAAACATTTGAAATTGAGTTGAGTTGATCTTTTCCACAGTATAAACACACCTCTGTTTAGAAGTTAATTTTAATCCATGCAATTATAATGAGTGTTATGACAAGGCAAACATTTGAAATTGAGTTGAGTTGATCTTTTCCACAGTATAAACAAACCTCTGTTTAGAAGTTAATTTTAATCCATGGATGGATTATAAAATACAATAATTGTGATTGAATTGAGTTGAGCTACTCCACTGCTCAAACCTATTGTATTCTATTTTACATGTATTTCTAATAAATTATAACAGACTATATAATTTGGGTTGGTATGACATATTGTTCGCATGGAAACATGGAAACATGCTTCAGTAATACCACTTCTTAAACCGGGCAAGGAGGAGGCCTCGGCCAACTCCTATCGCCCGATTTCCCTTACATCAAACTTGTGCAAAGCGATGGAGGCAATGGTGAATAAACGCCTAAGGTACCACTTAGAGTCACAAGGGCTGTTATCTCATGACCAGAGCGGGTTTCGGCCGCAACGTTCTTGTCTTGACCATATTCTGCGCCTGGAAAATGACATAAAGACTGCGCAACTAAGAAAAGAATATCTAGCTGCTGTCTTTATTGATTTTAGCAAGGCTTTTGACATGGTATGGCACGATGGACTCCTCTCCAAACTTGAGAATGTTGGTATAAAAGGGAAAATGGCAAATTATGTTCAAAGTTTCCTTGAGAATCGATCAATATCAGTGTTGGTTGGGGATCAACTGTCAGAGCGACACAGTTTAGATAATGGCACTCCTCAGGGAAGCATTATCAGCCCAACGCTTTTCAACATTATGATAGACGATCTCTTTGAACATGTACATGAATGCAAGTATATCAACACCTCAAAGTTTGCTGATGATGGGGCAGTTTGGGTGAGACACCGAGAGATTTCCAAAATTAGAACATTGCTGCAGGAATCACTCGATGGTGTCGAAAATTGGTGTGACAAATGGGGGTTCATTATCTCTCCTGAGAAAACAGTGGGGGTTGTATTCAGACGGAAAGGCAACCAGGTAAGCTGCACACCCAGGCTTCAACTTAAGGGCAAGACTGTCGCATTCGAGAAAGAAGCGAAATTTCTCGGTGTCGTCTTTGACCAACATCTTACGTGGTCAAAACATATTGACCACGTGGCAGTAAGATGTCAAGGCGACCTGAACGTAATGCGAGCAGTGTCAGGGACTTCATGGGGAGCAAACAGTGACACGTTGCTAACCCTCTACAAGTCACTTATTCGAAGCAAAATAGATTATGGGTGTGAGGCTTACCACAGTGCTGCCCCATCGACTCTGAAGCGACTAGATTCGATTCAATACAAAGCTCTTAAATTGGTGACGGGAGCAATGCCCAGAACCTCCCTCCATGCCCTTTTAGTGGAAACAGGGGAGCTCCCACTCGATCTAAGGAGAGAACAATTGACCTTAAACTTCTGGAGTAGGAGTACTAATCCATTGGTTAAAAAGATATGGACGGGGGATATCTTCAGTAAGAACCTCGTAGCACTTGCACGCAAAAAACCCTCCATGATGCCATGCGGGTTGAGGGTGCAACTGCTAAGGCGAGAACACGAGTGTGACACTGTAGACCCCCCTGAAAGTCTTAAACCAGGATTGGTACCCCCGTGGATACTCCAGGCCCCAAATGTAGACACCAGTCTCACTAAGGAAGTGCCAAAAAGTGAGAACCCTCTGTTGCTACGAAGCATTGCGCTTAGCAGGATAGACAGTCTCTATGAGTCCGCGGCACACATATACACTGACGGCTCAAAGGACCCAGTGAGAAATAGAACTGCCTATGGTATCCTAATTAGCTCTGCTCGCACATCCGATACCCAAAGTATCTCAGTACGCATCCCCAATGGGCAATCTGTATATACAGCTGAACTTGAGGCCATACACCATGCACTCAGAATCTCTCGAGATTTAAGAGATAGACAGATAGTAATACTGTCTGATTCCCTTAGTGCACTGGAGTCACTGACCACAAAAATCTCAGCCAGTAGACCAGATACCCTACGTGATATATTAGAACTCCTCCACAAGCTCAAATATATTCACGGAAAAGAGATACAGCTATGTTGGATACCTTCTCACATAGACATTCCAGGCAATGAAAGAGCTGACAAACTGGCACGTCAGGGCTTAGAGATTGAGGATATTTCTGATTATCCTTATTCAAAAAGCGAAATCAAAAGTATGATCAGAAATTCGATCTCTAAGAAGTGGCAGAAGGTATGGGACACCAGTCCTAAAGGCCGGTGGCTTCATAGTCTACGCCCCAGTGTGAAATCGAGACCTATGCACTCGAAACACAACAGGCAGCTAGACACAATGATCACCAGACTTAGACTCGGTGCAACACGCTCCTCGTACCTAAATTGTCAAACATGCCACGTCAAGGCCAGTGTCACTCACGTCTTACTGGAATGTCCTAGGTTCGAAATGGCCCGCAAAGCACTCAGGGAGGAGATTGGAGAAAGTACATTGACAGCGAAGCTACTGCTGGCGCACTCGCAACATCAAAAAATGTACAAGCCCTTATCCAACCTCCTCCTGAAAAGTGAACTTGGCCAGTGTATATGAAAGAAATATATCAATGTGCCGCGGGTCCGGTGGGATAGTGCAGTGGTTGGCACGTTCGTTCGAATCCCGCCAGGGGCTCGGCATCCTTATAAACAGCCAATAAGGTGGGGTGCAATGCCACATTAAAACAATGTAGTAACACCCCTGGCTAGCTAGTTCCAGCCGAAGCTCGCAGGTTTCACCACAATGTTCAACCACCTTGACACTGTGGTCTTTCTCCCGGCCCAAACTCTAGCACCTCCGGGTAATAGAAATCGCCTATAAGATCAGCCTAGTAGAGGGACGCAATATTAACAGCACAATTATATCACCCAAACGGCCAAATAGAAATTGCCTGAACAAAGTGAACTGCCTACTTTGTTCGTGACACACCCGGTAACACCTTCCCCATGAGTTCCTAGGTGGAACACCCTTTCCAGAACCCTAGCCTTCTGGAAATCTTCTCTTTCATGTGTGTCAATGTGACACTGTCTGCCGAAATGCCTAACGGGCGAAGGCGACATTAAGCACTTAATGCAACAACGACATATTGTTCATTCCACTATGGATAACCAAGTTCAGTTTGTGAAGTCAGAGAGGGGAGTCAACAAGGTTCATTTTAAGGGTCACCGGTATGTTAGACACAAGGAACTGAAGAATGGAGTAGTTAGTTATCATTGTGAACTGAGAAGAAAGGGAAATTGTAAAGTGTCTATCAAGTGTCCTTGATGACCAGTGTGTTGGAACATTGCATGAACACACACATGCACCTGACCAATTCTTATCTGAGGTGAGTCGTGTTCTCATCTTTTTTTCACTTGCATACTATGGTTTGAAAATTTATGAACAAAATAATTGTCACTATATCTCTGTAATGCATACTAAGCACATGACAGTTTTGAATTTTATTAACAAAATAAATATCAGCTATGTCTCCGTAATGCAAACTGAGCACTTTATTAATCTTCTTATGGTTATAGATGCAGAAGACTGTGGCATCAATCAAGGAGAGAGCAGAGACATCAGAGGAGAGTGCACAACAGATTCTGACTTCAGCTGCCATGACCTCATCCGAGGGAGCCAAACAAACAATCACCTGGAAGGATGGCATCGTCGTCTTCTAACCAACATGGCCTGCTGTCATCCATCCATCTGGAAGTTCCTAGAAGTCCTCAGACGGGAGCAGGCTCTGAATGACATGGTCATCACACAGATGTTGTCGTGTGCGAATGTCTCCAGATCAAGGAAACAATATAGAGACATCCAGCAGAGATTGCACGCCATCACTACAGACTATCCCAATCGTGCCTGTTTGGACTATCTCCGTGCTGTTTCTCACAACGTTAGAATGTAAATACATGAGTGTCCAGTCCACTGCATTGTAGTGTTTTAGCATTGCTAAAGAAAGAATGCTAAGTACATGTAATGTTATGTAAATACATAGTGTCCAGTGCTAGTCCAGTCCAGTGCATCGTAGTGCTTTAGCATTGCTAAAGAAAGAATGTTAAGTACAAGAAGAATGAATGTTATATCACATATCATATTTATATTTGTTGTTGATATCATGACAATAAAGTGTATTAAATCTCATAAATAATTTTTTTTGGGGTGGCAATTGTCCTAGGTGGCAATTGTCCTGGGTGGGAATTATCCTAGGTGGGAATTGTCCTAGGTGGTAATTGTCCGGGTGGCAATTGGCCGGTGGGAATTGTCCGGGTGGCAATTGTATAATCAATATTGACATTTTACTGAATAAGATCAAACTATTTGATGAAACCAAAAAGAATTTGAAACATATAAATCAAAATTAATTAAGTTTATTAACTGATAAACATATACTGGACAAAAATAGAATATTAATGTTTTTATTAGTTGAAATACTAGTGAAATATTATTCTTAATAATCATAAAACATCAAATATCCCTTAGTAAACAGATTACAAATTACCAATAATCACAAATCAATTAAATATTTTATATTGTATAATAAATATTAAACATGTCAATACTATTAAAGAGTATAATAACAATAAATGTGTTTATGATGAAAATAAGAATACTGAGTTTTTTAACCAACAAACAAGTGTTTTGAATTTCTTTATAAAACAACCAATTAAGATTTGTAAGTCAAACAAATATAATTCATAAAATTGGTTAAAATAAATATGGATTAAAAAACTTTTAAAATCCAAATGTTATTTTGACTATTAATGACTCGTAGCAAATTTATCTGTAAAATGTTTATATTAGCAATCAGTCAATCTAGATACATTTCCAGAACATCAATTAAGCAAAACAAATGTCTTGATTAATTTTTATCAACAATGAATTCAATGCTATTTAACACTTTGTTTGTTTATACAACAATATGTCAGCATCTCAGAGAGGTTACATCATTTCCTGCCTGAGAGTAGGTTACATCATTTCCTGTCTTGTCCCAGACCCTGTCTGGCTGTCATCATGGCTGAGTACACAGTCACCTGTATTATAAACATTGACATGTTTATAAAGCAGTTTATAAAGTATTTGAAATACAATTTACATTTATTCCTATCCATAATCTGATACAAATTAAAGCAACCTATTGCATATAAATACCACAGATGCCTTTTTACACATGCCATGACCGAGACATGAGTGCCTTTTAACAAATGAAGCCAAAAGTCCGAAAATATTACTCAGCCTGTCCATTGATTTAAACTGTCCATTGAAAAGGGTGAATGAAATTAGATTGATACATTTGGAATGCAGTGATCACAAGTACTTACCTTGGATTAATCAACTGAGAAAACTTGTATTTGTACTTGTCTTGTGAACTGTAAAGCTTGGTGAGATTTCTTGTTGTTGATGTTTTGATAACAGCCATCTTGGAAAAGCTATACAGCAGCAAGACTATATAGGAGGCTTCTGATTGGCTAAAATTGATTGATCTGATCATAGTGACAAATATATTGCTTTATGTATTGGTTGTGACAGTTGGTAATATTTAAAGGATTTGAATTGATTATAAAATATCATGAACAATATTTGTTTTATCTATCAATTGTAAAGGGCATGCAGGTCACACCAAAAAAACAGTAATAAATACTGAGAAGCCTTCTGATTGGCTAAAATTGATTGATCTGATACTAGAGGCAATTATTTGGTTAAATATGCCAGTTTGTGATATTTAAGGGATTTTATCATGAAATATGCTGAAATGGTTTGTTTCTATCAATTTGTTAAACTAAAAAATTAAATGGTATTTTTTTTATTGGTATTTTATTTCCTTCATCATTTGAAATTTCTCTTAAAATCAAATGAAACTTGTTAAAGAATTTGAATAATGTAACCTTTTCATTGAAATTTTATGTAATTCAACTGTTTGAGCATTATTTGAGTGTTCATAATAAAAAATAAATTAAAAAAAACATTTTGACCAAATGATTTGTGCAAAAGATTGGTTATAGAACATATCGGAGCTAAAAATATGTTAGTGGATTTCATTATTTTTATTTGGTATCAATACTCAAAATAATGTTTTGACTTGGTGTACTCTTTTACTGATTTAAAAGCATTGTATAAATTATTCTGATAAATAGGTCGTTAATTAGATATACCTCTACAGCCCAAGTTTACAACTTGAAACCACATTACACAAATACACAGCAACCCTCCACATCACTTCTCAGCTCTTAAACACATTGATTAATCTAATGAAATGTACACAGTAATTAAGCTACTTGTTAAGCAATCAACTAGGTGTCTCCAAGAGGTATATTTGGGGTCATTCCTGTAATCTTACCACTGGACAGTTATCAATTAATTAAGCTCCACCCATTTCAAGTCTGATGACCAATAGATTTGCACTTGTTTGTAGCTAAGGTACATAGCTCTGACAGACGTCAGAGCTATTGAGCAGCCCCATAGGCCCCAATGGAGGAAATCCTTTGTCGCACTTTCGCGCACTTGTTAAGACTTTCGCGCATGAAAAAAACATTGAAATGTCTTTATTGGATTAATAGCTATCCGTCTGCCCCATTTTCGCTCGTCAAATCTTAAGAATAATATATTTTCTAAGCCATCAAACATCGCAGTCGATGCTTCGATAAGCGCGTCGCCATATTGAATCACGTGATACCGGGGATTCCCTTCCTAAAATAGATCCACTCGTGTGATGCACCAAGACGATACACGTTTGACAAGAGAATATAAAACTACCCGGGTCGGTAAATTACTCTACTGTTGATTACACTCATTTATATTACTTGTGAATATATTATTTAACTGGCGAGTAAAATAAGATAAATATGTAATCGTTTTGACTCAATATGCTGAAAATTAATGGGTTTTTTAAGCAAAACAAGAATCACATATTCATAAAATACAAATAAATTCAAAATCAATTTATTCTATAAAATATATGTGTATATTATAAATTTGTGTTATTGAATTATGACTACGAAGTTAATTGTTGTACATCTGTATTAAAGGAATTTTGTAAAATGGTAATTATAAAAGATATCCTAAAAGAATTCTCTTTGTAAACGATACAAAGGCATCTGCTTTGATGGTTCATTTTCAACCCCTTAAACATGGCTGTGTTATTTTCAGCTCTATGCTCATTATATGACTTTGTTTATATGTGTACCTCCAAAAACAAAAAAAATGTACAATAAATGTATCACACACATAAGAAAGCAAAATATTCAAGTAAATAATGTATGTTACGGTGGATGTTCTATGCAATCTTTTATATATCTACTAAATTGCTTGTTTTCCGAGACTTTGTTTTACGTCTTTATGTGATACCTTCAACAGAAGAATCAAACTAAAAATCGAAAGAAAATCCTACATTATCGGGAATGACGCTAAGGATTTAAACTAAAAACTAAACGCACTTACAATGTGAAGTCATACTTATGGTTTAAACGTATTTATTGACAGAATGATGGGATTGGCAAACAAGAGTGAACTCTTTAATGTCTGGAAAAATCTTTTGTAAGACAAAAATAAACATGGGCCCTTCAAACAAACTCGTCAAATTCATAATGACAAATATCCCATTAGATTGTTAATTGTTGATAATGATGGCTAGTCATAGTATATTGAAACTAATTCATGTGATTATTAAAGGGGTACCCAGAGAAAAGGCCCTTTACTTTCCTTGTGGACTTTTAGAAATATTTAGATAATAATAACAATATATTTATGCATAGCGCATAGTTTCAGGCAGGCGATTATTTCAGACGTATTTGACAAATAGATGAATCTAATGTTAGGTATTCCAATTGTTTAATATATCCAATTAAAATATCATGATATCTATATTATCTATACGGTTTAAAAGAGTTCGATTGGGAGATTTAATCATAACAATACGCATATATCCAATGAAACTAAAACGGTATATTGCAGACTTTTCAATGTTTTCATCGTGTTCGTAATTTAAGGAAAACGCAATATGTTGAGAATGAGCCCGTTGTCTTCCCTCAGAATTTTCAAAGAGGGACCGCGTGGGGTCAAAATTAACCTTTTCAATTCAGTAGCATTTCTAAAAGTACTTTTTTTTTTTCTTTTTTTTTTTTTTTTATTTCACTTTTTTTTCCAGGTATACATACAGGGTGACATTCAGGGACATACATGGTTTCATATACATATATATCTAAAACATATACACATAGTTCACAGTTCGAAGATTATCAATTATCGATACTCATTGGTTCTAAATAACAAATGTAGAATAGACCATAACTTGAGAAAATATGTTTCCTGGTCGAGATTAACGTAGATGTATTTTGTAATATCATAGTATTGCGTGATTTGTCTTTTGATATACCCTATATTTGGGGTATATCCTCTCTTACTACAAGTGTATAAAATATTTTTCACTAATATTATCATGGCATTTAAGGCATAATTGTTTTTCCCTTTAATTCCAAACAATACCTGGGAAATTGTAAAACTGAGCTGTACATCTACAGTGTTCAGCCAGATTTTTAATTCGTGCCATATATTTTTTACCTTGTTACACTCCCAGAACATATGATAAATAGTTTCCTCATATTCTTTGCAAAATGAACATTTTGCGTTATCAACGTAATGTATCTTATGGAGGAAATGTTTTGTTGGTAATATTCTGTGAATGATTCTATACTGTAGCCATTTTAGATCAGTACTAGGAGTACATTTGTTTGCAATCGAGCTAAAACATTTCCAGTCCAAATCAGTGTATTGAGAACCAGTGACCTGTTCCCATTTATCATAGCATGGGAGTCTAACAAAGTGCGAGTCGAGTAACATATCATATAGTTTCTGATGACCTAAAAGAGTATTAGTGCATTTAATAATGAAAGGGTATATAGGATTGCATAATTTACAATCGGATAAATTAATGCCTAATGATTTAGCATAATGGATAATTGCACGCTTTATTCCCTCATATTGAAGAAAGTCTGTTTTAAGAGAATATACAGTGTGCAGTAGTTCTCTGGAATAGAATCGACCATGCTCATCCAGTAAATCATTTACGAATAAAATACCCTGTTCTAACCAGCGTTTGTATAAGATAACTTTGTTTCCTACTTTAATGTCATCATTATTCCATACACTTTGAGAAAGTAGATCAGACTCACTGTTAACGTGTTTTTTGTATCTACTAATAATTTTGACCAGTCTCTAAAGACCTCTATCCAAAATGGATTTGAAATGGAAGATATTACTCTATTTTCAATATATGTTTTATCTGAAATCAACAATAAATTTGGAAAATGTAGCCTTTGCATAAGCAAGTGTTTCCAATCTGATTGACTACTAAGTAGTCTTTGTATCCATTTTAATTTTTGCGAAGATATGACATGTTTAATGACCGGAACTTTTAGGCCCCCGTGATCAGGATATAGAGTAATGATATCTCTTTTAACTTTGTCTGGTTTATTTCTCCATATAAATCTAAAACATTCTCTTTGGAATTTGTCTATAACAGATTCAGGTGGGCGGGGAAGGGCGGAGAAAAGGTGGTTCAACTTGGGCAGAAGGAGAGATTTTAAAACTGTATTTCTTCCGAAAGGTGTAAGATTTCTTGCTAACCAAATGTTCATTAAATTTCTTATTTGCATAAATTTTTCGTCGTAATTTATTTGGATCATACGATCCAAATCAATGTCGAAATTTATTCCTAAGAGTTTGAACTCGGTTTGCGACCAATCAAAGTTCCAGTCTTTACATAGTTTGAGTCGAGATCGTTTTTTGGATCCTATCCATAGAAGTCTTGTTTTTTCTACATTAACCTTTAGACCGGAAAATCGGGCAAAAAACTGTAAGGTTTTTAGAACAGCATATAAGCATTTTTCAGATCCATCTAGGGTTAAAGATGTATCATCAGCGAACTGTGACAAAAGATATTCTATATTTCCAATGTTTAGACCTTTTATGTCAGCATTATTTCTGATGAGAATGCCTAAAATTTCAACGGAGAGAATGAATAAATATGGCGCTACGGGATCTCCTTGACGACAACCTCGTTCGATTTTAAAGGGCGACGAAGGGAATCCATTTACCAAGACTCGCGATTCGATGTCATTGTAGAAGGTAGTGATCCAGTCAATGATATTTGGGCCAAAATTGAAAAACGTAAGGACATTACAAAGGTAATTTCGGTCAATTGAGTCGAATGCTTTTTCAAAATCAATTAAGAGTAATAGTCCTGGAATTTGGAATGTTTCAGTATGTTCCATAATGTCGTAAACTAATCTGGTTATCTCCCCTATATATCGATCTTTTACAAATCCTTTTTGATCTTCGTGTATTATGTAGGGAAGTATCTTTTTTATTCTATTTGCGATTGCTGCTGCTCCAATTTTGTAGGATGAATTAAGAAGAGAGATAGGGCGCCAATTTTTTAGGTACTTTTTGGGTTTTTTGCCTTTTGGAATACAGGTTATTAAACCTTGCTTTTGTGAGATTGACAGTGTTCTTTTTTCGAAACCGGTATTTAAAGAATTAACCAAAAACATACCTATATCTTTCCAAAAGAATTTATAAAATTCTGTTGTAAAGCCATCAGGACCAGGGCTCTTATCATTTTTCATCCCTCTAAGTGCTTCGGTCAAATCTTTTATGGTCAATTTCCCTTCCAAAGACTGTTTTTGATTTTCGTTTAGTTTGGGCACATCGAAAGTTTGACAAATTTCATTAAGATCAATTGGGAGAACATCTTCGGATTGATAAAGTTTTTGGTAGTAATTTTTAGTCTCATTTATCATACTTTCAGTATTCGTAAGCCTAGACCCGTCCGATTTTTCAATTTCTGTAAAACATTTATTAAGGAAATTTCTCGATTCAAGTTTTAAAAAATATTTTGTTGGTTTTTCTCCCTTTTCGATCCACTTAGCTCTTGATCTTGTAAGCATTCCTTGTATTTTGATATTGTTAATTTCATCAAGCCTTAGTTTTATATCATTGATATCATTAAGTATAGTAGCTTTATCATTTTCATTTTCTTCATTATCTAGATTTATTTCTAGATCCTTTAATTGTTCTTCAAAGTCAGCCTGCATTTTATTTTGTATTTTCTTCTTTGTTGAAGAGTAATAGATAGTCTTACCTCGAATCATTAATAGTATGGTCTCAAATAGTAATTGATCATCAATTGAGTATGTAATATTGCCATTTTCACTAATTTCATACTGTTTTAGAGTAGATTTTATAGTTTCTTTGATCATATCAACATACTTTTTGTCATACAATAATGAATTGTTGAATTTCCAAAAGCCCCTTCCGCGTGGTAGTTCATATGATTTTAGATATAACTCAACAGTAGAGTGATCGGAATCAACACTTGGTAAAATTTCACATTTTTCCACAGATAAGAATAAATTGTGTGACAAAAGAAAAAAGTCAAGCCGAGCTTGTTTTAATGGAGTGGGTTGCCGCCAAGTATACCTTGTTGAATCAATGCTATTTTCTCTCCATGGGTCTTTTAGATCAAAGTAGTCTATAATTTCTAAAACCTTATCTCTAGCTTTAGGGTTATTTATATTTCTGTAGTTAAAGGTGTCTTTTTTTGGATCCAGTACAAGGTTAAAATCACCACACAGGCATATTTCATCGCTGTCAAAGTCAGTGACAAGCTGTTTGATATGTTCATAGAAGTCAGGTGAATCTTTATTAGGGCCGTAAATATTAATGATTGTGTAAGTTTTTTCTTTTACCTTGATTTTGAGAGCGACAAAATTTCCACCCTTGTCAAATTTCTTCTCTATTATTTGGAAGTCAAAATTATTGTTAAATAAGATGGCTGTTCCTCTAGCATTACTTGTATATGGACTAACGTAACATTGATTGTAGCCCCACTGTTGTTTAACAGTTTGAATTTGTTTTGACGTGAAATGAACATCCTGTAAACAGTATATATTTGCCCTTTTACATTTCAGAAATTTGAAAAACTTTTTCCTTTTGAAACCTTTTTGTAGGCCTCTGCAGTTATGAGTTATTATTTTTAAGTTAGACATATGGAATAGATAAAATATTTTGTGCTTTTGGTAAACTTGTCAAAAATATTTCAAGTTGGTTGGCCCTGCATGCAAATACCTGGTTTTCTAATAGGAAACTTCCAAAATTTAAAAAGAATAGAATAAAGATTATCATAAGAACAAAAGAAAAATTTAGTTCCGCCCATAACTCGCGGAAAAATCAACTTAGTAACATGAGTCTAGTTGTACAAGGCTTATTTGTTTATAAATAATGAAGAAGGTGATATGAGAAGAAATACCGTATTTTTTGGGGATGCACGAGCCGCACGTGCTGATATCAGTTTACCGTCGCTTGAGCGGCGTGGTGGCTGTACAGCCGAATGGATACCCACATTACTCTTCGTAATTTTACTTTGGGAATTATGCCTTATGGATTATAGTTCAAAGGAACCAGACGTGATTTGAATCAACAATAAGGTAAGTGAAAAATATTTTGAAACATTTTGTACAGTCAATTTGATTGACGAATGAGCGCGGTCAGTTATCAGTCGGCAGTTTCCTATCGACGACATCACACGCGTTGTATAATTTCATGAATTTTAACAATAGTAACAAAATGACATTATGATATAAATGGTACAAGTATACCATGGTAACTGTTCCTTACCAATATACCGAGAGTCATCATAAAAGGCATAACTTTTAACCTATCCGGTAATTGCCTAATAATGTCAAAGAAATGTTTGTAAACAAAAGCAAGAGTTTGGCTTTTAAATCTATATACTGATAATCAATATACACAGACTACAAGGCATTGATATTTGCCTATAAGGCCATACTAAGGGATGTTTATAAAGAAGCATAGATTTTGTTTTCAAACACAGACAGATCCGGTATCATAATAAACAGAGGCTTAATTTTAGCCTATCAGGTGATCGTTCAAATATGGTCCAACAAATGTTTGAACAAAAGCATAATTTTAGGTTTTTAGACGGATATACCGATGTAAATCATAAATAAATAAGGCATGACTTTCTGCCTGTACAGTATCTTGACAAAGGCCTACTTTTAGCCTATCATGTAATCGTTCAAATATGGTCCAAGAAATGTTTGAACAAAAGCATAATTTTAGGTTTTGAGACGGATATACCGATGTAAATCATAAATGAATAAGGCATGACTTTCTGCCTGTAAAGTATCAAAACAAAGAAACAACTTTTAGCCTATATATAAGGTGGTCCCTCAAATATGATCGTGTCGTATGGACAGAATATTATGTATGTTGTGAACAAAAACATCACAAACAAAGACATGACTTTTAACTTATGAGGTCATATAAGGTGATCGCTCTTAGAATATAGATTATTTTCGTTCAAAGCGATTGATTATCAGCCAGTCAGGATTATCATGGGATTTCTATCAACAAAGCATACTGTTTTGATTACTGGTAATCAGTTATTGATATATTCTTTCGTAGGCACCTTAAGTGACATAAAGTGATTAAAAATAAGTTATGTTCGTACAACTAGGGTTGATGGATGTGTAGAAAGACAAACATAAATAATATGTAATGAAACAAACACATCAATATAGTTTTTCCTTTCTGAAGATAATTGGTATAGTATTGTCATTACACCATGTGGATCAGAAGTCAGTGTACACTGAAGCTATCCTGCTTTGTCAGTGTTAATATTGTCATAATGTTATTGTCATCAGATCATAAGATGTAAGTCATTTAAAGTAATGTTCAATGTTGATATCGTATCGCTGCCAAGATGAGCCTGGACTGTTGGGTTCACGGGTCTCCAAGATGTGTTGCACATCGACCAGACGGACACGGGTGTAGAGGTTATCCTTGTTGTAGATTTCGCGGGCTTTTCTGGAGAGTATGGCCCGCTGCTTCTTCAGTTTGGGAGGCAAATCTGTCTGGACTGATTTCCCTGTGCCTCTCAGTACTCTTCCTGCCGCTAGAACGTCGTCGCGGTCGGGGACGCTCAAGAATGAAGCTATGATAGCCGGGGGAGCATTTGGTTTAGGGTCTTCAGCATAAGGCTTCTTGGGGAGACGGTGTACATTCTTAAAAAAAATATCACCCACACGATCAGCCGATAACTTCAACTCGTCCTCCATGAATTTGAGTAAGACTCTTTCCGTGTTTTCCTTCGGCTCAGTAGAAATTCCATAAAATAATAAGTTCACTTTTCGGTCAATTATCTCTTTGACAAGTAGTTTGTATTCGTACAGATCAACGTGCTCCTTCAGTTTCGCTTTTAGTTCTGCGTTTTCTTGTTGTAAGTCTATTATTTCTTTATTGTGATTTATGAGCCCACTGTCTATTTCGTCAACCCGCACTGACAATTTTGAAATGTCTTCTTTGATTTCTTGTCTAAGATTTCCAAATTCTTTTTTTACATCGGATATTTGTGAAGATAACCTTTTCTCAGATTTCAAAATTATTTCTTCAAACTTTTCTTCAAATTTTGGTTCTGAAGAGGGTGAAGAACTTCGTGTTTTACCCATATTTGTGTATTTTTACTCACGTGGTTGTCGGATGGTAGAGTCCACAGTTGATGACAAATACAGGTTTCTTTTTCGAAAATACAATTGATGAATATGGTTCTTCACTTTATCTTCGTTTTTCTTCTTTATATCACATACTTTGATGAATTATCTTCATTTGTACCAGTAGATGAACATGGATTTTTTCCGCGAGTTTTGCGGGAGCTCAGCTGAGACGCGTCCTCCTCGTTCCCATGCGCAATCGGAAGTCCATTTCTAAAAGTACTAGTCCAGACTTATTCCAGCTAGCCAAATACATCTCCATGATCATTTCACCTCAAATTTTAAGTCGTCCTTTGGACTACCAGTTTTTACTGGCCCAGTTTCTTTTTCACTAGCCATGGGCTAGTTTCTATCCATGACATTTTTAGCTCATCAGGCCTGAAAGGCCCGATGGGCTTATGGCATGGGATGTCGTCCGTCCGTCCGTCCGTCCGTCCGTCCGTAAACTTTTCACTTTTTCGACTTCTTCTCCAGAACCAATGAATCGAGAGAACTGAAATTTTATGTACAGACTCCTTGGCCCATGGGGATTCTAAATTGTAGATTTGGTGACCCTGTGACCCCAAATAAGGGCCCCAGGGGTCATAACCTAAAAAAGCTATTTTCATCTTCTTCTCCAGAACCAATGACTCCAGAGAGCTGAAATTATATGTACAGACTCCTTGGCCAATGGGGATTCTAAATTGTAGATTTGGTGACCCTGTGACCCCAAATAAGGGCCTCACAGGCCATTACCTAAAATCCTATTTTCATCTTTTTCTCCGGAACAAAAAGACCTAGAGGGCTGTGATATTGTATGCAAACTCTTTAGCCAATGGGGATTCTAACTTGTAAATTTGGTGACCCTGTGACCCCAAATATGGGCCACAGCCTAAAAAACCTGTCGAAATTGAAGTTTGAACTGATATTTTATGTGCACTTCTTTCACTTTATTTGAAATGTATGTCGACTTGAAAGAACAATCTACATTGTGGACATGTTTGTCAAATTGATGTAATCAATGTGAAATGAGAACTGTTGAATAGCCTATGAAATGAAAATTGTGACAAGTCATAAAGGACTAAATTGAAGAGGAGTTAAGAATTCTTTTATTTTACATGAGATATGTGAACTGCATATGACTGGTGATGAAATGATAAGATAAGATTATTTTCATCTTTTTCTCCAGAACGAAAAGACCTAGAAGGTTGTCATGTTGTGTAAAGAGTCTTTAGCCAATGGAGATTCTAAATTGTAGATTTGGTGACCCAGTGGCCCCAAAAAAGAGCCCCGTAGGCCATTACCTAAAATCCTGTTTTCATCCAGAACAAACTAGAAGGAATATTTTGTTCAGAATGTTTAGATGTTTGGATGACAAGGCTTAGAACCGAGATTGTTTAGCCAAGGTGATTCAAAATTGTACTATGTACCATGAGATTCATCACATTGCCTGTTCTCTTTAAGCCTTATACAGTTAGATCAGTGCTGCCAGTGTTTAGTGCAAGCAAGAGTCTATTACATAATTTGGCGGTAAAACACAAAAAACACAGCTGGCTTGTAACCAGAGCCAAGGGGTCAGAATATTGCATAATCTCCTGTGTGTTGACCTTGCTGAGTGCTCTCTCTCAATTTCAAGACTAAGATTTGTCAGGGTTAGGGATTGTGCATTATATTGAGACAACATATTTCTGTCTTCATCATCAAACAAACTAAACTCTGATGAGCTACAGAGCCCATGGCTCTATTTTTATGTTGGAACTAATGGAGTTTTCATACCAACACATAATTTCCAAAATACTGTTACTAAACTAAATTAGTTTGGAAACTTTAATATGAGTAAATGAAAATTCTCTATCTGTTATAACGCGAGACAATTGAAATATTTTGAAATTATGGATTACGGCATGGTGTTAATCTATAATACGCACATGTTATGTTTTCATTAGCTTTCTCTCTCATCAATTAACAAATAGTGTCAAAACTAAAAAATAAATATTTACATTTATTTCCAAACGTCAACGTTTTGCATAACTAATGTATGTGACATAAAATTGAACAATGAATTTTATTCCAGTATGATTACAGAATCTGAAGACTTATTTCTGTAAATTGTCCTTAGATTATCACATCTTAACATGGTGGTTATTATCAGTCATGATATTATTATAAAATATAGCTGTTGTACTTTTAAAAATAGATTACTTCATACTGACCTTTTTTTACAAGTAAAATATTAAATTGGAGTTGGCTGTGAACAATATACTTTACACGAAGGAAGCTGGACTATATAAAGCATTAATTAATCACAGTTTAATTATATGAATGTAGGCTAAATCAATTTCGATCATTGTAGAACGGGTGCATCACGCGAGTGGATCTATTTTAAGAAGGGAATCCCCGGTATCACGTGATTCAATATGGCGACGCGCTTATCGAAGCATCGACTGCGATGTTTGAGGACTTAGAAAAAATATATTTCCTAAGATTTGACGAGCGAAAATGGGGCAGACGGATAGCTATTAATCCAATAAAGATGTTTCAATGGTTTGTTCATGCGCGAAAGTCGTAACAAGTGCGCGAAAGTGCGACTAAAGATTTCCTCCATTGGGGCCTATGGGACTGCTCCATAGCGGTAACGATGGTGCACTGCTCCAGCTTGTCATAATTCTTCTTGTAACTGAAGAGACAAGACGTACAAGAATTACTGTGAAAGAATTTCAAGTTTCAACTTACGTTGTGGTAATATAGCTTATATTCCTACGAACATGGCCTCTCATAAATGCTTAGAATGTCAGAAATTCATGAGTGACTTAGATCCACATTCCCTTTGCTGTTCGTGTACGACACACTTCACATGTGAATTGAACAATAGGTGTCTTCTGTGTGAAACGCTTTCAGATCAAGCATGGTTGTCAATGATAGCTGGCAGGGATAGGAAAAGGAAAGCTTCTTCTTCTTCTGAATGTTCTAAGAAATCTAAATCTAAATCTAAATCTAAGAAGGAAAACATTCCCTTGCTTCTCATGACTGATATTTTGAATAATTTTCGTCAAGAAATTAAATCTTCAATGACTGACTTACGGCAGGAGTTGTTCTCCAAAAGCCAGCCTTTCTCCAACCCTGAGGCGACTAGGGTTCTCCACAAGGAGAGTGAGAACACACCCCCAGCGGGAACCGGTCAAAACCGTGCTATTGAGCCGGCGAGAACCGTGACTCGGAATACAATCACTAAGCCACGGAGCTACAGTGAGAGTTTCCATGCGGACAAGGGGCCGGTTTCCAATCCCTCCGGGGGTGGTTGCCGTAACAGCCTAGCTGTCACTCAAGCTAATACGGTCCAGGGCCGGATAGCTGACAGCTCAGGCTTGCAGACCCGGGAGACCGGGGCTGTCCCAGTTTATGACCTCATGGCAAGCTCTCGCCGCAGCTGCACGGACGGCTCAGGCTCAGCAGCCGGGTCACCTGTCTCGCACGAGCTCGACCCAGTAACTGGCTTCCTCTTGCCAACTGGGTCGCGTCCTGATCAGGTCACACTGGGTCACCCTGACCCAGTACAGTTCAGTGCAGAACAAGGTGACGGGAACCGTGTTGGGGATGATGATGATTTAGCTGGGCTACATACGGGAGACCTCCTAGACATTTCCAATCCACCTTTTATTTCCTTTGATGCGAATTTGGATTTAAATGGGAACTTTAATGATAATTCGGGAAACTCAACTCCTCAAGTGGTGATTAAAGAAGGTCGTCTGGTAATCCCCTCTGCAGATGATTCAGCCGATGATTTGGTACCCGGTTGGACATTTCCACAAAAACTTGCAATGTTGCATCAACTTTATCCTTCTACTCTGCCTCCTGCTGACAATAAACCGGAGTTTGATATTCCCACGGAGTTAGGGGAATCAGGTTGTCTTCCCCCTGTTAAGGAACCCAAATTGTCATTGCCTCATTCTTCTGTAGTAGCCACGGCTGTGGATAATTTCAACAAGGCTCTTCCGACTTTTACCATGGATTCTAAACTGCCAGCTTCAATGCCAAGACAGTGCTATCCAATTCATGGTCGTCTCCTTCCAGCATCAAGCCCTACTTTAGATAAAGATTTTGCTTACCTGGGAGGGAACACTGATGCAGGTTTCACTCCAATAAGGAGGAAAGATTTAAAAGATTTAGACAGTTCGGCTAGGACTTCCATTGATGCTCTCTCTTATGTCAATCGGTGTGGCGCCGGCGTCAGGGCACTTTTACCACCCCTCTTTAAAGATTATGAAGGGTTAAAGGCTGATACTATGGTAACCATGGCGGCCAGTGATGTTGCTTTGGCTCACTCCCTCTTGGATGTAGTGTACACTGGCATTCAGGATGTGGTACAGATGCAAGTGAACAACCTGGGGAAGTTAACTCTATTGGAAAGAACTAACCTCCTTAAGACCGTCAAGAATTTGCCAGAGAAAACTAAGGACATGTTATGCCAGCAACCTATATCTGCAGACACCCTGTTTAATGGCAAATGCGAGGAAGTTATCGCTTCTAGAGACTCGGCGTCAAATAGGGTTCTCACACAACAACTCGCGACAGCTCTCATTGTTCAAAACAGGGATAAGAGGAATCACCCTAGAGGCAGGGGTAACACACAGCAAGTTCCACCTCCTCCTAGGAATAATCCATCTCAAGTACAGCGTTCTGTCTTGGATAAGGCAATGTATAATGTGGCTCCTAGGGGACAGTACAGGAACAGCTATCAGAGAGGGTCAAATACCCGGGGCAGGGGGCAGAACTTTCAGGGTGGTCCCAGCAGAGGCCAAGGCCCTCCAAGGAAAAATTGACTCAACCCAACACTCTCTGAACACCATGCCTTTCGACTTGGAAAAGCCCCCGGACAACGATTTAGTTTTGCAATTTTCAACCCACGTTATAGAATCCCCAGTAGGAGGTCGGCTCAGGCACTTCGGGGAAAATTGGAAAGCCATCACAAACGATCCTTGGATTTTGGAGGTGATAGGCAACGGATACAAACTTCAATGGGAGAGAACCCCGCCCTTAACTATCCATCCAACGGGCAATCGGTTATTTCTTCAAGGGGTAAAACTAGAAGTAGCACTAACTTCCATTCAACAGTTGTTAGACAAGGAAGCAATTCGAGAATTACCGGAGTCGGACACCTCCCAGGGGTTCTTCTCGCCAATATTTCTAATTCCCAAGAGAGACTCTCAGGAGTTAAGAATGATAATAGACCTGAAGATATTAAACAAACAATTCCTCAAGAGACCTCCGGCCTTCACCATGGAATCTCTAAAGAACATTCGGAAACTTGTTCTACCCGACATGTTCTTCATAAGCATAGATTTGAAAGATGCATATCTTCATGTGCCCATTCACCCAAGGTCCAGGAGATATCTCCGGTTTGCCATCAATGGCCGGAGGTTCGAGTTCCAAGTTGTACCCTTCGGGATTTCAATTGCCCGCTGGCTTAGTGAGTGAATCCAGTACTCAGGATACTGCATCAGGAACATATCCGGATATTTGGGTACCTCGACGATTTTCTGGCGGGAAATCAACAACAGACAATGCTACACAAACAGACGTTGTTTATCATACGAGTGTTTTCTCATCTGGGATTCATAGTCCATCCCGGGAAGTCAGAACTAGTACCAGCCAGGACCATCAAATACATAGGGGCCATCCTAGATTCGGAGAAGGGCAGGATATTCACTCCAGAATCCAAAAGGAGAGAGATATGTCTCAAGATAGAGAAAGTGGTCAGCGCACCCTCAGCCTCAATCAGGGTTTGGAAGTCTCTGATTGGATCTCTGTCAGCAATTCAGGACTGGACATTGCGGGGGCGCCTACAGTTGAGAAGCTGTCAGTGTTGGATAAACCAATTCAAAAACATGCAATTGGACCAGCATGTTTTGAGAGACTCAGTAGTTTGCAGGGGTCTAATGTGGTGGTTGATCAAAGACAACATTCTATCAGGGGTTCCCCTAGTTCATCCAGACGCTCACATGACACTTTACGCAGATGCATCAATCTCGGGCTGGGGAGCGCATGTGGGATCAATGATGGTTCAAGGAGTTTGGTCGTCAACCGAGAGCCAGTTGCACATAAATGTTCTCGAGTTACTGGCGGTTCTCAAGGCTCTACAGGTGTGGAGAGAGCAACTAGCAGGCCTGAACCTCCTAATTGCCACAGACAACTCCACAGTAGTGGCATTTATCAACAAGATGAGGGGCACAAGATCGGCAACACTTATGCAAGTCACCAGGGAGCTTTATGCTCTAGTAGACAAGATGGGATGCATGATAAAAGCGAGACATATTCCGGGCAAGACAAATATTCTTGCGGATTCCCTATCTCGACAGCATCAGATACTGTCCACAGAATGGTCACTCCACCCAACAGCATTCCATATGATTCAGGACAGATGGGAGTCCCCTCATGTGGATTTATTTGCAACGAGTCTAGACAAAAAATTGCCAACATATGTCAGTCCGGTCCCCGACCCAGCAGCTTGGGCGGTGGATGCACTCTCTCTGTCATGGGAAGGCTTGGTGGCGTATGCATTTCCCCCTACAAAACTAATTCCGGATGTTCTAAGGAAAGTACAGCTTCATCATTGCACTCTCTACCTCGTGGCACCAGCCTGGCCGACAAGGAGTTGGTTCCCGGCTCTTCTAGACCTACTCTCAGACCATCCACTCAAACTGCCCGTATGGAAGTACCTACTCAAACAGTCCAATGCCGACTTATTTCACCAAAACCCACATTCCCTGGATCTTCACGTGTGGAGAATATCAAATCAGCACTTGCAGGCAGAGGATTTTCGGAGGAAGCATCCACGGCTATTCTCTCAGCTGTTAGACCCTCCACAGCAGCGTTATACAACAACAAGTGGGACAAGTTCCAGCAGTGGAGGAGAGAGTTCGGATTATTAGATGCAGACATTGACATTCCTATGATTGCTGACTTCCTCTTGCATCTTCGTACTTCAAGGAAATTAAAACATGGCACTCTAGAGGGTTATAAATCTGCCTTAGCATCAGTGTGTGAACTTCAAGGTATTACTATAGGGTCGAATGCCTACTTGAATAAGCTGCTAAGGTCAATGCAAATTGAGGACATGACACAGCCAGTCACATTTCCGAAATGAGATCTCGATGTGGTCCTTAGATCCTTGTTGAAACCCCCATATGAACCCCTTCAGTCGGTGGATTTAAAATTTCTATCGCATAAAACAGCATTCCTCTTAGCCTTTGCCACTGCAGCTAGAGTCTCAGAGATTCACGCCATTGATGAACGTTCTATTATCCATGACCAAGGTTGGCAAGAAGTCACCTTTAGAACTCTCCCAGAATTCCTAGCAAAAAATCAATCAACGGCAGCAGGACCTTTAGGATTTAGGAGTTTCAAGATTCCAGCCTTAGCACCTACACTTCCGATGTCGGACAAATCTAGATGTCTCTGTCCAGTTAGGGCTTTACGTTGGTATCTGGACAGATCAGGAGATTTCAGGAAAAACAGGAAAAGACTTTTTCTACCATGTAAGGTTAACCTTGGGACTGAAATCTCTAAAAACACTATAGCTTCATGGCTGAGGAAAGTGATCTCTAGTGCATATGTTTCAGCTCAGTTAGATCCAACCACTGTGAAGGGAAATCCACTAGAAGTGGTAGAAGACTGTGTGTCAGAATCTGGAGATTTATACAGGGGACAACCATCTCGCTGGCAGTGAGTATAGACTCACATATTTGGTGAAGGGTGTTCAGCATTACCACTGGGCCGGAATACTAGATATTCGGCTATTTATAGTCACAGGGGTTGATTCCGGTGGTACATTTACTAATCATAACCTAAAAAGTGCATTTAACTCGTATTTTCTACACGGCAGGAAATGCATGTATTTACCACTGTTTAACCAGACGTTGTATATTGCTGGAATTCCCTGTTATTAAGGCTGCATGCTTAGGTAGCACAAGTTCTTAATGGAATATCACTCTTTTCACGGGTTGTTGCCTTCCACTTTGGTATTTTAGCACATGTTTCGTTCTGGAAACTGGAGAATTCCATTTTAGTGATGGTAGACTTCCCCTTTTTTGCCCTGTGTTAACTAACAAAAACTTTTAGCTGAAGTAAATTTTTGGGAATTTCACTTTTTCAATGTAAAAATTGCTAAAGTTGATATTTTAAGGCCTAATACTCTATATAAATGCCTGTATATTCTTCACATGACTTTACCTTAAGGGTAACAATTGGAAATAACTTGAAAATCTATAAATTACCTTAATGTTTTGTAGGGTATGCCAGAAGGGTAAATATACCCGCCAGCCTATACGTGGGATTCTAGACAAATATATCAGAGGAAATGTTTACGAGGTAATTATTAACAATTACATTTATTGTTTTTAATTACTAAGTAAACTTACCTCTGATATATTGAGTCTCACCCTCCCGTGTCACTAACCTCCCCTCTCTATATATTTACAGTTTGGGGTAGACACAAGAATTATGACAAGCTGGAGCAGTGCACCTAGCGACCTCTTACGAGAAGGGACATAACTCTGCACCAGGAGAGGGCTGGCATACCCAAAGGTAATTGAATTTCACTTCGTTTTTTCTTGTAAATTGTTTCATCCAAAACAAGATGTAGGCAAATATATCAGAGGTAAGTTTACTTAGTAATTAAAAACAATAAATGTAATTGTTAATTTTTTTTTTTATTAAAGTATACTTTTAACTGAAATAATTTTAATGGTTGTTTTGTAATGCATACATACAATAAATACATATTTCATGCAATTTTTATCTTTAATAAAAATTATGGATGATTATTTCAATCACATATATAGACATGGGATGAATGTTTATATCTCAACTAGTGTAAAATTAATATATTTCTAAATACCAATTGAATAAATGAGTGTGATAAGTAAATAGAATAGGCATATTTCTCAATTACAACCCAAATTGACACCTTGCAAAAAAAAGCTAGTGTTTATCAACCAACTACAATTTCTTTAATAGATAAAAATGGGATATTTTTTATATATTTAGACAATACGTACCAATCCCTAAACCTAGATTTTCAGTCATGTGAAGATATGCAAAAACTTTGTTGACATTAGACTCACAATATTCCAAAAAACATAAAACTGTTAATTAATTAATGAAAATTAACCTGACGTTTATCTTTAAAAAAAATAATGTTGAATCTTACACCAAATGTATGAAATTGTTTCTTTGAAGATAGTAAGTAAAATGTACGAATGTAATATGTATTGTGTAAGGTATCAAATAATGGTCTCTGATATATATATTTATATTGGAACCTGCTATCTCTGTTTAAAGTAATATAGGTAACACCACAGTCATTTAACACGATTTGAAATAACAATAATTTGAAAGATGATATTAATTTTGCCATCATATTTGACATACCTTAAGAAAAACATAGATCTTATCAAAACTAAATGTTTAAACCTTATTTCCTTGCCCATTCATGCTGTTATAAACATATTTTTGTATGTTGTGCTTTTCTCAGTATTGCATGAATGAATATTGTGTTATGTATTATTTTGTACCGGATAGGTATTTACATAGGCGTAATGCATCTTTACCAATCCATTAAATTTTAAAAATAAATATTGTTTAAACCAGCAGGATGATGGTGATCAACAAAGTTAAAGAACCTTTTTTCACTGTGTCGTTCAGGAGAGAATAAGTGCTACTTGAGCGTTACATTGAGCGCTACATTGAGCAATCAATGAGCGATTATAAGCGCTTGCTGTTATGGACACGGCCCTGTTTCACTCAGCTAAAGTCTAAACTCAAATCATAATCTTTCTTTACCATATCTTAAGTGCTAACATCAATTTAATCTGTTATCTGCGGACAACAGGGACTCGGTAGTGGATATGTTACCGTACCATTTTCGGAAATGTTTGATGGTCTTACAGCCAACGGATACATCGTTGAAACAAATCCGCAAAAAATGCTTAAATGTGGACCCCTAGACAACGTTTACGATGTTCGGAGCTTAACTATCAACTTTTTGATGAAAGAGTACAATATAGAGGTTGTAGATCTTGAAATTGTGCATACGAAGGTATCAATAACATTCCAATATCTCAATTAGTTAAGCAGTCATGATCCTGTGAAGTTTGTTGAAAATGGCGATTTTCGAAAAATGACAAAGTTCTATGATTTGTCACAGTAAAGCATTACAGATACAAGCTTGACATTTATTATTGTTAATAAAGGACATATTTGCTTCAACCTGAGGTATTCAACATAATTGTACCTTCAGTGGTTTACAATCGAAAATTCTTCAAAGAAAATACCCCTCGAAAAGTCTCAAAATCACAGAAAAAAGTATCGACTCGATACTATCAACTTTTACATGATAATGATATATTGTGGAATTGTTTAACTAGTAATAAGAAAGAGATAACAGTAAGTAACTTTGATATAAGTCAATTTGTTACAGAGCTAGGCTCCTTTGAACATAGAGCCGAAAAACGCCATTTTCAAAAAGGTCAATATTCAAGGACACATTACTAAAATTCGAGGCCATAATTCAAAATTCGGGCGAGATCACTTTTTTCTAAATTCATTTAGCTTTCAGATGAGCTATCACACATAGCTGTATGTATTGCCGTGATTTAGAAGAAGATTTTTGAAGACGCGTACCCTAAAAATCGCGAAAGTGCGCCAAATTTTCAGTTTTAGCGAAATAGCAAAAAATCTATCATTACGGCCGAAAACCGCTATAGGCCTTATCGATGGGGAATGTTGTTGCCCACATTTTGGTGAAAGTTTTATGACAATATCTTGATAAGTTTTCGAGCTATTAAGGTTAGAAGTTTCAACTTCAAGGGGAGATAACTCAAGAAACAGGTCGAAATTCAAAATTCGGCCGACGATAAAATCTAAGTTTGGACACGGGCTATCATCCCTGAAAATTTCATGCAGATCGGACCAGCCGTTTTCCCGGAAAACATGGAACAAAATCTATGAAATAATAATAATAATAAGGAAAAACACGATAACATCAATAGGTCTTCAGACATTCGTCTTGAAGACCTAATAACTAGGATTGACACGTCAATACTTAGGTCTTCAAGACTTCTGCTTGACCTTGAACTCCATGTTGGACTCAGGGTTATTCGTCTGTTTCTCCGCTTTAAAATGAGCTATCAAACATGTCTCTATCTTCAGTAGTTTTTTTACAAAAAATCTCCAAAGAAGGTACCCCTCTGAAAACGGAAAAATCACATATTAATGGACCCCTACATTACATTTCTCACGATTAAGACAAAATGGTTAATATTTCCATAATAAGGTGCAACATAGAAAATGTTGTGCTTTAATTTCCACTTAAGAAGATGTAATCATCATTTAGATTGCATACATAATAAATGCGTTATGCTGTTCTGAATATTCAAGAAAATAGTCAAAAATGCTTAAATTTGGACCCCTAGACATCACTTGCGATGTTCGAGGCTTAACTATCAACTTTTTGATGAAAGCGGTCAACATAAAAGTTGTTCTTCTTGAAATTGTGCATACGTAGGTTTATGTAAAATTTCAATAGCATAAGAAGTTAAGCAGTTATGATCCTTTCAACTTTGTTGAAAATAGCGATTTTAAAAAAATGACAAACTTATATGACTTGTCACACAAAAACTAAGACAGATTTGAGCTTGAAAAATATTGTCCGAAGTAAATGACGTTTCTACATCACCATGATCTATTTCAAGTCTTCCTATCTTGAGTGGTTCATTATCAATAATTCCCCAAAGGATATACACCTCAAAAAGTCTCCAAATCAAAGTATTTCACTGTTTTGGGAATATGCTGAAATTATGCCCAGACTAATAACTTTTATATGATAATGATGTGTTATGGAATTGTTAATCTAGTTATTAGAAAGAGATTGAAGTCAGCAACTTTGATATAACTTCATTTATAACAGAGTTATGTCCCTTTGAATGCACGCCCTAAAAATAAGTTTTTGAAAAAGTTCAATTTTCAAATTGCTGTAGCTCGTTAACCGTTAAAAATAGAGCAAGGGTTGGGGGGATTACTTTTTGCAGCATTCTTTTAGCTTTCGAATGAGCTACTGCATGATGCTGTATCTATTGCCGTGATTTAGAAGAAGATTTTTGAAGACGCGTACCCTAAAAATCGCGAAAGTGCGCCAAATTTTCAGTTTTAGCGAAATAGCAAAAAATCTATCATTACGGCCGAAAACCGCTATAGGCCTATGGGGAATGGGGAATGTTGTTGCCCACATTTTGGTGAAAGTTTTATGAAAATATCTTGATAAGTTTTCGAGCTATTAAGGTTTGAAGTTTCAACTTCAAGGGGAGATAACTTTGCTTAAAATGGTCATTTTTTAAAAATAACAAACTTCTATGACTTGTCACCAAAAAACTAAGACAGATACGAGCTTGAAAAAGATTGTCCTCAATGAGTGACGTTTCTACATCAACATGATATATTTTAAGTCTTCCTATCTTCTTTTTTTTTTCTATCTTCAGTGGTTCATGATCAATAATTCCCCAAAGGATAAACACCTCAAAAAGTCTTAAAATCAAAATATTTCATTGTTTTGGGAATATGCTCAAATTATGCCCAAACTAATAACTTTTATATGATAATGATATGTTCTGGAATTTTGGAACTATTTATTAGAAAGAGATTGGACTAAGTAACTTTGACATAAGTTCATTTCCAACAGAGTAACGACCCTTTGAATGCGAGCCCTAAAAAATGTATTTTTAAAAAGTTCATTTTTCAAATGGCTGTAGTTCGTTAACCGCTCAAAATGGTCAATTGGTTTGGGGATTCATGTAAACTACATTCATTCAGCTTTCAAATGAGCTATTGCATGATGCTGTATGTATTACCATCATTGAGGAGAAGATTTTTGAAGACGCGTACCCTCAAAACCGCGAAAGTCCATAACATTTTCAGTTTTTTCAAAATAGCAAAAAATCTATTATTACGGCCGAGATTCGCGATAGGCGTAATCGATGCGGAATATTGTTGCCCACATTTTGGTGAAAGTTTTATGAAAATATCGTAAATAGTTTTCGAGCTATTGAGGTCATAAGTTTCAACTTCAAGGGGAGATAACTCAGGAAAGAAGTGGAAAATCCCAAAAGTGGTTCTTAGTAAGCTAAGTTGGGTTACAGGCTACCACCCCTGAAAATTTCATGCAAATCGGCCCAGCCGTTACTGAGAAATCTGCATCACAAAATTCGGTACAAAGAATAATAATAATAAATATAGTCGCAAGCGACGACAAGCGGATTCTGCGCATAGATAGATTAAATGTAATGAACGAAGCCATCCTTCTGATGTGATTGCGGTGCATTTGCATGTCTCTAGCTTGTCTGTAGGATTATTGAGACCCAAAGTTTACATGTTAAAATCGAACAATTGTGTGACAATATACAATTGTGTGAGCGTGTACTTATGTAAATGAATGGACCGGAAGTGGTTGTTTCAGACCTATTTTCAAAAGGGAGCTGTTGGTGTACTGGTTAGGTAGAATATGATTTGATAATAATGTTTGAATAAAAAGAAAAGGGAGGAATAGAATTGAAATAGTTTAGAAATGCAAGGACAATGAAGATGTAGAACAGGGCTTCATAAAATGTTTGAAACGGCAGAATAAATGTCTCTGGAAACGAGACAATGATGTCTGAAATCCGTTTCCCTTAGCTGTTTTTAGAATACGCATTCAATGGTTTCAATAGGTATACTGTGTGAAAGACTTGCTTAAAACGAGCGTAGTTTCATTGATGAGTTTGTTAATCAATTGCCACATGCGTAATGTGTGAATGATTGAAGCGGGACTCTTTTGGCGGGCGCAGGAAAATATCATCTTGCCTTATTTGGACGTAGCTTACTATGACAATAGTAAAATCTTGTTTATGAATGAATGAAGTGTTAATTCGTTGACTCGTGCTACGTTCCTTAATAGTTCTCTCGTATGCAAAGATAACAAATTGCATACCAATGTCTGTGTGCATTACACTCAATGTGAATCATAAAAACTATTTGAAGAACCGAAACTACAGTCCGATTTACGTGCACAGATCTGTCAAGCATAATCAACCTTGATTTGTCTTTTTCGTTGGCTGATAGAAGTGTGTTAATCCTGATGCAGTGTCCAGTTTTCTACCAGAACTACTTTTACATATATATCGGCACTATACTGAGTCGACTGTCTTCAAATTGGTCATTTTCCGCAACATTCAGTACTTCTACATACAATAGCACCATATATAACACACCTCACCCCTAACAACACAATGTGAGCCAAAACGAAAGTGTGAATTTCCTGTTCACACATCAAAATAAAAGTCAAATTTGATGAACTTCTATTTAAAAACTCATTAGTCATATAAATTATCGTGCTAATGGCCCTTTTTCCAGTTAGGTAGTGTAGGTCAGTCTGCATGCTCACAGCATCGTAGGGTGGTCAAGGGGAAGTAACTCTTCCACATGACGCTTCAATAAAAATCCTCATCATATCCAACTTGTTCAACGTCACCATACCATGAAAGGACATTATGAGTTATTTAATGTTACGTGTTATTCCCCAATGCTTCAGCGGCATATAAATCTAAGTTGTATCGCTTAGATGCAAATATCTTCAAAGTGGTGTAACGATTTGTTTAAATAAAGGCCTATATTAATGTACCATATTTTGTTATTTCCTTACATTCCACATGATGAAGGAGTGAGTATGTACTCCGAAACGTCGTGTATTTTCACATTAAAGAAGTTGTTATCCAGAAAATCTTCCTGTTCTTAAGTAAAGGCCTATTAGCAAAATAATGATGATTCTCCCATTTATAATGAACCTATGCCGGGAGTACAACAACTACCCGTATGGAATGTACCATTCACTCAACCAGTACAGACAAATCCATTTGGCATACGAAGTCTGACTTGGAAGACATAGACCAACGTGTACATGAAGACACTACATCCTCATCCCACCTGCCATCGGGAACCACCCCCATTGACAATGTGTAGTCTACAACGCAGACAAAACATTACTGCCTTATTTAACCCTTGCGTTATTTCCCTCGCTTTGTTGTGCCAAGATAGTGAATCGCTGTACCAGAAATGCATAGCGGGCCTGGATTTCTAAACACAGATTTCTTAAGTAAATACTGCAAGGCCTAAATCATCCAGTAATGAAGACTGGCAAGAGTTATGCCTTGCATTGGGAAGTTGGATTTTTTATGTATTGCTGTAATTTAGGGGAAGATTTATGAAGACACGTACCCTAAAACTAAGAAAGTTGGTTTTCTTTGAGATTTAAATGTTTAACTTATTGGACCCAAATCTCATTAAAGAAGTCGATAATCCAAAATCGGCAAAACGACAAACGTACCAAAATATGTCATAACATCATCTTATTGGTTACATGTAAAGAAATATTCAAAATTACAACCAAAAAAAGTAGCCAGTACACCAACCTTGACAGTGTTGCTAATATGAATTTTTAGATGAAAAAAGTTCAAAAACAAGTCAAAACAATTTAACATACAAAACAAAATAAGTTTTGAACATTTGAAATTATATTTAAGTCAAAAAAGTTTCATACTGGTGGACTCGAACCCTTTAATTCAGTCTGCTGGATTTCAAATCCAACGGTCTAACCGCTGAGCTATGCGTCCTCTTGACTTAGATAGGTTAAATTAGTGACTATATTTTATACATCTATAAGACACTGTTTTGTTGCGATAATATTTATCGAATTTAAGGGAATTTATGTAGCACTTGTTGATATTTTGTCCAAGATCATGTTTTTGCTCATGGGAGTATCAATATGCATTGATGCAATTACGACAACATACACTGTACAGCAAACGTGTAGGTTATTTCAGCATGAGCAACAATTAACATCATTATAAATATTCAGAACCGAAACTACACGTCCCATTGACATGCACAGGCCTTTAAAACAATATAAACCTACATTGTCGTGTTTGTGTGTGTGTGTTGTTAATGGGTTTCCCATATCAAATCCGATCGTCTAACAGATTTGCGTTAATCGTGGTGCAGTGTCCGGTTTTCGATCAGAACTACTTTTACATATTGGCCTATATTGTCATTATCCTGAGTCGATTATCTTCAAATTGGTAATTTCAGGCAACAGTCAGTAATTCTCGATACAATAACACCATCTATATATAATGTTTAGCAGGACTGACTCCCCAGCAACACAATGTATGTCAAAACGAAAGTAGGAATTTCCTCTGTTTACACATCAAAATAAAATGGACTGCATTGTCTCTGAATTGCTTCCGGGTTGAAGTAAAAGTTCGTAGCTATGTCCGATGCCTCTACAATAGAAATTACTGAAAATCAAATTATGAGTGGTCTGTTGTCTAGTGACGCTTCAATAAAATCTTCATCAAGTCAGTTCAAATCAAACTTATTAAAATATTCAAAATGACCATACTTTGAAAGGTGATTGTGAAACAAGGATTAGGAGTTTACTCAAAATATAACAAACTTGTTATTCTCGAATGCTTCAGCTGCATATAAATCTAAGATTCAGCGCTTAGATGCAACTGTCTTCAAAGTGGTGTTTCAGCAAAAGTGCATGATCAAAAAAGGTTAAAATTCAATATGGCGTCGAAACCACGTGACCTACGACTTCGCAATGGTAACATATTTTGCTTGTCTAGTTATAAAGCATCTTTTAAAACAAGTTGCGAGTCTCTAGTATGTCACTGGGATTATTTAGACCCAAATATAACATGTCAAAATCAGACAAATTTTAAGAAAATCAAAATGGCGGCTTAACCACGTGACCTACGATTTGGTCATGATTTACTTTTTTGCTTGTATTGTTCCTGCGCATCTTTTAAAACAAGTTTCGAGTCTCTATGTGGATTTTAAAGATTTTCCCCATGTTAAAGTTTTTCTTTATTATGACCGGAAATGACTGTTCGCGAGCGATTTTATTATTGATTCATAAAGACCATAGTCCTGTCTTACTCTCCTGAAAAAATCGTTCGATTCCATTAATAGGTTTTTGAATTATGGCCCTTTGAAGTTTGCGATTTTCAAAAATTGTCGGACTTTGAAAGGTCACTGTGACAAAAGTATAAGAGGTACGCTAATGGTTTGGAGTATCGTTTAATAACCAACCCTTTAGCTACACATATATGCAAGTTTGAGCTCTTAGATGCTAGTATCTTCAGAGGAGAAGATTGCCAAAGGTGTATGGGGTCGGAAAATTGTAAAATGTGTCTAAAATCAAAATGGCGGAAAAACCACGTGACTTACGAATTCGCCGTGATTTAATTTTTTGCTCGCATGGTCATTGCGCATCTTTTGCAAAAAGTTCCAAGTCTGTAAGTGCATTTTGAAAAAATTTCCCATGTTAAAAATCGAAATTTGGAATCGAACTGGACCTTTAATGGCTGAAACGATTGGGCCCAAAAGCTTATTTTGCCGTGTCCTTAGCAAGAGCTGTCAGACTGCAAAATTTGGTTGAATTATCTTTAGCCGTTTTGGCTGAATCGCTGCCACAAGATCGGTGCTAATAATAAAAAAAAAACAAAAAAAAAAAACACGCCAATAACAATAAGGATTCTGCCCCAAAAATCCTTAAATATAGTCGCAAGCGACGACAAGCGGATTCTGCGCATAGATAGATTAAATGTAATGAACGAAGCCATCCTTCTGATGTGATTGCGGTGCATTTGCATGTCTCTAGCTTGTCTGTAGGATTATTGAGACCCAAAGTTTACATGTTAAAATCGAACAATTGTGTGACAATATACAATTGTGTGAGCGTGTACTTATGTAAATGAATGGACCGGAAGTGGTTGTTTCAGACCTATTTTCAAAAGGGAGCTGTTGGTGTACTGGTTAGGTAGAATATGATTTGATAATAATTTTTGAATAAAAAGAAAAGGGAGGAATAGAATTGAAATAGTTTAGAAATGCAAGGACAATGAAGATGTAGAACAGGGCTTCATAAAATGTTTGAAACGGCAGAATAAATGTCTCTGGAAACGAGACAATGATGTCTGAAATCCGTTTCCCTTAGCTGTTTTTAGAATACGCATTCAATGGTTTCAATAGGTATACTGTGTGAAAGACTTGCTTAAAACGAGCGTAGTTTCATTGATGAGTTTGTTAATCAATTGCCACATGCGTAATGTGTGAATGATTGAAGCGGGACTCTTTTGGCGGGCGCAGGAAAATATCATCTTGCCTTATTTGGACGTAGCTTACTATGACAATAGTAAAATCTTGTTTATGAATGAATGAAGTGTTAATTCGTTGACTCGTGCTACGTTCCTGAATAGTTCTCTCGTATGCAAAGATAACAAATTGCATACCAATGTCTGTGTGCATTACACTCAATGTGAATCATAAAAACTATTTGAAGAACCGAAACTACAGTCCGATTTACGTGCACAGATCTGTCAAGCATAATCAACCTTGATTTGTCTTTTTCGTTGGCTGATAGAAGTGCGTTAATCCTGATGCAGTGTCCAGTTTTCTACCAGAACTACTTTTACATATATATCGGCACTATACTGAGTCGACTGTCTTCAAATTGGTCATTTTCCGCAACATTCAGTACTTCTACATACAATAGCACCATATATAACACACCTCACCCCTAACAACACAATGTGAGCCAAAACGAAAGTGTGAATTTCCTGTTCACACATCAAAATAAAAGTCAAATTTGATGAACTTCTATTTAAAAACTCATTAGTCATATAAATTATCGTGCTAATGGCCCTTTTTCCAGTTAGGTAGTGTAGGTCAGTCTGCATGCTCACAGCATCGTAGGGTGGTCAAGGGGAAGTAACTCTTCCACATGACGCTTCAATAAAAATCCTCATCATATCCAACTTGTTCAACGTCACCATACCATGAAAGGACATTATGAGTTATTTAATGTTACTTGTTATTCCCCAATGCTTCAGCGGCATATAAATCTAAGTTGTATCGCTTAGATGCAAATATCTTCAAAGTGGTGTAACGATTTGTTTAAATAAAGGCCTATATTAATGTACCATATTTTGTTATTTCCTTACATTCCACATGATGAAGGAGTGAGTATGTACTCCGAAACGTCGTGTATTTTCACATTAAAGAAGTTGTTATCCAGAAAATCTTCCTGTTCTTAAGTAAAGGCCTATTAGCAAAATAATGATGATTCTCCCATTTATAATGAACCTATGCCGGGAGTACAACAACTACCCGTATGGAATGTACCATTCACTCAACCAGTACAGACAAATCCATTTGGCATACGAAGTCTGACTTGGAAGACATAGACCAACGTGTACATGAAGACACTACATCCTCATCCCACCTGCCATCGGGAACCACCCCCATTGACAATGTGTAGTCTACAACGCAGACAAAACATTACTGCCTTATTTAACCCTTGCGTTATTTCCCTCGCTTTGTTGTGCCAAGATAGTGAATCGCTGTACCAGAAATGCATAGCGGGCCTGGATTTCTAAACACAGATTTCTTAAGTAAATACTGCAAGGCCTAAATCATCCAGTAATGAAGACTGGCAAGAGTTATGCCTTGCATTGGGAAGTTGGATTTTTTATGTATTGCTGTAATTTAGGGGAAGATTTATGAAGACACGTACCCTAAAACTAAGAAAGTTGGTTTTCTTTGAGATTTAAATGTTTAACTTATTGGACCCAAATCTCATTAAAGAAGTCGATAATCCAAAATCGGCAAAACGACAAACGTACCAAAATATGTCATAACATCATCTTATTGGTTACATGTAAAGAAATATTCAAAATTACAACCAAAAAAAGTAGCCAGTACACTAACCTTGACAGTGTTGCTAATATGAATTTTTAGATGAAAAAAGTTCAAAAACAAGTCAAAACAATTTAACATACAAAACAAAATAAGTTTTGAACATTTGAAATTATATTTAAGTCAAAAAAGTTTCATACTGGTGGACTCGAACCCTTTAATTCAGTCTGCTGGATTTCAAATCCAACGGTCTAACCGCTGAGCTATGCGTCCTCTTGACTTAGATAGGTTAAATTAGTGACTATATTTTATACATCTATAAGACACTGTTTTGTTGCGATAATATTTATCGAATTTAAGGGAATTTATGTAGCACTTGTTGATATTTTGTCCAAGATCATGTTTTTGCTCTTGGGAGTATCAATATGCATTGATGCAATTACGACAACATACACTGTACAGCAAACGTGTAGGTTATTTCAGCATGAGCAACAATTAACATCATTATAAATATTCAGAACCGAAACTACACGTCCCATTGACATGCACAGGCCTTTAAAACAATATAAACCTACATTGTCGTGTTTGTGTGTGTGTTGTTAATGGGTTTCCCATATCAAATCCGATCGTCTAACAGATTTGCGTTAATCGTGGTGCAGTGTCCGGTTTTCGATCAGAACTACTTTTACATATTGGCCTATATTGTCATTATCCTGAGTCGATTATCTTCAAATTGGTAATTTCAGGCAACAGTCAGTAATTCTCGATACAATAACACCATCTATATATAATGTTTAGCAGGACTGACTCCCCAGCAACACAATGTATGTCAAAACGAAAGTAGGAATTTCCTCTGTTTACACATCAAAATAAAATGGACTGCATTGTCTCTGAATTGCTTCCGGGTTGAAGTAAAAGTTCGTAGCTATGTCCGATGCCTCTACAATAGAAATTACTGAAAATCAAATTATGAGTGGTCTGTTGTCTAGTGACGCTTCAATAAAATCTTCATCAAGTCAGTTCAAATCAAACTTATTAAAATATTCAAAATGACCATACTTTGAAAGGTGATTGTGAAACAAGGATTAGGAGTTTACTCAAAATATAACAAACTTGTTATTCTCGAATGCTTCAGCTGCATATAAATCTAAGATTCAGCGCTTAGATGCAACTGTCTTCAAAGTGGTGTTTCCGCAAAAGTGCATGATCAAAAAAGGTTAAAATTCAATATGGCGTCGAAACCACGTGACCTACGACTTCGCAATGGTAACATATTTTGCTTGTCTAGTTATAAAGCATCTTTTAAAACAAGTTGCGAGTCTCTAGTATGTCACTGGGATTATTTAGACCCAAATATAACATGTCAAAATCAGACAAATTTTAAGAAAATCAAAATGGCGGCTTAACCACGTGACCTACGATTTGGTCATGATTTACTTTTTTGCTTGTATTGTTCCTGCGCATCTTTTAAAACAAGTTTCGAGTCTCTATGTGGATTTTAAAGATTTTCCCCATGTTAAAGTTTTTCTTTATTATGACCGGAAATGACTGTTCGCGAGCGATTTTATTATTGATTCATAAAGACCATAGTCCTGTCTTACTCTCCTGAAAAAATCGTTCGATTCCATTAATAGGTTTTTGAATTATGGCCCTTTGAAGTTTGCGATTTTCAAAAATTGTCGGACTTTGAAAGGTCACTGTGACAAAAGTATAAGAGGTACGCTAATGGTTTGGAGTATCGTTTAATCACCAACCCTTTAGCTACACATATATGCAAGTTTGAGCTCTTAGATGCTAGTATCTTCAGAGGAGAAGATTGCCAAAGGTGTATGGGGTCGGAAAATTGTAAAATGTGTCTAAAATCAAAATGGCGGAAAAACCACGTGACTTACGAATTCGCCGTGATTTAATTTTTTGCTCGCATGGTCATTGCGCATCTTTTGCAAAAAGTTCCAAGTCTCTAAGTGCATTTTGAAAAAATTTCCCATGTTAAAAATCGAAATTTGGAATCGAACTGGACCTTTAATGGCTAAAACGATTGGGCCCAAAAGCTTATTTTGCCGTGTCCTTAGCAAGAGCTGTCAGACTGCAAAATTTGGTTGAATTATCTTTAGCCGTTTTGGCTGAATCGCTGCCACAAGATCGGTGCTAATAATAAAAAATAAAAAAAAAACAAAAAAACACGCCAATAACAATAAGGATTCTGCCCCAAAGGGCAGAATCCTTAAATATAGTCGCAAGCGACGACAAGCGGATTCTGCGCTTAAATGTTGTTTTTAATTCAAAGATAATGAAATAGAACATCTTCCAAATGTAATTGCATATATTTTTTAATAAGCTTCAAGTCTCTAGGGTGTCTCTAGGAGCTTTGAGATTTTACACGTCAAAATCGAACAACTTCAAAGAAAATCAGAGGTGGCTAAACCACGTGACCGTTGCTTTTTTGTTTGTATTAGTATTGCCAGTGACATTATATAGAGGTCCCTGGTATTGCACATCTATTTAAAAAAGTTTGAAGTCTTTACGTTATTTTTTTTTTTAATCTCTTTGTCAAAAATCCTTTTTCAGCCTGCTGTACAGTCGCCACGTCAACCTGTTCTTGTTGTACCAGGGACCTTATATAGAGGGACTAGCAACTTCTGCCCGTTACATGATCATTTCTACTGAGCGATCCAATAAGACCTCTCCTCGTCGCGCTTCAACGCACAAGCGACTTGGTGCTTGCTAAGCGCTTGTTTTGTTATCGCACTGTATTGTTGTAACCAGTTGGTGTTTCCGAGTCTTGCCGACTGGCCCGTGCGTCAATCGGCAATCTTCGTAAAGTCAAGAAACATAAAAGTAACCTCCCTTTGAAACTGTAACAACATCGGAAGTGTCTATCTCCAAGGAGATGAACGATTACGTGAATCAAATGAAATAGAATTGGTAATAAAGAAATTATTATACTCAAAGGTGTGCTATATATGATTGTTACAAACTTACGAAAATGCACATTTATTTTGTAAATGTGATATGACATAGAATATATATACAATGTTAGGTTACCTAGTGCTTTGGAATACTTGATGTTATACACATGTATTATTCTATTATTTTTTAAGTTGGTTACCGTTTTATTGATCTTAAGAAAAAAATAAAATAAAACATGAACTTATATTAAAAAAAAGTTATTATTTATTATTTATGCTGATGCTACAATATGACAGAAAGGCCATTCATCAAGGAGTTCGTTTCAAATTTATTTTCCCCTTCGAACCGGTACATTCTACATGAATGTAGGAAAGACAGTACAAGGGGAAAAGAAACATATCCTCCATGTTCTGTGCAGACAAGATGGCGAACTGACTCGCTATTTTAACTACAAAGTACGAGCGTATTACATGCTGACTACTTTCCCCTAAAATACCAGCTTGACGCAGTTACATCCGAAAACTATTCATCTTTCGCTAAGTGAATATTTAAGAATTTATTGTCTTAGGTAAAAGTAAAAGTTTTGGACTTCCCTCTAACCATTACCCATATCATTGACGCTCCTTACAGACAAGATGGCGGACTGACTCGCTATTTTAACTGCAAAGTACGAGCGTATTACATGCTGGCTTCTTTCCCCTAAAATACCAGCTTGACGCAGTTACATCCGAAAACTATTCATCTCTCGCTAAGTGAATATTTAAGAATTTATTGTCTTAGGTAAAAGTAAAAGTTTTGGACTTCCCTCGAACCATTACCCATATCATTGACGCTCCTTACAGACAAGATGGCGGACTGACTCGCTATTTTAACTGCAAAGTACGAGCGTATTACATGCTGGCTTCTTTCCCCTAAAATACCAGCTTGACGCAGTTACATCCGAAAACTATTCATCTTTGGCTAAGTGAATATTTAAGAATTTATTGTCTTAGGTAAAAGTAAAAGTTTTGGACTTCCCTCGAACCATTACCCATATCATTGACGCTCCTTACAGACAAGATAGCGGACTAACTCGCTATTTTAACTGCAAAGTACGAGCGTATTACATGCTGGCTTCTTTCCCCTAAAATACCAGCTTGACGCAGTTACATCCGAAAACTATTCATCTTTCGCTAACTTAATATTTAAGAATTTATTGTCTTAGGTAAAAGTAAAAGTTTTGGATTCCGCTTGTCTCGAACTGTCAACAGTCACAATTGTTTATATAGTGATTAACTGGATATACTAGTGTGCTACGCCAGTTATTAGCGCAATGCAGGCGCCAAGTCAAGATGTGCGTTGGACCATGACGAGGTGAGCTCCGCGAGCTAATTGCTTAGTTGCTAGTCCCTCTATATAAGGTCCCTGGTTGTACTTAGTTTGGTGAAGGTTTTGTGAAACTGTCTGATACAGTTTTCCAGAAATTGAGATGGAAATTTTAACTTATTGGACAGAAATCTCATTTAAGAAGTCGAAAATCCAAAATCGGCCGAGGTCATAGATTAATTTGGATATGGGCAAACGTACCAAAATGTTCCATGACAGCAGCTTATTGGTTACATGTGAAGAAATATTCAAAAATATAACATAAAAAAGTAGCCAGTACACTAATCTGGTCAGTGTTGCCAATATGCATTTTTGCATAAACAAAAGCGCTAAAACAAGTCAAAACAAGTTAACATACAAACAAAAATAAGTTTTGAATATTTAAAATTATATTTAAGTTGAAAAAGTTTTCCTTTTGAAGACTTGAACTCCTGCACTAAGCCTACTTGTATAGAAGTCAGACGCTTTACCGTTCGACCAAACTAACAGCTGATAGGATTCCAGACAATTACTGATAATATTTTATACATCTTTTAGACATCGTTTTGTTTCGATAATATTGTCATTATCCTGTGTCGAGTATCTTCAAATTGGTAATTTCCGGCAACAGTCAGTACTTTTACATACAATAGCAATATATATAACAGACATTACCCAAAACAACACAATGCGAGCCAAAACGAAAGTGTGAATTTCCTGTTCACACATGAAAATAAAGTCAATTTTGATGAACTTCTATAACTCATCAGTCATATAAATTATCGTGCTAATGGCCCTTTTTCCAGTTAAATAATCCAATAATGAAGACTGGCAAGAGTTATGCCGTGCATTGGGAAGTTTATTTTGTATGTATTGTTGTAATTTAGGGGAAGATTTGTGAAGACACGTACCCTAAAAACTGAGAAAGTTGATTTTCTTGAGATTTAAATTTTTAACTTATTGGACCCAAATCTCATTAAAGAAGTCGAAAATCCAAAATCGGCAAAACGACAAACGTACCAAAATATTTCATGACATCATCTTATTCGTTACATGTAAAGAACTATTAAAAAATACAACCCAAAAAAGTAGCCACTACACTAATGTTGACAGTGTTGCCAATATGAATGTTTAGATGAATAAAAGTTCAAAAACAATTCAAAACAATTTAACATACAAAATAAAATAAGTTTTGAACATTTGAAATTATATTTAAGTCAAAAAAGTTTTTTTCTGTTGGACTCGAACTCAGGCTGCTGAAATAGCAATCCTACATTTTACCACTGAGCCACCAGTACTTCTATGATAGCGTGGGTAAAATTAGTGACTATATTTTATACATCTATAAGACACTGTTTTGTTCGGATAATATTTATCGAAAGTAAGGGAATTTATGTAGCTTTTGTTGATATTTTGTCCAAGATCATTTCTTTGCTCTTTGGAGAATCATTATGCATTGATGCAACTACGTCAACATACACTGTACAGCAAACGTGTAGGTTATTTCAGCATAAGCGACAATTAACATCATTATAAATATTCAGAACCGAAACTACACGTCCCATTGACATGCACAGGCATTTAAAACAATATAAACCTACACTGTCGTGTTTGTGTTTTAAATAGGTTTCCAATATCAAATTCGATCATCTAATAGATTTGCGTTAATCGTGGTGCAGTGTCCGGTTTTCGATCAGAACTACTTTAACATATTGGCCTATATTGTCATTATCCTGAGTCGAATATCTTCAAATTGGTAATTTCAGGCAACAGTCAGTAATTCTCGATACAATAACACCATCAATATATAATGTTTAGCATGACTGACTCCCCAGCAAAACAATGTATGTCAAAACGAAAGTAGGAATTTCCTCTGTAAATTTTCAAAATGAAATGGACTGTATTGTCTCTGAATTGCTTCCGGGTTGAAGTAAAAGTTCGTAGCTATGTCCGATGCCTCTACAATAGAAATTACTGAAAATCAAATTAGGAGTGGTCTATTGTCTAGTGACGCTTCAATAAAATCTTCATCAAGTCAGTTCAAATCAAACTTATTAAAATATTCAAAATGACCTTACTTTGAAAGGTGATTGTGAAACAAGTATTAGGAGTTAACTCAAAATATAACAAACTTGACATTCTCGAATGCTTCAGCTGCATATAAATCTAAGATTGAGCGCTTAGATGCAACTGTCTTCAAGTGGTGTTTCCGCAAAAGTGCATGATCAAAAAAGGTTAAAATTCAACATGGCGTCGAAACCACGTGACCTACGACTTCGCAATGGTAACATATTTTGCTTGTCTAGTTATTAAGCATCTTTTACAACAAGTTGCGAGTCTCTAGTATGTCACTGGGATTATTTAGACCCAAATTTAACATGTCAAAATCAGACAAATTTTAAGAAAATCAAAATGGCGGCTTAACCACGTGACCTACGAATTGGTCATGATTTACTTTTTTGCTTGTATTGTTCTTGCGCATCTTTTGCAAAAAGTTTCGAGTCTCTATGTGGATTTTGAAGATTTTCCCTATGTTAAAAGTTTTTCTTTATGTTGACCGGAAATGACTGTACGCGAGCGATTTTATTATTGATTCATAAAGACCATATTCCAATCCTACTCTCCTGAAAAAATCATAAAATTCGATGGGTAGGTATTTGAGTTATGTCCCTTTGAAGTTTTCGATTTTCCAAAATTGTCGGACTTTGAAAGGTCACTGTGAAAAAACTATGAGGAGTTCGCTAATGCTTTGGACTATCGTTTAATCACCAACCCATTAGCTACACATATATGCAAGTTTGAGCTCTTAGATGCTAGTATCTTCAGAGGAGAAGATTGCCAAAGGTGCATGGGGTCGGAAAATTGTAAAATGTGTCTAAAATCAAAATGGCGGAAAAACCACGTGACTTACGCATTTGCCATGATTTACTTTTTTGCTCGCATGGTCATTGCGCATCTTTTGCAAAAAGTTCCAAGTCTCTAAGTGCATTTTGAAAATTTTTCCCATGTTAAAAATCGAAATTTTGAATCGAACTGGACCTTTAATGGCTGAAACGATTGGGCCCAAAAGCTTATTTTGCCGTGTCCTTAGCAAGAGCTGTCAGACTGCAAAATTTGGTTGAATTATCTTTAGCCGTTTTGGCTGAATCGCTGCCACAAGATCGGTGCTAATAATAAAAAAAACAAAACAAAAAAAAAACACGCCAATAACAATAAGGATTCTGCCCCAAAGGGCAGAATCCTTAATAATAAATAATCAGGATAATAACAATACGTCTTCACGACTATGTCTTGAAGACCTAATAAATAATCAGGATAATAACAATACGTCTTCACGACTATGTCTTGAAGACCTAATAAGGAAAAACACGATAACAACAATAGGTCTTCAGACATTCGTCTTGAAGACCTAATAAAACACGCCAATAACAATAAGGATTCAGAACTTTAGTTCTGAATCCTTAATAATAATAAGGAAAAAATTCGGATAAAAACAATAGGTCTTCACGACATACGTCTTGAAGACCTAATAATACTGTGTACTTATATCGCGCTAGCCTCCATACACCAAGTGCATGCTCAAAGCTCTACAGACATTATTACCTGGTATAAGGACCAACATCGTTCCTTTTTAGCTCATCTGGCCTGAAAGGCCCGATGGGCTTATGGCATGGTGTCCGGCGTCCGTCCATCCGTCCGTCCATCCGTCCATCCGTCCATCCGTAAACTTTTCGCTTTTTCGACTTCTTCTCCAGAACCAATGATTCCACAGAGCTGAAATTTTATGTGCAGACTCCTTGGCCAATGTGGATTCTAAATTGTAGATTTCGTGACCCCATGACCCCAAATGGGGTCACAGGGGTCACATCCTTAAAAACCTATTTTCATATTCTTCTTCAGTTCCAAAAGGTCTAGAGAGCTGAAAAGTTGTGTGCAGACTCCTTGGCCAATGGGGATGCTAAATTGTAGATGTCATGACCATGTGACCCCAAATGGGGTCACCGGGGTCACATCCTTAAAAACTTATTTTCATCTTCTTTTCCAGTTCCAAAAGGTCTAAAGAGCTGAAAAGTTGTGTGCAGACTCCTTGGCCAATGGGGATTCTAAATTGTAGATTATGTGACCCCGTGACCCCAAATGGGGTCACAGGGGACAGGGGTCACATCCTTAAAAACCTATTTTCATCTTCTTCTTCAGTTCCAAAAGGTCTAGAGAGCTGAAAAGTTGTGTGCAGACTCCTTGGCCAATGGGGATTCTAAATTGTAGATTATGTGACCCTGTGACCCCAAATGGGGTCACAGTGGTCATGATCTAAGAACCTATCTTTTGCTTGTAAACAATAACTTAACCCTTAACTTGCGGGTCCCGTAATTATCCGGGAGGCTCATAGAGAAAAATGTTAGAACCCTTGGCGAGACCCGTACGTTGGACTTAGTGCATTTACCGGGTCAGTAATAATTATATTTGCCCCCCAGGCGAAATGCGAGACGAAGTGTGTCCGTATATCGCCACATGAAAACTTGTTTACATACATCTCGCAGATAGCCACGATAACGAGTCTGTGTGAATGTCCGGTCGAAATATCAAGTAAAATTCACACCAAATTGCGTGTGCATTGTTGACCCGTAACGCATTGATAATTAGCTTTACAAAAGGCCAATTTTGTCGGGCTTAGCCCCCGAAGCATTAATTCGCTTGAGGCTATTTTCACCCACGTGTTTGTATTGCCTCGGGTTTGCCTCGCCCGAGACTGCTATCTGCCTCGCATCTCGCGAGATGGGGAAAAAAATCGCTAACTCGCCTTACTCCCGCACTTCATATCATGTAAGCGAATTGTTTGTTTTCAAAAAAAAATACGGCAAAATAAAGGGGAAACAATGGACTACATTCCCATATAAAATTAGAAAATCTCAAAAAAATAATAAAGACACAGCAAGCGCCGTGAAAAAGGTCATGTTTACAGTTCATAAATTTTGAAACAATCGGCGATTTTCACAACTTCTAAAACATTTATCACGGCTAAAATACTGAATGCATTTTCATAATTTTTATATCACAATAAACCGAAAAGAATTATCTTTTATTCTATATAAAATGCGCAGATTTATTCACAGAAATAAAGATACAATTTTACCTTTCTGAGAGGCATGTGAAACCAAACGGCACACAAACTAATCAACATATTTTCATCAGTTATGGTTCGAGGTTAGCGTTTATTTGAAAAGTCAAACAACATAACCATATTTGGGTTGACATGTGCTTATTTGTCAACTGGTTCGAGATTATGATTTCTTGGAAAAGTGCGATGAACGACCGTTTGCAATGCCGCATACATGTTGTAAGTATTGACGATTTTATAGGTGGAAATAAAGACAAACTTTACATAGCTATAGAATTATAACCATAAGGGCGCATTCTAATAATTTTTATATCATTGTGAAGCTAGACATCTTGTCTTCAATTCCGTATATAAATGGATTTTTTTTCGTTTGGTATTTATGATGTTACGAGGCCCGAATTAAAGACAATCTTTCGAAAGTAATAGAATAAAAACGAAAAATCATAGAAAATTCATTCAAAGTTTCGGGTGTGAATTAGCCATTTGTGTACGGGTGTCGCTACTTGAATTTGTATTGAACGCCCGTATATAGTCCTTATTCGCCATGTAGATGCGGTATATTTCGTAAAAACGGTACCGGAATCGCCGCCTGGAAATTCCGCCAGCAGAGCTCGTTAGTGCCTAAGCTCAAACTACTGCTGCGAGCTGCGAGCCTGTAAATTCCGCCACAGGGGCTAAAAATGGTAAAATATATATATATAGGGTTAAATAACTTAAATATTCAACTTTAGATAGTAAATCAATGAAATCCTGATGAGCTACAGAGCCCATGGCTCTATTTTTTCATTCTTTTTTCATACACTTTGATTGAACAACAAAAAGGTTATTATTAAATAACTTAACATGAAAATGAAACATTAATATTGGCGCATTTTGGGGATACAATTATAAGCCACTCTAAACAGCGCTCCTCGCGGTGATGATCTATATTTAGCTCCAGGTCATTCGATTGTTATGTCGACCTCGCGTGACGCTTCCTGCGGTCAACATAACGTTTGATCATCGTCATTTACCATCCGTCTCGGCCAATCAGAAAACAGAACACTCGTCCATCATATAATAATAGCAGATATATACTAGTTAATTCATTAGATAAATTATTTCATTATTCAAATATTTCACATCACATACTCAACATACATTTCACAATACATATATATTAATCCAAAGACAGATTACTTCATTATTTTAGTTTTAGGGAATAAACATTAATCTGAAAACACAACATAAGGCAATCTCCAACTGATGAGCTGATATCCAGACTACCTAAGGCATAGTCTTTAATGACAAGTGACAGTATCAGTAAATTATTTAATTGAAGAGCAGACATCTTGACTAACAGGTTCATCATCTACAATAGTTAATCCCTTTTGCAATCCTTGACACTGACAGTACAAGTTGTAGAAACCCCTTAGGCTAAATAAAGATAATCCATTGAGGCATCTTAATTGATATTACTTTGTTAATCTTCAAGCTAACCAGACATGTCAATCCATTAGAACAATGAACTGTCTACATGGTGTTCAAACTGTTTTACTTAATCTCAACCAATGAAATCGCTAACCAACCAAGCATAACCTTCTTTGCCTTTATAACACCAAGATAATTCTTGGTTCATCAGTTGGTTCTTGACTCAGCAATAGGACTATCTCAGCTCCAGGGGTGAAACTCTGTTTGGATAAATAGCCCCTGGAAGCATCATCTGTTATCTACCAGTTGTACTTGTTACTATGTTGTTATAATTGTTCCTGTGAATAAAGTTGTGCATAACTGTTCAAGGACTTTGGATTTCATCTGCCTAGAGTTAATTCCCCTAGACAGCCCATCAACACAAATAATGTATTTTTGGATTACAACAAATGAGACCTTGTCCGAACATATGATAACTTGGTGAGAATCTTCGAAAGATCCGGAATCCATATGCCATGAATTTTTATGGACATACTTATGGAGGACACCATCTGCTGAAATGAAAGTATCCCAGATGATACAACAACGCAGCATCTTACTGACCAACAAGAGAGACTCAAAGACCGCCGCCTCAATCGCCAAGAAGGAAGAAGTGTAAGTACATTTTCTTTTGATTTTGTCTCATTCTTGGTATAGTAATCATTACTTTAAGATTGTATCATGTGTTCTAACATGGAAGGCAGTTTTGAATGAGAAATTCCTGTGGTCTCTCTTGTCACGCCTCTCGCTAAATTGGTTGTCAAGGCAACCTTTAGTGACTGTTTCGCAGCGTCGTTGATCGACACTGGCGCCAGCGTGAATTGTATTGCCGCCAACTTCCTTGAATTAGCATTTCCAAATGTATCAATGGTAAATCATGCTATTAACATATCAAAGGGGTTGCAGGAGCTAAATATGAGGTAATGGGGTCAGTTGACTTGGATTTTTCAATTGAAAGCCAAGAATTTTCAGATAGGTTTCTTGTTCTCCCTTCGTTGCTGAAAGCGGTCATCTTGGGGTTACCATTCCTTGAAGAAAATGATGTCTTCGATTTCAGTTGCAATTCTTTGATTATTGACAATAAGATTTCAGACAGACGTTACGTTAGATTTATGACTGCTTCAGAACATGACATGTCAGACTTAGCTAGAACGATTGACGAGATATACATCCATTCTCAGAGTGAGTTACACTTAGATTAGAAGACGTTCCTGACGGCACAACAGTTCTCATAGAGCCCATGTCTTCACTTACAGCAAATTTTGAGGTAGCAGGTGGCTATACAATTTGTAAATCAAACAATGGAATAGGCACTTTTCGGCTTTTATATCCTTCTCAAGATGAAATAGTGATAGAAAAATATTCAGTAGGAGGCAAATTCAGCTATGTTGAAGCAGACAGTCTTTGACATTGACGGGGAGCAGGCCACTATCAACACAGTACAAACCCAAGACAGTCAAACAAAGGACGATGACTACATCAAAATTGCTAGAGACCTTGGATTTGACCCGACAAATGCACAGCTAATGACTGATCAAAGACACAGACTGTTAGCTTTAGGGATATTTTTTCGAAAAGTTTGACTGATCTGGGGAGGACAGATATGCATTATCACGAGATACTGACAGGAAATCATCCCCCGATTCGTTCCAGACCCTACCACCAGTCACCTCATCTACAGAAGGTCACAGAAAAACTCATTGATGACTTTCTGAAGCATGACCTCATTTAAGAAACAAATTCTACGTATGCAGCTCCCATTGTTTTAGTTAAGAAGAGGGATGGTACTTACAGGTTTGTCTGTGACTATAGAAAATGAAATGCTGTTATTTTACCAATGTCATGGCCTTTCCCTGTTTTTGATTATGTTGTTGGCCAGATAGCAAGCAAGAATACTCAGATATTTTCAATGTTAGACTTAGCCAATGGCTTCTTTCAGGTCCCACTCCACGAGAATTCGAAGCACAAGACAGCTTTTGTGACACACAAAGGACTGCATCAATTTAAACGCTTGCCTCAGGGCTTGTCAAATTCACCACTTTGCTTACAAATGCTCATGTCAAAAGTGCTTAGAAAATTGCTTTTCAAAATTGCTTTGATTTATATAGATGACTTAATCATCTACAACCAAACCTTTGAAGACAATTTACACCATTTGGAACAAGTGTTTTACTACCTCAAGGAAGCAAAATTGATATTAAAGCCATCCATACATACATTTTATACAGCTTTTATTCAAAGCATATTAACATTTTCATTCCATTGTTGGTACGGGTCTCTCTCAGTTCATCTTAAATGTAAAGTTAACAAAATTGTGAACGTTGCGAGTAAGATTGCCGGTGTCAAGTTCGAGTGTTTAACTGATATATATGAGCGGCAAATCGTAAATCAAGCTGTCAAAATCATATCTGACCCGACACATTACCTTCATTCAGAATATCACCTTCTCCCTTCAGGCCGCCGCTACAAAGTTCCAGTTTTGAAAACTAAGAGAGCACGTACATCTTTTGTTCCAAACACAATATGTCTATTAAATAAATGTGAAAAGAATTAAATGCGTGTACATAAATATTGCATATGATTGTTCAAGCTCTGTGTTGATGTAAAACAAATTCCTGAAAAGGCAATAAAGTATTATTATTATTATTATTATTATCCAAGTGTAATTTTGCTACAGACAAAGTTTCATTTCTCGGCCATGTTTTATCTTGTGGAGGAGTGCAAATGGGCGACAAGAAGATTGAAGCCATCAAATCCTTTCCAGATCCAACTTCTCAGAAGCAAGTCCGATCATTCTTGGGACTTACAAATTTCTACAGGAAATATGTGAAAGACTATGCCAAAATTGCTCTGCCCCTAAATGCTCTACTAAAGAAACGATCAGAACCTGTTTTGAACAAGAAGCCACAATTCCAGTGTGTGACAAAGCCTTTAATGCCCTCAAGGAAGCTATGTGTACCACACCAGTTTTGGCCTATCCAAATTTGGAAAAATAATTCATTCTTTCAACTGATGCCAGTGATATGTGCATTGGCTTTGTGTTAAGTCAGAAGGATCAAGACCAGAAGGAGCATCCAGTAGCATATGTTGGCAGCGCACTACAGGGAAGTGAGCCAGGCTGTTGGTAATATAAACCTTTTCTTGTATCAATTTCGAGAAACAGCATTTAATATGTTTAATCAAGATTGGCAGTCGACATTAGATAATAGCTCATGTTATGATTCATAAATATAAACTCTTTAAGAGCCTGCTCCAACCCGAAAGATATCTTTCACATTTAACATCCAAGAAGTTAAGGTATTCATTGATACGATTCAGATAAGGTCTGTCAAATTTAATGATTAATGAAGGTAGGTACAAATCGATCGACAAAAGCAATAGAATATGTCCATTGTGTAAAGTAGCCGTTGAAGACGAAATCCATTTTCTATTTGTTTGTCAATCCTACGACGATTTACGGAAAAAGTTTATCCATGATTATTATCTTTCCAAGCCTCGTGCTTTAGCATTTAAACAAATCCTTTCTTCTGATAACAATAACAGCATTCTTAGACTTGCACAATATGTTACCTATGCCATATCTCATCGAGATGATAAGTTAAAATCAATCACCTTTGTATCCATTTAATTTGTTATTGAACTGGTGATTAATATGCATGTATCTCAAATGTATATGGGCCAGAGGCCTCGAATACAATAAAGAACTTTTGACTTTTTGGTTTTTTTTTTAGAAGAACTGGAGCATTATAGAGAAAGAAGGCCTAGCACTCGTGGAACCAAATAGATCTTTTAGACCATATCTAGCAAATTCCAAATTCATAGTGTACACAGACCATATAGCACTAAAATGCCTTAAATCAATTAAAGATGCCACAGGAAGATTAGGACGTTGGTCTTTAGAGTTATCAACGGAAAACTTTGAGATCATACACCGCAGTGGCAAATCAAATGGTAATGCCGATGCCTTTTCAAGAAGAGAATATCAAGAGAACATCAACTGCAACAACAAGACTAAAGAAGACACAGAAAGGACAATTTTTACGTCCACTACATCGTCATTTCCTTCCGATTCCAACAATCCATCGCGTCCGTTCAGGAATTTTGCTGAATATAATGTCTTTACCGTACAAAAAGCATCGGCTTTTTCGGTTACTTTCGAATATGAAGAGGATTATCAAGTAATTCCAGAAGAAGTTGTTGCTTCGATATATTCAGTAAATGCTGATATTTCAAAGGATGAAATTGTGGAAGTACCCATCCAATCTCATCCAAATTTACACCATTTACAGAGAATATGTCCAGATTTTATGCAAGTGTTTGACTACAAAGGAGACGACATCCTTCCAAATTACGAGAAAGAACGACACAAAGTAGAAGCTGATAGATATGAAATTGACAATGGAATACTCTATCGGTTTGTACCCCAAAGACAAAAGGGACAGACAGACAAATTCATGATCATCAAACAGTTAGCAGTAACAAGAACACTCCGGAATCAAGTGCTACAAGCTTACCATGACTCACAACTTGGAGGCTGTCATCACGGAAAGGAAAGAATGCACAACACCATCAGACCTAAGTACTTTTGGCCAGGAATCTACCAAGAAATTGCTATGTATGTGCAATCATGTGAAGTTTGTAAACAAACCAAGAGGCATTACCATGGGAAGAAAGCTCCACTTTGTACCATGCCTGTGGAGGAAATCTTTACAAGGTGGCATATTGACATTCTTGGTCCACTACCGACGACACCAGACAAGTACAAGCATATACTGGTCATCACAGATGCATCATCCAGATGGTGTGAAGCATTCCCGCTCCGAACTCAAGAAGCCAAATGCAGATGTCATGGTACGAGAAATATTCTGCAGGTACGGCACACCAAGGACATTAATATCGGATCGTGGACAGAACTTCATGTCAAAATTAATTAAAGCAATCTGTGAAATTTTTTATGTCAAGTTGACCCATACCAATCCATATCATCCTCAAGCTAACAGCTGTGTGGAAAGGAGGAATTCCTACATCAACCAATCTCTACGAGCCTACTGCAACAAGTCACAGACTGATTGGCACTTCCTTCTACCTGACATTATGATGGTTTACAGAATGGTTCCAAATTCATTAACAAAGAGATCACCATTTATTTCGCTATTTGGCCGTGAAATAAGAGCACCTCGGGATGTCACTCTCATTCCAAAAGAAAATTTAGGCACTAATGACAGGAGCTATCTTTCAAATTTACTGGAGGAATTAGAAATTACAAGGAAAGTTGCAGCTGAAAACAATCTCAGAGCAAAAGAAGTATACTCATAGCAATACAACAGGAAAACCAAGGAACCATAATTCATACCAGGACAAAGAGTTTGGCTCTACTGTCAAAAAGTAGAAAAAGGACTGTCAAACAAGCTCACAAAGAAATGGTATGGAAGTTACTACATTGTTCAATTAGGCCCAAATTATACCTACAAATTAAGAAGAAGTTCTGATGGCAAGATCCACAAACCACTTGTCCATGCCAATCGCCTCATGCCATATTTCGACCCAGCTGATCGTCTACAAAATCCACCAGAACCATTGATCAACGACAATGACAACATGGATCCAGATGTCATAGACGACAACAACTCGACTGCTGACGACAATGTGCCGAACCAAGACCCAAAAGACACAGAGGTCCAATAGGAAAACTTAGATAAAAACAAGCAGAGACCAGATAATTTGAACACAAAAACTAAAAAAGCAAAACAAGAAAAAGAAAGCAACAACTCAAGCAAAGAAATCAAGACAAGAAAATCAACAGAACTTAACTACATGTAACACCAAAAACCAAGAAAACAAGAAAGATAAGTCAAGAAAACAGAACAATAAAGCTAAACCCAAGAAGAACATCCAGGACAAACAAAAACAGAACATACACGAAGAGGATGAAGAAATAAATCAAACTAAAACAACTCAACAAATACAAGCAAATGAAATTGAATCAATTCTGTCTTCAAAAAGAGCAAAGAAGAAAATGTATTATCGAATTAAATGGAAGGATGTTGAAAGAGGAAATACTTGGGAATATAGGAACACTATTCCAGACGTTTTAAAAAGAGACTTTCATTCAAAGAGGAACATGGCAGGAAGGCGTAGAAAACAACCTTTCAAAGGACATAAATTCTTCGAGAAAAAGACTACAAAACCGGAAGAAAATGTCAACGTAATATCTGAAGGTACATCAGACTTGTGTCAGACGCCTAAGACTCCATGCATTGTACCAGCAGTTCCACCAATGCCCATTTATCAAAAACACTAGTAAGATGGAAGGACAAATGGAATAGCGTGAGATTTTGATAGATGCAACAAACCTCTATCAATATTCACTTACTTTTTACACTGATTATGTACAAATCAACATTTTTTGCAGAAAATTCAGGTTCACCTCAATAAACGGTATGACACATTGGGGTCCTATCGCCAGGCTTTTCTGTCAGTTTGAAACAGATCAACGGCTACCGCTTTCTACTGTGTTGAGTGAATTTTTTATAAAACCTTATTTTACCATTTGTGAACACTAACTTCAGCTTGATCGACAGATTGTTTTTGGTACACAAAAAAATCTTGATGATTGAACTGATCACCCAATATCAAGATGGTAAAACTAACCCAGGAATGAATGTGAGAATGAATGATGCACACTAACAATCCACATTAACATTAATATTCTCACGTTACATGATGGATTAGAATTCATATTTTCATTTTCATTTTTTCTTATTATCTTCTTATCATACAAATGCAAATGTTTTGTATTCACATAATGTGTGTGTATAATTCAATTATGCATGAGTTAGGATTATATCAGTATTATGAATATGTTAGTTATGTATGATGCATAATGTGCAGTTATGCATTTCAGCAATTCAATATCAGTATACCCAGTTTAGCATATAGTATTATGAATACCTTACTATTAGTATGTTTGAAGCATAATGTGCGTCCATGCATTTTCAGCATTATCATGCCCAAGTTTCATTATTATTAACCAGTATTACGAATATATTTGTTATGTACGACGCATTATGTGTGGTTGTGCATTTCCTTCATTCAATATAAGCATACCAAGTTTAGCATTAAGTATTATGTATACCTTAGTTATGTATGGCGCATGATGTGCCTACATGCATTTAAGCTATTTAATATTATCATTCAACAGTTTAATTATTATCCTTTCAGCATTATGAATATGTTAGTTATGTATGGCGCATAATGTGCGTACAGACATTTCAGCTATTCAATATTATCATAAAACAATTTATTATTATCATTATTATTTCAGCATTATGAATATGTTAGTTATGTATGACGCATAATGTGCTTACAGGCATTTCAGCTATTCAATATTTTCATATCTAGTTTTATCATATCAGTATTATGAATATGTTATGTATAGCGCATAATGTGCGTCTGTGCATCTCAGCTATTTCATATTATCAACATTATGTATACATATGTCATGAATTGCACAAAAGATGTGAGCACATTACAGCTATCCAATAACAACCATATTTCTAGCACTCATACTATCCACGGTAGTAAATGTAATATACACATATGTTTATTTATGTACCAGTATCTAAGTCTTGTATATAGATATATTCATCTTACCTTTCCATGTTTTCATATGTCAGTATACTCAAATATTGAAATATAAAGCACCAGTATTACAAGCACTCTTACTATCAGAGTTAATCAATGAATTATACACATGTATTAACTGAGTAAATAAATAAACTTTTTCATTTTATTCCCTTAAGATAACATTCTCAACTTGAGACAAGAGGCGAACCCAATATTTAACAATTTGAATGTACTGATTTACCTTTAATGAATGGCGACCAACTTCAGCACGAGCTGCAAGGTTTGTGGTGTTTCTAGAGAGACCCAAAATCTGTTTACAAAACTTATCGTGTACATTCAATACAGATGGTGACGAGTGAAAACCCCATACTTCACTCCTATGAAGTAACACTGGCAAAACTTTGACATCAAATATGTGGAGCAGAACATTTATTGGTAAACTATAAAAATTCTTAACCGATGATTTGACAATATTCAACACCTTCTCAGCTTGATCAGCCAAAGTTTTCTGTGTGATATACCAAGATCCAGAGGATGAGAAGTGAACACCCAAATATGTATATGAAGCAACAAATTACAGCGACTGACCATTTAAAAGGAATTTTTCATAGCTTCTCAATCTACCAGCCTTTCTAAAAACGATTACTTTACATTTATCAACATTAATTGTCAGTTTCCACTTATTACAATAAGATATTAACTTATCCAATCTCTTTGGCAGACCTATAACTGTAAAATCAAAAAGTGCAATGTTATCAGCAAACAAAAGGATGAACAACTCAACTAAGTCTAGATTGATACCCCTTTGACCATCAGCTGATAAACTTTCAACGAAATCGTTGACAAAGAAAGAGAAAAGAAAGGGAGAGAACTGGCAACCCTGACGAACTCTACGTAAACAGTCGAAAACGGAGTGTAACCATCTCTCATCGACACACAAGCCTTCACATTCTAATACATTTTTCAACAATCTATACGTATTACCCTTCACGTTGCCAAGCCAAAGTTTGTAAAGGAGACCACATCTATCCACTGAATCAAAAGCAGCCTTCAGATCAATAAATGCACAATAGAGACGACCTTTGTATAATAAAAGATATTTACTAATTATAGCATTAAGAATGAATATATTATCATGAGTCTGAAAACTATGCCTGAACCCAGCCTGTTCGTCAGCAAAGAAATCTTCCATTTCGGCCCAAGAGTTTAACCTGTTGTTGATAATTTTACAAAATATTTTACAAGTTACTTCAAGCAATGTAATAGGTCTATAATTCCCAGGACCGATGGGCTTATGGCATGGAATGGCGTCCGTCCATCCGTCCGTCCGTCCATAAACTTTTCACTTTTTCGACTTCTTCTCCAGAACCAATGACTCCAGAGAGCTTAAATTATATGTCCAGACTCCTGTGCTGAAGGGGATACTAAATTGTAAATTTGGTGACCCTGTGACCCCAAATGTGGGTCACAGGGGTCACAACCTTAAAAGCTATTTTCATCTTCTTCTCCAGAACCAATGACTCCATAGAGCTGAAATGTTATGTACAGACTCGATCCTTGGCTGAAGGGGATACTAAATTGTAGATTTGGTGACCGTGTGACCCCAAATGTGGCTCACAGGTGTCATTACCTACAAAGCTATTTTCATCTTCTTCTCCAGTCCCAATGAACGTAGAGAGCTGATATTTTATGTACAGACTCCTTGACTGAAGGGGATTCTAAATTGTAAATTTGGTGAGCCTGTGACCCCAAATATGGGTCACAGGGATCATAACCTAAAAGCCTATTTCAGTTTACAGCATCTTTCTGAGATTTTATGTGCACTTCAACCAGTTAGTAGGTAAGGGAGGTAATCCCAAAGAAAACACCTGACGGAAAGGCATTTCACCTTATTTATGTGAGAGTTCTAACATGTGCTTTGAGAATATAATATGTCTGATGAAAAAGAGATGTTGAGAATTAAAAACTTAGAATTGGCGGTCTAACAAAAATTATAAGTCATATTTTATCTTTGTCTCACATTTCACAAATGAGTAATTATTTGTATTTTGCAAGTGAATTGCTGATAATAGGTACACAAGTCTAAAATTATTCTAAAGACTTAATACAGAATCTTTTATTCAATCTAATATAATGTTCTTTGAAATTTAAGAGTGAATAATGGAGTTTTTGAATATCTCATGATAGTGTGTAATTAATTTGGAAAATTAATTAATTAATCAATGGGTTAATTAATGAGAATTTCCAGTACAAGTCAATTTGGTATACCGTATTTATATCATAGTTTATACGTTTTAACTGATTTAGTTTTCTATTAACTTTGCAGTTAATTTTATTCAATAGGAACAAGAAATAAGATAAATGTCTACATTATGGACATGTTTAATGTGAATCTATTTGAAATGAGAACTATTGAATACCCTTTGAAGGAATAACAATGAAGAGGAAATAAAAATTTGTAATTTTACATGAGATATGTGAACTGAATATGAATAGTGATGACTGGTGATAACATAGGACTATAAAAGAAGTAGCTATATGAGATTGTGACACCAGACCAATCTTCATCTTCTTCTCCACAGAAAAATAATTAATTGTAGGAAAAACAACATCTAACATATTAATTTTACTGGCTGTGAGTCAAGTGTCTGCATGTTATGTAATTGCATTGTGTTGACCTGGGGGTGACCACTCCCTGGCAGAAAGATGAACACTGATAGTAACACAGAGGTTTCAGGTTACTTCAAACTACTGTGCAGCGCTGTGTTATAGACTGTGTGTGCTTTAGTCTTCAATTGACTCTAAAAAAGAATTTATTCATAGAATATCACCATTTTATCAAATATTCAAAAGGAGCCTATAAGAAATGGTGAAAAAGAATTTTTCAGTATTGAAATGGAGCCTATGAGAAATGGGATTTTCAAAAACTGAGGCTCCTATTCATTATGTAATAAATGTTGATATTTCCATAATGCAATTAAGAATTAAAACAATATTATATAATGCAAAGGTCTATGATATTTATAACGAATGTGGATTATTGTGTAACCAATTTTGATAAAAAAAACCAAAAAACAATTGATGACTTGGCAATGTCTTATAATTAGCAGGGGTCATGACCTAAAAGAGTTTTTTCATTTTCTTCTACAGCCCCAGGCCATTATTGCAAAGAATTGTATATTCATTATTATATAATGTGTGAACAATATTAAAAAATAGTATGATCTCTCAACCACATTATTATATGTTTGATACCAGCAATTTATTTCCAAGCTACAAAACAAACACTTGCACATATATTACACGAAAAACATCTGGCATTTATTATCTATGCATATATTGTCATACTAACATTTTATAACAAATAACATGTTCCTGTGCAACTTTGTGTTGCTCTTTCAGATTGTTAGATTTCAGACCACCTAAAAATAAACCCCTTAAACAACGACCAGAGTGGCTTCACTCCTGGTCGTTCTACACTAAACACAAAAAATCTTCTCACTCGCAATCTTCCTGGATTTTTCAATGTCTAAGAATCGACCCCTGTAGTCTGTAGAGAAGATAGAATAACGAGATGGAAAGCTCTTCACAATCTAGGATTCGACCCCTGTAGTCTGTAGGTACGATAGAAAAAATATTTGAGAAATCTTCGTAATCTAGGAATCGACCCGTGTAGCCGGTAGATAAAATAGAAAAAAGAGTTGGAAGCTCCTCACAAGCTAGGAATCGACCCCTATAGTCTGTCGATAAGATAGAAAAACTATTTGAGAAGCCTTCACAATCTATGAATGGACCCTTGTATTCGGTAGATAAGATAGAGAAACAAGTTGAAAGTTCCTCACAATCTAGGAATCGACCCCTGTAGCCTGTTGAAAAGATATAAAAACTATTTGAGAAGCCTTCACAATCTAGGAATCGATCCCTGAAGTCGGTAGATAAGATAGAGAAACGAGTTGAAAGCTCATCACAATCTATGAATGGACCCTTGTAGTCGATAGATAAGATAGAAAAACGAGTTGAAAGCTCCTCACACTCTAGGAATCGACCCCTATAGCCTGTTGAAAATATATAAAAACTATTTGAGAAGCCTTCACAATCTAGGAATAGACCCTATAATCGGTAGATAAGATAGAAAAAACTATTTGAGAACCCTTCACAATCTAGGAATCGATCCCTGAAGTCGGTAGATAAGATGGAGAAACGAGTTGAAAGCTCCTCACAATCTAGGAAGTGACCGCTATAGTCTGTAGATACAACCCTTAACAATAAAGGGATTGACAAATACAGTCTGTAGATGATATGTCATAACCCTTCACAATCTAGAAATCGACCCCTACAATCGGTATATGAAATATCACAAACCTTAAAAATCTAGAAATCGACCCAATACAGTCGGTAGATAAGTTAGAGAAACGAGTTGAAAGCTCCTCAAAATCTAGGAACTGACCCCTGTAGTGTAGATAAGATAGAAAAACTAATCTAGGAAGAGACCCTGATAGTCGATAGATAAAAATATCAAAACCCTTCACAATCTATGAATCAACCAATACAGTCAGAATAAGACAGAAAATATACAACATATAACTGCAAGGAAACACATTCCTAGATTGTGATCATTCTTAGATTGTTCAGGTCTCACAATGTTCAGATTGTTTTAACAATCTAGGAATGGTGAAACATTCCTAGATCGTTCGAACAATCTGCAGATTGTGAGCTCACAATCTTTAGATTGTGTTGATTCCTAGATTGCATGGAACATATGAATTCTGGTTTGCTTATGTGTAAGTGTTGATGATATTATTTAAGTGATATCGTGTCTCATAGGCCTCATGGCAAGTTGCTGTTTTTATTATTGTGGTTAAAACACATATATGTCATTCAAGAAATGGATTATTGTGATTGTATATCCTCTGAGTTTGTATTTTACAATGCAACATGTGACACGTAAATAAATGAGTGCAATAATTATAGACATGTAGCTCTGAGACGCTGTCTATATCTAAAAGTCTTTGAAAAGTGTGTTTTAAAATGTGTATTTAATTATCTCCACAAACCTCCAATCCGGTTTTATTCCGAGAGATTCACCATCTAATCATTTGACTTTTCTTTATGACTTTATTGCCAGTGAAGGTGACAAAGGTAAGGAAATAAATCAACTAATTCATAAACTAAGATCTTACGGTATTTCCGGAAAATTAATTCAATGATTCGAAAGCTATCTCGATGACCGATCACAACGCGTCGTTATCAACGGTTACAGATCAGAATTAAAACCCGTCGCTGCCGGCGTCCCGCAAGGTTTCGTTTTAGGACCACTGCTATTTTTTATTTATATCAATGATATCGTTGACGACTTTGACAGTAATATACGGTTATTTGCAGACGATACATCGCTTTACATAATAATAGACGACCCTAATGTAGCCGCTCAATGTCTAAATAAGGATTTAGCCGTTATTACAACTTGGGCTAACAAATGTAGCAACTTTTAAATGGTCATAAATTCGATAGATTTATTGATGATGATTCACGATGTTCCTGAGGCCATGTGTATGAAGATGAACATCATTATCTCAGTATTCATGTGTCCAAATTATACAAATATCAGCAATATAAGCTTCTTTTATGTTGATGGGTACAACCTGAATACAGTACTATTTGGTAACAAGACCCTGTCAAATCATATTATTGCACAAATAATTCGGTCTGTTCATAAGTTTCTGTAAGCAAACGCTTCTCATGAATATCTCTAAAAAAGATGTTGTGTTTTTCTACATCAATGTATATGTTCATGACATTTATGATGTAATTATCCTGTTTTATTGTTCATTTTGGGGAGAGTCATTTATATAGAGGAAACCCTGTCTGTTGATCCCCCTGTACCTAAGTACATGAATAAATATTATTTAAACCACATTAGAATGAACTTATTAAGATATTTCTTAATGAGCTTGCTTTATACAAGCATTTACCTTAGTAATATCTTTACATTGTTAATACTTAGTTAAGTTTTAAATACTGATGGACATTTGTAGTAATATCGTTTGATATACAATTTATTCTAAAATCAAGATATTACGGACATTTTAATAGTTAATGACTTTCAATATAATCTTTACACATCAGACAATTACGAATAGTAAAATTAATATTATAATACCTGCCAGTTTCTATTAGTAGATTATACGAGCTAAGCCGAAATTTGGATAAATATTTTCTATATCGTTTAAACATATTTATTTCTTTGAAGAACTGGATTGGTAAACAAGCTAAAAGTCATGATGAATTTATTCATGAAAGAAGTCAACACACATATATGCCATATTTTCCATATGGTATTTGCTGTTTATACATTGTCTTTCTTGTCATGACAACGTTTCATATTTAGAATATGTACACTGGAGCGGTCTTCACGTAAGTTTAGTTGAGCATGTTGACCAATCCAATTTATGTATTTTTGATTTTATGAAATAAATATGTTTAAACCATATAGTATTAGAAAATATTTACAGGTAATTTTGCAGACAACATTGATTAATACATGTTTATACATTAGACATTTAGATGAAGAAGACAATTGACTAAAAGTAAACTTGGTAGCGTGATCATTAATTATTTGTCTATTACTGGTAAATAATCTATTGATAGTTCCTGCTTTATACATAATTCCGAGATTCCACTGCTCGACAATATACATATTGATAGGCCCAGTTCTGAACGTCACGGGATTCCACGTCTTCATATAACTCATATAATTGTGTAAGGTAGATTCTATATTTCCACATTTAACATTTAACTGGGATAAGCAGATTTCATTTTAAATATATTGTTTAAACAATCTGTAATAAAGAAAAAACATGTATTAGCTACAGGTAAGTAGTTTAGCCAATCTTGCAAATATACATAGTGTAGCCTTTGTTTAAAGGATATGAGGAACTTTGAATGAGAGGCTAAACACTGTTACATCCATATTATCGAAACCAGCTTTTAACCAAATTTTAACTTCTGTAACCCAATTACATTGTTCATTTTTATCATATAAAATCCTCATATTATCATATGTTCGGACAAGGTCTCACTTGTTGTAATCCAAACATACAATATTCGTGTTGATGGGCTGTCTAGATATAACGGGGAATTAACTCAGGCAGAAGAAATCCAAAGTCCTTGAACAGTTATGCACATATTTATTTGCAGGAACAATTACAACAACATACTAACAAGTACAACTTGTAGATAACAGTTGATGCTTCCAGGGGCTATTTATCCAAACAGAGTTTCACCCCTGGAGCTGAGATAGTACTATTGCTGAGTCCAAATCTAGAACTAACTGATGAACCAAGTTGTGATTATGAGTACGGAGATTTTACGAGCGATTTTCAGCGGAGCTGTTCTCTCACTCGGGTCACTGGGACCTTTAATAAAGTTCCGAAATGTTCCGAAATTGGGTAATTTTGATGCCACGGCGGAAAGGTTTGGAGGCAAATTTGGAAATGTTGAGATTTGGAATAGTGCGTAGGTTAGGTTAAGCAAGGGGTGGGAAGGGGAAGGGGGGAGGAGGGGGAGAGTATAATTGTTAGGTTTGGATGGTTTATTATTTTGCTGGTTTAGATTCGGTCCAGAAGTCCCGAATCTTTTAGATAAGTGCCAACCGCTTGGAAGATTCTTTGGTTATTTTGGGGGTTTAGGATAAGATAGATATTTTGGGTTTGGATGTTGTTGGCCCTTAGGGTTAGGTTTAGTATTTTGCGGAGGGCCGCATACTGTTGGCATTCTGTAAGAATGTGGTGTATTGTTTCTGCTTGTGGGCAGTTCGGGCATGCTGGGGATGCTGTTAATTTTGCTTTATGGAGATGGGAATTTAATTTAGTGTGCCCTGTTTGGAGCTTAATTATTGCCCTATCGATGTTTTTATTTTTGGAATATAATTTTTGTTTGGTTAGGGGTTTTGAGAGGATTTGTTTGGTGTGATGAGCCTTAGTGGAGTTTGCATATTGCAGATGCCATGCGCGTTTTGCGTGGGATTTTGAAAGGCTTTTGGCCTCTTGTTATGAATGGTAAAAAGGTAAAACTTTTGAAAGTTTAAGGCCCTCCTTTGCTGCTTTGTCCGCTTTTTCTTTGCCAAATATGCCGACATGGGCTGGTACCCATAGGAGCTTTACTGCCTTGCCTTGATTGTTAAGTGATTGAATGCTGTTAAGAATTTTGGAGATTAAACCAAGACGGTTTTTAGTTGATTTGTTTTTGAGTGCTTGAAGAGCACTAAGAGAGTCCGAAAGGATGAGAATTTTGTCCTGGTTTTTTTTAAGTTAGCATGGGATAAAGCGATTGCGATGGCCATAAGCTCTGCCGTGTAGACCGATTGGTCGTTGGGAATCCTGTTGGAGTAAGTTGTGGGTTGTGGTTGCTGGAAGTGGATGCCTACACCTGTTGTGCATGCTTCGGGGTCCCGTGACCTGTCTGTGTAGATGTGACACCAGTCGGACCAGTGTTCTTGTATGTAGTTAAGTGTGGTTGCTTGCGCGAGTTTAGGGTTTTGTTTAGAGGTGATTTTGCTAAGATGGAGATCTATTTTTGGGGCCGGAAGTGGGGGAATTGGGTGATGCACCGTATTATTTGGTGGGAGTTGAATATGGCCCATGTTAGCTTGTGAAATAAGTAATTGAATGTTGTGGGAGATTGGTGCGCGAAGAGGGTATTTATTGAAAATTGCAGCGTTAAATTTAGAGGGATTGCTGGTAAGCAAGTCCCTGATAAGTGGGTCCTCTTAAGTTCCAGCCCAGAAGTTTAAGGTGAGTTGGTCCTGTCTCTCCCGTTTCACCAGTTAGGGCTTGGAGAGCTTCAAGTGAGGTACCCTTTTGAGTGCGGGTGGCCATTTTTAGTGCCTGATATTGGATAGAATTAAGGGTATTGATAAGAGCAAGTTTTAGGGAATTATAGATAGAAGCGCCGTAGTCCAATCTGGACCTTATTAGGGAGATATAGAGTTGGATAAGGGTTTGCCTATTTGCTCCCCAGCCTGTGCCGGAGATTGCTCTCATGACGTTAAGGTCTTTGACATGAGCTTCCCAGGTGAGATGCTCATCAAAGATTAGCCCTAGGAATTTAGTTTAGATAGAGCGCGAGTTTTTAATTTTTAAATACTACCCCTATGTTTTTTTCCGCATTTATTTTAAAGCCCCATTTGTCGGCCCATTTGTCGACTTTATTTAGTGCGGATTGGAGTAAGGAAGTAGCGTTACTTAGGTTTTTACAACGTGCCCATAGGGCACCATCGTCTGCAATTTTGGAGGTATTAATTTTTTGTGAGATGCCTTCGAAAAGGTCATCCACTATGATGTTGAATAAGGTAGGGCTAATGATGCTGCCTTGTGGGATGCCATTTTCCAAAAGGAATTTTTCGGATGTTTGGTTTTCGAGCCCGACAGTTATTTGCCTCTTGTGTAGGAAATCCTGGATGTAATTAATTATGTTGCCTAAGAGGCCTTTTTAGTTAATTTTTGGATGAGGCCGTTATGCCACACCATATCGAAAGCTTTGGGAAAATCCAGGAAGATTGGGAGTGTATAATGCTTTTTGTTCTGTGTTTTTTAATATCTTGCTCTAAGCGAGCAAGATTATTTAGGGTGGAACGGCCCGGAGTTAAGTCACTCTGGTCGTTGTTTAAGGGTTTTTTGTTTAAGTGAGCTTGGAGGCGATGTTTTACCATCGATTCAATTACTTTACATAGGTTTGAGGTTAGGGAGATGGGCATATAGGAATTTGGGTCCCCGGAGAGTTTATTTGGTTTTGGTATTGGAATTACTAAAGCTTCCTTCCAGTTGGTAGGAAGCTTGCCCTGTTGCCAAATGGTATTATAGAGATTTAGGAGAATGGTGAGGGTGGCGGGGGTAGCTTCTTACTTATTTGGTAGGAAGTTAGGTCTAACCCTGGGGCCGTTCCTTTTTTTCCTATTATTTAGTACGAATTGAAGCTCTTCCATAGTGAATGCTTTGTTGATTGGTTTGTTATCTGGGGGTTGTTTTGTGGTGCTTGCGGTGTTATTTTTGTGTTTTAAAAACTCAGGTGAGTTGTTAGTGTTGCTGCTTGCAGTAGCGAAGTGTGATGGGTGAAGTTGGTTGCAACCCAGCAAACAACTTTACGTTGTCACAACGTTGTGACAACGTTGTCAGAAGGTGTCAGTAACGTTGTTTGCAACGTTGTTTGGACGTTATTTTTTTCATTTTATTTTTTTTATTATTTTTTTTTATTATTCCATTTCACATCACATATGCATACAGCATACAAAGGCATTGAACATATTCAGTTAAGATAATAGTTGTAACAGTGTTGACATTGTAAAGTAAAGATGCAAGGACAATGAGAAATAAATTATTTTATGGGTGCTTCATACAGTGACTAGAATCATTGGTAACTATTTCCATTTTCTTTAAAAGACATGTAAAATTGTATATGGTAAAGTTACAAGGACAATGAAAGTAATATATTTTATGGGTGCTTCATACAGTGTCTAGTATCACTGGTAACTGTTTCCATTTTCTTGTCGTTAGATGAAATATCATAACCCTTCACAATCTAGGGATCGACCCCTGTAGTCGTTAGATGAAATATCATAACCCTTCACAATCTAGGAATCGACCCCTGTAGTCGTTAGATTAAAAATCATAACCCTTCACAATCTAGGAATCGACCCCTGTAGTCGTTAGATGAAATATCATAACCCTTCACAATCTAGGGATCGACCCCTGTAGTCGTTAGATGAAATATCATAACCCGTTACAATCTAGGAATCGACCCCTGTAGTCGTTATATGAAATATCATAACCCTTCACAATCTAGGGATCGACCCCTGTAGTCTTTAGATGAAACATCATAACCCTTTACAATCTAGGGATCGAACCCTGTAGTCGTTAGATGAAATATCATAACCCTTCACAATCTAGGGATCGACCCCTGTAGTCGTTAGATGAAATATCATAACCCTTCACAACCTAGGGATCGATCCCTGTAGTCGTTAGATGAAATATCATAACCCTTTACAATCTAGGGATCGACCCCTGTAGTCGTTAGATGAAATATCATAACCCTTCACAATCTAGGGATCGACCCCTGTAGTCGTTAGATGAAATATCATCAACCTTCACAATCTAGGGATCGACCCCTGTAGTCGTTAGATGAAATATCATAACCCTTCACAATCTAGGGATCGACCCCTGTAGTCGTTAGATGAAATATCATAACCCTTTACAATCTAGGAATCGACCCCTGTAGTCGTTAGATGAAATATCATAACCCTTTACAATCTAGGAATCGACCCCTGTAGTCGTTAGATGAAATATCATAACCCTTTACAATCTATTGATCGACCCCTGTAGTCGTTAGATGAAATATCATAACCCTTCACAATCTAGGGATCGACCCCTGTAGTCGTTACATGAAATATCATAACCCTTCACAATCTAGGGATCGACCCCTGTAGTCGTTAGATGAAATATCATGAACCTTCACAATCTGGGGATCGACCCCTGTAGTCGTTAGATGAAATATCATAACCCTTCACAATCTAGGGATCGACCCCTGTAGTCGTTAGATGAAATATCATAACCCTTCACAATCTAGGAATCGACCCCTGTAGTCGTTAGATGAAATATCATAACCCTTTACAATCTAGGAATCGACCCCTGTAGTCGTTAGATGAAATATCATAACCCTTTACAATCTAGGGATCGACCCCTGTAGTCGTTAGATGAAATATCATAACCCTTCACAATCTAGGGATCGACCCCTGTAGTCGTTAGATGAAATATCATAACCCTTCACAATCTAGGAATCGACCCCTGTAGTCGTTAGATGAAATATCATAACCCTTCACAATCTAGGGATCGACCCCTGTAGTCGTTAGATGAAATATCGTAACCCTTTACAATCTAGGAATCGACCCCTGTAGTCGTTAGATGAAATATCATAACCCTTCACAATCTAGGGATCGACCCCTGTAGTCGTTAGATGAAATATCATAACCCTTTACAATATAGGGATCGACCCCTGTAGTCGTTAGATGAAATATCATAACCCATCACAATCTAGGGATCTACCCCTGTAGTCGTAAATGAAATGTCATAACCCTTCACAATCTAGGGATCGACCCCTGTAGTCGTTAGATGAAATATCATAACCCTTCACAATCTAGGGATCGACCCCTGTAGTCGTTAGATGAAATATCATAACCCTTCACAATCTAGGAATCGACCCCTGTAGTCGTTAGATTAAATATCATAACCCTTCACAATCTAGGAATCGACCCATGTAGTCGTTAGATGAAATATCATAACCCTTTACAATGTAGGAATCGACCCCTGTAGTCGTTAGATGAAATATCATAACCCTTTACAATCTAGGGATCGACCCCTGTAGTCGTTAGATGAAATATCATAACCCTTCACAATCTAGGGATCGACCCCTGTAGTCGTTAGATGAAATATCATAACCCTTTACAATCTAGGAATCGACCCCTGTAGTCGTTAGATTAAATATCATAACCCTTTACAATCTAGGAATCGACCCCTGTAGTCGTTAGATGAAATATCATAACCCTTCACAATCTAGGGATCAACCCCTGTAGTCGTTAGATGAAATATCATAACCCTTTACAATCTAGGAATCGACCCCTGTAGTCGTTAGATGAAATATCATAACCCTTTACAATCTAGGGATCGACCCCTGTAGTCGTTAGATGAGATATCATAACCCTTCACAATCAAGGGATCGACCCCTTTTGTCGTTAGATGAAATATCATAACCCTTCACAATCTAGGGATCGACCCCTGTAGTCGTTAGATGAAATATCATCACCCTTCACAATCTAGGGATCGACCCCTGTAGTCGTTAGATGAAATATCATAACCCTTTACAATCTAGGAATCGACCCCTGTAGTCGTTAGATGAAATATCATAACCCTTTACAATCTAGGAATCGACCCCTGTAGTCGTTAGATGAAATATCATAACCCTTTACAATTTAGGGATCGACCCCTGTAGTCGTTAGATGAAATATCATAACCCTTCACAATCTAGGGATCGACCCCTGTAGTCGTTAGATGAAATATCATAACCCTTCACAATCTAGGGATCGACCCCTGTAGTCGTTAGATGAAATATCATAACCCTTTACAATCTAGGAATCGACCCCTGTAGTCGTTAGATGAAATATCATAACCCTTCACAATCTAGGGATCGACCCCTGTAGTCTTTAGATGAAACATCATAACCCTTTACAATCTAGGGATCGACCCCTGTAGTCGTTAGATGAAATATCATAACCCTTCACAATCTAGGGATCGACCCCTGTAGTCGTTAGATGAAATATCATAACCCTTCACAACATAGGGATCGACCCCTGTAGTCGTTAGATGAAATATCATAACCCTTTACAATCTAGGAATCGACCCCTGTAGTCGTTAGATTAAATATCATAACCCTTTACAATCTAGGAATCGACCCCTGTAGTCGTTAGATGAAATATCATAACCCTTCACAATCTAGGGATCAACCCCTGTAGTCGTTAGATGAAATATCATAACCCTTTACAATCTAGGAATCGACCCCTGTAGTCGTTAGATGAAATATCATAACCCTTTACAATCTAGGGATCGACCCCTGTAGTCGTTAGATGAGATATCATAACCCTTCACAATCAAGGGATCGACCCCTTTTGTCGTTAGATGAAATATCATAACCCTTCACAATCTAGGGATCGACCCCTGTAGTCGTTAGATGAAATATCATCACCCTTCACAATCTAGGGATCGACCCCTGTAGTCGTTAGATGAAATATCATAACCCTTTACAATCTAGGAATCGACCCCTGTAGTCGTTAGATGAAATATCATAACCCTTTACAATCTAGGAATCGACCCCTGTAGTCGTTAGATGAAATATCATAACCCTTTACAATTTAGGGATCGACCCCTGTAGTCGTTAGATGAAATATCATAACCCTTCACAATCTAGGAATCGACCCCTGTAGTCGTTAGATGAAATATCATAACCCTTTACAATCTAGGAATCGACCCCTGTAGTCGTTAGATGAAATATCATAACCCTTTACAATCTAAGGATTGACCCCTGTAGTCGTTAGATGAGATATCATAACCCTTCACAATCAAGGGATCGACCCCTTTTGTCGTTAGATTTAATATCATAACCCTTCACAATCTAGGGATCGACCCCTGTAGTCGTTAGATGAAATATCATAACCCTTCACAATCTAGGGATCGACCCCTGTAGTCGTTAGATGAAATATCATAACCCTTTACAATCTAGGAATCGACCCCTGTAGTCGTTAGATGAAATATCATAACCCTTTACAATCTAGGAATCGACCCCTGTAGTCGTTAGATGAAATATCATAACCCTTTACAATTTAGGGATCGACCCCTGTAGTCGTTAGATGAAATATCATAACCCTTCACAATCTAGGGATCGACCCCTGTAGTCGTTAGATGAAATATCATAACCCTTTACAATCTAGGAATCGACCCATGTAGTCGTTAGATGAAATATCATAACCCTTCACAATCTAGGGATCGACCCCTGTAGTCTTTAGATGAAACATCATAACCCTTTACAATCTAGGGATCGACCCCTGTAGTCGTTAGATGAAATATCATAACCCTTCACAATCTAGGGATCGACCCCTGTAGTCGTTAGATGAAATATCATAACCCTTCACAACATAGGGATCGACCCCTGTAGTCGTTAGATGAAATATCATAACCCTTTACAATCTAGGAATCGACCCCTGTAGTCGTTAGATGAAATATCATAACCCTTTACAATCTAGGGATCGACCCCTGTAGTCGTTAGATTAAATATCATAACCCTTCACAATCTAGGGATCGACCCCTGTAGTCGTTAGATGAAATATCATAACCCTTCACAATCTAGGGATCGACCCCTGTAGTCGTTAGATGAAATATCATAACCCTTCACAATCTAGGGATCGACCCCTGTAGTCGTTAGATGAAATATCATAACCCTTCACAATCTAGGAATCGACCCCTGTAGTCGTTAGATTAAATATCATAACCCTTTACAATCTAGGAATCGACCCCTGTAGTCGTTAGATGAAATATCATAACCCTTCACAATCTAGGGATCGACCCCTGTAGTCGTTAGATGAAATATCATAACCCTTCACAATCTAGGAATCGAACCCTGTAGTCGTTAGATTAAATATCATAACCCTTTACAATCTAGGAATCGACCCCTGTAGTCGTTAGATGAAATATCATAACCCTTCACAATCTAGGGATCAACCCCTGTAGTCGTTAGATGAAATATCATAACCCTTTACAATCTAGGAATCGACCCCTGTAGTCGTTAGATGAAATATCATAACCCTTTACAATCTAGGGATCGACCCCTGTAGTCGTTAGATGAGATATCATAACCCTTCACAATCAAGGGATCGACCCCTTTTGTCGTTAGATGAAATATCATAACCCTTCACAATCTAGGGATCGACCCCTGTAGTCGTTAGATGAAATATCATCACCCTTCACAATCTAGGGATCGACCCCTGTAGTCGTTAGATGAAATATCATAACCCTTTACAATCTAGGAATCGACCCCTGTAGTCGTTAGATGAAATATCATAACCCTTTACAATCTAGGAATCGACCCCTGTAGTCGTTAGATGAAATATCATAACCCTTTACAATTTAGGGATCGACCCCTGTAGTCGTTAGATGAAATATCATAACCCTTCACAATCTAGAAATCGACCCCTGTAGTCGTTAGATGAAATATCATAACCCTTTACAATCTAGGAATCGACCCCTGTAGTCGTTAGATGAAATATCATAACCCTTTACAATCTAAGGATTGACCCCTGTAGTCGTTAGATGAGATATCATAACCCTTCACAATCAAGGGATCGACCCCTTTTGTCGTTAGATGAAATATCATAACCCTTCACAATCTAGGGATCGACCCCTGTAGTCGTTAGATGAAATATCATAACCCTTCACAATCTAGGGATCGACCCCTGTAGTCGTTAGATGAAATATCATAACCCTTTACAATCTAGGAATCGACCCCTGTAGTCGTTAGATGAAATATCATAACCCTTTACAATCTAAGGATTGACCCCTGTAGTCGTTAGATGAGATATCATAACCCTTCACAATCAAGGGATCGACCCCTTTTGTCGTTAGATGAAATATCATAACCCTTCACAATTTAGGGATCGACCCCTGTAGTCGTTAGATGAAATATCATAACCCTTCACAATCTAGGGATCGACCCCTGTAGTCTTTAGATGAAATATCATAACCCTTTACAATCTAGGAATCGACCCCTGTAGTCGTTAGATGAAATATCATAACCCTTTACAATTTAGGGATCGACCCCTGTAGTCGTTAGATGAAATATCATAACCCTTCACAATCTAGGGATCGACCCCTGTAGTCGTTAGATGAAATATCATAACCCTTCACAATCTAGGGATCGACCCCTGTAGTCGTTAGATGAAATATCATAACCCTTTACAATCTAGGAATCGACCCATGTAGTCGTTAGATGAAATATCATAACCCTTCACAATCTAGGGATCGACCCCTGTAGTCTTTAGATGAAACATCATAACCCTTTACAATCAAGGGATCGACCCCTGTAGTCGTTAGATGAAATATCATAACCCTTCACAATCTAGGGATCGACCCCTGTAGTCGTTAGATGAAATATCATAACCCTTCACAACATAGGGATCGACCCCTGTAGTCGTTAGATGAAATATCATAACCCTTTACAATCTAGGAATCGACCCCTGTAGTCGTTAGATGAAATATCATAACCCTTTACAATCTAGGGATCGACCCCTGTAGTCGTTAGATGAAATATCATAACCCTTCACAATCTAGGGATCGACCCCTGTAGTCGTTAGATGAAATATCATAACCCTTCACAATCTAGGGATCGACCCCTGTAGTCGTTAGATGAAATATCATAACCCTTCACAATCTAGGGATCGACCCCTGTAGTCGTTAGATGAAATATCATAACCCTTCACAATCTAGGAATCGACCCCTGTAGTCGTTAGATTAAATATCATAACCCTTTACAATCTAGGAATCGACCCCTGTAGTCGTTAGATGAAATATCATAACCCTTCACAATCTAGGGATCGACCCCTGTAGTCGTTAGATGAAATATCATAACCCTTTACAATCTAGGGATCGACCCCTGTAGTCGTTAGATGAAATATCATAACCCTTCACAATCTAGGGATCGACCCCTGTAGTCGTTAGATGAAATATCATAACCCTTCACAACCTAGGGATCGACCCCTGTAGTCGTTAGATGAAATATCATAACCCTTTACAATCTAGGAATCGACCCCTGTAGTCGTTAGATGAAATATCATAACCCTTTACAATCTAGGGATCGACCCCTGTAGTCGTTAGATGAAATATCATAACCCTTCACAATCTAGGGATCGACCCCTGTAGTCGTTAGATGAAATATCATAACCCTTCACAATCTAGGGATCGACCCCTGTAGTCGTTAGATGAAATATCATGACCCTTCACAATCTAGGGATCGACCCCTGTAGTCGTTAGATGAAATATCATAACCCTTCACAATCTAGGGATCGACCCCTGTAGTCGTTAGATGAAATATCATAACCCTTCACAATCTAGGAATCGACCCCTGTAGTCGTTAGATTAAATATCATAACCCTTTACAATCTAGGAATCGACCCCTGTAGTCGTTAGATGAAATATCATAACCCTTCACAATCTAGGGATCGACCCCTGTAGTCGTTAGATGAAATATAATAACCCTTTACAATCTAGGAATCGACCCCTGTAGTCGTTAGATGAAATATCATAACCCTTCACAATCTAGGGATCGACCCCTGTAGTCGTTAGATGAAATATCATAACCCTTCACAATCTAGGGATCGAACCCTGTAGTCGTTAGATGAAATATCATAACCCTTCACAATATAGGGATCGACCCCTGTAGTCGTTAGATGAAATATCATAACCCTTCACAATCTAGGGATCGACCCCTGTAGTCGTTAGATGAAATATCATAACCCTTCACAATCTAGGGATCGACCCCTGTAGTCGTTAGATGAAATATCATAACCCTTTACAATCTAGGAATCGACCCCTGTAGTCGTTAGATGAAATATCATAACCCTTTACAATCTAAGGATTGACCCCTGTAGTCGTTAGATGAGATATCATAACCCTTCACAATCAAGGGATCGACCCCTTTTGTCGTTAGATGAAATATCATAACCCTTCACAATCTAGGGATCGACCCCTGTAGTCGTTAGATGAAATATCATAACCCTTCACAATCTAGGGATCGACCCCTGTAGTCGTTAGATGAAATATCATAACCCTTTACAATCTAGGAATCGACCCCTGTAGTCGTTAGATGAAATATCATAACCCTTTACAATCTAAGGATTGACCCCTGTAGTCGTTAGATGAAATATCATAACCCTTCACAATCAAGGGATCGACCCCTTTTGTCGTTAGATGAAATATCATAACCCTTCACAATTTAGGGATCGACCCCTGTAGTCGTTAGATGAAATATCATAACCCTTCACAATCTAGGGATCGACCCCTGTAGTCTTTAGATGAAATATCATAACCCTTTACAATCTAGGAATCGACCCCTGTAGTCGTTAGATGAAATATCATAACCCTTTACAATTTAGGGATCGACCCCTGTAGTCGTTAGATGAAATATCATAACCCTTCACAATCTAGGGATCGACCCCTGTAGTCGTTAGATGAAATATCATAACCCTTCACAATCTAGGGATCGACCCCTGTAGTCGTTAGATGAAATATCATAACCCTTTACAATCTAGGAATCGACCCATGTAGTCGTTAGATGAAATATCATAACCCTTCACAATCTAGGGATCGACCCCTGTAGTCTTTAGATGAAACATCATAACCCTTTACAATCAAGGGATCGACCCCTGTAGTCGTTAGATGAAATATCATAACCCTTCACAATCTAGGGATCGACCCCTGTAGTCGTTAGATGAAATATCATAACCCTTCACAACATAGGGATCGACCCCTGTAGTCGTTAGATGAAATATCATAACCCTTTACAATCTAGGAATCGACCCCTGTAGTCGTTAGATGAAATATCATAACCCTTTACAATCTAGGGATCGACCCCTGTAGTCGTTAGATGAAATATCATAACCCTTCACAATCTAGGGATCGACCCCTGTAGTCGTTAGATGAAATATCATAACCCTTCACAATCTAGGGATCGACCCCTGTAGTCGTTAGATGAAATATCATAACCCTTCACAATCTAGGGATCGACCCCTGTAGTCGTTAGATGAAATATCATAACCCTTCACAATTTAGGAATCGACCCCTGTAGTCGTTAGATTAAATATCATAACCCTTTACAATCTAGGAATCGACCCCTGTAGTCGTTAGATGAAATATCATAACCCTTCACAATCTAGGGATCGACCCCTGTAGTCGTTAGATGAAATATCATAACCCTTTACAATCTAGGGATCGACCCCTGTAGTCGTTAGATGAAATATCATAACCCTTCACAATCTAGGGATCGACCCCTGTAGTCGTTAGATGAAATATCATAACCCTTCACAACCTAGGGATCGACCCCTGTAGTCGTTAGATGAAATATCATAACCCTTTACAATCTAGGAATCGACCCCTGTAGTCGTTAGATGAAATATCATAACCCTTTACAATCTAGGGATCGACCCCTGTAGTCGTTAGATGAAATATCATAACCCTTCACAATCTAGGGATCGACCCCTGTAGTCGTTAGATGAAATATCATAACCCTTCACAATCTAGGGATCGACCCCTGTAGTCGTTAGATGAAATATCATGACCCTTCACAATCTAGGGATCGACCCCTGTAGTCGTTAGATGAAATATCATAACCCTTCACAATCTAGGGATCGACCCCTGTAGTCGTTAGATGAAATATCATAACCCTTCACAATCTAGGAATCGACCCCTGTAGTCGTTAGATTAAATATCATAACCCTTTACAATCTAGGAATCGACCCCTGTAGTCGTTAGATGAAATATCATAACCCTTCACAATCTAGGGATCGACCCCTGTAGTCGTTAGATGAAATATAATAACCCTTTACAATCTAGGAATCGACCCCTGTAGTCGTTAGATGAAATATCATAACCCTTCACAATCTAGGGATCGACCCCTGTAGTCGTTAGATGAAATATCATAACCCTTCACAATCTAGGGATCGAACCCTGTAGTCGTTAGATGAAATATCATAACCCTTCACAATATAGGGATCGACCCCTGTAGTCGTTAGATGAAATATCATAACCCTTCACAATCTAGGGATCGACCCCTGTAGTCGTTAGATGAAATATCATAACCCTTTACAATCTAGGAATCGACCCCTGTAGTCGTTAGATTAAATATCATAACCCTTTACAATCTAGGAATCGACCCCTGTAGTCGTTAGATGAAATATCATAACCCTTTACAATCTAGGGATCGACCCCTGTAGTCGTTAGATGAAATATCATAACCCTTTACAATCTAGGAATCGACCCCTGTAGTCGTTAGATGAAATATCATAACCCTTCACAATCTAGGGATCGACCCCTGTAGTCGTTAGATGAAATATCATAACCCTTCACAATCTAGGAATCGACCCCTGTAGTCGTTAGATGAAATATCATAACCCTTCACAATCTAGGGATCGACCCCTGTAGTCGTTAGATGAAATATCATAACCCTTTACAATCTAGGAATCGACCCCTGTAGTCGTTAGATGAAATATCATAACCCTTCACAATCTAGGGATCGACCCCTGTAGTCGTTAGATGAAATATCATAACCCTTTACAATCTAGGGATCGACCCCTGTAGTCGTTAGATGAAATATCATAACCCTTCACAATCTAGGGATCGACCCCTGTAGTCGTTAGATGAAATATCATAACCCTTTACAATCTAGGAATCGACCCCTGTAGTCGTTAGATTAAATATCATAACCCTTTACAATCTAGGAATCGACCCCTGTAGTCGTTAGATGAAATATCATAACCCTTTACAATCTAGGGATCGACCCCTGTAGTCGTTAGATGAAATATCATAACCCTTTACAATCTAGGAATCGACCCCTGTAGTCGTTAGATGAAATATCATAACCCTTCACAATCTAGGGATCGACCCCTGTAGTCGTTAGATGAAATATCATAACCCTTCACAATCTAGGAATCGACCCCTGTAGTCGTTAGATGAAATATCATAACCCTTCACAATCTAGGGATCGACCCCTGTAGTCGTTAGATGAAATATCATAACCCTTTACAATCTAGGAATCGACCCCTGTAGTCGTTAGATGAAATATCATAACCCTTCACAATCTAGGGATCGACCCCTGTAGTCGTTAGATGAAATATCATAACCCTTTACAATCTAGGGATCGACCCCTGTAGTCGTTAGATGAAATATCATAACCCTTCACAATCTAGGGATCGACCCCTGTAGTCGTTAGATGAAATATCATAACCCTTTACAATCTAGGAATCGACCCCTGTAGTCGTTAGATGAAATATCATGACCCTTCACAATCTAGGGATCGACCCCTGTAGTCGTTAGATGAAATATCATAACCCTTCACAATCTAGGGATTGACCCCTGTAGTCGTTAGATGAAATATCATAACCCTTCACAATCTAGGAATCGACCCCTGTAGTCGTTAGATTAAATATCATAACCCTTTACAATCTAGGAATCGACCCCTGTAGTCGTTAGATGAAATATCATAACCCTTCACAATCTAGGGATCGACCCCTGTAGTCGTTAGATGAAATATCATAACCCTTTACAATCTAGGAATCGACCCCTGTAGTCGTTAGATGAAATATCATAACCCTTCACAATCTAGGGATCGACCCCTGTAGTCGTTAGATGAAATATCATAACCCTTCACAATCTAGGGATCGAACCCTGTAGTCGTTAGATGAAATATCATAACCCTTCACAATATAGGGATCGACCCCTGTAGTCGTTAGATGAAATATCATAACCCTTCACAATCTAGGGATCGACCCCTGTAGTCGTTAGATGAAATATCATAACCCTTTACAATCTAGGAATCGACCCCTGTAGTCGTTAGATGAAATATCATAACCCTTTACAATCTAGGAATCGACCCCTGTAGTCGTTAGATGAAATATCATAACCCTTTACAATCTAGGGATCGACCCCTGTAGTCGTTAGATGAAATATCATAACCCTTCACAATCTAGGAATCGACCCCTGTAGTCGTTAGATGAAATATCATAACCCTTCACAATCTAGGGATCGACCCCTGTAGTCGTTAGATGAAATATCATAACCCTTCACAATCTAGGAATCGACCCCTGTAGTCGTTAGATTAAATATCATGACCCTTTACAATCTAGGAATCGACCCCTGTAGTCGTTAGATGAAATATCATAACCCTTCACAATCTAGGGATCGACCCCTGTAGTCGTTAGATGAAATATCATAACCCTTTACAATCTAGGAATCGACCCCTGTAGTCGTTAGATGAAATATCATAACCCTTCACAATCTAGGGATCGACCCCTGTAGTCGTTAGATGAAATATCATAACCCTTTACAATCTAGGGATCGACCCCTGTAGTCGTTAGATGAAATATCATAACCCTTCACAATCTAGGGATCGACCCCTGTAGTCGTTAGATGAAATATCATAACCCTTTACAATCTAGGAATCGACCCCTGTAGTCGTTAGATGAAATATCATAACCCTTTACAATCTAGGGATCGACCCCTGTAGTCGTTAGATGAAATATCATAACCCTTCACAATCTAGGGATCGACCCCTGTAGTCGTTAGATGAAATATCATAACCCTTCACAATCTAGGGATCGTCCCTGTAGTCGTTAGATGAAATAGCATAACCCTTCACAATCTAGGGATCGACCCCTGTAGTCGTTAGATGAAATATCATAACCCTTCACAATCTAGGAATCGACCCCTGTAGTCGTTAGATTAAATATCATAACCCTTCACAATCTAGGAATCGACCCCTGTAGTCGTTAGATGAAATATCATAACCCTTCACAATCTAGGGATCGACCCCTGTAGTCGTTAGATGAAATATCATAACCCTTTACAATCTAGGAATCGACCCCTGTAGTCGTTAGATGAAATATCATAACCCTTTACAATCTAGGGATCGACCCCTTTAGTCGTTAGATGAAATATCATAACCCTTCACAATCAAGGGATCGACCCCTTTTGTCGTTAGATGAAATATCATAACCCTTCACAATCTAGGGATCGACCCCTGTAGTCGTTAGATGAAATATCATAACCCTTCACAATCTAGGGATCGACCCCTGTAGTCGTTAGATGAAATATCATAACCCTTTACAATCTAGGAATCGACCCCTGTAGTCGTTAGATGAAATATCATAACCCTTTACAATCTAGGAATCGACCCCTGTAGTCGTTAGATGAAATATCATAACCCTTTACAATCTGGGGATCGACCCCTGTAGTCGTTAGATGAAATATCATAACCCTTCACAATCTAGGGATCGACCCCTGTAGTCGTTAGATGAAATATCATAACCCTTTACAATCTAGGAATCGACCCCTGTAGTCGTTAGATGAAATATCATAACCCTTCACAATCTAGGGATCGACCCCTGTAGTCGTTAGATGAAATATCATAACCCTTCACAATCTAGGGATCGAACCCTGTAGTCGTTAGATGAAATATCATAACCCTTCACAATATAGGGATCGACCCCTGTAGTCGTTAGATGAAATATCATAACCCTTCACAATCTAGGGATCGACCCCTGTAGTCGTTAGATGAAATATCATAACCCTTTACAATCTAGGAATCGACCCCTGTAGTCGTTAGATGAAATATCATAACCCTTTACAATCTAGGAATCGACCCCTGTAGTCGTTAGATGAAATATCATAACCCTTTACAATCTAGGGATCGACCCCTGTAGTCGTTAGATGAAATATCATAACCCTTTACAATCTAGGAATCGACCCCTGTAGTCGTTAGATGAAATATCATAACCCTTCACAATCTAGGGATCGACCCCTGTAGTCGTTAGATGAAATATCATAACCCTTCACAATCTAGGAATCGACCCCTGTAGTCGTTAGATTAAATATCATGACCCTTTACAATCTAGGAATCGACCCCTGTAGTCGTTAGATGAAATATCATAACCCTTCACAATCTAGGGATCGACCCCTGTAGTCGTTAGATGAAATATCATAACCCTTTACAATCTAGGAATCGACCCCTGTAGTCGTTAGATGAAATATCATAACCCTTCACAATCTAGGGATCGACCCCTGTAGTCGTTAGATGAAATATCATAACCCTTTACAATCTAGGGATCGACCCCTGTAGTCGTTAGATGAAATATCATAACCCTTCACAATCTAGGGATCGACCCCTGTAGTCGTTAGATGAAATATCATAACCCTTTACAATCTAGGAATCGACCCCTGTAGTCGTTAGATGAAATATCATAACCCTTTACAATCTAGGGATCGACCCCTGTAGTCGTTAGATGAAATATCATAACCCTTCACAATCTAGGGATCGACCCCTGTAGTCGTTAGATGAAATATCATAACCCTTCACAATCTAGGGATCGTCCCTGTAGTCGTTAGATGAAATAGCATAACCCTTCACAATCTAGGGATCGACCCCTGTAGTCGTTAGATGAAATATCATAACCCTTCACAATCTAGGAATCGACCCCTGTAGTCGTTAGATTAAATATCATAACCCTTCACAATCTAGGAATCGACCCCTGTAGTCGTTAGATGAAATATCATAACCCTTCACAATCTAGGGATCGACCCCTGTAGTCGTTAGATGAAATATCATAACCCTTTACAATCTAGGAATCGACCCCTGTAGTCGTTAGATGAAATATCATAACCCTTTACAATCTAGGGATCGACCCCTTTAGTCGTTAGATGAAATATCATAACCCTTCACAATCAAGGGATCGACCCCTTTTGTCGTTAGATGAAATATCATAACCCTTCACAATCTAGGGATCGACCCCTGTAGTCGTTAGATGAAATATCATAACCCTTCACAATCTAGGGATCGACCCCTGTAGTCGTTAGATGAAATATCATAACCCTTTACAATCTAGGAATCGACCCCTGTAGTCGTTAGATGAAATATCATAACCCTTTACAATCTGGGGATCGACCCCTGTAGTCGTTAGATGAAATATCATAACCCTTCACAATCTAGGGATCGACCCCTGTAGTCGTTAGATGAAATATCATAACCCTTTACAATCTAGGAATCGACCCCTGTAGTCGTTAGATGAAATATCATAACCCTTTACAATCTTGGAATCGACCCCTGTAGTCGTTAGATGAAATATCATAACCCTTCACAATCTAGGGATCGAACCCTGTAGTCGTTAGATGAAATATCATAACCCTTCACAATCTAGGAATCGACCCCTGTAGTCGTTAGATGAAATATCATAACCCTTCACAATCTAGGGATCGACCCCTGTAGTCGTTAGATGAAATATCATAACCCTTTACAATCTAGGAATCGACCCCTGTAGTCGTTAGATGAAATATCATAACCCTTTACAATCTAGGAATCGACCCCTGTAGTCGTTAGATGAAATATCATAACCCTTTACAATCTAGGGATCGACCCCTGTAGTCGTTAGATGAAATATCATAACCCTTTACAATCTAGGAATCGACCCCTGTAGTCGTTTGATGAAATATCATAACCCTTCACAATCTAGGGATCGACCCCTGTAGTCGTTAGATGAAATATCATAACCAGTGTAGGAAACTTACCTGAAAATATGACCAGACACTCGGGCTGGCAACTTTGAAAACTTACCAGCCCTTCTCAAAAGCTGCCAGTCCTACCTGGGGTCACATTTCAGCTCAGCAATGATTATAAAAATATCAGGGATAAACGAGGGCCTATACCTTATATATGAATATCCTTACTGTTTCTTTATTTGTCGGTTTTTGAAGTGGAAAATAACGGAAACAGATCCATGTCATTTGTATATCAATTGACGAAGAAATTGTTACTGACTTTTTTCAATCAAGTCAATTTAACACTAGTACCGTTGGGAGTAACGTCACATGCTCACTGTGCATTTCGTTGTCACAACTTGCAGTGAACACTCGAAACTATCAAGGCAATAATTCCATGTCGACAGACAGGTAATTGAGAATTATCAATATCTAAACGTACATACTACATTCCCTCCCATACATATATATGAAATGATTAGTGGACGGGATATCCTGATCTACATTGTATATACGTTTAGATATTGATTACCCTCTATTACCAATGCAGGGTCAAAATATAAATGTCTTCATAACTTTGTTATTTAATTAAAATTATACATACTAACGTAAGGCATATATTTCGCAATATCTGTCTTCTATTCCCATATTAATAAGTGAAATGTATGTTGTGTTTACAATAAAAACCAGTCATTTCTTCCATTGCATGCCATGGTATACACATACCATTTAATAATTTTCATTATTCCTGTTTAATTTGGAACGTTTTTCAGATTAAATTCATCCTTAATTAATATTTTACCAAATTTCCATTAATATATGGCTCAAAGAAAGTAAACTTGTAGCTTTACTTACACAATTTCTGAAGCAATGCAATATCGAAAACACAGTATAAGTGGAAGATTCTTTCCTAGAAACTGAAGTGAGATTTGCATCGCACCCCTGTTTGATTTCATGTGTATTTAAATGACCAATTAGCTGAATCAACGAGTTTTGTTATTATCATTCTAGTCATCCACATGCAGCAACAACAGCTGAAATAAATTCCAAACTTTACATGGTGATAGCCCTTACTATGAAATAGCGACGGCACGCTTTTGGCTCCAATCGCCCCAGATATTAAAGGTCCAGTTCGAATTTAAATTCGATTTTTGATTGGAGAAAACGTTTGTAAGTTTTTAAATAGCTTCACAATAATAATGGGTGCAAGAATATACATCACAGCAAAGTCAAAAGTAATATGTTTCAACGCCATTTTGATATTTTAAAACTTTTCCAATTGTTTCAACCCCACGCATTTTTCAGGAAACACTACTCTCAAGACATTTGTGTATGTATATACAACACTTGTTGTAGCTTTTGAATTTAAACAAAATATTGACAACCTTCTTATACATGTACTTTTTTCACAGTGACCTTTCAAGTCTGGTAACATTGAACATTTTATCAACTTTTAAGCGAATAACTAAAAAACCTTGTGAGTTACAATTGCATGATTATATATATACTAGACAATATGTTATGTGTATAAGAATCAGTAATAAAATCAATCTCTAACAGTCATTTCCGGTCATGAGAAAGGGTCCAGAATGACAGAAAATAAGGTTTTAGATTAACAATGGGAAAATATTCAAAATCCACATAGAGACTTGAACATATTTTTGAAGATGTGCAATGAAAATGCAACCAATATGGTTTAGCAGTCATGTTTTATTTACAATTGTTCGATTTGGACGATTTTGTCAATAATCTTAGAGACATGTTAGATACCTTTTTTAATAAGATGCGCAATAGTATTGGAAACATATCTTACTTCATTATATATTTCAAATAATTAAATCATTTATGCCCTAAATTCGTTATGCGACTATATTTTTACGTTACGTTCTTGACGTCAACACAGCTGTCCACCTTATTATTTTGACCAATATTATTGCCATCAATTTTGAACAAAATTGGACATAATTAATACACTTGACTCGCTTCCCAACCAATAAATCAACTATATTCACCTAAATGGTTTGTTTCAATAACAGACATTAATTTGACTCATATCAGAAATGATTACAGGTAAAATATCAGCCCGACCATCGGGCTGGTAAGTTTTAAATTTTACCAGCCCCCATCAAAATTAGCCCGCCACGGGCGTTCGGGCGGGCAGTCGTTTCCTACACTGTCATAACCCTTCACAATCTAGGAATCGACCCCTGTAGTCGTTAGATTAAATATCATGACCCTTTACAATCTAGGAATCGACCCCTGTAGTCGTTAGATGAAATATCATAACCCTTCACAATCTAGGGATCGACCCCTGTAGTCGTTAGATGAAATATCATAACCCTTTACAATCTAGGAATCGACCCCTGTAGTCGTTAGATGAAATATCATAACCCTTCACAATCTAGGGATCGACCCCTGTAGTCGTTAGATGAAATATCATAACCCTTTACAATCTAGGGATCGACCCCTGTAGTCGTTAGATGAAATATCATAACCCTTCACAATCTAGGGATCGACCCCTGTAGTCGTTAGATGAAATATCATAACCCTTTACAATCTAGGAATCGACCCCTGTAGTCGTTAGATGAAATATCATAACCCTTTACAATCTAGGGATCGACCCCTGTAGTCGTTAGATGAAATATCATAACCCTTCACAATCTAGGGATCGACCCCTGTAGTCGTTAGATGAAATATCATAACCCTTCACAATCTAGGGAACGACCCCTGTAGTCGTTAGATGAAATAGCATAACCCTTCACAATCTAGGAATCGACCCCTGTAGTCGTTAGATGAAATATCATAACCCTTCACTATCTAGGAATCGACCCCTGTAGTCGTTAGATTAAATATCATAACCCTTCACAATCTAGGAATCGACCCCTGTAGTCGTTAGATGAAAAATCATAACCCTTCACAATCTAGGGATCGACCCCTGTAGTCGTTAGATGAAATATCATAACCCTTTACAATCTAGGAATCGACCCCTGTAGTCGTTAGATGAAATATCATAACCCTTTACAATCTAGGGATCGACCCCTGTAGTCGTTAGATGAAATATCATAACCCTTCACAATCTAGGGATCGACCCCTGTAGTCGTTAGATGAAATATCATAACCCTTCACAATCTAGGGATCGACCCCTGTAGTCGTTAGATGAAATCTCATGACCCTTTACAATCTAGGAATCGACCCCTGTAGTCGTTAGATGAAATATCATAACCCTTTACAATCTTGGAATCGACCCCTGTAGTCGTTAGATGAAATATCATAACCCTTCACAATCTAGGGATCGACCCCTGTAGTCGTTAGATGAAATATCATAACCCTTTACAATCTAGGAATCGACCCCTGTAGTCGTTAGATGAAATATCATAACCCTTTACAATCTAGGGATCGACCCCTGTAGTCGTTAGATGAAATATCATAACCCTTCACAATCTAGGGATCGACCCCTGTAGTCGTTAGATGAAATATCATAACCCTTCACAACCTAGGGATCGACCCCTGTAGTCGTTAGATGAAATATCATAACCCTTCACAATTTAGGGATCGACCCCTGTAGTCGTTAGATAAAATATCATAACCCTTCACAATCTAGGAATCGACCCCGACCCCTGTAGTCTTTAGATTAAACATCATAACCCTTTACAATCTAGGGATCGACCCATGTAGTCGTTAGATGAAATATCATAACCCTTCACAATCTAGGGATCGACCCCTGTAGTCGTTAGATGAAATATCATAACCCTTCACAACCTAGGGATCGACCCCTGTAGTCGTTAGATGAAATATCATAACCCTTTACAATCTAGGGATCGACCCCTGTAGTCGTTAGATGAAATATCATAACCCTTTACAATCTAGGGATCGACCCCTGTAGTCGTTAGATGAATTATCATAACCCTTCACAATCTAGGGATCGACCCCTGTAGTCGTTAGATGAAATATCATAACCCTTCACAATCTAGGGATCGACCCCTGTAGTCGTTAGATGAAATATCATAACCCTTCACAATCTAGGGATCGACCCCTGTAGTCGTTAGATGAAATATCATAACCCTTTACAATCTAGGAATCGACCCCTGTAGTCGTTAGATGAAATATCATAACCCTTTACAATCTAGAAATGGATCCCTGTAGTCGTTAGATGAAATATCATAACCCTTTACAATCTAGGGATCGACCCCTGTAGTCGTTCGATGAAATATCATAACCCTTCACAATCTAGGAATCGACCCCTGTAGTCGTTAGATTAAATATCATAACCCTTCACAATCTAGGAATCGACCCCTGTAGTCGTTAGATGAAATATCATAACCCTTCACAATCTAGGGATCGACCCCTGTAGTCGTTAGATGAAATATCATAACCCTTCACAATCTAGGGATCGACCCCTGTAGTCGTTAGATGGAATATCATAACCCTTTACAATCTAGGAATCGACCCCTGTAATCGTTAGATGAAATATCATAACCCTTTACAATCTAGGGATCGACCCCTGTAGTCGTTCGATGAAATATCATAACCCTTCACAATCTAGGGATCGACCCCTGTAGTCGTTAGATGAAATATCATAACCCTTCACAATCTAGGAATCGACCCCTGTAGTCGTTAGATTAAATATCATGACCCTTTACAATCTAGGAATCGACCCCTGTAGTCGTTAGATGAAATATCATAACCCTTCACAATCTAGGGATCGACCCCTGTAGTCGCTAGATGAAATATCATAACCCTTCACAATCTAGGGATCGACCCCTGTAGTCGTTAGATGAAATATCATAACCCTTCACTATCTAGGGATCGCCCCCTGTAGTCGTTAGATTAAATATCATAACCCTTCACAATCTAGGAATCGACCCCTGTAGTCGTTAGATGAAATATCATAACCCTTCACAATCTAGGGATCGACCCCTGTAGTCGTTAGATGGAATATCATAACCCTTTACAATCTAGGAATCGACCCCTGTAATCGTTAGATGAAATATCATAACCCTTTACAATCTAGAAATGGATCCCTGTAGTCGTTAGATGAAATATCATAACCCTTTACAATCTAGGGATCGACCCCTGTAGTCGTTCGATGAAATATCATAACCCTTCACAATCTAGGAATCGACCCCTGTAGTCGTTCGATGAAATATCATAACCCTTCACAATCTAGGAATCGACCCCTGTAGTCGTTAGATTAAATATCATAACCCTTCACAATCTAGGAATCGACCCCTGTAGTCGTTAGATGAAATATCATAACCCTTCACAATCTAGGGATCGACCCCTGTAGTCGTTAGATGAAATATCATAACCCTTCACAATCTAGGGATCGACCCCTGTAGTCGTTAGATGGAATATCATAACCCTTTACAATCTAGGAATCGACCCCTGTAATCGTTAGATGAAATATCATAACCCTTTACAATCTAGGGATCGACCCCTGTAGTCGTTCGATGAAATATCATAACCCTTCACAATCTAGGGATCGACCCCTGTAGTCGTTAGATGAAATATCATAACCCTTCACAATCTAGGAATCGACCCCTGTAGTCGTTAGATTAAATATCATGACCCTTTACAATCTAGGAATCGACCCCTGTAGTCGTTAGATGAAATATCATAACCCTTCACAATCTAGGGATCGACCCCTGTAGTCGCTAGATGAAATATCATAACCCTTCACAATCTAGGGATCGACCCCTGTAGTCGTTAGATGAAATATCATAACCCTTCACTATCTAGGGATCGCCCCCTGTAGTCGTTAGATTAAATATCATAACCCTTCACAATCTAGGAATCGACCCCTGTAGTCGTTAGATGAAATATCATAACCCTTCACAATCTAGGGATCGACCCCTGTAGTCGTTAGATGGAATATCATAACCCTTTACAATCTAGGAATCGACCCCTGTAGTCGTTAGATGAAATATCATAACCCTTTACAATCTAGGGATCGACCCCTGTAGTCGTTCGATGAAATATCATAACCCTTCACAATCTAGGGATCGACCCCTGTAGTCGTTAGATAATATATCATAACCCTTCACAATCTAGGAATCGACCCCTGTAGTCGTTAGATGAAATATCATAACCCTTCACAATCTAGGGATCGACCCCTGTAGTCGTTAGATGAAATAGCATAACCCTTCACAATCTAGGGATCGACCCCTGTAGTCGTTAGATGAAATATCATAACCCTTCACTATCTAGGAATCGACCCCTGTAGTCGTTAGATTAAATATCATAACCCTTCACAATCTAGGAATCGACCCCTGTAGTCGTTAGATGAAATATCATAACCCTTCACAATCTAGGGATCGACCCCTGTAGTCGTTAGATTAAATATCATAACCCTTTACAATCTAGGAATCGACCCCTGTAGTCGTTAGATGAAATATCATCACCCTTTACAATCTAGGGATCGACCCCTGTAGTCGTTAGATGAAATATCATAACCCTTCACAATCTAGGGATCGACCCCTGTAGTCGTTAGATGAAATATCATAACCCTTTACAATCTAGGAATCGACCCCTGTAGTCGTTAGATGAAATATCATAACCCTTTACAATCTAGGGACCGACCCCTGTAGTCGTTAGATGAAATATCATAACCCTTCACAATCTAGGGATCGACCCCTGTAGTCGTTAGATGAAATATCATAACCCTTCACAATCTAGGGATCGACCCCTGTAGTCGTTAGATGAAATCTCATAACCCTTTACAATCTTGGAATCGACCCCTGTAGTCGTTAGATGAAATATCATAACCCTTCACAATCTAGGGATCGACCCCTGTAGTCGTTAGATGAAATATCATAACCCTTTACAATCTAGGAATCGACCCCTGTAGTCGTTAGATGAAATATCATAACCCTTTACAATCTAGGGATCGACCCCTGTAGTCGTTAGATGAAATATCATAACCCTTCACAATCTAGGGATCGACCCCTGTAGTCGTTAGATGAAATATCATAACCCTTCACAATTTAGGGATCGACCCCTGTAGTCGTTAGATAAAATATCATAACCCTTCACAATCTAGGAATCGACCCCGACCCCTGTAGTCTTTAGATGAAACATCATAACCCTTTACAATCTAGGGATCGACCCCTGTAGTCGTTAGATGAAATATCATAACACTTCACAATTTAGGGATCGACCCCTGTAGTCGTTAGATAAAATATCATAACCCTTCACAATCTAGGAATCGACCCCGACCCCTGTAGTCTTTAGATGAAACATCATAACCCTTCACAATCTAGGGATCGACCCCTGTAGTCGTTAGATGAAATCTCATAACCCTTTACAATCTAGGGATCGACCCCTGTAGTCGTTAGATGAAATATCATAACCCTTCACAATCTAGGGATCGACCCCTGTAGTCGTTAGATGAAATATCATAACCCTTCACAACCTAGGGATCGACCCCTGTAGTCGTTAGATGAAATATCATAACCCTTTACAATCTAGGAATCGACCCCTGTAGTCGTTAGATGAAATATCATAACCCTTTACAATCTAGGGATCGACCCCTGTAGTCGTTAGATGAAATATCATAACCCTTCACAATCTAGGGATCGACCCCTGTAGTCGTTAGATGGAATATCATAACCCTTTACAATCTAGGAATCGACCCCTGTAGTCGTTAGATGAAATATCATAACCCTTTACAATCTAGGGATCGACCCCTGTAGTCGTTCGATGAAATATCATAACCCTTCACAATCTAGGGATCGACCCCTGTAGTCGTTAGATGAAATATCATAACCCTTCACAATCTAGGAATCGACCCCTGTAGTCGTTAGATTAAATATCATGACCCTTTACAATCTAGGAATCGACCCCTGTAGTCGTTAGATGAAATATCATAACCCTTTACAATCTAGGGATCGACACCTGTAGTCGTTAGATGAAATAGCATAACCCTTCACAATCTAGGGATCGACCCCTTTAGTCGTTAGATGAAATATCATAACCCTTCACTCTCTAGGAATCGACCCCTGTAGTCGTTAGATTAAATATCATAACCCTTCACAATCTAGGAATCGACCCCTGTAGTCGTTAGATGAAATATCATAACCCTTCACAATCTAGGGATCGACCCCTGTAGTCGTTAGATTAAATATCATAACCCTTTACAATCTAGGAATCGACCCCTGTAGTCGTTAGATGAAATATCATAACCCTTTACAATCTAGGGATCGACCCCTGTAGTCGTTAGATGAAATATCATAACCCTTCACAATCTAGGGATCGACCCCTGTAGTCGTTAGATGAAATATCATAACCCTTTACAATCTAGGAATCGACCCCTGTAGTCGTTAGATGAAATATCATAACCCTTTACAATCTAGGGATCGACCCCTGTAGTCGTTAGATGAAATATCATAACCCTTCACAATCTAGGGATCGACCCCTGTAGTCGTTAGATGAAATATAATAACCCTTCACAATCTAGGGATCGACCCCTGTAGTCGTTAGATGAAATATCATAACCCTTCACAATCTAGGGATCGACCCCTGTAGTCGTTAGATGAAATATCATAACCCTTCACAATTTAGGGATCGACCCCTGTAGTCGTTAGATAAAATATCATAACCCTTCACAATCTAGGAATCGACCCCGACCCCTGTAGTCTTTAGATGAAACATCATAACCCTTTACAATCTAGGGATCGACCCCTGTAGTCGTTAGATGAAATATCATAACCCTTCACAATCTAGGGATCGACCCCTGTAGTCGTTAGATGAAATATCACAACCCTTCACAACCTAGGGATCGACCCCTGTAGTCGTTAGATGAAATATCATAACCCTTTACAATCTAGGAATCGACCCCTGTAGTCGTTAGATGAAATATCATAACCCTTTACAATCTAGGGATCGACCCCTGTAGTCGTTAGATGAAATATCATAACCCTTCACAATCTAGGGATCGACCCCTGTAGTCGTTAGATGAAATATCATAACCCTTCACAATCTAGGGATCGACCCCTGTAGTCGTTAGATGAAATATCATAACCCTTCACAATCTAGGGATCGACCCCTGTAGTCGTTAGATGAAATATCATAACCCTTTACAATCTAGGAATCGACCCCTGTAGTCGTTAGATGAAATATCATAACCCTTTACAATCTAGGAATCGATCCCTGTAGTCGTTAGATGAAATATCATAACCCTTCACAATCTAGGGATCGACCCCTGTAGTCGTTCGATGAAATATCATAACCCTTCACAATCTAGGGATCGACCCCTGTAGTCGTTAGATTAAATATCATAACCCTTCACAATCTAGGAATCGACCCCTGTAGTCGTTAGATGAAATATCATAACCCTTCACAATCTAGGGATCGACCCCTGTAGTCGTTAGATGAAATATCATAACCCTTCACAATCTAGGGATCGACCCCTGTAGTCGTTAGATGGAATATCATAACCCTTTACAATCTAGGAATCGACCCCTGTAGTCGTTAGATGAAATATCATAACCCTTTACAGTCTAGGGATCGACCCCTGTAGTCGTTCGATGAAATATCATAACCCTTCACAATCTAGGAATCGACCCCTGTAGTCGTTAGATGAAATATCATAACCCTTCACAATCTAGGGATCGACCCCTGTAGTCGTTAGATGAAATATCATAACCCTTTACAATCTAGGGATCGACCCCTGTAGTCGTTAGATGACATATCATAACCCTTCACAATCTAGAGATCGACCCCTGTAGTCGTTAGATGAAATATCATAACCCTTCACAATCTAGGGATCGACCCCTGTAGTCGTTAGATGAAATATCATAACCCTTCACAATCTAGGGATCGACCCCTGTAGTCGTTAGATGAAATATCATAACCCTTCACAATCTACGAATCGACCCCTGTAGTCGTTAGATTAAATATCATAACCCTTTACAATCTAGGAATCGACCCCTGTAGTCGTTAGATGAAATATCGTAACCCTTCACAATCTAGGGATCGACCCCTGTAGTCGTTAGATGAAATATCATTACCCTGCACAATCTAGGGATCGACCCCTGTAGTCGTTAGATGAAATATCATAACCCTGCACAATCTAGGGATCGACCCCTGTAGTCGTTAGATGAAATATCATAACCCTTCACAATCAAGGGATCGACCCCTTTTGTCGTTAGATGAAATATCATAACCCTTCACAATCAAGGGATCGACCCCTGTAGTCGTTAGATGAAATATCATAACCCTTCACAATCTAGGGATCGACCCCTGTAGTCGTTAGATGAAATATCATAACCCTTCACAATCTAGGGATCGACCCCTGTAGTCGTTAGATGAAATATCATAACCCTTCACAATCTAGGGATCGACCCCTGTAGTCGTTAGATGAAATCTCATAACCCTTTACAATCTAGGGATCGACCCCTGTAGTCGTTAGATGAAATATCATAACCCTTTACAATCTAGGGATCGACCCCTGTGGTCGTTAGATGAAATATCATAACCCTTCACAATCTAGGGATCGACCCCTGTAGTCGTTAGATGAAATATCATAACCCTTCACAATCTAGGGATCGACCCCTGTAGTCGTTAGATGAAATATAATAACCCTTCACAATCTAGGAATCGACCCCTGTAGTCGTTAGATTAAATATCATAACCCCTGTAGTCGTTAGATGAAATATCATAACCCTTTACAATCTTGGAATCGACCCCTGTAGTCGTTAGATGAAATATCATAACCCTTCACAATCTAGGGATCGACCCCTGTAGTCGTTAGATGAAATATCATAACCCTTTACAATCTAGGAATCGACCCCTGTAGTCGTTAGATGAAATATCATAACCCTTTACAATCTAGGGATCGACCCCTGTAGTCGTTAGATGAAATATCATAACCCTTCAAAATCTAGGGATCGACCCCTGTAGTCGTTAGATGAAATATCATAACCCTTCACAATCTAGGGATCGACCCCTGTAGTCGTTAGATGAAATATCATAACCCTTCACAATTTAGGGATCGACCCCTGTAGTCGTTAGATAAAATATCATAACCCTTCACAATCTAGGAATCGACCCCGACCCCTGTAGTCTTTAGATGAAACATCATAACCCTTTACAATCTAGGGATCGACCCCTGTAGTCGTTAGATGAAATATCATAACCCTTCACAATCTAGGGATCGACCCCTGTAGTCGTTAGATGAAATATCATAACCCTTCACAACCTAGGGATCGACCCCTGTAGTCGTTAGATGAAATATCATAACCCTTTACAATCTAGGAATCGACCCCTGTAGACGTTAGATGAAATATCATAACCCTTTACAATCTAGGGATCGACCCCTGTAGTCGTTAGATGAAATATCATAACCCTTCACAATCTAGGGATCGACCCCTGTAGTCGTTAGATGAAATATCATAACCCTTCACAATCTAGGGATCGACCCCTGTAGTCGTTAGATGAAATATCATTACCCTTCACAATCTAGGGATCGACCCCTGTAGTCGTTAGATGAAATATCATAACCCTTTACAATGTAGGAATCGACCCCTGTAGTCGTTAGATGAAATATCATAACCCTTTACAATCTAGGAATCGATCCCTGTAGTCGTTAGATGAAATATCATAACCCTTTACAATCTAGGGATCGACCCCTGTAGTCGTTCGATGAAATATCATAACCCTTCACAATCTAGGGATCGACCCCTGTAGTCGTTAGATGAAATATCATAACCCTTCACAATCTAGGAATCGACCCCTGTAGTCGTTAGATTAAATATCATGACCCTTTACAATCTAGGAATCGACCCCTGTAGTCGTTAGATGAAATATCATAACCCTTCACAATCTAGGGATCGACCCCTGTAGTCGTTAGATGAAATATCATAACCCTTTACAATCTAGGAATCGACCCCTGTAGTCGTTAGATGGAATATCATAACCCTTTACAATCTAGGAATCGACCCCTGTAGTCGTTAGATGAAATATCATAACCCTTTACAATCTAGGGATCGACCCCTGTAGTCGTTCGATGAAATATCATAACCCTTCACAATCTAGGGATCGACCCCTGTAGTCGTTAGATGAAATATCATAACCCTTCACAATCTAGGAATCGACCCCTGTAGTCGTTAGATTAAATATCATGACCCTTTACAATCTAGGAATCGACCCCTGTAGTCGTTAGATTAAATATCATGACCCTTTACAATCTAGGAATCGACCCCTGTAGTCGTTAGATGAAATATCATAACCCTTCACAATCTAGGGATCGACCCCTGTACTCGTTAGATGAAATATCATAACCCTTCACAATCTAGTTATCGACCCCTGTAGTCGTTAGATGAAATATCATAACCCTTTACAATCTAGGGATCGACCCCTGTAGTCGTTAGATGAAATATCATAACCCTTCACAATCTAGAGATCGACCCCTGTAGTCGTTAGATGAAATATCATAACCCTTCACAATCTAGGGATCGACCCCTGTAGTCGTTAGATGAAATATCATAACCCTTTACAATCTAGGGATCGACCCCTGTAGTCGTTAGATGAAATATCATAACCCTTCACAATCTAGAGATCGACCCCTGTAGTCTGTAGATGAAATATCATAACCCTTCACAATCTAGGGATCGACCCCTGTAGTCGTTAGATGAAATATCATAACCCTTCACAATCTAGGAATCGACCCCTGTAGTCGTTAGATGGAATATCATAACCCTTTACAATCTAGGAATCGACCCCTGTAGTCGTTAGATGAAATATCATAACCCTTTACAATCTAGGGATCGACCCCTGTAGTCGTTCGATGAAATATCATAACCCTTCACAATCTAGGGATCGACCCCTGTAGTCGTTAGATGAAATATCATAACCCTTCACAATCTAGGAATCGACCCCTGTAGTCGTTAGATTAAATATCATGACCCTTTACAATCTAGGAATCGACCCCTGTAGTCGTTAGATTAAATATCATGACCCTTTACAATCTAGGAATCGACCCCTGTAGTCGTTAGATGAAATATCATAACCCTTCACAATCTAGGGATCGACCCCTGTAGTCGTTAGATGAAATATCATAACCCTTCACAATCTAGTTATCGACCCCTGTAGTCGTTAGATGAAATATCATAACCCTTCACAATCTAGGGATCGACCCCTGTAGTCGTTTGATGAAATATCATAACCCTTCACAATCTAGTTATCGACCCCTGTAGTCGTTAGATGAAATATCATAACCCTTTACAATCTACGGATCGACCCCTGTAGTCGTTAGATGAAATATCATAACCCTTCACAATCTAGGGATCGACCCCTGTAGTCGTTAGATGAAATATCATAACCCTTCACAATCTAGGGATCGACCCCTGTAGTCGTTAGATGAAATCTCATAACCCTTCACAATCTAGGGATCGACCCCTGTAGTCGTTAGATGAAATATCATAACCCTTCACAATCTAGGGATCGACCCCTGTAGTCGTTAGATGAAATATCATAACCCTTTACAATCTAGGAATCGACCCCTGTAGTCGTTAGATGAACTATCATAACCCTTTACAATCTACGGATCGACCCCTGTAGTCGTTAGATGAAATATCATAACCCTTCACAATCTAGGGATCGACCGCTGTAGTCGTTAGATGAAATATCATAACCCTTCACAATCTAGGGATCGACCCCTGTAGTCGTTAGATGAAATATCATAACCCTTCACAATCTAGGGATCGACCCCTGTAGTCGTTAGATGAAATATCATAACCCTGCACAATCTAGGGATCGACCCCTGTAGTCGTTAGATGAAATATCATAACCCTTTACAATCTAGGGATCGACCCCTGTAGTCGTTAGATGAAATATCATAACCCTTCACAATCAAGGGATCGACCCCTTTTGTCGTTAGATGAAATATCATAACCCTTCACAATCAAGGGATCGACCCCTTTTGTCGTTAGATGAAATATCATAACCCTGCACAATCTAGGGATCGACCCCTGTAGTCGTTAGATGAAATATCATAACCCTTCACAATCAAGGGATCGACCCCTGTAGTCGTTAGATGAAATATCATAACCCTGCACAATCTAGGGATCGACCCCTGTAGTCGTTAGATGAAATATCATAACCCTTAACAATCTAGGGATCGACCCCTGTAGTCGTTAGATGAAATATCATAACCCTTCACAATCAAGGGATCGACCCCTTTTGTCGTTAGATGAAATATCATAACCCTTCACAATCAAGGGATCGACCCCTTTTGTCGTTAGATGAAATATCATAACCCTTCACAATCTAGGGATCGACCCCTGTAGTCGTTAGATGAAATATCATAACACTTCACAATCTAGGGATCGACCCCTGTAGTCGTTAGATGAAATATCATAACCCTTTACAATCTAGGAATCGACCCCTGTAGTCGTTAGATGAAATATCATAACCCTTTACAATCTAGGAATCGACCCCTGTAGTCGTTAGATGAAATATCATAACCCTTTACAATCTAGGGATCGACCCCTGTAGTCGTTAGATGAAATATCATAACCCTTCACAATCTAGAGATCGACCCCTGTAGTCTGTAGATGAAATATCATAACCCTTCACAATCTAGGGATCGACCCCTGTAGTCGTTAGATGAAATATCATAACCCTTCACAATCTAGGAATCGACCCCTGTAGTCGTTAGATGAAATATCATAACCCTTCACAATCTACGAATCGACCCCTGTAGTCGTTAGATTAAATATCATAACCCTTTACAATCTAGGAATCGACCCCTGTAGTCGTTAGATGAAATATCATAACCCTTCACAATCTAGGGATCGACCCCTGTAGTCGTTAGATGAAATATCATAACCCTTCACAATCTACGAATCGACCTCTGTAGTCGTTAGATTAAATATCATAACCCTTTACAATCTAGGAATCGACCCCTGTAGTCGTTAGATGAAATATCATAACCCTTCACAATCTAGGAATCGACCCCTGTAGTCGTTAGATTAAATATCATGACCCTTTACAATCTAGGAATCGACCCCTGTAGTCGTTAGATTAAATATCATGACCCTTTACAATCTAGGAATCGACCCCTGTAGTCGTTAGATGAAATATCATAACCCTTCACAATCTAGGGATCGACCCCTGTAGTCGTTAGATGAAATATCATAACCCTTCACAATCTAGTTATCGACCCCTGTAGTCGTTAGATGAAATATCATAACCCTTTACAATCTAGGGATCGACCCCTGTAGTCGTTAGATGAAATATCATAACCCTTCACAATCTAGGGATCGACCCCTGTAGTCGTTAGATGAAATATCATAACCCTTCACAATCTAGGGATCGACCCCTGTAGTCGTTAGATGAAATATCATAACCCTTTACAATCTAGGGATCGACCCCTGTAGTCGTTAGATGAAATATCATAACCCTTCACAATCTAGAGATCGACCCCTGTAGTCTGTAGATGAAATATCATAACCCTTCACAATCTAGGGATCGACCCCTGTAGTCGTTAGATGAAATATCATAACCCTTCACAATCTAGGAATCGACCCCTGTAGTCGTTAGATGAAATATCATAACCCTTCACAATCTACGAATCGACCCCTGTAGTCGTTAGATTAAATATCATAACCCTTTACAATCTAGGAATCGACCCCTGTAGTCGTTAGATGAAATATCATAACCCTTCACAATCTAGGGATCGACCCCTGTAGTCGTTAGATGAAATATCATAACCCTTCACAATCTAGGGATCGACCCCTGTAGTCGTTAGATGAAATATCATAACCCTTCACAATCTAGGGATCGACCCCTGTAGTCGTTAGATGAAATCTCATAACCCTTCACAATCTAGGGATCGACCCCTGTAGTCGTTAGATGAAATATCATAACCCTTCACAATCTAGGGATCGACCCCTGTAGTCGTTAGATGAAATATCATAACCCTTAACAATCTAGGAATCGACCCCTGTAGTCGTTAGATGAACTATCATAACCCTTTACAATCTACGGATCGACCCCTGTAGTCGTTAGATGAAATATCATAACCCTTCACAATCTAGGGATCGACCCCTGTAGTCGTTAGATGAAATATCATAACCCTTCACAATCTAGGGATCGACCCCTGTAGTCGTTAGATGAAATATCATAACCCTTCACAATCAAGGGATCGACCCCTGTAGTCGTTAGATGAAATATCATAACCCTGCACAATCTAGGGATCGACCCCTGTAGTCGTTAGATGAAATATCATAACCCTTTACAATCTAGGGATCGACCCCTGTAGTCGTTAGATGAAATATCATAACCCTTCACAATCAAGGGATCGACCCCTTTTGTCGTTAGATGAAATATCATAACCCTTCACAATCAAGGGATCGACCCCTTTTGTCGTTAGATGAAATATCATAACCCTGCACAATCTAGGGATCGACCCCTGTAGTCGTTAGATGAAATATCATAACCCTTCACAATCAAGGGATCGACCCCTGTAGTCGTTAGATGAAATATCATAACCCTTAACAATCTAGGGATCGACCCCTGTAGTCGTTAGATGAAATATCATAACCCTTTACAATCTAGGGATCGACCCCTGTAGTCGTTAGATGAAATATCATAACCCTTCACAATCAAGGGATCGACCCCTTTTGTCGTTAGATGAAATATCATAACCCTTCACAATCAAGGGATCGACCCCTTTTGTCGTTAGATGAAATATCATAACCCTTCACAATCTAGGGATCGACCCCTGTAGTCGTTAGATGAAATATCATAACCCTTCACAATCTAGGGATCGACCCCTGTAGTCGTTAGATGAAATATCATAACCCTTTACAATCTAGGAATCGACCCCTGTAGTCGTTAGATGAAATATCATAACCCTTTACAATCTAGGAATCGACCCCTGTAGTCGTTAGATGAAATATCATAACCCTTTACAATCTAGGGATCGACCCCTGTAGTCGTTAGATGGAATATCATAACCCTTCACAATCTAGGGATAGACCCCTGTAGTCGTTTGATGAAATATCATAACCCTTCACAATCTAGGGATCGAACCCTGTAGTCGTTAGATGAAATATCATAACCCTTCACAATCTAGGGATCGACCCCTGTAGTCGTTAGATGAAATATCATAACCCTTCACAATCTAGGGATCGACCCCTGTAGTCGTTAGATGAAATATCATAACCCTTTACAATCTAGGAATCGACCCCTGTTGTCGTTAGATGAAATATCATAACCCTTTACAATCTAGGGATCGACCCCTGTAGTCGTTAGATGAAATATCATAACCCTTTACAATCTAGGGATCGACCCCTGTAGTCGTTAGATGAAATATCATAACCCTTTACAATCTAGGGATCGACCCCTGTAGTCGTTAGATGAAATATCATAACCCTTTACAATCTAGGAATCGACCCCTGTAGTCGTTAGATGAAATATCATAACCCTTTACAATCTAGGAATCGACCCCTGTAGTCGTTAGATGAAATATCATAACCCTTTACAATCTAGGGATCGACCCCTGTAGTCGTTAGATGAAATATCATAACCCTTCACAATCTAGGGATCGACCCCTGTAGTCGTTAGATGAAATATCATAACCCTTCACAATCTAGGGAACGACCCCTGTAGTCGTTAGATGAAATAGCATAACCCTTCACAATCTAGGAATCGACCCCTGTAGTCGTTAGATGAAATATCATAACCCTTCACTATCTAGGAATCGACCCCTGTAGTCGTTAGATTAAATATCATAACCCTTCACAATCTAGGAATCGACCCCTGTAGTCGTTAGATGAAAAATCATAACCCTTCACAATCTAGGGATCGACCCCTGTAGTCGTTAGATGAAATATCATAACCCTTTACAATCTAGGAATCGACCCCTGTAGTCGTTAGATGAAATATCATAACCCTTTACAATCTAGGGATCGACCCCTGTAGTCGTTAGATGAAATATCATAACCCTTCACAATCTAGGGATCGACCCCTGTAGTCGTTAGATGAAATATCATAACCCTTCACAATCTAGGGATCGACCCCTGTAGTCGTTAGATGAAATATCATAACCCTTCACAATCTAGTTATCGACCCCTGTAGTCGTTAGATGAAATATCATAACCCTTTACAATCTAGGGATCGACCCCTGTAGTCGTTAGATGAAATATCATAACCCTTCACAATCTAGAGATCGACCCCTGTAGTCGTTAGATGAAATATCATAACCCTTCACAATCTAGGGATCGACCCCTGTAGTCGTTAGATGAAATATCATAACCCTTTACAATCTAGGGATCGACCCCTGTAGTCGTTAGATGAAATATCATAACCCTTCACAATCTAGAGATCGACCCCTGTAGTCTGTAGATGAAATATCATAACCCTTCACAATCTAGGGATCGACCCCTGTAGTCGTTAGATGAAATATCATAACCCTTCACAATCTAGGAATCGACCCCTGTAGTCGTTAGATGAAATATCATAACCCTTCACAATCTACGAATCGACCCCTGTAGTCGTTAGATTAAATATCATAACCCTTTACAATCTAGGAATCGACCCCTGTAGTCGTTAGATGAAATATCATAACCCTTCACAATCTAGGGATCGACCCCTGTAGTCGTTAGATGAAATATCATAACCCTTCACAATCTAGGGATCGACCCCTGTAGTCGTTAGATGAAATATCATAACCCTTCACAATCTAGGGATCGACCCCTGTAGTCGTTAGATGAAATCTCATAACCCTTCACAATCTAGGGATCGACCCCTGTAGTCGTTAGATGAAATATCATAACCCTTCACAATCTAGGGATCGACCCCTGTAGTCGTTAGATGAAATATCATAACCCTTTACAATCTAGGAATCGACCCCTGTAGTCGTTAGATGAACTATCATAACCCTTTACAATCTACGGATCGACCCCTGTAGTCGTTAGATGAAATATCATAACCCTTCACAATCTAGGGATCGACCCCTGTAGTCGTTAGATGAAATATCATAACCCTTCACAATCTAGGGATCGACCCCTGTAGTCGTTAGATGAAATATCATAACCCTTCACAATCTAGGGATCGACCCCTGTAGTCGTTAGATGAAATATCATAACCCTGCACAATCTAGGGATCGACCCCTGTAGTCGTTAGATGAAATATCATAACCCTTTACAATCTAGGGATCGACCCCTGTAGTCGTTAGATGAAATATCATAACCCTTCACAATCAAGGGATCGACCCCTTTTGTCGTTAGATGAAATATCATAACCCTTCACAATCAAGGGATCGACCCCTTTTGTCGTTAGATGAAATATCATAACCCTGCACAATCTAGGGATCGACCCCTGTAGTCGTTAGATGAAATATCATAACCCTTCACAATCAAGGGATCGACCCCTGTAGTCGTTAGATGAAATATCATAACCCTGCACAATCTAGGGATCGACCCCTGTAGTCGTTAGATGAAATATCATAACCCTTTACAATCTAGGGATCGACCCCTGTAGTCGTTAGATGAAATATCATAACCCTTCACAATCAAGGGATCGACCCCTTTTGTCGTTAGATGAAATATCATAACCCTTCACAATCAAGGGATCGACCCCTTTTGTCGTTAGATGAAATATCATAACCCTTCACAATCTAGGGATCGACCCCTGTAGTCGTTAGATGAAATATCATAACCCTTCACAATCTAGGGATCGACCCCTGTAGTCGTTAGATGAAATATCATAACCCTTTACAATCTAGGAATCGACCCCTGTAGTCGTTAGATGAAATATCATAACCCTTTACAATCTAGGAATCGACCCCTGTAGTCGTTAGATGAAATATCATAACCCTTTACAATCTAGGGATCGACCCCTGTAGTCGTTAGATGGAATATCATAACCCTTCACAATCTAGGGATAGACCCCTGTAGTCGTTTGATGAAATATCATAACCCTTCACAATCTAGGGATCGAACCCTGTAGTCGTTAGATGAAATATCATAACCCTTCACAATCTAGGGATCGACCCCTGTAGTCGTTAGATGAAATATCATAACCCTTCACAATCTAGGGATCGACCCCTGTAGTCGTTAGATGAAATATCATAACCCTTTACAATCTAGGAATCGACCCCTGTTGTCGTTAGATGAAATATCATAACCCTTTACAATCTAGGGATCGACCCCTGTAGTCGTTAGATGAAATATCATAACCCTTTACAATCTAGGGATCGACCCCTGTAGTCGTTAGATGAAATATCATAACCCTTTACAATCTAGGGATCGACCCCTGTAGTCGTTAGATGAAATATCATAACCCTTTACAATCTAGGAATCGACCCCTGTAGTCGTTAGATGAAATATCATAACCCTTTACAATCTAGGAATCGACCCCTGTAGTCGTTAGATGAAATATCATAACCCTTTACAATCTAGGGATCGACCCCTGTAGTCGTTAGATGAAATATCATAACCCTTTACAATCTAGGAATCGACCCCTGTAGTCGTTAGATGAAATATCATAACCCTTCACAATCTAGGGATCGACCCCTGTAGTCGTTAGATGAAATATCATAACCCTTCACAATCTAGGAATCGACCCCTGTAGTCGTTAGATTAAATATCATGACCCTTTACAATCTAGGAATCGACCCCTGTAGTCGTTAGATGAAATATCATAACCCTTTACAATCTAGGAATCGACCACTGTAGTCGTTAGATGAAATATCATAACCCTTCACAATCTAGGGATCGACCCCTGTAGTCGTTAGATGAAATATCATAACCCTTTACAATCTAGGAATCGACCCCTGTAGTCGTTAGATGAAATATCATAACCCTTCACAATCTAGGGATCGACCCCTGTAGTCGTTAGATGAAATATCATAACCCTTCACAATCTAGGAATCGACCCCTGTAGTCGTTAGATTAAATATCATGACCCTTTACAATCTAGGAATCGACCCCTGTAGTCGTTAGATGAAATATCATAACCCTTCACAATCTAGGGATCGACCCCTGTAGTCGTTAGATGAAATATCATAACCCTTTACAATCTAGGGATCGACCCCTGTAGTCGTTAGATGAAATATCATAACCCTTCACAATCTAGGGATCGACCCCTGTAGTCGTTAGATGAAATATCATAACCCTTTACAATCTAGGAATCGACCCCTGTAGTCGTTAGATGAAATATCATAACCCTTCACAATCTAGGGATCGACCCCTGTAGTCGTTAGATGAAATATCATAACCCTTCACAATCTAGGGATCGACCCCTGTAGTCGTTAGATGAAATATCATAACCCTTCACAATCTAGGGATCGACCCCTGTAGTCGTTAGATGAAATATCATAACCCTTCACAATCTAGGGATCGACCCCTGTAGTCGTTAGATGAAATAGCATAACCCTTTACAATCTAGGAATCGACCCCTGTAGTCGTTAGATGAAATATCATAACCCTTCACAATCTAGGGATCGACCCCTGTAGTCGTTAGATGAAATATCATAACCCTTCACAATCTAGGGATCGACCCCTGTAGTCGTTAGATGAAATCTCATAACCCTTTACAATCTAGGAATCGACCCCTGTAGTCGTTAGATGAAATATCATAACCCTTTACAATCTAGGGATCGACCCCTGTGGTCGTTAGATGAACTATCATAACCCTTCACAATCTAGGGATCGACCCCTGTAGTCGTTAGATGAAATATCATAACCCTTCACAATCTAGGGATCGCCCCCTGTAGTCGTTAGATGAAATATCATAACCCTTCACAATCTAGGAATCGACCCCTGTAGTCGTTAGATTAAATATCATAATCCTTTACAATCTAGGAATCGACCCCTGTAGTCGTTAGATGAAATATCATAACCCTTCACAATCTAGGGATCGACCCCTGTAGTCGTTAGATGAAATATCATAACCCTTTACAATCTTGGAATCAACCCCTGTAGTCGTTAGATGAAATATCATAACCCTTCACAATCTAGGGATCGACCCCTGTAGTCGTTAGATGAAATATCATAACCCTTCACAATCTAGGGATCGACCCCTGTAGTCGTTAGATGAAATCTCATAACCCTTTACAATCTAGGAATCGACCCCTGTAGTCGTTAGATGAAATATCATAACCCTTTACAATCTAGGGATCGACCCCTGTGGTCGTTAGATGAAATATCATAACCCTTCACAATCTAGGGATCGATCCCTGTAGTCGTTAGATGAAATATCATAACCCTTCACAATCTAGGGATCGCCCCCTGTAGTCGTTAGATGAAATATCATAACCCTTCACAATCTAGGAATCGACCCCTGTAGTCGTTAGATTAAATATCATAATCCTTTACAATCTAGGAATCGACCCCTGTTGTCGTTAGATGAAATATCATAACCCTTCACAATCTAGGGATCGACCCCTGTAGTCGTTAGATGAAATATCATAACCCTTTACAATCTTGGAATCGACCCCTGTAGTCGTTAGATGAAATATCATAACCCTTCACAATCTAGGGATCGACCCCTGTAGTCGTTAGATGAAATATCATAACCCTTCATAATCTAGGGATCGACCCCTGTAGTCGTTAGATGAAATATCATAACCCTTCACAATCTAGGGATCGACCCCTGTAGTCGTTAGATGAAATATCATAACCCTTCACAATCTAGGAATCGACCCCTGTAGTCGTTAGATTAAATATCATGACCCTTTACAATCTAGGAATCGACCCCTGTAGTCGTTAGATGAAATATCATAACCCTTCACAATCTAGGGATCGACCCCTGTAGTCGTTAGATGAAATATCATAACCCTTTACAATCTAGGGATCGACCCCTGTAGTCGTTAGATGAAATATCATAACCCTTCACAATCTAGGAATCGACCCCTGTAGTCGTTAGATGAAATATCATAACCCTTCACAATCTAGGGATCGCCCCCTGTAGTCGTTAGATGAAATATCATAACCCTTCACAATCTAGGAATCGACCCCTGTAGTCGTTAGATTAAATATCATAATCCTTTACAATCTAGGAATCGACCCCTGTAGTCGTTAGATGAAATATCATAACCCTTCACAATCTAGGGATCGACCCCTGTAGTCGTTAGATGAAATATCATAACCCTTTACAATCTTGGAATCAACCCCTGTAGTCGTTAGATGAAATATCATAACCCTTCACAATCTAGGGATCGACCCCTGTAGTCGTTAGATGAAATATCATAACCCTTCACAATCTAGGGATCGACCCCTGTAGTCGTTAGATGAAATCTCATAACCCTTTACAATCTAGGAATCGACCCCTGTAGTCGTTAGATGAAATATCATAACCCTTTACAATCTAGGGATCGACCCCTGTGGTCGTTAGATGAAATATCATAACCCTTCACAATCTAGGGATCGATCCCTGTAGTCGTTAGATGAAATATCATAACCCTTCACAATCTAGGGATCGCCCCCTGTAGTCGTTAGATGAAATATCATACCCTTCACAATCTAGGAATCGACCCCTGTAGTCGTTAGATTAAATATCATAATCCTTTACAATCTAGGAATCGACCCCTGTAGTCGTTAGATGAAATATCATAACCCTTCACAATCTAGGGATCGACCCCTGTAGTCGTTAGATGAAATATCATAACCCTTTACAATCTTGGAATCGACCCCTGTAGTCGTTAGATGAAATATCATAACCCTTCACAATCTAGGGATCGACCCCTGTAGTCGTTAGATGAAATATCATAACCCTTCACAATCTAGGGATCGACCCCTGTAGTCGTTAGATGAAATATCATAACCCTTCACAATCTAGGGATCGACCCCTGTAGTCGTTAGATGAAATATCATAACCCTTCACAATCTAGGAATCGACCCCTGTAGTCGTTAGATTAAATATCATGACCCTTTACAATCTAGGAATCGACCCCTGTAGTCGTTAGATGAAATATCATAACCCTTCACAATCTAGGGATCGACCCCTGTAGTCGTTAGATGAAATATCATAACCCTTTACAATCTAGGGATCGACCCCTGTAGTCGTTAGATGAAATATCATAACCCTTCACAATCTAGGGATCGACCCCTGTAGTCGTTAGATGAAATATCATAACCCTTTACAATCTAGGAATCGACCCCTGTAGTCGTTAGATGAAATATCATAACCCTTCACAATCTAGGGATCGACCCCTGTAGTCGTTAGATGAAATATCATAACCCTTCACAATCTAGGGATCGACCCCTGTAGTCGTTAGATGAAATATCATAACCCTTCACAATCTAGGGATCGACCCCTGTAGTCGTTAGATGAAATATCATAACCCTTCACAATCTAGGGATCGACCCCTGTAGTCGTTAGATGAAATATCATAACCCTTTACAATCTAGGAATCGACCCCTGTAGTCGTTAGATGAAATATCATAACCCTTCACAATCTAGGGATCGACCCCTGTAGTCGTTAGATGAAATATCATAACCCTTCACAATCTAGGGATCGACCCCTGTAGTCGTTAGATGAAATCTCATAACCCTTTACAATCTAGGAATCGACCCCTGTAGTCGTTAGATGAAATATCATAACCCTTTACAATCTAGGGATCGACCCCTGTGGTCGTTAGATGAAATATCATAACCCTTCACAATCTAGGGATCGACCCCTGTAGTCGTTAGATGAAATATCATAACCCTTCACAATCTAGGGATCGCCCCCTGTAGTCGTTAGATGAAATATCATAACCCTTAACAATCTAGGAATCGACCCCTGTAGTCGTTAGATTAAATATCATAATCCTTTACAATCTAGGAATCGACCCCTGTAGTCGTTAGATGAAATATCATAACCCTTCACAATCTAGGGATCGACCCCTGTAGTCGTTAGATGAAATATCATAACCCTTTACAATCTTGGTATCGACCCCTGTAGTCGTTAGATGAAATATCATAACCCTTCACAATCTAGGGATCGACCCCTGTAGTCGTTAGATGAAATATCATAACCCTTCACAATCTAGGGATCGACCCCTGTAGTCGTTAGATGAAATCTCATAACCCTTTACAATCTAGGAATCGACCCCTGTAGTCGTTAGATGAAATATCATAACCCTTTACAATCTAGGGATCGACCCCTGTGGTCGTTAGATGAAATATCATAACCCTTCACAATCTAGGGATCGATCCCTGTAGTCGTTAGATGAAATATCATAACCCTTCACAATCTAGGGATCGCCCCCTGTAGTCGTTAGATGAAATATTATAACCCTTCACAATCTAGGAATCGACCCCTGTAGTCGTTAGATTAAATATCATAATCCTTTACAATCTAGGAATCGACCCCTGTAGTCGTTAGATGAAATATCATAACCCTTCACAATCTAGGGATCGACCCCTGTAGTCGTTAGATGAAATATCATAACCCTTTACAATCTTGGAATCGACCCCTGTAGTCGTTAGATGAAATATCATAACCCTTCACAATCTAGCGATCGACCCCTGTAGTCGTTAGATGAAATATCATAACCCTTCACAATCTAGGGATCGACCCCTGTAGTCGTTAGATGAAATATCATAACACTTTACAATCTAGGAATCGACCCCTGTAGTCGTTAGATGAACTATCATAACCCTTTACAATCTAGGGATCGACCCCTGTAGTCGTTAGATGAAATATCATAACCCTTCACAATCTAGGGATCGCCCCCTGTAGTCGTTAGATGAAATATCATAACCCTTCACAATCTAGGAATCGACCCCTGTAGTCGTTAGATTAAATATCATAATCCTTTACAATCTAGGAATCGACCCCTGTAGTCGTTAGATGAAATATCATAACCCTTCACAATCTAGGGATCGACCCCTGTAGTCGTTAGATGAAATATCATAACCCTTTACAATCTTGGAATCGACCCCTGTAGTCGTTAGATGAAATATCATAACCCTTCACAATCTAGGGATCGACCCCTGTAGTCGTTAGATGAAATATCATAACCCTTCACAATCTAGGGATCGACCCCTGTAGTCGTTAGATGAAATATCATAACCCTTTACAATCTAGGAATCGACCCCTGTAGTCGTTAGATGAACTATCATAACCCTTTACAATCTAGGGATCGACCCCTGTAGTCGTTCGATGAAATATCATAACCCTTCACAATCTAGGGATCGACCCCTGTAGTCGTTAGATGAAATATCATAACCCTTCAAAATCTAGGGATCGACCCCTGTAGTCGTTAGATGAAATATCATAACCCTTCACAATCTAGGGATCGACCCCTGTAGTCGTTAGATGAAATATCATAACCCTTCACAATCTAGGGATCGACCCCTGTAGTCGTTACATGAAATATCATAACCCTTCACAATCTAGGGATCGACCCCTGTAGTCGTTAGATGAAATATCATAACCCTTTACAATCTAGGAATCGACCCCTGTAGTCGTTAGATGAAATATCATAACCCTTCACAATCTAGGGATAGACCCCTGTAGTCGTTAGATGAAATATCATAACCCTTTACAATCTAGGAATCGACCCCTGTAGTCGTTAGATGAAATATCATAACCCTTCACAATCTAGGGATCGACCCCTGTAGTCGTTAGATGAAATATCATAACCCTTCACAATCTAGGGATCGACCCCTGTAGTCGTTAGATGAAATATCATAACCCTTCACAATCTAGGGATCGACCCCTGTAGTCGTTAGATGAAATATCATAACCCTTCACAATCTAGGGATCGACCCCTGTAGTCGTTAGATGAAATATCATAACCCTTTACAATCTAGGAATCGACCCCTGTAGTCGTTAGATGAAATATCATAACCCTTCACAATCTAGGGATCGACCCCTGTAGTCGTTAGATGAAATATCATAACCCTTCACAATCTAGGGATCGACCCCTGTAGTCGTTAGATGAAATATCATAACCCTTCACAATCTAGGGATCGACCCCTGTAGTCGTTAGATGAAATCTCATAACCCTTTACAATCTAGGAATCGACCCCTGTAGTCGTTAGATGAAATATCATAACCCTTTACAATCTAGGGATCGACCCCTGTGGTCGTTAGATGAAATATCATAACCCTTCACAATCTAGGGATCGACCCCTGTAGTCGTTAGATGAAATATCATAACCCTTCACAATCTAGGGATCGCCCCCTGTAGTCGTTAGATGAAATATCATAACCCTTCACAATCTAGGGATCGACCCCTGTAGTCGTTAGATGAAATCTCATAACCCTTTACAATCTAGGAATCGACCCCTGTAGTCGTTAGATGAAATATCATAACCCTTTACAATCTAGGGATCGACCCCTGTGGTCGTTAGATGAAATATCATAACCCTTCACAATCTAGGGATCGATCCCTGTAGTCGTTAGATGAAATATCATAACCCTTCACAATCTAGGGATCGCCCCCTGTAGTCGTTAGATGAAATATCATACCCTTCACAATCTAGGAATCGACCCCTGTAGTCGTTAGATTAAATATCATAATCCTTTACAATCTAGGAATCGACCCCTGTAGTCGTTAGATGAAATATCATAACCCTTCACAATCTAGGGATCGACCCCTGTAGTCGTTAGATGAAATATCATAACCCTTTACAATCTTGGAATCGACCCCTGTAGTCGTTAGATGAAATATCATAACCCTTCACAATCTAGGGATCGACCCCTGTAGTCGTTAGATGAAATATCATAACCCTTCACAATCTAGGGATCGACCCCTGTAGTCGTTAGATGAAATATCATAACCCTTCACAATCTAGGGATCGACCCCTGTAGTCGTTAGATGAAATATCATAACCCTTCACAATCTAGGAATCGACCCCTGTAGTCGTTAGATTAAATATCATGACCCTTTACAATCTAGGAATCGACCCCTGTAGTCGTTAGATGAAATATCATAACCCTTCACAATCTAGGGATCGACCCCTGTAGTCGTTAGATGAAATATCATAACCCTTTACAATCTAGGGATCGACCCCTGTAGTCGTTAGATGAAATATCATAACCCTTCACAATCTAGGGATCGACCCCTGTAGTCGTTAGATGAAATATCATAACCCTTTACAATCTAGGAATCGACCCCTGTAGTCGTTAGATGAAATATCATAACCCTTCACAATCTAGGGATCGACCCCTGTAGTCGTTAGATGAAATATCATAACCCTTCACAATCTAGGGATCGACCCCTGTAGTCGTTAGATGAAATATCATAACCCTTCACAATCTAGGGATCGACCCCTGTAGTCGTTAGATGAAATATCATAACCCTTCACAATCTAGGGATCGACCCCTGTAGTCGTTAGATGAAATATCATAACCCTTTACAATCTAGGAATCGACCCCTGTAGTCGTTAGATGAAATATCATAACCCTTCACAATCTAGGGATCGACCCCTGTAGTCGTTAGATGAAATATCATAACCCTTCACAATCTAGGGATCGACCCCTGTAGTCGTTAGATGAAATCTCATAACCCTTTACAATCTAGGAATCGACCCCTGTAGTCGTTAGATGAAATATCATAACCCTTTACAATCTAGGGATCGACCCCTGTGGTCGTTAGATGAAATATCATAACCCTTCACAATCTAGGGATCGACCCCTGTAGTCGTTAGATGAAATATCATAACCCTTCACAATCTAGGGATCGCCCCCTGTAGTCGTTAGATGAAATATCATAACCCTTAACAATCTAGGAATCGACCCCTGTAGTCGTTAGATTAAATATCATAATCCTTTACAATCTAGGAATCGACCCCTGTAGTCGTTAGATGAAATATCATAACCCTTCACAATCTAGGGATCGACCCCTGTAGTCGTTAGATGAAATATCATAACCCTTTACAATCTTGGAATCGACCCCTGTAGTCGTTAGATGAAATATCATAACCCTTCACAATCTAGGGATCGACCCCTGTAGTCGTTAGATGAAATATCATAACCCTTCACAATCTAGGGATCGACCCCTGTAGTCGTTAGATGAAATCTCATAACCCTTTACAATCTAGGAATCGACCCCTGTAGTCGTTAGATGAAATATCATAACCCTTTACAATCTAGGGATCGACCCCTGTAGTCGTTAGATGAAATATCATAACCCTTCACAATCTAGGGATCGATCCCTGTAGTCGTTAGATGAAATATCATAACCCTTCACAATCTAGGGATCGCCCCCTGTAGTCGTTAGATGAAATATTATAACCCTTCACAATCTAGGAATCGACCCCTGTAGTCGTTAGATTAAATATCATAATCCTTTACAATCTAGGAATCGACCCCTGTAGTCGTTAGATGAAATATCATAACCCTTCACAATCTAGGGATCGACCCCTGTAGTCGTTAGATGAAATATCATAACCCTTTACAATCTTGGAATCGACCCCTGTAGTCGTTAGATGAAATATCATAACCCTTCACAATCTAGCGATCGACCCCTGTAGTCGTTAGATGAAATATCATAACCCTTCACAATCTAGGGATCGACCCCTGTAGTCGTTAGATGAAATATCATAACACTTTACAATCTAGGAATCGACCCCTGTAGTCGTTAGATGAACTATCATAACCCTTTACAATCTAGGGATCGACCCCTGTAGTCGTTAGATGAAATATCATAACCCTTCACAATCTAGGGATCGCCCCCTGTAGTCGTTAGATGAAATATCATAACCCTTCACAATCTAGGAATCGACCCCTGTAGTCGTTAGATTAAATATCATAATCCTTTACAATCTAGGAATCGACCCCTGTAGTCGTTAGATGAAATATCATAACCCTTCACAATCTAGGGATCGACCCCTGTAGTCGTTAGATGAAATATCATAACCCTTTACAATCTTGGAATCGACCCCTGTAGTCGTTAGATGAAATATCATAACCCTTCACAATCTAGGGATCGACCCCTGTAGTCGTTAGATGAAATATCATAACCCTTCACAATCTAGGGATCGACCCCTGTAGTCGTTAGATGAAATATCATAACCCTTTACAATCTAGGAATCGACCCCTGTAGTCGTTAGATGAACTATCATAACCCTTTACAATCTAGGGATCGACCCCTGTAGTCGTTCGATGAAATATCATAACCCTTCACAATCTAGGGATCGACCCCTGTAGTCGTTAGATGAAATATCATAACCCTTCAAAATCTAGGGATCGACCCCTGTAGTCGTTAGATGAAATATCATAACCCTTCACAATCTAGGGATCGACCCCTGTAGTCGTTAGATGAAATATCATAACCCTTCACAATCTAGGGATCGACCCCTGTAGTCGTTACATGAAATATCATAACCCTTCACAATCTAGGGATCGACCCCTGTAGTCGTTAGATGAAATATCATAACCCTTTACAATCTAGGAATCGACCCCTGTAGTCGTTAGATGAAATATCATAACCCTTCACAATCTAGGGATAGACCCCTGTAGTCGTTAGATGAAATATCATAACCCTTTACAATCTAGGAATCGACCCCTGTAGTCGTTAGATGAAATATCATAACCCTTCACAATCTAGGGATCGACCCCTGTAGTCGTTAGATGAAATATCATAACCCTTCACAATCTAGGGATCGACCCCTGTAGTCGTTAGATGAAATATCATAACCCTTCACAATCTAGGGATCGACCCCTGTAGTCGTTAGATGAAATATCATAACCCTTCACAATCTAGGGATCGACCCCTGTAGTCGTTAGATGAAATATCATAACCCTTTACAATCTAGGAATCGACCCCTGTAGTCGTTAGATGAAATATCATAACCCTTCACAATCTAGGGATCGACCCCTGTAGTCGTTAGATGAAATATCATAACCCTTCACAATCTAGGGATCGACCCCTGTAGTCGTTAGATGAAATATCATAACCCTTCACAATCTAGGGATCGACCCCTGTAGTCGTTAGATGAAATCTCATAACCCTTTACAATCTAGGAATCGACCCCTGTAGTCGTTAGATGAAATATCATAACCCTTTACAATCTAGGGATCGACCCCTGTGGTCGTTAGATGAAATATCATAACCCTTCACAATCTAGGGATCGACCCCTGTAGTCGTTAGATGAAATATCATAACCCTTCACAATCTAGGGATCGCCCCCTGTAGTCGTTAGATGAAATATCATAACCCTTCACAATCTAGGAATCGACCCCTGTAGTCGTTAGATTAAATATCATAATCCTTTACAATCTAGGAATCGACCCCTGTAGTCGTTAGATGAAATATCATAACCCTTCACAATCTAGGGATCGACCCCTGTAGTCGTTAGATGAAATATCATAACCCTTTACAATCTTGGAATCGACCCCTGTAGTCGTTAGATGAAATATCATAACCCTTCACAATCTAGGGATCGACCCCTGTAGTCGTTAGATGAAATATCATAACCCTTCACAATCTAGGGATCGACCCCTGTAGTCGTTAGATGAAATCTCATAACCCTTTACAATCTAGGAATCGACCCCTGTAGTCGTTAGATGAAATATCATAACCCTTTACAATCTAGGGATCGACCCCTGTGGTCGTTAGATGAAATATCATAACCCTTCACAATCTAGGGATCGACCCCTGTAGTCGTTAGATGAAATCTCATAACCCTTTACAATCTAGGAATCGACCCCTGTAGTCGTTAGATGAAATATCATAACCCTTCACAATCTAGGGATCGACCCCTGTAGTCGTTAGATGAAATATCATAACCCTTCACAATCTAGGGATCGACCCCTGTAGTCGTTAGATGAAATATCATAACCCTTCACAATCTAGGGATCGACCCCTGTAGTCGTTAGATGAAATCTCATAACCCTTTACAATCTAGGAATCGACCCCTGTAGTCGTTAGATGAAATATCATAACCCTTCACAATCTAGGGATCGACCCCTGTGGTCGTTAGATGAAATATCATAACCCTTCACAATCTAGGGATCGACCCCTGTAGTCGTTAGATGAAATATCATAACCCTTCACAATCTAGGGATCGCCCCCTGTAGTCGTTAGATGAAATATCATAACCCTTCACAATCTAGGAATCGACCCCTGTAGTCGTTAGATTAAATATCATAATCCTTTACAATCTAGGAATCGACCCCTGTAGTCGTTAGATGAAATATCATAACCCTTCACAATCTAGGGATCGACCCCTGTAGTCGTTAGATGAAATATCATAACCCTTTACAATCTTGGAATCGACCCCTGTAGTCGTTAGATGAAATATCATAACCCTTCACAATCTAGGGATCGACCCCTGTAGTCGTTAGATGAAATATCATAACCCTTCACAATCTAGGGATCGACCCCTGTAGTCGTTAGATGAAATATCATAACCCTTCACAATCTAGGGATCGACCCCTGTAGTCGTTAGATGAAATATCATAACCCTTTACAATCTTGGAATCGACCCCTGTAGTCGTTAGATGAAATATCATAACCCTTCACAATCTAGGGATCGACCCCTGTAGTCGTTAGATGAAATATCATAACCCTTCACAATCTAGGGATCGACCCCTGTAGTCGTTAGATGAAATATCATAACCCTTTACAATCTAGGAATCGACCCCTGTAGTCGTTAGATGAACTACCATAACCCTTTACAATCTAGGGATCGACCCCTGTAGTCGTTAGATGAAATATCATAACCCTTCACAATCTAGGGATCGACCCCTGTAGTCGTTAGATGAAATATCATAACCCTTCACAATCTAGGGATCGACCCCTGTAGTCGTTAGATGAAATATCATAACCCTTCACAATCTAGGGATCGACCCCTGTAGTCGTTAGATGAAATATCATAACCCTTCACAATCTAGGGATCGACCCCTGTAGTCGTTACATGAAATATCATAACCCTTCACAATCTAGGGATCGACCCCTGTAGTCGTTAGATGAAATATCATAACCCTTTACAATCTAGGAATCGACCCCTGTAGTCGTTAGATGAAATATCATAACCCTTCACAATCTAGGGATAGACCCCTGTAGTCGTTAGATGAAATATCATAACCCTTTACAATCTAGGAATCGACCCCTGTAGTCGTTAGATGAAATATCATAACCCTTCACAATCTAGGGATCGACCCCTGTAGTCGTTAGATGAAATATCATAACCCTTCACAATCTAGGGGTCGACCCCTGTAGTCGTTAGATGAAATATCATAACCCTTTACAATCTAGGAATCGACCCCTGTAGTCGTTAGATGAAATATCATAACCCTTCACAATCTAGGGATCGACCCCTGTAGTCGTTAGATGAAATATCATAACCCTTCACAATCTAGGGATCGACCCCTGTAGTCGTTAGATGAAATCTCATAACCCTTTACAATCTAGGAATCGACCCCTGTAGTCGTTAGATGAAATATCATAACCCTTTACAATCTAGGGATCGACCCCTGTGGTCGTTAGATGAAATATCATAACCCTTCACAATCTAGGGATCGACCCCTGTAGTCGTTAGATGAAATATCATAACCATTCACAATCTAGGGATCGCCCCCTGTTGTCGTTAGATGAAATATCATAACCCTTCACAATCTAGGAATCGACCCCTGTAGTCGTTAGATGAAATATCATAACCCTTTACAATCTTGGAATCGACCCCTGTAGTCGTTAGATGAAATATCATAATCCTTCACAATCTAGGGATCGACCCCTGTAGTCGTTAGATGAAATATCATAACCCTTCACAATCTAGGGATCGACCCCTGTAGTCGTTACATGAAATATCATAACCCTTCACAATCTAGGGATCGACCCCTGTAGTCGTTAGATGAAATATCATAACCCTTTACAATCTAGGAATCGACCCCTGTAGTCGTTAGATGAAATATCATAACCCTTCACAATCTAGGGATAGACCCCTGTAGTCGTTAGATGAAATATCATAACCCTTTACAATCTAGGAATCGACCCCTGTAGTCGTTAGATGAAATATCATAACCCTTCACAATCTAGGGATCGACCCCTGTAGTCGTTAGATGAAATATCATAACCCTTCACAATCTAGGGATCGAACCCTGTAGTCGTTAAATGAAATCTCATAACCCTTTACAATCTAGGAATCGACCCCTGTAGTCGTTAGATGAAATATCATAACCCTTTACAATCTTAGAATCGACCCCTGTAGTCGTTAGATGAAATATCATAACCCTTTACAATCTAGGGATCGACCCCTGTAGTCGTTAGATGAAATATCATAACCCTTCACAATCTAGGGATCGACCCCTGTAGTCGTTAGATGAAATATCATAACCCTTCACAATCTAGGGATCGACCCCTGTAGTCGTTAGATGAAATATCATAACCCTTCACAATCTAGGGATCGACCCCTGTAGTCGTTAGATAAAATATCATAACCCTTCACAATCTAGGAATCGACCCCGACCCCTGTAGTCTTTAGATGAAACATCATAACCCTTTACAATCTAGGGATCGACCCCTGTAGTCGTTAGATGAAATATCATAACCCTTCACAATCTAGGGATCGACCCCTGTAGTCGTTAGATGAAATATCATAACCCTTCACAATCTAGGGATCGACCCCTGTAGTCGTTAGATGAAATATCATAACCCTTCACAATCTAGGAATCGACCCCTGTAGTCGTTAGATTAAAAATCATGACCCTTTACAATCTAGGAATCGACCCCTGTAGTCGTTAGATGAAATATCATAACCCTTTACAATCTAGGAATCGACCCCTGTAGTCGTTAGATGAAATATCATAACCCTTCACAATCTAGGGATCGACCCCTGTAGTCGTTAGATGAAATATCATAACCCTTCACAATCTAGGGATCGACCCCTGTAGTCGTTAGATGAAATATCATAACCCTTCACAATCTAGGGATCGACCCCTGTAGTCGTTAGATAAAATATCATAACCCTACACAATCTAGGATTCGACCCCGACCCCTGTAGTCTTTGGATGAAACATCATAACCCTTTACAATCTAGGGATCGACCCCTGTAGTCGTTAGATGAAATATCATAACCCTTCACAATCTAGGGATCGACCCCTGTAGTCGTTAGATGAAATATCATAACCCTTCACAACCTAGGGATCGACCCCTGTAGTCGTTAGATGAAATATCATAACCCTTTACAATCTAGGAATCGACCCATGTAGTCGTTAGATGAAATATCATAACCCTTTACAATCTAGGGATCGACCCCTGTAGACGTTAGATGAAATATCATAACCCTTCACAATCTAGGGATCGACCCCTGTAGTCGTTAGATGAAATATCATAACCCTTCACAATCTAGGAATCGACCCCTGTAGTCGTTAGATTAAATATCATGACCCTTTACAATCTAGGAATCGACCCCTGTAGTCGTTAGATGAAATATCATAACCCTTCACAATCTAGGGATCGACCCCTGTAGTCGTTAGATGAAATATCATGACCCTTTACAATCTAGGAATCGACCCCTGTAGTCGTTAGATGAAATATCATAACCCTTCACAATCTAGGGATCGACCCCTGTAGTCGTTAGATGAAATATCATAACCCTTTACAATCTAGGGATCGACCCCTGTAGTCGTTAGATTAAATATCATAACCCTTCACAATCTAGAGATCGACCCCTGTAGTCGTTAGATGAAATATCATAACCCTTCACAATCTAGGGATCGACCCCTGTAGTCGTTAGATGAAATATCATAACCCTTCACAATCTAGGAATCGACCCCTGTAGTCGTTAGATTAAAAATCATGACCCTTTACAATCTAGGAATCGACCCCTGTAGTCGTTAGATGAAATATCATAACCCTTTACAATCTAGGAATCGACCCCTGTAGTCGTTAGATGAAATATCATAACCCTTCACAATCTAGGGATCGACCCCTGTAGTCGTTAGATGAAATATCATAACCCTTCACAATCTAGGGATCGACCCCTGTAGTCGTTAGATGAAATATCATAACCCTTCACAATCTAGGGATCGACCCCTGTAGTCGTTAGATAAAATATCATAACCCTTCACAATCTAGGATTCGACCCCGACCCCTGTAGTCTTTGGATGAAACATCATAACCCTTTACAATCTAGGGATCGACCCCTGTAGTCGTTAGATGAAATATCATAACCCTTCACAATCTAGGGATCGACCCCTGTAGTCGTTAGATGAAATATCATAACCCTTCACAACCTAGGGATCGACCCCTGTAGTCGTTAGATGAAATATCATAACCCTTTACAATCTAGGAATCGACCCCTGTAGTCGTTAGATGAAATATCATAACCCTTTACAATCTAGGGATCGACCCCTGTAGACGTTAGATGAAATATCATAACCCTTCACAATCTAGGGATCGACCCCTGTAGTCGTTAGATGAAATATCATAACCCTTCACAATCTAGGGATCGACCCCTGTAGTCGTTAGATGAAATATCATGACCCTTTACAATCTAGGAATCGACCCCTGTAGTCGTTAGATGAAATATCATAACCCTTCACAATCTAGGGATCGACCCCTGTAGTCGTTAGATGAAATATCATAACCCTTCACAATCTAGGAATCGACCCCTGTAGTCGTTAGATTAAATATCATGACCCTTTACAATCTAGGAATCGACCCCTGTAGTCGTTAGATGAAATATCATAACCCTTCACAATCTAGGGATCGACCCCTGTAGTCGTTAGATGAAATATCATGACCCTTTACAATCTAGGAATCGACCCCTGTAGTCGTTAGATGAAATATCATAACCCTTCACAATCTAGGGATCGACCCCTGTAGTCGTTAGATGAAATATCATAACCCTTTACAATCTAGGGATCGACCCCTGTAGTCGTTAGATTAAATATCATAACCCTTCACAATCTAGAGATCGACCCCTGTAGTCGTTAGATGAAATATCATAACCCTTCACAATCTAGGGATCGACCCCTGTAGTCGTTAGATGAAATATCATAACCCTTCACAATCTAGGAATCGACCCCTGTAGTCGTTAGATTAAAAATCATGACCCTTTACAATCTAGGAATCGACCCCTGTAGTCGTTAGATGAAATATCATAACCCTTTACAATCTAGGAATCGACCCCTGTAGTCGTTAGATGAAATATCATAACCCTTCACAATCTAGGGATCGACCCCTGTAGTCGTTAGATGAAATATCATAACCCTTCACAATCTAGGGATCGACCCCTGTAGTCGTTAGATGAAATATCATAACCCTTCACAATCTAGGGATCGACCCCTGTAGTCGTTAGATAAAATATCATAACCCTTCACAATCTAGGAATCGACCCCGACCCCTGTAGTCTTTGGATGAAACATCATAACCCTTTACAATCTAGGGATCGACCCCTGTAGTCGTTAGATGAAATATCATAACCCTTCACAATCTAGGGATCGACCCCTGTAGTCGTTAGATGAAATATCATAACCCTTCACAACCTAGGGATCGACCCCTGTAGTCGTTAGATGAAATATCATAACCCTTTACAATCTAGGAATCGACCCCTGTAGTCGTTAGATGAAATATCATAACCCTTTACAATCTAGGGATCGACCCCTGTAGACGTTAGATGAAATATCATAACCCTTCACAATCTAGGGATCGACCCCTGTAGTCGTTAGATGAAATATCATAACCCTTCACAATCTAGGGATCGACCCCTGTAGTCGTTAGATGAAATATCATGACCCTTTACAATCTAGGAATCGACCCCTGTAGTCGTTAGATGAAATATCATAACCCTTCACAATCTAGGGATCGACCCCTGTAGTCGTTAGATGAAATATCATAACCCTTTACAATCTAGGGATCGACCCCTGTAGTCGTTAGATTAAATATCATAACCCTTCACAATCTAGAGATCGACCCCTGTAGTCGTTAGATGAAATATCATAACCCTTCACAATCTAGGGATCGACCCCTGTAGTCGTTAGATGAAATATCATAACCCTTCACAATCTAGGGATCGACCCCTGTAGTCGTTAGATGAAATATCATAACCCTTCACAATCTAGGAATCGACCCCTGTAGTCGTTAGATTAAATATCATAACCCTTCACAATCTAGGAATCGACCCCTGTAGTCGTTAGATGAAATATCATAACCCTTTACAATCTAGGAATCGACCCCTGTAGTCGTTAGATGAAATATCATAACCCTTCACAATCTAGGGATCGACCCCTGTAGTCGTTAGATGAAATATCATAACCCTTCACAATCTAGGGATCGACCCCTGTAGTCGTTAGATGAAATATCATAACCCTTCACAATCTAGGAATCGACCCCTGTAGTCGTTAGATGAAATATCATAACCCTTCACAATCTAGGGATCGTCCCCTGTAGTCGTTAGATGAAATATCATAACCCTTTACAATCTAGGAATCGACCCCTGTAGTCGTTAGATGAAATATCATAACCCTTCACAATCTAGGGATCGACCCCTGTAGTCGTTAGATGAAATATCATAACCCTTCACAATCTAGGGATCGACCCCTGTAGTCGTTAGATGAAATATCATAACCCTTCACAATCTAGGGATCGACCCCTGTAGTCGTTAGATGAAATATCATAACCCTTCACAATCTAGGGATCGACCCCTGTAGTCGTTAGATTAAATATCATGACCCTTTACAATCTAGGAATCGACCCCTGTAGTCGTTAGATGAAATATCATAACCCTTCACAATCTAGGGATCGACCCCTGTAGTCGTTAGATGAAATATCATGACCCTTTACAATCTAGGAATCGACCCCTGTAGTCGTTAGATTAAATATCATAACCCTTCACAATTTAGAGATCGACCCCTGTAGTCGTTAGATGAAATATCATAACCCTTCACAATCTAGGGATCGACCCCTGTAGTCGTTAGATGAAATATCATAACCCTTCACAATCTAGGGATCGACCCCTGTAGTCGTTAGATGAAATATCATAACCCTTCACAATCTAGGAATCGACCCCTGTAGTCGTTAGATTAAATATCATAACCCTTCACAATCTAGGAATCGACCCCTGTAGTCGTTAGATGAAATATCATAACCCTTTACAATCTAGGAATCGACCCCTGTAGTCGTTAGATGAAATATCACAACCCTTCACAATCTAGGGATCGACCCCTGTAGTCGTTAGATGAAATATCATAACCCTTCACAATCTAGGAATCGACCCCGACCCCTGTAGTCTTTAGATGAAACATCATAACCCTTTACAATCTAGGGATCGACCCCTGTAGTCGTTAGATGAAATATCATAACCCTTCACAATCTAGGGATCGACCCCTGTAGTCGTTAGATGAAATATCATAACCCTTCACAATCTAGGGATCGACCCCTGTAGTCGTTAGATGAAATATCATAACCCTTCACAACCTAGGGATCGACCCCTGTAGTCGTTAGATGAAATATCATAACCCTTTACAATCTAGGAATCGACCCCTGTAGTCGTTAGATGAAACATCATAACCCTTTACAATCTAGGGATCGACCCCTGTAGTCGTTAGATGAAATATCATAACCCTTCACAATCTAGGGATCGACCCCTGTAGTCGTTAGATGAAATATCATAACCCTTCACAACCTAGGGATCGACCCCTGTAGTCGTTAGAAGAAATATCATAACCCTTTACAATCTAGGAATCGACCCCTGTAGTCGTTAGATGAAATATCATAACCCTTTACAATCTAGGGATCGACCCCTGTAGACGTTAGATGAAATATCATAACCCTTCACAATCTAGGGATCGACCCCTGTAGTCGTTAGATGAAATATCATAACCCTTCACAATCTAGGAATCGACCCCTGTAGTCGTTAGATTAAATATCATGACCCTTTACAATCTAGGAATCGACCCCTGTAGTCGTTAGATTAAATATCATAACCCTTCACAATCTAGGAATCGACCCCTGTAGTCGTTAGATGAAATATCATAACCATTTACAATCTAGGAATCGACCCCTGTAGTCGTTAGATGAAATATCATAACCCTTTACAATCTAGGAATCGACCCCTGTAGTCGTTAGATGAAATATCATAACCCTTCACAATCTAGGGATCGACCCCTGTAGTCGTTAGATGAAATATCATAACCCTTCACAATCTAGGGATCGACCCCTGTAGTCGTTAGATGAAATATCATAACCCTTCACAATCTAGGGATTGTCCCATGTAGTCGTTAGATGAAATATCATAACCCTTCACAATCTAGGGATCGACCCCTGTAGTCGTTAGATGAAATATCATCACCCTTCACAATCTAGGAATCGACCCCTGTAGTCGTTAGATTAAATATAATAACCCTTCACAATCTAGGAATCGACCCCTGTAGTCGTTAGATGAAATATCATAACCCTTTACAATCTAGGAATCGACCCCTGTAGTCGTTAGATGAAATATCATTACCCTTCACAATCTAGGGATCGACCCCTGTAGTCTTTAGATGAAACATCATAACCCTTTACAATCTAGGGATCGACCCCTGTAGTCGTTAGATGAAATATCATAACCCTTTACAATCTAGGAATCGACCCCTGTAGTCGTTAGATGACATATCATAACCCTTCACAATCTAGGGATCGACCCCTGTAGACTTTAGATGAAACATCATAACCCTTTACAATCTAGGGATCGACCCCTGTAGTCGTTAGATGAAATATCATAACCCTTCACAATCTAGGGATCGACCCCTGTAGTCGTTAGATGAAATATCATAACCCTTCACAACCTAGGGATCGACCCCTGTAGTCGATAGATGAAATATCATAACCCTTTACAATCTAGGAATCGACCCCTGTAGTCGTTAGATGAAATATCATAACCCTTTACAATCTAGGGATCGACCCCTGTAGTCGTTAGATGAAATATCATAACCCTTCACAATCTAGGGATCGACCCCTGTAGTCGTTAGATGAAATATCATAACCCTTCACAATCTAGGGATCGACCCCTGTAGTCGTTAGATGAAATATCATAACCCTTCACAATCTAGGGATCGACCCCTGTAGTCGTTAGATGAAATATCATAACCCTTCACAATCTAGGAATCGACCCCTGTAGTCGATAGATGAAATATCATAACCCTTTACAATCTAGGAATCGACCCCTGTAGTCGTTAGATGAAATATCATAACCCTTCACAATCTAGGGATCGACCCCTGTAGTCGTTAGATGAAATATCATAACCCTTCACAATCTAGGGATCGACCCCTGTAGTCGTTAGATGAAATATCATAACCCTTCACAATCTAGGGATCGACCCCTGTAGTCGTTAGATGAAATATCATAACCCTTCACAATCTAGGAATCGACCCCTGTAGTCGTTAGATGAAATATCATAACCCTTTACAATCTAGGAATCGACCCCTGTAGTCGTTAGATGAAATATCATAACCCTTCACAATCTAGGGATCGACCCATGTAGTCGTTAGATGAAATATCATAACCCTTCACAATCAAGGGATCGACCCCTGTAGTCGTTAGATGAAATATCATAACCCTTCACAATCTAGGGATCGACCCCTGTAGTCGTTAGATTAAATAACATAACCCTTCACAATCAAGGGATCGACCCCTTTTGTCGTTAGATGAAATATCATAACCCTTTACAATCTAGGGATCGACCCCTGTAGTCGTTAGATGAAATATCATAACCCTTCACAATCTAGGGATCGACCCCTGTAGTCGTTAGATGAAATATCATAACCCTTTACAATCTAGGAATCGACCCCTGTAGTCGTTAGATGAAATATCATAACCCTTCACAATCTAGGGATCGACCCCTGTAGTCGTTAGATGAAATATCATAACCCTTTACAATCTAGGAATCGACCCCTGTAGTCGTTAGATGAAATATCATAACCCTTTACAATCTAGGAATCGACCCCTGTAGTCGTTAGATGAAATATCATAACCCTTCACAATCTAGGGATCGACCCCTGTAGTCGTTAGATGAAATATCATAACCCTTCACAATCTAGGAATAGACCCATGTAGTCGTTAGATGAAATATCATAACCCTTCACAATCTAGGGATCGACCCCTGTAGTCGTTAGATGAAATATCATAACCCTTCACAATCTAGGGATCGACCCCTGTAGTCGTTAGATGAAATATCATAACCCTTTACAATCTAGGGATCGACCCCCTGTAGTCGTTAGATGAAATATCATAACCCTTTACAATCTAGGGATCGACCCCTGTAGTCGTTAGATGAAATATCATAACCCTTCACAATCAAGGGATCGACCCCTTTTGTCGTTAGATGAAATATCATAACCCTTCACAATCTAGGGATCGACCCCTGTAGTCGTTAGATGAAATATCATAACCCTTCACAATCTAGGGATCGACCCCTGTAGTCGTTAGATGAAATATCATAACCCTTTACAATCTAGGAATCGACCCCTGTAGTCGTTAGATGAAATATCATAACCCTTTACAATCTAGGAATCGACCCCTGTAGTCGTTAGATTAAATATCATAACCCTTTACAATCTAGGAATCGACCCCTGTAGTCGTTAGATGAAATATCATAACCCTTCACAATCTAGGGATCGACCCCTGTAGTCGTTAGATGAAATATCATAACCCTTCACAATCTAGGGATCGACCCCTGTAGTCGTTAGATGAAATATCATAACCCTTCACAATCTAGGGATGGAACCCTGTAGTCGTTAGATGAAATATCATAACCCTTCACAAACTAGGGATCGACCCCTGTAGTCGTTAGATGAAATATCATAACCTTTCACAATCTAGGGATCGACCCCTGTAGTCGTTAGATGAAATATCATAACCCTTTACAATCTAGGAATCGACCCCTGTAGTCGTTAGATGAAATATCATAACCCTTTACAATCTAGGGATCGACCCCTGTAGTCGTTAGATGAAATATCATAACCCTTCACAATCTAGGAATCGACCCCTGTAGTCGTTAGATTAAATATCATGGCCCTTTACAATCTAGGAATCGACCCCTGTAGTCGTTAGATGAAATATCATAACCCTTCACAATCTAGGGATCGACCCCTGTAGTCGTTAGATGAAATATCATAACCCTTCACAATCTAGGGATCGACCCCTGTAGTCGTTAGATGAAATATCATAACCCTTTACAATCTAGGAATCGACCCCTGTAGTCGTTAGATGAAATATCATAACCCTTTACAATCTAGGAATCGACCCCTGTAGTCGTTAGATGAAATATCATATCCCTTCACAATCTAGGGATCGACCCCTGTAGTCGTTAGATGAAATATCATAACCCTTCACAATCTAGGGATCGACCCCTGTAGTCGTTAGATGAAATATCATAACAATTCTCAATCAAGGAATCGACCCCTGTAGTCGTTAGATTAAATATCATGACCCTTTACAATCTAGGAATCGACCCCTGTAGTCGTTAGATGAAATATCATAACCCTTCACATTTTAGGGATCGACCCCTGTAGTCGTTAGATGAAATATCATAACCCTTTACAATCTAGGAATCGACCCCTGTAGTCGTTAGATGAAATATCATAACCCTTCACAATCTAGGGATCGACCCCTGTAGTCGTTAGATGAAATATCATAACCCTTCACAATCTAGGGATCGACCCCTGTAGTCGTTAGATGAAATATCATAACCCTTCACAATCTAGGGATCGACCCCTGTAGTCGTTAGATGAAATATCATAACCCTTCACAATCTAGGGATCGACCCCTGTAGTCGTTAGAGGAAATATCATAACCCTTCACAATCTAGGGATCGACCCCTGTAGTCTTTAGATGAAACATCATAACCCTTTACAATCTAGGGATCGACCCCTGTAGTCGTTAGATGAAATATCATAACCCTTCACAATCTAGGAATCGACCCCTGTAGTCGTTAGATTAAATATCATAACCCTTCACAATCTAGGAATCGACCCCTGTAGTCGTTAGATGAAATATCATAACCCTTTACAATCTAGGAATCGACCCCTGTAGTCGTTAGATGAAATATCATAACCCTTTACAATCTAGGGATCGACCCCTGTAGTCGTTAGATGAAATATCATAACCCTTCACAATCTAGGAATCGACCCCTGTAGTCGTTAGATTAAATATCATGGCCCTTTACAATCTAGGAATCGACCCCTGTAGTCGTTAGATGAAATATCATAACCCTTCACAATCTAGGGATCGACCCCTGTAGTCGTTAGATGAAATATCATAACCCTTCACAATCTAGGGATCGACCCCTGTAGTCGTTAGATGAAATATCATAACCCTTTACAATCTAGGAATCGACCCCTGTAGTCGTTAGATGAAATATCATAACCCTTTACAATCTAGGAATCGACCCCTGTAGTCGTTAGATGAAATATCATATCCCTTCACAATCTAGGGATCGACCCCTGTAGTCGTTAGATGAAATATCATAACCCTTCACAATCTAGGGATCGACCCCTGTAGTCGTTAGATGAAATATCATAACCCTTCACAATCTAGGAATCGACCCCTGTAGTCGTTAGATTAAATATCATGACCCTTTACAATCTAGGAATCGACCCCTGTAGTCGTTAGATGAAATATCATAACCCTTCACAATCTAGGGATCGACCCCTGTAGTCGTTAGATGAAATATCATAACAATTCTCAATCAAGGAATCGACCCCTGTAGTCGTTAGATTAAATATCATGACCCTTTACAATCTAGGAATCGACCCCTGTAGTCGTTAGATGAAATATCATAACCCTTCACAATCTAGGGATCGACCCCTGTAGTCGTTAGATGAAATATCATAACCCTTTACAATCTAGGAATCGACCCCTGTAGTCGTTAGATGAAATATCATAACCCTTCACAATCTAGGGATCGACCCCTGTAGTCGTTAGATGAAATATCATAACCCTTAACAATCTAGGGATCGACCCCTGTAGTCGTTAGATGAAATATCATAACCCTTCACAATCTAGGGATCGACCCCTGTAGTCGTTAGATGAAATATCATAACCCTTCACAATCTAGGGATCGACCCCTGTAGTCGTTAGATGAAATATCATAACCCTTCACAATCTAGGGATCGACCCCTGTAGTCGTTAGAGGAAATATCATAACCCTTCACAATCTAGGGATCGACCCCTGTAGTCTTTAGATGAAACATCATAACCCTTTACAATCTAGGGATCGACCCCTGTAGTCGTTAGATGAAATATCATAACCCTTCACAATCTAGGAATCGACCCCTGTAGTCGTTAGATTAAATATCATAACCCTTCACAATCTAGGAATCGACCCCTGTAGTCGTTAGATGAAATATCATAACCCTTTACAATCTAGGAATCGACCCCTGTAGTCGTTAGATGAAATATCATAACCCTTTACAATCTAGGGATCGACCCCTGTAGTCGTTAGATGAAATATCATAACCCTTCACAATCTAGGAATCGACCCCTGTAGTCGTTAGATTAAATATCATGGCCCTTTACAATCTAGGAATCGACCCCTGTAGTCGTTAGATGAAATATCATAACCCTTCACAATCTAGGGATCGACCCCTGTAGTCGTTAGATGAAATATCATAACCCTTCACAATCTAGGGATCGACCCCTGTAGTCGTTAGATGAAATATCATAACCCTTTACAATCTAGGAATCGACCCCTGTAGTCGTTAGATGAAATATCATAACCCTTTACAATCTAGGAATCGACCCCTGTAGTCGTTAGATGAAATATCATATCCCTTCACAATCTAGGGATCGACCCCTGTAGTCGTTAGATGAAATATCATAACCCTTCACAATCTAGGGATCGACCCCTGTAGTCGTTAGATGAAATATCATAACCCTTCACAATCTAGGAATCGACCCCTGTAGTCGTTAGATTAAATATCATGACCCTTTACAATCTAGGAATCGACCCCTGTAGTCGTTAGATGAAATATCATAACCCTTCACAATCTAGGGATCGACCCCTGTAGTCGTTAGATGAAATATCATAACCCTTTACAATCTAGGAATCGACCCCTGTAGTCGTTAGATGAAATATCATAACCCTTCACAATCTAGGGATCGACCCCTGTAGTCGTTAGATGAAATATCATAACCCTTCACAATCTAGGGATCGACCCCTGTAGTCGTTAGATGAAATATCATAACCCTTCACAATCTAGGGATCGACCCCTGTAGTCGTTAGATGAAATATCATAACCCTTCACAATCTAGGGATCGACCCCTGTAGTCGTTAGATGAAATATCATAACCCTTCACAATCTAGGGATCGACCCCTGTAGTCGTTAGAGGAAATATCATAACCCTTCACAATCTAGGGATCGACCCCTGTAGTCTTTAGATGAAACATCATAACCCTTTACAATCTAGGGATCGACCCCTGTAGTCGTTAGATGAAATATCATAACCCTTCACAATCTAGGGATCGACCCCTGTAGTCGTTAGAGGAAATATCATAACCCTTCACAATCTAGGGATCGACCCCTGTAGTCTTTAGATGAAACATCATAACCCTTCACAATCTAGGAATCGACCCCTGTAGTCGTTAGATTAAATATCATGACCCTTTACAATCTAGGAATCGACCCCTGTAGTCGTTAGATGAAATATCATAACCCTTCACAATCTAGGGATCGACCCCTGAAGTCGTTAGATGAAATATCATAACCCTTTACAATCTAGGAATCGACCCCTGTAGTCGTTAGATGAAATATCATAACCCTTCACAATCTAGGGATCGACCCCTGTAGTCGTTAGATGAAATATCATAACCCTTCACAATCTAGGGATCGACCCCTGTAGTCGTTAGATGAAATATCATAACCCTTCACAATCTAGGGATCGACCCCTGTAGTCGTTAGAGGAAATATCATAACCCTTCACAATCTAGGGATCGACCCCTGTAGTCTTTAGATGAAACATTATAACCCTTTACAATCTAGGGTCCCCTGTAGTCGTTAGATGAAATATCATAACCCTTCACAATCTAGGGATCGACCCATGTAGTCGTTAGATGAAATATCATAACCCTTCACAATCAAGGGATCGACCCCTTTTGTCGTTAGATGAAATATCATAACCCTTCACAATCTAGGGATCGACCCCTGTAGTCGTTAGATTAAATAACATAACCCTTCACAATCAAGGGATCGACCCCTTTTGTCGTTAGATGAAATATCATAACCCTTTACAATCTAGGGATCGACCCCTGTAGTCGTTAGATGAAATATCATAACCCTTCACAATCTAGGGATCGAACCCTGTAGTCGTTAGATGAAATATCATAACCCTTTACAATCTAGGAATCGACCCCTGTAGTCGTTAGATGAAATATCATAACCCTTCACAATCTAGGGATCGACCCCTGTAGTCGTTAGATGAAATATCATAACCCTTTACAATCTAGGAATCGACCCCTGTAGTCGTTAGATGAAATATCATAACCCTTTACAATCTAGGAATCGACCCCTGTAGTCGTTAGATGAAATATCATAACCCTTCACAATCTAGGGATCGACCCCTGTAGTCGTTAGATGAAATATCATAACCCTTCACAATCTAGGAATAGACCCATGTAGTCGTTAGATGAAATATCATAACCCTTCACAATCTAGGGATCGACCCCTGTAGTCGTTAGATTAAATATCATAACCCTTTAAAATCTAGGAATCGACCCCTGTAGTCGTTAGATGAAATATCATAACCCTTTAAAATCTAGGAATCGACCCCTGTAGTCGTTAGATGAAATATCATAACCCTTCACAATCTAGGGATCGACCCCTGTAGTCGTTAGATGAAATATCATAACCCTTTACAATCTAGGGATCGACCCCCTGTAGTCGTTAGATGAAATATCATAACCCTTTACAATCTAGGGATCGACCCCTGTAGTCGTTAGATGAAATATCATAACCCTTCACAATCAAGGGATCGACCCCTTTTGTCGTTAGATGAAATATCATAACCCTTCACAATCTAGGGATCGACCCCTGTAGTCGTTAGATGAAATATCATAACCCTTCACAATCTAGGGATCGACCCCTGTAGTCGTTAGATGAAATATCATAACCCTATACAATCTAGGAATCGACCCCTGTAGTCGTTAGATGAAATATCATAACCCTTTACAATCTAGGAATCGACCCCTGTAGTCGTTAGATTAAATATCATAACCCTTTACAATCTAGGAATCGACCCCTGTAGTCGTTAGATGAAATATCATAACCCTTCACAATCTAGGGATCGACCCCTGTAGTCGTTAGATGAAATATCATAACCCTTCACAATCTAGGGATCGACCCCTGTAGTCGTTAGATGAAATATCATAACCCTTCACAATCTAGGGATGGAACCCTGTAATCGTTAGATGAAATATCATAACCCTTCACAAACTAGGGATCGACCCCTGTAGTCGTTAGATGAAATATCATAACCTTTCACAATCTAGGGATCGACCCCTGTAGTCGTTAGATGAAATATCATAACCCTTTACAATCTAGGAATCGACCCCTGTAGTCGTTAGATGAAATATCATAACCCTTTACAATCTAGGGATCGACCCCTGTAGTCGTTAGATGAAATATCATAACCCTTCACAATCTAGGAATCGACCCCTGTAGTCGTTAGATTAAATATCATGGCCCTTTACAATCTGGGAATCGACCCCTGTAGTCGTTAGATGAAATATCATAACCCTTCACAATCTAGAGATCGACCCCTGTAGTCGTTAGATGAAATATCATAACCCTTCACAATCTAGGGATCGACCCCTGTAGTCGTTAGATGAAATATCATAACCCTTTACAATCTAGGAATCGACCCCTGTAGTCGTTAGATGAAATATCATAACCCTTTACAATCTAGGAATCGACCCCTGTAGTCGTTAGATGAAATATCATAACCCTTCACAATCTAGGGATCGACCCCTGTAGTCGTTAGATGAAATATCATAACCCTTCACAATCTAGGGATCGACCCCTGTAGTCGTTAGATGAAATATCATAACCCTTCACAATCTAGGAATCGACCCCTGTAGTCGTTAGATTAAATATCATGACCCTTTACAATCTAGGAATCGACCCCTGTAGTCGTTAGATGAAATATCATAACCCTTCACAATCTAGGGATCGACCCCTGTAGTCGTTAGATGAAATATCATAACCCTTTACAATCTAGGAATCGACCCCTGTAGTCGTTAGATGAAATATCATAACCCTTCACAATCTAGGGATCGACCCCTGTAGTCGTTAGATGAAATATCATAACCCTTTACAATCTAGGAATCGACCCCTGTAGTCGTTAGATGAAATATCATAACCCTTTACAATCTAGGAATCGACCCCTGTAGTCGTTAGATGAAATATCATATCCCTTCACAATCTAGGGATCGACCCCTGTAGTCGTTAGATGAAATATCATAACCCTTCACAATCTAGGGATCGACCCCTGTAGTCGTTAGATGAAATATCATAACCCTTCACAATCTAGGAATCGACCCCTGTAGTCGTTAGATTAAATATCATGACCCTTTACAATCTAGGAATCGACCCCTGTAGTCGTTAGATGAAATATCATAACCCTTCACAATCTAGGGATCGACCCCTGTAGTCGTTAGATGAAATATCATAACCCTTTACAATCTAGGAATCGACCCCTGTAGTCGTTAGATGAAATATCATAACCCTTCACAATCTAGGGATCGACCCCTGTAGTCGTTAGATGAAATATCATAACCCTTCACAATCTAGGGATCGACCCCTGTAGTCGTTAGATGAAATATCATAACCCTTCACAATCTAGGGATCGACCCCTGTAGTCGTTAGATGAAATATCATAACCCTTCACAATCTAGGGATCGACCCCTGTAGTCGTTAGATGAAATATCATAACCCTTCACAATCTAGGGATCGACCCCTGTAGTCGTTAGAGGAAATATCATAACCCTTCACAATCTAGGGATGGACCCCTGTAGTCTTTAGATGAAACATCATAACCCTTTACAATCTAGGGATCGACCCCTGTAGTCGTTAGATGAAATATCATAACCCTTCACAATCTAGGGATCGACCCCTGTAGTCGTTAGATGAAATATCATAACCCTTCACAATCTAGGGATCGACCCCTGTAGTCTTTAGATGAAACATCATAACCCTTCACAATCTAGGAATCGACCCCTGTAGTCGTTAGATTAAATATCATGACCCTTTACAATCTAGGAATCGACCCCTGTAGTCGTTAGATGAAATATCATAACCCTTCACAATCTAGGGATCGACCCCTGAAGTCGTTAGATGAAATATCATAACCCTTTACAATCTAGGAATCGACCCCTGTAGTCGTTAGATGAAATATCATAACCCTTCACAATCTAGGGATCGACCCCTGTAGTCGTTAGATGAAATATCATAACCCTTCACAATCTAGGGATCGACCCCTGTAGTCGTTAGATGAAATATCATAACCCTTCACAATCTAGGGATCGACCCCTGTAGTCGTTAGATGAAATATCATAACCCTTCACAATCTAGGGATCGACCCCTGTAGTCGTTAGATGAAATATCATAACCCTTCACAATCTAGGGATCGACCCCTGTAGTCGTTAGAGGAAATATCATAACCCTTCACAATCTAGGGATCGACCCCTGTAGTCTTTAGATGAAACATCATAACCCTTTACAATCTAGGGATCGACCCCTGTAGTCGTTAGATGAAATATCATAACCCTTCACAATCTAGGGATCGACCCCTGTAGTCGTTAGATTAAATATCATGACCCTTTACAATCTAGGAATCGACCCCTGTAGTCGTTAGATGAAATATCATAACCCTTCACAATCTAGGGATCGACCCCTGTAGTCGTTAGATGAAATATCATAACCCTTTACAATCTAGGGATCGACCCCTGTAGTCGTTAGATTAAATATCATAACCCTTCACAATCTAGGGATCGACCCCTGTAGTCGTTAGATGAAATATCATAACCCTTCACAATCTAGGGATCGACCCCTGTAGTCGTTAGATGAAATATCATAACCCTTCACAATCTAGGGATGGAACCCTGTAATCGTTAGATGAAATATCATAACCCTTCACAAACTAGGGATCGACCCCTGTAGTCGTTAGATGAAATATCATAACCTTTCACAATCTAGGGATCGACCCCTGTAGTCGTTAGATGAAATATCATAACCCTTTACAATCTAGGAATCGACCCCTGTAGTCGTTAGATGAAATATCATAACCCTTTACAATCTAGGGATCGACCCCTGTAGTCGTTAGATGAAATATCATAACCCTTCACAATCTAGGAATCGACCCCTGTAGTCGTTAGATTAAATATCATGGCCCTTTACAATCTGGGAATCGACCCCTGTAGTCGTTAGATGAAATATCATAACCCTTCACAATCTAGAGATCGACCCCTGTAGTCGTTAGATGAAATATCATAACCCTTCACAATCTAGGGATCGACCCCTGTAGTCGTTAGATGAAATATCATAACCCTTTACAATCTAGGAATCGACCCCTGTAGTCGTTAGATGAAATATCATAACCCTTTACAATCTAGGAATCGACCCCTGTAGTCGTTAGATGAAATATCATATCCCTTCACAATCTAGGGATCGACCCCTGTAGTCGTTAGATGAAATATCATAACCCTTCACAATCTAGGGATCGACCCCTGTAGTCGTTTGATGAAATATCATAACCCTTCACAATCTAGGAATCGACCCCTGTAGTCGTTAGATTAAATATCATGACCCTTTACAATCTAGGAATCGACCCCTGTAGTCGTTAGATGAAATATCATAACCCTTCACAATCTAGGGATCGACCCCTGAAGTCGTTAGATGAAATATCATAACCCTTTACAATCTAGGAATCGACCCCTGTAGTCGTTAGATGAAATATCATAACCCTTCACAATCTAGGGATCGACCCCTGTAGTCGTTAGATGAAATATCATAACCCTTCACAATCTAGGGATCGACCCCTGTAGTCGTTAGATGAAATATCATAACCCTTCACAATCTAGGGATCGACCCCTGTAGTCGTTAGATGAAATATCATAACCCTTCACAATCTAGGGATCGACCCCTGTAGTCGTTAGATGAAATATCATAACCCTTCACAATCTAGGGATCGACCCCTGTAGTCGTTAGAGGAAATATCATAACCCTTCACAATCTAGGGATCGACCCCTGTAGTCTTTAGATGAAACATCATAACCCTTTACAATCTAGGGATCGACCCCTGTAGTCGTTAGATGAAATATCATAACCCTTCACAATCTAGGGATCGACCCCTGTAGTCGTTAGAGGAAATATCATAACCCTTCACAATCTAGGGATCGACCCCTGTAGTCTTTAAATGAAACATCATAACCCTTCATAATCTAGGAATCGACCCCTGTAGTCGTTTGATGAAATATCATAACCCTTTACAATCTAGGAATCGACCCCTGTAGTCGTTAGATGAAATATCATAACCCTTTACAATCTAGGGATCGACCCCTGTAGTCGTTAGATGAAATATCATAACCCTTCACAATCTAGGGATCGACCCCTGTAGTCGTTAGATGAAATATCATAACCCTTCACAATCTAGGAATCGACCCCTGTAGTCGTTAGATTAAATATCATAACCCTTCACAATCTAGGAATCAACCCCTGTAGTCGTTAGATGAAATATCATAACCCTTCACAATCTAGGGATCGACCCCTGTAGTCGTTAGATGAAATATCATAATCCTTTACAATCTAGGAATCGACCCCTGTAGTCGTTAGATGAAATATCATAACCCTTCACAATCTAGGGATCGACCCCTGTAGTCTTTAGATGAAACATCATAACCCTTTACAATCTAGGGATCGACCCCTGTAGTCGTTAGATGAAATATCATAACCCTTCACAATCTAGGGATCGACCCCTGTAGTCGTTAGATGAAATATCATAACCCTTCACAACCTAGGGATCGACCCCTGTAGTCGTTAGATGAAATATCATAACCCTTTACAATCTAGGAAAAGACCCCTGTAGTCGTTAGATGAAATATCATAACCTTTACAATCTAGGGATCGACCCCTGTAGTCGTTAGATGAAATATCATAACCCTTCACAATCTAGGGATCGACCCCTGTAGTCGTTAGATGAAATATCATAACCCTTCACAATCTAGGGATCGACCCCTGTAGTCGTTAGATGAAATATCATAACCCTTCACAATCTAGGGATCGACCCCTGTAGTCGTTAGATGAAATATCATAACCCTTCACAATCTAGGAATCGACCCCTGTAGTCGTTAGATTAAATATCATAACCCTTTACAATCTAGGAATCGATCCTGTAGTCGTTAGATGAAATATCACAACCCTTCACAATCTAGGGATCGACCCCTGTAGTCGTTAGATGAAATATCATAACCCTTTACAATCAAGGAATCGACCCCTGTAGTCGTTAGATGAAATATCACAACCCTTCACAATCTAGGGATCGACCCCTGTAGTCGTTAGATGAAATATCATAACCCTTTACAATCTAGGAATCGACCCCTGTAGTCGTTAGATGAAATATCATAACCCTTTTCAATCTAGGGATCGACCCCTGTAGTCGTTAGATGAAATATCATAACCCTTCACAATCTAGGGATCGACCCCTGTAGTCGTTAGATGAAATATCATAACCCTTTACAATCTAGGAATCGACCCCTGTAGTCGTTAGATGAAATATCATAACCCTTTACAATCTAGGAATCGACCCATGTAGTCGTTAGATGAAATATCATAACCCTTTACAATCTAGGGATCGACCCCTGTAGTCGTTAGATGTAATATCATAACCCTTCACAATCTAGAGATCGACCCCTGTAGTCGTTAGATGAAATATCATAACCCTTCACAATCAAGGGATCGACCCCTATAGTCGTTAGATGAAATATCATAACCCTTTACAATCTAGGAATCGACCCCTGTAGTCGTTAGATGAAATATTATAACCCTTTACAATCTAGGAATCGACCCCTGTAGTCGTTAGATGAAATATCATAACCCTTTACAATCTAGGGATCGACACCTGTAGTCGTTAGATGAAATATCATAACCCTTTACAATCTAGGAATCGACCCCTGTAGTCGTTAGATGAAATATCATAACCCTTCACAATCTAGGGATCGACCCCTGTAGTCGTTAGATGAAATATCATAACCCTTTACAATCTAGGGATCGACACCTGTAGTCGTTAGATGAAATATCATAACCCTTCACAATCTAGGGATCGACCCCTGTAGTCGTTAGATGAAATATCATAACCCTTTACAATCTAGGAATCGACCCCTGTAGTCGTTAGATGAAATATCATAACCCTTTACAATCTAGGAATCGACCCCTGTAGTCGTTAGATGAAATATCATAACCCTTCACAATCTAGGGATCGACCCCTGTAGTCGTTAGATGAAATATCATAACCCTTCACAATCTAGGGATCGACCCCTGTAGTCGTTAGATGAAATATCATAACCCTTCACAATCTAGGAATCGACCACTGTAGTCGTTAGATTAAATATCATGACCCTTTAAATCTATGAATCGACCTCTGTAGTCGTTAGATGAAATATCATAACCCTTCACAATCTAGGGATCGACCCCTGTAGTCGTTAGATGAAATATCATAACCCTTCACAATCTAGGGATCGACCCCTGTAGTCGTTAGATGAAATATCATAACCCTTCACAATCTAGGGATCGACCCCTGTAGTCGTTAGATGAAATATCATAACCCTTCACAATCTAGGGATCGACCCCTGTAGTCGTTAGATGAAATATCATAACCCTTCACAATCTAGGGATCGACCCCTGTAGTCGTTAGATGAAATATCATAACCCTTCACAATCTAGGAATCGACCCCTGTAGTCGTTAGATTAAATATCATAACCCTTCACAATCTAGGAATCGACCCCTGTAGTCGTTAGATGAAATATCATAACCCTTTACAATCTAGGAATCGACCCCTGTAGTCGTTAGATGAAATATCATAACCCTTCACAATCTAGGGATCGACCCCTGTAGTCTTTAGATGAAACATCATAACCCTTTACAATCTAGGGATCGACCCCTGTAGTCGTTAGATGAAATACCACAACCCTTCACAATCTAGGGATCGACCCCTGTAGTCGTTAGATGAAATATCATAACCCTTCACAACCTAGGGATCGACCCCTGTAGTCGTTAGATGAAATATCATAACCCTTTACAATCTAGGAATCGACCCCTGTAGTCGTTAGATGAAATATCATAACCCTTTACAATCGAGGGATCGACCCCTGTAGTCGTTAGATGAAATATCATAACCCTTCACAATCTAGGGATCGACCCCTGTAGTCGTTAGATGAAATATCATAACCCTTCACAATCTAGGGATCGACCCCTGTAGTCGTTAGATGAAATATCATAACCCTTCACAATCTAGGGATCGTCCCCTGTAGTCGTTAGATGAAATATCATAACCCTTCACAATCTAGGAATCGACCCCTGTAGTCGTTAGATTAAATATCATAACCCTTTACAATCTAGGAATCGACCCCTGTAGTCGTTAGATGAAATATCATAACCCTTCACAATCTAGGGATCGACCCCTGTAGTCGTTAGATGAAATATCATAACCCTTTACAATCGAGGGATCGACCCCTGTAGTCGTTAGATGAAATATCATAACCCTTCACAATCTAGGGATCGACCCCTGTAGTCGTTAGATGAAATATCATAACCCTTCACAATCTAGGGATCGTCCCCTGTAGTCGTTAGATGAAATATCATAACCCTTCACAATCTAGGAATCGACCCCTGTAGTCGTTAGATTAAATATCATAACCCTTTACAATCTAGGAATCGACCCCTGTAGTCGTTAGATGAAATATCATAACCCTTCACAATCTAGGGATCGACCCCTGTAGTCGTTAGATGAAATATCATAACCCTTTACAATCTAGGAATCGAACCCTGTAGTCGTTAGATGAAATATCATAACCCTTTACAATCTAGGGATCGACCCCTGTAGTCGTTAGATGAAATATCATAACCCTTCACAATCAAGGGATCGACCCCTTTTGTCGTTAGATGAAATATCATAACCCTTCACAATCTAGGGATCGACCCCTGTAGTCGTTAGATGAAATATCATAACCCTTCACAATCTAGGAATCGACCCCTGTAGTCGTTATATGAAATATCATAACCCTTTACAATCTAGGAATCGACCCCTGTAGTCGTTAGATGAAATATCATAACCCTTCACAATCTAGGGATCGACCCCTGTAGTCGTTAGATGAAATATCATAACCCTTTACAATCTAGGAATCGACCCCTGTAGTCGTTAGATGAAATATCATAACCCTTTACAATCTAGGAATCGACCCCTGTAGTCGTTAGATGAAATATCATAACCCTTTACAATCTAGGGATCGACCCCTGTAGTCGTTAAATGAAATATCATAACCCTTCACAATCTAGGGATCGACCCCTGTAGTCGTTAGATGAAATATCATAACCCTTCACAATCTAGGGATCGACCCCTGTAGTCGTTAGATAAAATATCATAACCCTTCACAATCTAGGAATCGACCCCTGTAGTCGTTAGATTAAATATCATGACCCTTTACAATCTAGGAATCGACCCCTGTAGTCGTTAGATGAAATATCATAACCCTTCACAATCTAGGGATCGACCCCTGTAGTCGTTAGATGAAATATCATAACCCTTCACAATCTAGGGATCGACCCCTGTAGTCGTTAGATGAAATATCATAACCCTTCACAATCTAGGGATCGACCCCTGTAGTCGTTAGATGAAATATCATAACCCTTTACAATCTAGGAATCGACCCCTGTAGTCGTTAGATGAAATATCATAACCCTTTACAATCTAGGAATCGACCCCTGTAGTCGTTATATGAAATATCATAACCCTTCACAATCTAGGGATCGACCCCTGTAGTCGTTAGATGAAATATCATAACCCTTCACAATCTAGGGATCGACCCCTGTAGTCGTTAGATGAAATAGCATAACCCTTCACAATCTAGGGATCGACCCCTGTAGTCGTTAGATGAAATATCATAACCCTTCACAATCTAGGAATCGACCCCTGTAGTCGTTAGATGAAATATCATAACCCTTCACAATCTAGGAATCGACCCCTGTAGTCGTTAGATGAAATATCATAACCCTTCACAATCTAGGGATCGACCCCTGTAGTCGTTAGATGAACTATCATAACTCTTTACAATCTAGGGATCGACCCCTGTAGTCGTTAGATGAAATATCATAACCCTTCACAATCTAGGGATCGACCCCTGTAGTCGTTAGATGAAATATCATAACCCTGCACAATCTAGGGATCGACCCCTGTAGTCGTTACATGAAATATCATAACCCTTCACAATCTAGGGATCGACCCCTGTAGTCGTTAGATGAAATATCATAACCCTTTACAATCTAGGAATCGACCCCTGTAGTCGTTAGATGAAATATCATAACCCTTTACAATCTAGGAATCGACCCCTGTAGTCGTTAGATGAAATATCATAACCCTTCACAATCTAGGGATAGACCCCTGTAGTCGTTAGATGAAATATCATAACCCTTTACAATCTAGGAATCGACCCCTGTAGTCGTTAGATGAAATATCATAACCATTCACAATCTAGGGATCGACCCCTGTAGTCGTTAGATGAAATATCATAACCCTTCACAATCTAGGGATCGACCCCTGTAGTCGTTAGATGAAATATCATAACCCTTTACAATCTAGGGATCGACCCCTGTGGTCGTTATATGAAATATCATAACCCTTCACAATCTAGGGATCGACCCCTGTAGTCGTTAGATGAAATATCATAACCCTACACAATCTAGGGATCGACCCCTGTAGTCGTTAGATGAAATATCATAACCCTTCACAATCTAGGAATCGACCCCTGTAGTCGTTAGATTAAATATCATAACCCTTTACAATCTAGGAATCGACCCCTGTAGTCGTTAGATGAAATATCATAACCCTTTACAATCTAGGAATCGACCCCTGTAGTCGTTAGATGAAATATCATAACCCTTCACAATCTAGGAATCGACCACTGTAGTCGTTAGATTAAATATCATAACCCTTTACAATCTAGGGATCGACCCCTATAGTCTTTAGATGAAATATCATAACCCTTTACAATCTTGGAATCGACCCCTGTAGTCGTTAGATGAAATATCATAACCCTTCACAATCTAGGGATCGACCCCTGTAGTCGTTAGATGAAATATCATGACCCTTTACAATCTAGGAATCGACCCCTGTAGTCGTTAGATGAAATATCATAACCCTTTACAATCTAGGGATCGACCCCTGTAGTCGTTAGATGAAATATCATAACCCTTCACAATCTAGGGATCGACCCCTGTAGTCGTTAGATGAAATATCATAACCCTTCACAAACTAGGGATCGACCCCTGTAGTCGTTAGATGAAATATCATAACCCTTCACAATCTAGGGATCGACCCATGTAGTCGTTAGATAAAATATCATAACCCTTCACAATCTAGGAATAGACCCCTGTAGTCGTTAGATAAAATATCATAACCCTTCACAATCTAGGAATCGACCCCTGTAGTCGTTAGATGAAATATCATAACCCTTTAAAATCTAGGAATCGACCCCTGTAGTCGTTAGATGAAATATCATAACCCTTTAAAATCTAGGAATCGACCCCTGTAGTCGTTAGATGAAATATCATAACCCTTCACAATCTAGGAATTGACCCCTGTAGTCGTTAGATGAAATATCATAACCCTTTACAATCTAGGAATCGACCCCTGTAGTCGTTAGATGAAATATCATAACCCTTCACAATCTAGGGATCGACCCCTGTAGTCGTTAGATGAAATATCATAACCCTTCACAATCTAGGGATCGACCCCTGTAGTCGTTAGATGAAATATCATGACCCTTTACAATCTAGGAATCGACCCCTGTAGTCGTTAGATGAAATATCATAACCCTTTACAATCTAGGGATCGACCCCTGTAGTCGTTAGATGAAATATCATAACCCTTCACAATCTAGGGATCGACCCCTGTAGTCGTTAGATGAAATATCATAACCCTTCACAAACTAGGGATCGACCCCTGTAGTCGTTAGATGAAATATCATAACCCTTCACAATCTAGGGATCGACCCATGTAGTCGTTAGATAAAATATCATAACCCTTCACAATCTAGGAATAGACCCCTGTAGTCGTTAGATAAAATATCATAACCCTTCACAATCTAGGAATCGACCCCTGTAGTCGTTAGATGAAATATCATAACCCTTCACAATCTAGGGATCGACCCCTGTAGTCGTTAGATGAAATATCATAACCCTTTACAATCTAGGAATCGACCCCTGTAGTCGTTAGATGAAATATCATAACCCTTTACAATCTAGGAATCGACCCCTGTAGTCGTTAGATGAAATATCATAACCCTTCACAATCTAGGGATCGACCCCTGTATTCGTTAGATGAAATATCATAACCCTTTACAATCTTGGAATCGACCCCTGTAGTCGTTAGATGAAATATCATAACCCTTCACAATCTAGGGATCGACCCCTGTAGTCGTTAGATGAAATATCATAACCCTTTACAATCTAGGAATCGACCCCTGTAGTCGTTAGATGAAATATCATAACCCTTTACAATCTAGGGATCGACCCCTGTAGTCGTTAGATGAAATATCATAACCCTTCACAATCTAGGGATCGACCCCTGTAGTCGTTAGATGAAATATCATAACCCTTCACAATCTAGGGATCGACCCCTGTAGTCGTTAGATGAAATATCATAACCCTTCACAATCTAGGGATCGACCCCTGTAGTCGTTAGATGAAATATCATGACCCTTTACAATCTAGGGATCGACCCCTGTAGTCGTTAGATGAAATATCATAACCCTTCACAATCTAGGGATCGACCCCTGTAGTCGTTAGATGAAATATCATAACCCTTCACAAACTAGGGATCGACCCCTGTAGTCGTTAGATGAAATATCATAACCCTTCACAATCTAGGGATCGACCCATGTAGTCGTTAGATAAAATATCATAACCCTTCACAATCTAGGAATAGACCCCTGTAGTCGTTAGATAAAATATCATAACCCTTCACAATCTAGGAATCGACCCCTGTAGTCGTTAGATGAAATATCATAACTCTTCACAATCTAGGGATCGACCCCTGTAGTCGTTAGATGAAATATCATAACCCTTTACAATCTAGGAATCGACCCCTGTAGTCGTTAGATGAAATATCATAACCCTTTACAATCTAGGAATCGACCCCTGTAGTCGTTAGATGAAATATCATAACCCTTCACAATCTAGGGATCGACCCCTGTATTCGTTAGATGAAATATCATAACCCTTTACAATCTTGGAATCGACCCCTGTAGTCGTTAGCTGAAATATCATAACCCTTCACAATCTAGGGATCGACCCCTGTAGTCGTTAGATAAAATATCATAACCCTTCACAATCTAGGAATCGACCCCTGTAGTCGTTAGATGAAATATCATAACTCTTCACAATCTAGGGATCGACCCCTGTAGTCGTTAGATGAAATATCATAACCCTTTACAATCTAGGAATCGACCCCTGTAGTCGTTAGATGAAATATCATAACCCTTTACAATCTAGGAATCGACCCCTGTAGTCGTTAGATGAAATATCATAACCCTTCACAATCTAGGGATCGACCCCTGTATTCGTTAGATGAAATATCATAACCCTTTACAATCTTGGAATCGACCCCTGTAGTCGTTAGATGAAATATCATAACCCTTCACAATCTAGGGATCGACCCCTGTAGTCGTTAGATGAAATATCATAACCCTTTACAATCTAGGAATCGACCCCTGTAGTCGTTAGATGAAATATCATAACCCTTTACAATCTAGGGATCGACCCCTGTAGTCGTTAGATGAAATATCATAACCCTTCACAATCTAGGGATCGACCCCTGTAGTCGTTAGATGAAATATCATAACCCTTCACAATCTAGGGATCGACCCCTGTAGTCGTTAGATGAAATATCATAACCCTTCACAATCTAGGGATCGACAACTGTAGTCGTTAGATAAAATATCATAACCCTTTACAATCTAGGAATCGACCCCTGTAGTCGTTAGATGAAATATCATAACCCTTTACAATCTAGGAATCGACCCCTGTAGTCGTTAGATGAAATATCATAACCCTTTACAATCTAGGGATCGACCCCTGTAGTCGTTAGATGAAATATCATAACCCTTCACAATCTAGGGATCGACCCCTGTAGTCGTTAGATGAAATATCATAACCCTTCACAATCTAGGGATCGACCCCTGTAGTCGTTAGATGAAATATCATAACCCTTCACAATCTAGGAATCGACCCCTGTAGTCGTTTGATTAAATATCATGACCCTTTACAATCTAGGAATCGACCCCTGTAGTCGTTAGATGAAATATCATAACCCTTCACAATCTAGGAATTGACCCCTGTAGTCGTTAGATGAAATATCATAACCCTTTACAATCTAGGAATCGACCCCTGTAGTCGTTAGATGAAATATCATAACCCTTTACAATCTAGGAATCGACCCCTGTAGTCGTTAGATGAAATATCATAACCCTTCACAATCTAGGGATCGACCCCTGTAGTCGTTAGATGAAATATCATGACCCTTTACAATCTAGGAATCGACCCCTGTAGTCGTTAGATGAAATATCATAACCCTTTACAATCTAGGGATCGACCCCTGTAGTCGTTAGATGAAATATCATAACCCTTCACAATCTAGGGATCGACCCCTGTAGTCGTTAGATGAAATATCATAACCCTTCACAAACTAGGGATCGACCCCTGTAGTCGTTAGATGAAATATCATAACCCTTCAAAATCTAGGGATCGACCCATGTAGTCGTTAGATAAAATACCATAACCCTTCACAATCTAGGAATAGACCCCTGTAGTCGTTAGATAAAATATCATAACCCTTCACAATCTAGGAATCGACCCCTGTAGTCGTTAGATGAAATATAATAACTCTTCACAATCTAGGGATCGACCCCTGTAGTCGTTAGATGAAATATCATAACCCTTTACAATCTAGGGTTCGACCCCTGTAGTCGTTAGATTAAATATCATAACCCTTTACAATCTAGGAATCGACCCCTGTAGTCGTTAGATGAAATATCATAACCCTTCACAATCTAGGGATCGACCCCTGTATTCGTTAGATGAAATATCATAACCCTTTACAATCTTGGAATCGACCCCTGTAGTCGTTAGATGAAATATCATAACCCTTTACAATCTAGGAATCGACCCCTGTAGTCGTTAGATGAAATATCATAACTCTTTACAATCTAGGGATCGACCCCTGTAGTCGTTAGATGAAATATCATAACCCTTCACAATCTAGGGATCGACCCCTGTAGTCGTTAGATGAAATATCATAACCCTTCACAATCTAGGAATCGACCCCTGTAGTCGTTAGATTAAATATCATGACCCTTTACAATCTAGGAATCGACCCCTGTAGTCGTTAGATGAAATATCATAACCCTTCACAATCTAGGAATCGACCCCTGTAGTCGTTAGATGAAATATCATAACCCTTTACAATCTAGGAATCGACCCCTGTAGTCGTTAGATGAAATATCATAACCCTTTACAATCTAGGAATCGACCCCTGTAGTCGTTAGATGAAATATCATAACCCTTCACAATCTAGGGATCGACCCCTGTAGTCGTTAGATGAAATATCATAACCCTTTACAATCTAGGGATTGACCCCTGTAGTCGTTAGATGAAATATCATAACCTTTCACAATCTAGGGATCGACCCCTGTAGTCGTTAGATGAAATATCATAACCCTTTACAATCTAGGAATCGACCCCTGTAGTCGTTAGATGAAATATCATAACTCTTTACAATCTAGGAATCGACCCCTGTAGTCGTTAGATGAAATATCATAACCCTTCACAATCTAGGGATCGACCCCTGTAGTCGTTAGATGAAATATCATAACCCTTCACAAACTAGGGATCGACCCCTGTAGTCGTTAGATGAAATATCATAACCCTTCACAATCTAGGGATCGACCCCTGTAGTCGTTAGATAAAATATCATAACCCTTCACAATCTAGGAATAGACCCCTGTAGTCGTTAGATAAAATATCATAACCCTTCACAATCTAGGAATCGACCCCTGTAGTCGTTAGATGAAATATCATAACTCTTCACAATCTAGGGATCGACCCCTGTAGTCGTTAGATGAAATATCATAACCCTTTACAATCTAGGAATCGACCCCTGTAGTCGTTAGATGAAATATCATAACCCTTTACAATCTTGGAATCGACCCCTGTAGTCGTTAGATGAAATATCATAACCCTTCACAATTTAGGGATCGACCCCTGTATTCGTTAGATGAAATATCATAACCCTTTACAATCTAGGGATCGACCCCTGTAGTCGTTAGATGAAATATCATAACCCTTCACAATCTAGGGATCGACCCCTGTAGTCGTTAGATGAAATATCATAACCCTTTACAATCTAGGAATCGACCCCTGTAGTCGTTAGATGAAATATCATAACCCTTTACAATCTAGGGATCGACCCCTGTAGTCGTTAGATGAAATATCATAACCCTTCACAATCTAGGGATCGACCCCTGTAGTCGTTAGATGAAATATCATAACCCTTCACAATCTAGGGATCGACCCCTGTAGTCGTTAGATGAAATATCATAACCCTTCACAATCTAGGGATCGACCCCTGTAGTCGTTAGATAAAATATCATAACCCTTTACAATCTAGGAATCGACCCCTGTAGTCGTTAGATGAAATATCATAACCCTTTACAATCTAGGAATCGACCCCTGTAGTCGTTAGATGAAATATCATAACCCTTTACAATCTAGGGATCGACCCCTGTAGTCGTTAGATGAAATATCATAACCCTTCACAATTTAGGGATCGACCCCTGTAGTCGTTAGATGAAATATCATAACCCTTCACAATCTAGGGATCGACCCCTGTAGTCGTTAGATGAAATATCATAACCCTTCACAATCTAGGAATCGACCCCTGTAGTCGTTAGATTAAATATCATGACCCTTTACAATCTAGGAATCGACCCCTGTAGTCGTTAGATGAAATATCATAACCCTTCACAATCTAGGAATCGACCCCTGTAGTCGTTAGATGAAATATCATAACCCTTTACAATCTAGGGATCGACCCCTGTAGTCGTTAGATGAAATATCATAACCCTTCACAATCTAGGGATCGACCCCTGTAGTCGTTAGATGAAATATCATAACCCTTCACAATCTAGGTATCGACCCCTGTAGTCGTTAGATTAAATATCATGACCCTTTACAATCTAGGAATCGACCCCTGTAGTCGTTAGATGAAATATCATAACCCTTCACAATCTAGTAATCGACCCCTGTAGTCGTTAGATGAAATATCATAACCCTTTACAATCTAGGAATCGACCCCTGTAGTCGTTAGATGAAATATCATAACCCTTTACAATCTAGGAATCGACCCCTGTAGTCGTTAGATGAAATATCATAACCCTTCACAATCTAGGGATCGACCCCTGTAGTCGTTAGATGAAATATCATAATCCTTTACAATCTAGGGATCGACCCCTGTAGTCGTTAGATGAAATATCATAACCTTTCACAATCTAGGGATCGACCCCTGTAGTCGTTAGATGAAATATCATAACCCTTTACAATCTAGGAATCGACCCCTGTAGTCGTTAGATGAAATATCATAACCCTTTACAATCTAGGAATCGACCCCTGTAGTCGTTAGATGAAATATCATAACCCTTCACAATCTAGGGATCGACCCCTGTAGTCGTTAGATGAAATATCATAACCCTTCACAATCTAGGGATCGACCCCTGTAGTCGTTAGATGAAATAGCATAACCCTTCACAATCTAGGGATCGACCCCTGTAGTCGTTAGATGAAATATCATAACCCTTCACAATCTAGGAATCGATCCCTGTAGTCGTTAGATGAAATATCATAACCCTTCACAATCTAGGAATCGACCCCTGTAGTCGTTAGATGAAATATCATAACCCTTCACAATCTAGGGATAGACCCCTGTAGTCGTTAGATGAACTATCATAACCCTTTACAATCTAGGGATCGACCCCTGTAGTCGTTAGATGAAATATCATAACCCTTCACAATCTAGGGATCGACCCCTGTAGTCGTTAGATGAAATGTCATAACCCTTTACAATCTAGGAATCGACCCCTGTAGTCGTTAGATTAAATATCATAACCCTTTACAATCTAGGAATCGACCCCTGTAGTCGTTAGATGAAATATCATAACCCTTTACAATCTAGGGATCGACCCCTGTAGTCGTTAGATGAAATATCATAACCCTTTACAATCTAGGGATCGACCCCTGTAGTCGTTAGATGAAATATCATAACCCTTCACAATCTAGGGATCGACCCCTGTAGTCGTTAGATGAAATATCATAACCCTTCACAATCTAGGGATCGACCCCTGTAGTCGTTAGATGAAATATCATAACCCTGCACAATCTAGGGATCGACCCCTGTAGTCGTTAGATGAAATATCATAACCCTTCACAAATTAGGGATCGACCCCTGTAGTCGTTAGATGAAATATCATAACCCTTTACAATCTAGGAATCGACCCCTGTAGTCGTTAGATGAAATATCATAACCCTTTACAATCTAGGAATCGACCCCTGTAGTCGTTAGATGAAATATCATAACCCTTTACAATCTAGGAATCGACCCCTGTAGTCGTTAGATGAAATATCATAACACTTCACAATCTAGGGATCGACCCCTGTAGTCGTTAGATGAAATATCATAACCCTTTACAATCTAGGAATCGACCCCTGTAGTCGTTAGATGAAATATCATAACCCTTTACAATCTAGGAATCGACCCCTGTAGTCGTTAGATGAAATATCATAACCCTTTACAATCTAGGAATCGACCCCTGTAGTCGTTAGATGAAATATCATAACCCTTTACAATCTAGGGATCGACCCCTGTAGTCGTTAGATAAAATATCATAACCCTTTACAATCTAGGAATCGACCCCTGTAGTCGTTAGATGAAATATCATAACCCTTTACAATCTAGGAATCGACCCCTGTAGTCGTTAGATGAAATATCATAACCCTTTACAATCTAGGGATCGACCCCTGTAGTCGTTAGATGAAATATCATAACCCTTCACAATCTAGGGATCGACCCCTGTAGTCGTTAGATGAAATATCATAACCCTTCACAATCTAGGAATCGACCCCTGTAGTCGTTAGATTAAATATCATAACCCTTTACAATCTAGGAATCGACCCCTGTAGTCGTTAGATGAAATATCATAACTCTTTACAATCTAGGGATCGACCCCTGTAGTCGTTAGATGAAATATCATAACCCTTTACAATCTAGGAATCGACCCCTGTAGTCGTTAGATGAAATATCATAACCCTTTACAATCTAGGGATCGACCCCTGTAGTCGTTAGATAAAATATCATAACCCTTTACAATCTAGGAATCGACCCCTGTAGTCGTTAGATGAAATATCATAACCCTTTACAATCTAGGAATCGACCCCTGTAGTCGTTAGATGAAATATCATAACTCTTTACAATCTAGGGATCGACCCCTGTAGTCGTTAGATGAAATATCATAACCCTTCACAATCTAGGGATCGACCCCTGTAGTCGTTAGATGAAATATCATAACCCTTCACAATCTAGGAATCGACCCCTGTAGTCGTTAGATTAAATATCATGACCCTTTACAATCTAGGAATCGACCCCTGTAGTCGTTAGATGAAATATCATAACCCTTCACAATCTAGGAATCGACCCCTGTAGTCGTTAGATGAAATATCATAACCCTTTACAATCTAGGAATCGACCCCTGTAGTCGTTAGATGAAATATCATAACCCTTTACAATCTAGGAATCGACCCCTGTAGTCGTTAGATGAAATATCATAACCCTTCACAATCTAGGGATCGACCCCTGTAGTCGTTAGATGAAATATCATAACCCTTTACAATCTAGGGATTGACCCCTGTAGTCGTTAGATGAAATATCATAACCTTTCACAATCTAGGGATCGACCCCTGTAGTCGTTAGATGAAATATCATAACCCTTTACAATCTAGGAATCGACCCCTGTAGTCGTTAGATGAAATATCATAACTCTTTACAATCTAGGAATCGACCCCTGTAGTCGTTAGATGAAATATCATAACCCTTCACAATCTAGGGATCGACCCCTGTAGTCGTTAGATGAAATATCATAACCCTTCACAAACTAGGGATCGACCCCTGTAGTCGTTAGATGAAATATCATAACCCTTCACAATCTAGGGATCGACCCCTGTAGTCGTTAGATAAAATATCATAACCCTTCACAATCTAGGAATAGACCCCTGTAGTCGTTAGATAAAATATCATAACCCTTCACAATCTAGGAATCGACCCCTGTAGTCGTTAGATGAAATATCATAACTCTTCACAATCTAGGGATCGACCCCTGTAGTCGTTAGATGAAATATCATAACCCTTTACAATCTAGGAATCGACCCCTGTAGTCGTTAGATGAAATATCATAACCCTTTACAATCTTGGAATCGACCCCTGTAGTCGTTAGATGAAATATCATAACCCTTCACAATTTAGGGATCGACCCCTGTATTCGTTAGATGAAATATCATAACCCTTTACAATCTTGGAATCGACCCCTGTAGTCGTTAGATGAAATATCATAACCCTTCACAATCTAGGGATCGACCCCTGTAGTCGTTAGATGAAATATCATAACCCTTTACAATCTAGGAATCGACCCCTGTAGTCGTTAGATGAAATATCATAACCCTTTACAATCTAGGGATCGACCCCTGTAGTCGTTAGATGAAATATCATAACCCTTCACAATCTAGGGATCGACCCCTGTAGTCGTTAGATGAAATATCATAACCCTTCACAATCTAGGGATCGACCCCTGTAGTCGTTAGATGAAATATCATAACCCTTCACAATCTAGGGATCGACCCCTGTAGTCGTTAGATAAAATATCATAACCCTTTACAATCTAGGAATCGACCCCTGTAGTCGTTAGATGAAATATCATAACCCTTTACAATCTAGGAATCGACCCCTGTAGTCGTTAGATGAAATATCATAACCCTTTACAATCTAGGGATCGACCCCTGTAGTCGTTAGATGAAATATCATAACCCTTCACAATCTAGGGATCGACCCCTGTAGTCGTTAGATGAAATATCATAACCCTTCACAATCTAGGGATCGACCCCTGTAGTCGTTAGATGAAATATCATAACCCTTCACAATCTAGGAATCGACCCCTGTAGTCGTTAGATTAAATATCATAACCCTTTACAATCTAGGAATCGACCCCTGTAGTCGTTAGATGAAATATCATAACCCTTCACAATCTAGGAATCGACCCCTGTAGTCGTTAGATGAAATATCATAACCCTTTACAATCTAGGGATCGACCCCTGTAGTCGTTAGATGAAATATCATAACCCTTCACAATCTAGGGATCGACCCCTGTAGTCGTTAGATGAAATATCATAACCCTTCACAATCTAGGAATCGACCCCTGTAGTCGTTAGATTAAATATCATGACCCTTTACAATCTAGGAATCGACCCCTGTAGTCGTTAGATGAAATATCATAACCCTTCACAATCTAGTAATCGACCCCTGTAGTCGTTAGATGAAATATCATCACCCTTTACAATCTAGGAATCGACCCCTGTAGTCGTTAGATGAAATATCATAACCCTTTACAATCTAGGAATCGACCCCTGTAGTCGTTAGATGAAATATCATAACCCTTCACAATCTAGGGATCGACCCCTGTAGTCGTTAGATGAAATATCATAATCCTTTACAATCTAGGGATCGACCCCTGTAGTCGTTAGATGAAATATCATAACCTTTCACAATCTAGGGATCGACCCCTGTAGTCGTTAGATGAAATATCATAACCCTTTACAATCTAGGAATCGACCCCTGTAGTCGTTAGATGAAATATCATAACCCTTTACAATCTAGGAATCGACCCCTGTAGTCGTTAGATGAAATATCATAACCCTTCACAATCTAGGGATCGACCCCTGTAGTCGTTAGATGAAATATCATAACCCTTCACAATCTAGGGATCGACCCCTGTAGTCGTTAGATGAAATAGCATAACCCTTCACAATCTAGGGATCGACCCCTGTAGTCGTTAGATGAAATATCATAACCCTTCACAATCTAGGAATCGATCCCTGTAGTCGTTAGATTAAATATCATAACCCTTCACAATCTAGGAATCGACCCCTGTAGTCGTTAGATGAAATATCATAACCCTTCACAATCTAGGGATAGACCCCTGTAGTCGTTAGATGAACTATCATAACCCTTTACAATCTAGGGATCGACCCCTGTAGTCGTTAGATGAAATATCATAACCCTTCACAATCTAGGGATCGACCCCTGTAGTCGTTAGATGAAATGTCATAACCCTTTACAATCTAGGAATCGACCCCTGTAGTCGTTAGATTAAATATCATAACCCTTTACAATCTAGGAATCGACCCCTGTAGTCGTTAGATGAAATATCATAACCCTTTACAATCTAGGGATCGACCCCTGTAGTCGTTAGATGAAATATCATAACCCTTTACAATCTAGGGATCGACCCCTGTAGTCGTTAGATGAAATATCATAACCCTTCACAATCTAGGGATCGACCCCTGTAGTCGTTAGATGAAATATCATAACCCTTCACAATCTAGGGATCGACCCCTGTAGTCGTTAGATGAAATATCATAACCCTGCACAATCTAGGGATCGACCCCTGTAGTCGTTAGATGAAATATCATAACCCTTCACAAATTAGGGATCGACCCCTGTAGTCGTTAGATGAAATATCATAACCCTTTACAATCTAGGAATCGACCCCTGTAGTCGTTAGATGAAATATCATAACCCTTTACAATCTAGGAATCGACCCCTGTAGTCGTTAGATGAAATATCATAACCCTTTACAATCTAGGAATCGACCCCTGTAGTCGTTAGATGAAATATCATAACACTTCACAATCTAGGGATCGACCCCTGTAGTCGTTAGATGAAATATCATAACCCTTTACAATCTAGGAATCGACCCCTGTAGTCGTTAGATGAAATATCATAACCCTTTACAATCTAGGAATCGACCCCTGTAGTCGTTAGATGAAATATCATAACCCTTTACAATCTAGGAATCGACCCCTGTAGTCGTTAGATGAAATATCATAACCCTTTACAATCTAGGGATCGACCCCTGTAGTCGTTAGATAAAATATCATAACCCTTTACAATCTAGGAATCGACCCCTGTAGTCGTTAGATGAAATGTCATAACCCTTTACAATCTAGGAATCGACCCCTGTAGTCGTTAGATGAAATATCATAACCCTTTACAATCTAGGGATCGACCCCTGTAGTCGTTAGATGAAATATCATAACCCTTCACAATCTAGGGATCGACCCCTGTAGTCGTTAGATGAAATATCATAACCCTTTACAATCTAGGGATCGTCCCCTGTAGTCGTTAGATGAAATATCATAACCCTTCACAATCTAGGGATCGACCCCTGTAGTCGTTAGATGAAATATCATAACCCTGCACAATCTAGGGATCGACCCCTGTAGTCGTTACATGAAATATCATAACCCTTCACAATCTAGGAATAGACCCCTGTAGTCGTTAGATGAAATATCATAACCCTTCACAATCTAGGAATCGACCCCTGTAGTCGTTAGATGAAATATCATAACCCTTTACAATCTAGGGATCGACCCCTGTAGTCGTTAGATGAAATATCATAACCCTTCACAATCTAGGGATCGACCCCTGTAGTCGTTAGATGAAATATCATAACCCTTCACAATCTAGGGATCGACCCCTGTAGTCGTTAGATGAAATATCATAACCCTGCACAATCTAGGGATCGACCCCTGTAGTCGTTACATGAAATATCATAACCCTTCACAATCTAGGGATCGACCCCTGTAGTCGTTAGATTAAATATCATAACCCTTTACAATCTAGGAATCGACCCCTGTAGTCGTTAGATGAAATATCATAACCCTTTACAATCTAGGAATCGACCCCTGTAGTCGTTAGATGAAATATCATAACCCTTTACAATCTAGGGATCGACCCCTGTAGTCGTTAGATGAAATATCATAACCCTTCACAATCTAGGGATCGACCCCTGTAGTCGTTAGATGAAATATCATAACCCTTCACAATCTAGGGATCGACCCCTGTAGTCGTTAGATGAAATATCATAACCCTTCACAATCTAGGGATCGACCCCTGTAGTCGTTAGATGAAATATCATAATCCCTTCCCAATCTAGGAATAGACCCCTGTAGTCGTTAGATTAAATATCATAACCCTTCACAATCTAGGAATCGACCCCTGTAGTCGTTAGATGAAATATCATAACTCTTCACAATCTAGGGATCGACCCCTGTAGTCGTTACATGAAATATCATAACCCTTTACAATCTAGGAATCGACCCCTGTAGTCGTTAGATGAAATATCATAACCCTTTACAATCTAGGAATCGACCCCTGTAGTCGTTAGATGAAATATCATAACCCTTCACAATCTAGGGATCGACCCCTGTAGTCGTTAGATAAACTATCATAACCCTTTACAATCTAGGGATCGACCCCTGTAGTCGTTAGATGAAATATCATAACCCTTCACAATCTAGGGATCGACCCCTGTAGTCGTTAGATGAAATGTCATAACCCTGCACAATCTAGGGATCGACCCCTGTAGTCGTTACATGAAATATCATAACCCTTCACAATCTAGGGATCGACCCCTGTAGTCGTTAGATGAACTATCATAACCCTTTACAATCTAGGAATCGACCCCTGTAGTCGTTAGATGAAATATCATAACCCTTTACAATCTAGGAATCGACCCCTGTAGTCGTTAGATGAAATATCATAACCCTTTACAATCTAGGGATCGACCCCTGTAGTCGTTAGATGAAATATCATAACCCTTCACAATCTAGGGATCGACCCCTGTAGTCGTTAGATGAAATATCATAACCCTTCACAATCTAGGGATCGACCCCTGTAGTCGTTAGATGAAATATCATAACCCTTCACAATCTAGGGATCGACCCCTGTAGTCGTTAGATGAAATATCATAACCCTTCACAATCTAGGGATCGACCCCTGTAGTCGTTAGATAAAATATCATAACCCTTCACAATCTAGGAATAGACCCCTGTAGTCGTTAGATTAAATATCATAACCCTTCACAATCTAGGAATCGACCCCTGTAGTCGTTAGATGAAATATCATAACCCTTTACAATCTAGGGATCGACCCCTGTAGTCGTTAGATGAAATATCATAACCCTTCACAATCTAGGGATCGACCCCTGTAGTCGTTAGATGAAATGTCATAACCCTGCACAATCTAGGGATCGACCCCTGTAGTCGTTACATGAAATATCATAACCCTTCACAATCTAGGGATCGACCCCTGTAGTCGTTAGATGAACTATCATAACCCTTTACAATCTAGGAATCGACCCCTGTAGTCGTTAGATGAAATATCATAACCCTTTACAATCTAGGAATCGACCCCTGTAGTCGTTAGATGAAATATCATAACCCTTCACAATCTAGGGATCGACCCCTGTAGTCGTTAGATGAAATATCATAACCCTTCACAATCTAGGGATCGACCCCTGTAGTCGTTAGATGAAATATCATAACCCTTCACAATCTAGGGATCGACCCCTGTAGTCGTTAGATGAAATATCATAACCCTTCACAATCTAGGGATCGACCCCTGTAGTTGTTAGATAAAATATCATAACCCTTCACAATCTAGGAATAGACCCCTGTAGTCGTTAGATTAAATATCATAACCCTTCACAATCTAGGAATCGACCCCTGTAGTCGTTAGATGAAATATCATAACTCTTCACAATCTAGGGATCGACCCCTGTAGTCGTTAGATGAAATATCATAACCCTTCACAATCTAGGAATCGACCCCTGTAGTCGTTAGATGAAATATCATAACCCTTCACAATCTAGGAATAGACCCCTGTAGTCGTTAGATTAAATATCATAACCCTTCACAATCTAGGAATCGACCCCTGTAGTCGTTAGATGAAATATCATAACTCTTCACAATCTAGGGATCGACCCCTGTAGTCGTTAGATGAAATATCATAACCCTTTACAATCTAGGAATCGACCCCTGTAGTCGTTAGATGAAATATCATAACCCTTCACAATCTAGGGATCGACCCCTGTAGTCGTTAGATGAAATATCATAACCCTTCACAATCTAGGGATCGACCCCTATAGTCGTTAGATAAAATATCATAACCCTTCACAATCTAGGAATAGACCCCTGTAGTCGTTAGATTAAATATCATAACCCTTCACAATCTAGGAATCGACCCCTGTAGTCGTTAGATGAAATATCATAACCCTTTACAATCTAGGGATCGACCCCTGTAGTCGTTAGATGAAATATCATAACCCTTCACAATCTAGGGATCGACCCCTGTAGTCGTTAGATGAAATGTCATAACCCTGCACAATCTAGGGATCGACCCCTGTAGTCGTTACATGAAATATCATAACCCTTCACAATCTAGGGATCGACCCCTGTAGTCGTTAGATGAACTATCATAACCCTTTACAATCTAGGAATCGACCCCTGTAGTCGTTAGATGAAATATCATAACCCTTTACAATCTAGGAATCGACCCCTGTAGTCGTTAGATGAAATATCATAACCCTTCACAATCTAGGGATCGACCCCTGTAGTCGTTAGATGAAATATCATAACCCTTCACAATCTAGGGATCGACCCCTGTAGTCGTTAGATGAAATATCATAACCCTTCACAATCTAGGGATCGACCCCTGTAGTCGTTAGATGAAATATCATAACCCTTCACAATCTAGGGATCGACCCCTGTAGTTGTTAGATAAAATATCATAACCCTTCACAATCTAGGAATAGACCCCTGTAGTCGTTAGATTAAATATCATAACCCTTCACAATCTAGGAATCGACCCCTGTAGTCGTTAGATGAAATATCATAACCCTTCACAATCTAGGGATCGACCCCTGTAGTCGTTAGATGAAATATCATAACCCTTCACAATCTAGGAATCGACCCCTGTAGTCGTTAGATGAAATATCATAACCCTTCACAATCTAGGAATAGACCCCTGTAGTCGTTAGATTAAATATCATAACCCTTCACAATCTAGGAATCGACCCCTGTAGTCGTTAGATGAAATATCATAACTCTTCACAATCTAGGGATCGACCCCTGTAGTCGTTAGATGAAATATCATAACCCTTTACAATCTAGGAATCGACCCCTGTAGTCGTTAGATGAAATATCATAACCCTTCACAATCTAGGGATCGACCCCTGTAGTCGTTAGATGAAATATCATAACCCTTTACAATCTTGGAATCGACCCCTGTAGTCGTTAGATGAAATATCATAACCCTTCACAATCTAGGGATCGACCCCTGTAGTCGTTAGATGAAATATCATAACCCTTTACAATCTAGGAATCGACCCCTGTAGTCGTTAGATGAAATATCATAACCCTTTACAATCTAGGGATCGACCCCTGTAGTCGTTAGATGAAATATCATAACCCTTCACAATCTAGGGATCGACCCCTGTAGTCGTTAGATGAAATATCATAACCCTTCACAATCTAGGGATCGACCCCTGTAGTCGTTAGATGAAATATCATAACCCTTCACAATATAGGGATCGACCCCTGTAGTCGTTAGATGAAATATCATAACCCTTTACAATCTAGGAATCGACCCCTGTAGTCGTTAGATGAAATATCATAACCCTTCACAATCTAGGGATCGACCCCTGTAGTCGTTAGATGAAATATCATAACCCTTCACAATCTAGGGATCGACCCCTGTAGTCGTTAGATGAAATATCATAACCCTTTACAATCTAGGAATCGACCCCTGTAGTCGTTAGATGAAATATCATAACCCTTCATAATCTAGGGATCGACCCCTGTAGTCGTTAGATGAAATATCATAACCCTTTACAATCTAGGGATCGACCCCTGTAGTCGTTAGATGAAATATCATTACCCTTCACAATCTAGGGATCGACCCCTGTAGTCGTTAGATGAAATATCATAACCCTTTACAATCTAGGAATCGACCCCTGTAGTCGTTAGATGTAATATCATAACCCTTTACAATCTAGGAATCGACCCCTGTAGTCGTTAGATGAAATATCATAACCCTTCACAATCTAGGGATCGACCCCTGTAGTCGTTAGATGAAATATCATAACCCTTCACAATCTAGGGATCGACCCCTGTAGTCGTTAGATGAAATAGCATAACCCTTCACAATCTAGGGATCGACCCCTGTAGTCGTTAGATGAAATATCATAACCCTTCACAATCTAGGAATCGACCCCTGTAGTCGTTAGATGAAATATCATAACCCTTCACAATCTAGGGATCGACCTCTGTAGTCGTTAGATGAAATATCATAACCCTTTACAATCTAGGAATCGATCCCTGTAGTCGTTAGATGAAATATCATAACCCTTTACAATCTAGGAATCGACCCCTGTAGTCGTTAGATGAAATATCATAACCCTTTACAGTCTTGGGATCGACCCCTGTAGTTGTTAGATGAAATATCATAACCCTTCACAATCTAGGAATCGACCCCTGTAGTCGTTAGATGAAATATCATAACCCTTCACAATCTAGGGATCGACCCCTGTAGTCGTTAGATGAAATATCATAACCCTTCACAATCTAGGGATCGACCCCTGTAGTCGTTAGATGAAATAGCATAACCCTTCACAATCTAGGGATCGACCCCTGTAGTCGTTAGATGAAATATCATAACCCTTCACAATCTAGGAATCGACCCCTGTAGTCGTTAGATGTAATATCATAACCCTTTACAATCTAGGAATCGACCCCTGTAGTCGTTAGATGAAATATCATAACCCTTCACAATCTAGGGATCGACCCCTGTAGTCGTTAGATGAAATATCATAACCCTTCACAATCTAGGGATCGACCCCTGTAGTCGTTAGATGAAATAGCATAACCCTTGACAATCTAGGGATCGACCCCTGTAGTCGTTAGATGAAATATCATAACCCTTCACAATCTAGGAATCGACCCCTGTAGTCGTTAGATTAAATATCATAACCCTTCACAATCTAGGGATCGACCCCTGTAGTCGTTAGATGAAATATCATAACCCTTTACAATCTAGGAATCGACCCCTGTAGTCGTTAGATGAAATATCATAACCCTTCACAATCTAGGGATCGACCTCTGTAGTCGTTAGATGAAATATCATAACCCTTTACAATCTAGGAATCGATCCCTGTAGTCGTTAGATGAAATATCATAACCCTTTACAATCTAGGAATCGACCCCTGTAGTCGTTAGATGAAATATCATAACCCTCTACAGTCTAGGGATCGACCCATGTAGTCGTTAGATGAAATATCATAACCCTTCACAATCTAGGAATCGATCCCTGTAGTCGTTAGATGAAATATCATAACCCTTTACAATCTAGGAATCGACCCCTGTAGTCGTTAGATGAAATATCATAACCCTTTACAATCTAGGGATCGATCCCTGTAGTCGTTAGATGAAATATCATAACCCTTCACAATCTAGGAATCGATCCCTGTAGTCGTTAGATGAAATATCATAACCCTTTACAATCTAGGAATCGACCCCTGTAGTCGTTAGATGAAATATCATAACCCTTCACAATCTAGGAATCGATCCCTGTAGTCGTTAGATGAAATATCATAACCCTTTACAATCTAGGGATCGACCCCTGTAGTCGTTAGATTAAATATCATAACCCTTCACAATCTAGGAATCGATCCCTGTAGTTGTTAGATGAAATATCATAACCCTTTACAATCTAGGAATCGACCCCTGTAGTCGTTAGATGAAATATCATAACCCTTCACAATCTAGGGATCGACCCCTGTAGTCGTTAGATGAAATATCATAACCCTTCACAATCTAGGGATCGACCCCTGTAGTCGTTAGATGAAATATCATAACCCTTTACAATCTAGGGATCGACCCCTGTGGTCGTTAGATGAAATATCATAACCCTTCACAATCTAGGGATCGACCCCTGTAGTCGTTAGATGAAATATCATAACCCTTTACAATCTAGGGATCGACCCCTGTAGTCGTTAGATGAAATATCATAACCCTTCACAATCTAGGAATCGACCCCTGTAGTCGTTAGATTAAATATCATAACCCTTTACAATCTAGGAATCGACCCCTGTAGTCGTTAGATGAAATATCATAACCCTTAACAATCTTGGAATCGACCCCTGTAGTCGTTAGATGAAATATCATAACCCTTCACAATCTAGGGATCGACCCCTGTAGTCGTTAGATTAAATATCATAACCCTTTACAATCTAGGGATCGACCCCTGTAGTCGTTAGATGAAATATCATAACCCTTTACAATCTTGGAATCGACCCCTGTAGTCGTTAGATGAAATATCATAACCCTTCACAATCTAGGGATCGACCCCTGTAGTCGTTAGATGAAATATCATAACCCTTTACAATCTAGGGATCGACCCCTGTAGTCGTTAGATGAAATATCATAACCCTTCACAATCTAGGGATCGACCCCTGTAGTCGATAGATGAAATATCATAACCCTTCACAATCTAGGAATCGACCCCTGTAGTCGTTAGATGAAATAGCATAACCCTTCACAATCTAGGGATCGACCCCTGTAGTCGTTAGATGAAATATCATAACCCTTCACAATATAGGGATCGACCCCTGTAGTCGTTAGATGAAATATCATAACCCTTTACAATCTAGGGATCGACCCCTGTGGTCGTTAGATGAAATATCATAACCCTTAACAATCTAGGGATCGACCCCTGTAGTCGTTAGATGAAATATCATAACCCTTAACAACCTTGGAATCGACCCCTGTAGTCGTTAGATGAAATATCATAACCCTTCACAATCTAGGGATCGACCCCTGTAGTCGTTAGATTAAATATCATAACCCTTTACAATCTAGGGATCGACCCCTGTAGTCGTTAGATGAAATATCATAACCCTTTACAATCTTGGAATCGACCCCTGTAGTCGTTAGATGAAATATCATAACCCTTCACAATCTAGGGATCGACCCCTGTAGTCGTTAGATGAAATATCATAACCCTTCACAATCTAGGGATCGACCCCTGTAGTCGTTAGATGAAATATCATAACCCTTTACAATCTAGGAATCGACCCCTGTAGTCGTTAGATGAAATATCATAACCCTTCACAATCTAGGGATCGACCCCTGTAGTCGTTAGATGAAATATCATAACCCTTTACAATCTAGGGATCGACCCCTGTAGTCGTTAGATGAAATATCATAACCCTTCACAATCTAGGGATCGACCCCTGTAGTCGTTAGATGAAATATCATAACCCTTTACAATCTAGGGATCGACCCCTGTAGTCGTTACATGAAATATCATAACCCTTCACAATCTAGGGATCGACCCCTGTAGTCGTTAGATGAAATATCATAACCCTTTACAATCTAGGAATCGACCCCTGTAGTCGTTAGATGAAATATCATAACCCTTTACAATCTAGGAATCGACCCCTGTAGTCGTTAGATGAAATATCATAACCCTTCACAATCTAGGGATCGACCCCTGTAGTCGTTAGATGAAATATCATAACCCTTCACAATCTAGGGATCGACCCCTGTAGTCGTTAGATGAAATATCATAACCCTTTACAATCTAGGAATCGACCCCTGTAGTCGTTAGATGAAATATCATAACCCTTCACAATCTAGGGATCGACCCCTGTAGTCGTTAGATGAAATATCATAACCCTTTACAATCTAGGGATCGACCCCTGTAGTCGTTAGATGAAATATCATAACCCTTCACAATCTAGGGATCGACCCCTGTAGTCGTTAGATGAAATATCATAACCCTTCACAATCTAGGAATCGACCCCTGTAGTCGTTAGATGAAATAGCATAACCCTTCACAATCTAGGGATCGACCCCTGTAGTCGTTAGATGAAATATCATAACCCTTCACAATATAGGGATCGACCCCTGTAGTCGTTAGATGAAATATCATAACCCTTTACAATCTAGGAATCGACCCCTGTAGTCGTTAGATGAAATATCATAACCCTTCACAATCTAGGGATCGACCCCTGTAGTCGTTAGATGAAATATCATAACCCTTTACAATCTAGGGATCGACCCCTGTAGTCGTTAGATGAAATATCATAACCCTTTACAATCTAGGAATCGACCCCTGTAGTCGTTAGATGAAATATCATAACCCTTCACAATCTAGGGATCGACCCCTGTAGTCGTTAGATGAAATATCATAACCCTTTACAATCTAGGGATCGACCCCTGTAGTCGTTAGATGAAATATCATAACCCTTCACAATCTAGGGATCGACCCCTGTAGTCGTTAGATGAAATATCATAACCCTTTACAATCTAGGGATCGACCCCTGTAGTCGTTAGATGAAATATCATAACCCTTCACAATCTAGGAATCGACCCCTGTAGTCGTTAGATTAAATATCATAACCCTTTACAATCTAGGAATCGACCCCTGTAGTCGTTAGATGAAATATCATAACCCTTAACAATCTTGGAATCGACCCCTGTAGTCGTTAGATGAAATATCATAACCCTTCACAATCTAGGGATCGACCCCTGTAGTCGTTAGATTAAATATCATAACCCTTTACAATCTAGGGATCGACCCCTGTAGTCGTTAGATGAAATATCATAACCCTTTACAATCTTGGAATCGACCCCTGTAGTCGTTAGATGAAATATCATAACCCTTCACAATCTAGGGATCGACCCCTGTAGTCGTTAGATGAAATATCATAACCCTTTACAATCTAGGGATCGACCCCTGTAGTCGTTAGATGAAATATCATAACCCTTCACAATCTAGGGATCGACCCCTGTAGTCGTTAGATGAAATATCATAACCCTTCACAATCTAGGAATCGACCCCTGTAGTCGTTAGATGAAATAGCATAACCCTTCACAATCTAGGGATCGACCCCTGTAGTCGTTAGATGAAATATCATAACCCTTCACAATATAGGGATCGACCCCTGTAGTCGTTAGATGAAATATCATAACCCTTTACAATCTAGGAATCGACCCCTGTAGTCGTTAGATGAAATATCATAACCCTTCACAATCTAGGGATCGACCCCTGTAGTCGTTAGATGAAATATCATAACCCTTCACAATCTAGGGATCGACCCCTGTAGTCGTTAGATGAAATATCATAACCCTTTACAATCTAGGAATCGACCCCTGTAGTCGTTAGATGAAATATCATAACCCTTCACAATCTAGGGATCGACCCCTGTAGTCGTTAGATGAAATATCATAACCCTTTACAATCTAGGGATCGACCCCTGTAGTCGTTAGATGAAATATCATAACCCTTCACAATCTAGGGATCGACCCCTGTAGTCGTTAGATGAAATATCATAACCCTTTACAATCTAGGGATCGACCCCTGTAGTCGTTACATGAAATATCATAACCCTTCACAATCTAGGGATCGACCCCTGTAGTCGTTAGATTAAATATCATAACCCTTCACAATCTAGGAATCGGCCCCTGTAGTCGTTAGATGAAATATCATAACCCTTCACAATCTAGGGATCGACCCCTGTAGTCGTTAGATGAACTATCATAACCCTTTACAGTCTAGGGATCGACCCCTGTAGTTGTTAGATGAAATATCATAACCCTTCACAATCTAGGGATCGACCCCTGTAGTCGTTAGATGAAATATCATAACCCTTTACAATCTAGGGATCGACCCCTGTAGTCGTTAGATGAAATATCATAACCCTTTACAATCTAGGGATCGACCCCTGTAGTCGTTAGATGAAATATCATAACCCTTCACAATCTAGGGATCGACCCCTGTAGTCGTTAGATGAAATATCATAACCCTTTACAATCTAGGGATCGACCCCTGTAGTCGTTAGATGAAATATCATTACCCTTCACAATCTAGGGATTGACCCCTGTAGTCGTTAGATGAAATATCATAACCCTTTACAATCTAGGAATCGACCCCTGTAGTCGTTAGATGTAATATCATAACCCTTTACAATCTAGGAATCGACCCCTGTAGTCGTTAGATGAAATATCATAACCCTTCACAATCTAGGAATCGGCCCCTGTAGTCGTTAGATGAAATATCATAACCCTTCACAATCTAGGGATCGACCCCTGTAGTCGTTAGATGAACTATCATAACCCTTTACAGTCTAGGGATCGACCCCTGTAGTTGTTAGATGAAATATCATAACCCTTCACAATCTAGGGATCGACCCCTGTAGTCGTTAGATGAAATATCATAACCCTTTACAATCTAGGGATCGACCCCTGTAGTCGTTACATGAAATATCATAACCCTTCACAATCTAGGGATCGACCCCTGTAGTCGTTAGATGAAATATCATAACCCTTTACAATCTAGGAATCGACCCCTGTAGTCGTTAGATGAAATATCATAACCCTTTACAATCTAGGAATCGACCCCTGTAGTCGTTAGATGAAATATCATAACCCTTCACAATCTAGGGATAGACCCCTGTAGTCGTTAGATGAAATATCATAACCCTTTACAATCTAGGAATCGACCCCTGTAGTCGTTAGATGAAATATCATAACCCTTCACAATCTAGGGATCGACCCCTGTAGTCGTTAGATGAAATATCATAACCCTTCACAATCTAGGGATCGACCCCTGTAGTCGTTAGATGAAATATCATAACCCTTCACAATCTAGGAATCGACCCCTGTAGTCGTTAGATTAAATATCATAACCCTTTACAATCTAGGAATCGACCCCTGTAGTCGTTAGATGAAATATCATAACCCGTAACAATCTTGGAATCGACCCCTGTAGTCGTTAGATGAAATATCATAACCCTTCACAATCTAGGGATCGACCCCTGTAGTCGTTAGATTAAATATCATAACCCTTCACAATCTAGGAATCGGCCCCTGTAGTCGTTAGATGAAATATCATAACCCTTCACAATCTAGGGATCGACCCCTGTAGTCGTTAGATGAACTATCATAACCCTTTACAGTCTAGGGATCGACCCCTGTAGTTGTTAGATGAAATATCATAACCCTTCACAATCTAGGGATCGACCCCTGTAGTCGTTAGATGAAATATCATAACCCTTTACAATCTAGGGATCGACCCCTGTAGTCGTTACATGAAATATCATAACCCTTCACAATCTAGGGATCGACCCCTGTAGTCGTTAGATGAAATATCATAACCCTTTACAATCTAGGAATCGACCCCTGTAGTCGTTAGATGAAATATCATAACCCTTTACAATCTAGGAATCGACCCCTGTAGTCGTTAGATGAAATATCATAACCCTTCACAATCTAGGGATAGACCCCTGTAGTCGTTAGATGAAATATCATAACCCTTTACAATCTAGGAATCGACCCCTGTAGTCGTTAGATGAAATATCATAACCCTTCACAATCTAGGGATCGACCCCTGTAGTCGTTAGATGAAATATCATAACCCTTCACAATCTAGGGATCGACCCCTGTAGTCGTTAGATGAAATATCATAACCCTTTACAATCTAGGGATCGACCCCTGTGGTCGTTAGATGAAATATCATAACCCTTCACAATCTAGGGATCGACCCCTGTAGTCGTTAGATGAAATATCATAACCCTTCACAATCTAGGGATCGACCCCTGTAGTCGTTAGATGAAATATCATAACCCTTCACAATCTAGGAATCGACCCCTGTAGTCGTTAGATTAAATATCATAACCCTTTACAATCTAGGAATCGACCCCTGTAGTCGTTAGATGAAATATCATAACCCGTAACAATCTTGGAATCGACCCCTGTAGTCGTTAGATGAAATATCATAACCCTTCACAATCTAGGGATCGACCCCTGTAGTCGTTAGATGAAATATCATAACCCTTTACAATCTAGGGATCGACCCCTGTGGTCGTTAGATGAAATATCATAACCCTTCACAATCTAGGGATCGACCCCTGTAGTCGTTAGATGAAATATCATAACCCTTCACAATCTAGGGATCGACCCCTGTAGTCGTTAGATGAAATATCATAACCCTTCACAATCTAGGAATCGACCCCTGTAGTCGTTAGATTAAATATCATAACCCTTCACAATCTAGGAATCGACCCCTGTAGTCGTTAGATGAAATATCATAACCCTTAACAATCTTGGAATCGACCCCTGTAGTCGTTAGATGAAATATCATAACCCTTCACAATCTAGGGATCGACCCCTGTAGTCGTTAGATTAAATATCATAACCCTTTACAATCTAGGGATCGACCCCTGTAGTCGTTAGATGAAATATCATAACCCTTTACAATCTTGGAATCGACCCCTGTAGTCGTTAGATGAAATATCATAACCCTTCACAATCTAGGGATCGACCCCTGTAGTCGTTAGATGAAATATCATAACCCTTTACAATCTAGGGATCGACCCCTGTAGTCGTTAGATGAAATATCATAACCCTTTACAATCTAGGGATCGACCCCTGTGGTCGTTAGATGAAATATCATAACCCTTCACAATCTAGGGATCGACCCCTGTAGTCGTTAGATGAAATATCATAACCCTTCACAATCTAGGGATCGACCCCTGTAGTCGTTAGATGAAATATCATAACCCTTCACAATCTAGGAATCGACCCCTGTAGTCGTTAGATTAAATATCATAACCCTTCACAATCTAGGAATCGACCCCTGTAGTCGTTAGATGAAATATCATAACCCTTAACAATCTTGGAATCGACCCCTGTAGTCGTTAGATGAAATATCATAACCCTTCACAATCTAGGGATCGACCCCTGTAGTCGTTAGATTAAATATCATAACCCTTTACAATCTAGGGATCGACCCCTGTAGTCGTTAGATGAAATATCATAACCCTTTACAATCTTGGAATCGACCCCTGTAGTCGTTAGATGAAATATCATAACCCTTCACAATCTAGGGATCGACCCCTGTAGTCGTTAGATGAAATATCATAACCCTTTACAATCTAGGGATCGACCCCTGTAGTCGTTAGATGAAATATCATAACCCTTCACAATCTAGGGATCGACCCCTGTAGTCGTTAGATGAAATATCATAACCCTTCACAATCTAGGAATCGACCCCTGTAGTCGTTAGATTAAATATCATGACCCTTTACAATCTAGGAATCGACCCCTGTAGTCGTTAGATGAAATATCATAACCCTTCACAATCTAGGAATCGACCCCTATAGTCGTTAGATGAAATATCATAACCCTTTACAATCTAGGAATCGACCCATGTAGTCGTTAGATGAAATATCATAACCCTTCACAATCTAGGGATCGACCCCTGTAGTCGTTAGATGAAATATCATAACCCTTCACAATCTAGGGATCGACCCCTGTAGTCGTTAGATGAAATATCATAACCCTTCACAATCTAGGGATCGACCCCTGTAGTCGTTAGATGAAATATCATAACACTTTACAATCTAGGAATCGACCCCTGTAGTCGTTAGATGAAATATCATAACCCTTTACAATCTAGGAATCGACCCCTGTAGTCGTTAGATGAAATATCATAACCCTTCACAATCTAGGGATCGACCCCTGTAGTCGTTAGATGAAATATCAAAACCCTTCACAATCTAGGGATCGACCCCTGTAGTCGTTAGATGAAATAGCATAACCCTTCACAATCTAGGGATCGACCCCTGTAGTCGTTAGATGAAATATCATAACCCTTCACAATCTAGGAATCGACCCCTGTAGTCGTTAGATTAAATATCATAACCCTTCACAATCTAGGAATCGACCCCTGTAGTCGTTAGATGAAATATCATAACCCTTCACAATCTAGGAATCGACCCCTGTAGTCGTTAGATTAAATATCATAACCCTTCACAATCTAGGAATCGACCCCTGTAGTCGTTAGATGAAATATCATAACCCTTCACAATCTAGGGATCGACCCCTATAGTCGTTAGATGAAATATCATAACCCTTTACAATCTAGGAATCGATCCCTGTAGTCGTTAGATGAAATATCATAACCCTTTACAATCTAGGAATCGACCCCTGTAGTCGTTAGATGAAATATCATAACCCTTCACAATCTAGGGATAGACCCCTGTAGTCGTTAGATGAAATATCATAACCCTTCACAATCTAGGGATCGACCCCTGTAGTCGTTAGATGAAATATCAAAACCCTTCACAATCTAGGGATCGACCCCTGTAGTCGTTAGATGAAATAGCATAACCCTTCACAATCTAGGGATCGACCCCTGTAGTCGTTAGATGAAATATCATAACCCTTCACAATCTAGGAATCGACCCCTGTAGTCGTTAGATTAAATATCATAACCCTTCACAATCTAGGAATCGACCCCTGTAGTCGTTAGATGAAATATCATAACCCTTCACAATCTAGGGATCGACCCCTATAGTCGTTAGATGAAATATCATAACCCTTTACAATCTAGGAATCGATCCCTGTAGTCGTTAGATGAAATATCATAACCCTTTACAATCTAGGAATCGACCCCTGTAGTCGTTAGATGAAATATCATAACCCTTCACAATCTAGGGATCGACCCCTGTAGTCGTTAGATGAAATATCATAACCCTTCACAATCTAGGAATCGACCCCTGTAGTCGTTAGATTAAATATCATGACCCTTTACAATCTAGGAATCGACCCCTGTAGTCGTTAGATGAAATATCATAACCCTTCACAATCTAGGAATCGACCCCTATAGTCGTTAGATGAAATATCATAACCCTTTACAATCTAGGAATCGACCCATGTAGTCGTTAGATGAAATATCATAACCCTTCACAATCTAGGGATCGACCCCTGTAGTCGTTAGATGAAATATCATAACCCTTTACAATCTAGGGATCGACCCCTGTAGTCGTTAGATGAAATATCATAACCCTTCACAATCTAGGGATCGACCCCTGTAGTCGTTAGATGAAATATCATAACACTTTACAATCTAGGAATCGACCCCTGTAGTCGTTAGATGAAATATCATAACCCTTCACAATCTAGGAATCGACCCCTGTAGTCGTTAGATGAAATATCATAACCCTTCACAATCTAGGGATCGACCCCTGTAGTCGTTAGATGAAATATCAAAACCCTTCACAATCTAGGGATCGACCCCTGTAGTCGTTAGATGAAATAGCATAACCCTTCACAATCTAGGGATCGACCCCTGTAGTCGTTAGATGAAATATCATAACCCTTCACAATCTAGGAATCGACCCCTGTAGTCGTTAGATTAAATATCATAACCCTTCACAATCTAGGAATCGACCCCTGTAGTCGTTAGATGAAATATCATAACCCTTCACAATCTAGGGATCGACCCCTATAGTCGTTAGATGAAATATCATAACCCTTTACAATCTAGGAATCGATCCCTGTAGTCGTTAGATGAAATATCATAACCCTTTACAATCTAGGAATCGACCCCTGTAGTCGTTAGATGAAATATCATAACCCTTCACAATCTAGGGATAGACCCCTGTAGTCGTTAGATGAAATATCATAACCCTTTACAATCTAGGAATCGACCCCTGTAGTCGTTAGATGAAATATCATAACCCTTCACAATCTAGGGATCGACCCCTGTAGTCGTTAGATGAAATATCATAACCCTTCACAATCTAGGGATCGACCCCTGTAGTCGTTAGATGAAATATCATAACCCTTTACAATCTAGGGATCGACCCCTTTGGTCGTTAGATGAAATATCATGACCCTTCACAATCTAGGGATCGACCCCTGTAGTCGTTAGATGAAATATCATAACCCTTCACAATCTAGGGATCGACCCCTGTAGTCGTTAGATGAAATATCATAACCCTTCACAATCTAGGAATCGACCCCTGTAGTCGTTAGATGAAATATCATAACCCTTTACAATCTAGGAATCGACCCCTGTAGTCGTTAGATGAAATATCATAACCCTTTACAATCTTGGAATCGACCCCTGTAGTCGTTAGATGAAATATCATAACCCTTCACAATCTAGGAATCGACCCCTGTAGTCGTTAGATTAAATATCATAACCCTTTACAATCTAGGGATCGACCCCTGTAGTCGTTAGATGAAATATCATAACCCTTTACAATCTTGGAATCGACCCCTGTAGTCGTTAGATGAAATATCATAACCCTTCACAATCTAGGGATAGACCCCTGTAGTCGTTAGATGAAATATCATAACCCTTTACAATCTAGGAATCGACCCCTGTAGTCGTTAGATGAAATATCATAACCCTTCACAATCTAGGGATCGACCCCTGTAGTCGTTAGATGAAATATCATAACCCTTCATAATCTAGGGATCGACCCCTGTAGTCGTTAGATGAAATATCATAACCCTTTACAATCTAGGGATCGACCCCTGTGGTCGTTAGATGAAATATCATGACCCTTCACAATCTAGGGATCGACCCCTGTAGTCGTTAGATGAAATATCATAACCCTTTACAATCTAGGAATCGACCCCTGTAGTCGTTAGATGAAATATCATAACCCTTCACAATCTAGGGATCGACCCCTGTAGTCGTTAGATGAAATATCATAACCCTTCACAATCTAGGGATCGACCCCTGTAGTCGTTAGATGAAATATCATAACCCTTTACAATCTAGGGATCGACCCCTGTGGTCGTTAGATGAAATATCATGACCCTTCACAATCTAGTGATCGACCCCTGTAGTCGTTAGATGAAATATCATAACCCTTCACAATCTAGGAATCGACCCCTGTAGTCGTTAGATTAAATATCATAACCCTTCACAATCTAGGAATCGACCCCTGTAGTCGTTAGATGAAATATCATAACCCTTAACAATCTTGGAATCGACCCCTGTAGTCGTTAGATGAAATATCATAACCCTTCACAATCTAGGGATCGACCCCTGTAGTCGTTAGATTAAATATCATAACCCTTTACAATCTAGGGATCGACCCCTGTAGTCGTTAGATGAAATATCATAACCCTTTACAATCTTGGAATCGACCCCTGTAGTCGTTAGATGAAATATCATAACCCTTCACAATCTAGGGATCGACCCCTGTAGTCGTTAGATGAAATATCATAACCCTTTACAATCTAGGGATCGACCCCTGTAGTCGTTAGATGAAATATCATAACCCTTCACAATCTAGGGATCGACCCCTGTAGTCGTTAGATGAAATATCATAACCCTTCACAATCTAGGAATCGACCCCTGTAGTCGTTAGATTAAATATCATGACCCTTTACAATCTAGGAATCGACCCCTGTAGTCGTTAGATGAAATATCATAACCCTTCACAATCTAGGAATCGACCCCTATAGTCGTTAGATGAAATATCATAACCCTTTACAATCTAGGAATCGACCCATGTAGTCGTTAGATGAAATATCATAACCCTTCACAATCTAGGGATCGACCCCTGTAGTCGTTAGATGAAATATCATAACCCTTTACAATCTAGGGATCGACCCCTGTAGTCGTTAGATGAAATATCATAACCCTTCACAATCTAGGGATCGACCCCTGTAGTCGTTAGATGAAATATCATAACACTTTACAATCTAGGAATCGACCCCTGTAGTCGTTAGATGAAATATCATAACCCTTTACAATCTAGGAATCGACCCCTGTAGTCGTTAGATGAAATATCATAACCCTTCACAATCTAGGGATCGACCCCTGTAGTCGTTAGATGAAATATCAAAACCCTTCACAATCTAGGGATCGACCCCTGTAGTCGTTAGATGAAATAGCATAACCCTTCACAATCTAGGGATCGACCCCTGTAGTCGTTAGATGAAATATCATAACCCTTCACAATCTAGGAATCGACCCCTGTAGTCGTTAGATTAAATATCATAACCCTTCACAATCTAGGAATCGACCCCTGTAGTCGTTAGATGAAATATCATAACCCTTCACAATCTAGGGATCGACCCCTATAGTCGTTAGATGAAATATCATAACCCTTTACAATCTAGGAATCGATCCCTGTAGTCGTTAGATGAAATATCATAACCCTTTACAATCTAGGAATCGACCCCTGTAGTCGTTAGATGAAATATCATAACCCTTCACAATCTAGGGATAGACCCCTGTAGTCGTTAGATGAAATATCATAACCCTTCACAATCTAGGGATCGACCCCTGTAGTCGTTAGATGAAATATCAAAACCCTTCACAATCTAGGGATCGACCCCTGTAGTCGTTAGATGAAATATCATAACCCTTCACAATCTAGGGATCGACCCCTGTAGTCGTTAGATGAAATATCATAACCCTTCACAATCTAGGAATCGACCCCTGTAGTCGTTAGATTAAATATCATAACCCTTCACAATCTAGGAATCGACCCCTGTAGTCGTTAGATGAAATATCATAACCCTTCACAATCTAGGGATCGACCCCTATAGTCGTTAGATGAAATATCATAACCCTTTACAATCTAGGAATCGATCCCTGTAGTCGTTAGATGAAATATCATAACCCTTTACAATCTAGGAATCGACCCCTGTAGTCGTTAGATGAAATATCATAACCCTTCACAATCTAGGGATCGACCCCTGTAGTCGTTAGATGAAATATCATAACCCTTCACAATCTAGGAATCGACCCCTGTAGTCGTTAGATTAAATATCATGACCCTTTACAATCTAGGAATCGACCCCTGTAGTCGTTAGATGAAATATCATAACCCTTCACAATCTAGGAATCGACCCCTATAGTCGTTAGATGAAATATCATAACCCTTTACAATCTAGGAATCGACCCATGTAGTCGTTAGATGAAATATCATAACCCTTCACAATCTAGGGATCGACCCCTGTAGTCGTTAGATGAAATATCATAACCCTTTACAATCTAGGGATCGACCCCTGTAGTCGTTAGATGAAATATCATAACCCTTCACAATCTAGGGATCGACCCCTGTAGTCGTTAGATGAAATATCATAACACTTTACAATCTAGGAATCGACCCCTGTAGTCGTTAGATGAAATATCATAACCCTTTACAATCTAGGAATCGACCCCTGTAGTCGTTAGATGAAATATCATAACCCTTCACAATCTAGGGATCGACCCCTGTAGTCGTTAGATGAAATATCAAAACCCTTCACAATCTAGGGATCGACCCCTGTAGTCGTTAGATGAAATAGCATAACCCTTCACAATCTAGGGATCGACCCCTGTAGTCGTTAGATGAAATATCATAACCCTTCACAATCTAGGGATCGACCCCTGTAGTCGTTAGATTAAATATCATAACCCTTCACAATCTAGGAATCGACCCCTGTAGTCGTTAGATGAAATATCATAACCCTTCACAATCTAGGGATCGACCCCTATAGTCGTTAGATGAAATATCATAACCCTTTACAATCTAGGAATCGAACCCTGTAGTCGTTAGATGAAATATCATAACCCTTTACAATCTAGGAATCGACCCCTGTAGTCGTTAGATGAAATATCATAACCCTTCACAATCTAGGGATAGACCCCTGTAGTCGTTAGATGAAATATCATAACCCTTTACAATCTAGGAATCGACCCCTGTAGTCGTTAGATGAAATATCATAACCCTTCACAATCTAGGGATCGACCCCTGTAGTCGTTAGATGAAATATCATAACCCTTCACAATCTAGGGATCGACCCCTGTAGTCGTTAGATGAAATATCATAACCCTTTACAATCTAGGGATCGACCCCTTTGGTCGTTAGATGAAATATCATGACCCTTCACAATCTAGGGATCGACCCCTGTAGTCGTTAGATGAAATATCATAACCCTTCACAATCTAGGGATCGACCCCTGTAGTCGTTAGATGAAATATCATAACCCTTCACAATCTAGGAATCGACCCCTGTAGTCGTTAGATGAAATATCATAACCCTTTACAATCTAGGAATCGACCCCTGTAGTCGTTAGATGAAATATCATAACCCTTTACAATCTTGGAATCGACCCCTGTAGTCGTTAGATGAAATATCATAACCCTTCACAATCTAGGAATCGACCCCTGTAGTCGTTAGATTAAATATCATAACCCTTTACAATCTAGGGATCGACCCCTGTAGTCGTTAGATGAAATATCATAACCCTTTACAATCTTGGAATCGACCCCTGTAGTCGTTAGATGAAATATCATAACCCTTCACAATCTAGGGATAGACCCCTGTAGTCGTTAGATGAAATATCATAACCCTTTACAATCTAGGAATCGACCCCTGTAGTCGTTAGATGAAATATCATAACCCTTCACAATCTAGGGATCGACCCCTGTAGTCGTTAGATGAAATATCATAACCCTTCATAATCTAGGGATCGACCCCTGTAGTCGTTAGATGAAATATCATAACCCTTTACAATCTAGGGATCGACCCCTGTGGTCGTTAGATGAAATATCATGACCCTTCACAATCTAGGGATCGACCCCTGTAGTCGTTAGATGAAATATCATAACCCTTTACAATCTAGGAATCGACCCCTGTAGTCGTTAGATGAAATATCATAACCCTTCACAATCTAGGGATCGACCCCTGTAGTCGTTAGATGAAATATCATAACCCTTCACAATCTAGGGATCGACCCCTGTAGTCGTTAGATGAAATATCATAACCCTTTACAATCTAGGGATCGACCCCTGTGGTCGTTAGATGAAATATCATGACCCTTCACAATCTAGTGATCGACCCCTGTAGTCGTTAGATGAAATATCATAACCCTTCACAATCTAGGGATCGACCCCTGTAGTCGTTAGATGAAATATCATAACCCTTCACAATCTAGGAATCGACCCCTGTAGTCGTTAGATTAAATATCATAACCCTTTACAATCTAGGAATCGACCCCTGTAGTCGTTAGATGAAATATCATAACCCTTTACAATCTTGGAATAGACCCCTGTAGTCGTTAGATGAAATATCATAACCCTTCACAATCTAGGAATCGACTCCTGTAGTCGTTTGATTAAATATCATAACCCTTTACAATCTAGGGATCGACCCCTGTAGTCGTTAGATGAAATATCATAACCCTTTAAAATCTTGGAATCGACCCCTGTAGTCGTTAGATGAAATATCATAACCCTTCACAATCTAGGGATCGACCCCTGTAGTCGTTAGATGAAATATCATAACCCTTTACAATCTAGGGATCGACCCCTGTAGTCGTTAGATGAAATATCATAACCCTTCACAATCTAGGGATCGACCCCTGTAGTCGTTAGATTAAATATCATGACCCTTTACAATCTAGGAATCGACCCCTGTAGTCGTTAGATGAAATATCATAACCCTTCACAATCTAGGGATCGACCCCTGTAGTCGTTAGATGAAATATCATAACCCTTTACAATCTAGGAATCAACCCCTGTAGTCGTTAGATGAAATATCATAACCCTTCACAATCTAGGGATCGACCCCTGTAGTCGTTAGATGAAATATCATAACCCTTTACAATCTAGGGATCGACCCCTGTAGTCGTTAGATGAAATATCATAACCCTTTACAATCTAGGGATCGACCCCTTTGGTCGTTAGATGAAATATCATGACCCTTCACAATCTAGGGATCGACCCCTGTAGTCGTTAGATGAAATATCATAACCCTTCACAATCTAGGGATCGACCCCTGTAGTCGTTAGATGAAATATCATAACCCTTCACAATCTAGGAATCGACCCCTGTAGTCGTTAGATGAAATATCATAACCCTTTACAATCTAGGAATCGACCCCTGTAGTCGTTAGATGAAATATCATAACCCTTTACAATCTAGGAATCGACCCCTGTAGTCGTTAGATGAAATATCATAACCCTTCACAATCTAGGAATCGACCCCTGTAGTCGTTAGATTAAATATCATAACCCTTTACAATCTAGGGATCGACCCCTGTAGTCGTTAGATGAAATATCATAACCCTTTACAATCTTGGAATCGACCCCTGTAGTCGTTAGATGAAATATCATAACCCTTCACAATCTAGGGATAGACCCCTGTAGTCGTTAGATGAAATATCATAACCCTTTACAATCTAGGAATCGACCCCTGTAGTCGTTAGATGAAATATCATAACCCTTCACAATCTAGGGATCGACCCCTGTAGTCGTTAGATGAAATATCATAACCCTTCATAATCTAGGGATCGACCCCTGTAGTCGTTAGATGAAATATCATAACCCTTTACAATCTAGGGATCGACCCCTGTGGTCGTTAGATGAAATATCATGACCCTTCACAATCTAGGGATCGACCCCTGTAGTCGTTAGATGAAATATCATAACCCTTTACAATCTAGGAATCGACCCCTGTAGTCGTTAGATGAAATATCATAACCCTTCACAATCTAGGGATCGACCCCTGTAGTCGTTAGATGAAATATCATAACCCTTCACAATCTAGGGATCGACCCCTGTAGTCGTTAGATGAAATATCATAACCCTTTACAATCTAGGGATCGACCCCTGTGGTCGTTAGATGAAATATCATGACCCTTCACAATCTAGTGATCGACCCCTGTAGTCGTTAGATGAAATATCATAACCCTTCACAATCTAGGGATCGACCCCTGTAGTCGTTAGATGAAATATCATAACCCTTCACAATCTAGGAATCGACCCCTGTAGTCGTTAGATTAAATATCATAACCCTTTACAATCTAGGAATCGACCCCTGTAGTCGTTAGATGAAATATCATAACCCTTTACAAACTTGGAATAGACCCCTGTAGTCGTTAGATGAAATATCATAACCCTTCACAATCTAGGAATCGACCCCTGTAGTCGTTTGATTAAATATCATAACCCTTTACAATCTAGGGATCGACCCCTGTAGTCGTTAGATGAAATATCATAACCCTTTAAAATCTTGGAATCGACCCCTGTAGTCGTTAGATGAAATATCATAACCCTTCACAATCTAGGGATCGACCCCTGTAGTCGTTAGATGAAATATCATAACCCTTTACAATCTAGGGATCGACCCCTGTAGTCGTTAGATGAAATATCATAACCCTTCACAATCTAGGGATCGACCCCTGTAGTCGTTAGATTAAATATCATGACCCTTTACAATCTAGGAATCGACCCCTGTAGTCGTTAGATGAAATATCATAACCCTTCACAATCTAGGGATCGACCCCTGTAGTCGTTAGATGAAATATCATAACCCTTTACAATCTAGGAATCAACCCCTGTAGTCGTTAGATGAAATATCATAACCCTTCACAATCTAGGGATCGACCCCTGTAGTCGTTAGATGAAATATCATAACCCTTTACAATCTAGGGATCGACCCCTGTAGTCGTTTGATGAAATATCATCACCCTTCACAATCTAGGGATCGACCCCTGTAGTCGTTAGATGAAATATCATAACCCTTTACAATCTAGGAATCGACCCCTGTAGTCGTTAGATGAAATATCATAACCCTTTACAATCTAGGAATCGACCCCTGTAGTCGTTAGATGAAATATCATAACCCTTCACAATCTAGGGATCGAACCCTGTAGTCGTTAGATGAAATATCATAACCCTTCACAATCTAGGGATCGACCCCTGTAGTCGTTAGATGAAATAACATAACCCTTCACAATCTAGGGATCGACCCCTGTAGTCGTTAGATGAAATATCATAACCCTTCACAATCTAGGAATCGACCCCTGTAGTCGTTAGATTAAATATCATAACCCTTCACAATCTAGGAATCGACCCCTGTAGTCGTTAGATGAAATATCATAACCCTTCACAATCTAGGGATCGACCCCTGTAGTCGTTAGATGAACTTTCATAACCCTTTACAATCTAGGGATCGACCCCTGTAGTTGTTAGATGAAATATCATAACCCTTCACAATCTAGGGATCGACCCCTGTAGTCGTTAGATGAAATATCATAACCCTTCACAATCTAGGGATCGACCCCTGTAGTCGTTACATGAAATATCATAACCCTTCACAATCTAGGGATCGACCCCTGTAGTCGTTAGATGAAATATCATAACCCTTTACAATCTAGGAATCGACCCCTGTAGTCGTTAGATGAAATATCATAACCCTTCACAATCTAGGGATAGACCCCTGTAGTCGTTAGATGAAATATCATAACCCTTTACAATCTAGGGATCGACCCCTGTAGTCGTTAGATGAAATATCATAACCCTTTACAATCTAGGAATCGACCCCTGTAGTCGTTAGATGAAATATCATAACCCTTCACAATCTAGGGATCGACCCCTGTAGTCGTTAGATGAAATAGCATAACCCTTCACAATCTAGGGATCGACCCCTGTAGTCGTTAGATGAAATATCATAACCCTTCACAATCTAGGAATCGACCCCTGTAGTCGTTAGATTAAATATCATAACCCTTCACAATCTAGGAATCGACCCCTGTAGTCGTTAGATGAAATATCATAACCCTTCACAATCTAGGGATCGACCCCTGTAGTCGTTAGATGAACTATCATAACCCTTTACAATCTAGGGATCGACCCCTGTAGTTGTTAGATGAAATATCATAACCCTTCACAATCTAGGGATCGACCCCTGTAGTCGTTAGATGAAATATCATAACCCTTCACAATCTAGGGATCGACCCCTGTAGTCGTTACATGAAATATCATAACCCTTCACAATCTAGGGATCGACCCCTGTAGTCGTTAGATGAAATATCATAACCCTTCACAATCTAGGGATCGACCCCTGTAGTCGTTAGATGAAATATCATAACCCTTTACAATCTAGGAATCGACCCCTGTAGTCGTTAGATGAAATATCATAACCCTTTACAATCTAGGAATCGACCCCTGTAGTCGTTAGATGAAATATCATAACCCTTCACAATCTAGGGATAGACCCCTGTAGTCGTTAGATGAAATATCATAACCCTTTACAATCTATTAATCGACCCCTGTAGTCGTTAGATGAAATATCATAACCCTTCACAATCTAGGGATCGACCCCTGTAGTCGTTAGATGAAATATCATAACCCTTCACAATCTAGGGATCGACCCCTGTAGTCGTTAGATGAAATATCATAATCCTTTACAATCTAGGGATCGACCCCTGTAGTCGTTAGATGAAATATCATAACCCTTCACAATCTAGGGATCGACCCCTGTAGTCGTTAGATGAAATATCATAACCCTTTACAATCTAGGGATCGACCCCTGTAGTCGTTAGATGAAATATCATAACCCTTCACAATCTAGGAATCGACCCCTGTAGTCGTTAGATTAAATATCATAACCCTTTACAATCTAGGAATCGACCGCTGTAGTCGTTAGATGAAATATCATAACCCTTTACAATCTTGGAATCGACCCCTGTAGTCGTTAGATGAAATATCATAACCCTTCACAATCTAGGAATCGACCCCTGTAGTCGTTAGATTAAATATCATAACCCTTTACAATCTAGGGATCGATCCCTGTAGTCGTTAGATGAAATATCATAACCCTTTACAATCTTGGAATCGACCCCTGTAGTCGTTAGATGAAATATCATAACCCTTCACAATCTAGGGATCGACCCCTGTAGTCGTTAGATGAAATATCATAACCCTTTACAATCTAGGAATCGACCCCTGTAGTCGTTAGATGAAATATCATGACCCTTTACAATCTAGGGATCGACCCCTGTAGTCGTTAGATGAAATATCATAACCCTTCACAATCTAGGAATCGACCCCTGTAGTCGTTAGATGAAATATCATAACCCTTTACAATCTAGGGATCGACCCCTGTAGTCGTTAGATGAAATATCATAACCCTTCACAATCTAGGGATCGACCCCTGTAGTCGTTAGATGAAATATCATAACCCTTTACAATCTAGGAATCGACCCCTGTAGTCGTTAGATGAAATATCATAACCCTTTACAATCTAGGAATCGACCCCTGTAGTCGTTAGATGAAATATCATAACCCTTCACAATCTAGGGATCGACCCCTGTAGTCGTTAGATGAAATATCATAACCCTTTACAATCTAGGGATCGACCCCTGTGGTCGTTAGATGAAATATCATAACCCTTCACAATCTAGGGATCGACCCCTGTAGTCGTTAGATGAAATATCATAACCCTTCACAATCTAGGGATCGACCCCTGTAGTCGTTAGATGAAATATCATAACCCTTCACAATCTAGGAATCGACCCCTGTAGTCGTTAGATTAAATATCATAACCCTTTACAATCTAGGAATCGACCCCTGTAGACGTTAGATGAAATATCATAACCCTTTACAATCTTGGAATCGACCCCTGTAGTCGTTAGATGAAATATCATAACCCTTCACAATCTAGGAATCGACCCCTGTAGTCGTTAGATTAAATATCATAACCCTTTACAATCTAGGGATTGACCCCTGTAGTCGTTAGATGAAATATCATAACCCTTTACAATCTTGGAATCGACCCCTGTAGTCGTTATATGAAATATCATAACCCTTCACAATCTAGGGATCGACCCCTGTAGTCGTTAGATGAAATATCATAACCCATTACAATCTAGGAATCGACCCCTGTAGTCGTTAATGAAATATCATAACACTTTACAATCTAGGAATCGACCCCTGTAGTCGTTAGATGAAATATCATAACCCTTCACAATCTAGGAATCGACCCCTGTAGTCGTTAGATTAAATATCATAACCCTTCACAATCTAGGAATCGACCCCTGTAGTCGTTAGATTAAATATCATAACCCTTTACAATCTAGGGATCGACCCCTGTAGTCGTTATATGAAATATCATAACCCTTTACAATCTTGGAATCGACCCCTGTAGTCGTTAGATGAAATATCATAACCCTTCACAATCTAGGGATCGACCCCTGTAGTCGTTAGATGAAATATCATAACCCTTTACAATCTAGGAATCGACCCCTGTAGTCGTTAGATTAAATATCATAACCCTTTACAATCTAGGAATCGACCCCTGTAGTCGTTAGATGAAATATCATAACCCTTCACAATCTAGGAATCGACCCCTGTAGTCGTTAGATTAAATATCATAACCCTTTACAATCTAGGAATCGACCGCTGTAGTCGTTAGATGAAATATCATAACCCTTTACAATCTTGGAATCGACCCCTGTAGTCGTTAGATGAAATATCATAACCCTTCACAATCTAGGAATCGACCCCTGTAGTCGTTAGATTAAATATCATAACCCTTTACAATCTAGGGATCGATCCCTGTAGTCGTTAGATGAAATATCATAACCCTTTACAATCTTGGAATCGACCCCTGTAGTCGTTAGATGAAATATCATAACCCTTCACAATCTAGGGATCGACCCCTGTAGTCGTTAGATGAAATATCATAACCCTTTACAATCTAGGAATCGACCCCTGTAGTCGTTAGATGAAATATCATGACCCTTTACAATCTAGGGATCGACCCCTGTAGTCGTTAGATGAAATATCATAACCCTTCACAATCTAGGAATCGACCCCTGTAGTCGTTAGATGAAATATCATAACCCTTTACAATCTAGGGATCGACCCCTGTAGTCGTTAGATGAAATATCATAACCCTTCACAATCTAGGGATCGACCCCTGTAGTCGTTAGATGAAATATCATAACCCTTTACAATCTAGGAATCGACCCCTGTAGTCGTTAGATGAAATATCATAACCCTTTACAATCTAGGAATCGACCCCTGTAGTCGTTAGATGAAATATCATAACCCTTCACAATCTAGGGATCGACCCCTGTAGTCGTTAGATGAAATATCATAACCCTTTACAATCTAGGGATCGACCCCTGTGGTCGTTAGATGAAATATCATAACCCTTCACAATCTAGGGATCGACCCCTGTAGTCGTTAGATGAAATATCATAACCCTTCACAATCTAGGGATCGACCCCTGTAGTCGTTAGATGAAATATCATAACCCTTCACAATCTAGGAATCGACCCCTGTAGTCGTTAGATTAAATATCATAACCCTTTACAATCTAGGAATCGACCCCTGTAGTCGTTAGATGAAATATCATAACCCTTTACAATCTTGGAATCGACCCCTGTAGTCGTTAGATGAAATATCATAACCCTTCACAATCTAGGAATCGACCCCTGTAGTCGTTAGATTAAATATCATAACCCTTTACAATCTAGGGATTGACCCCTGTAGTCGTTAGATGAAATATCATAACCCTTTACAATCTTGGAATCGACCCCTGTAGTCGTTATATGAAATATCATAACCCTTCACAATCTAGGGATCGACCCCTGTAGTCGTTAGATGAAATATCATAACCCATTACACTCTAGGAATCGACCCCTGTAGTCGTTAGATGAAATATCATAACACTTTACAATCTAGGAATCGACCCCTGTAGTCGTTAGATGAAATATCATAACCCTTCACAATCTAGGAATCGACCCCTGTAGTCGTTAGATTAAATATCATAACCCTTCACAATCTAGGAATCGACCCCTGTAGTCGTTAGATTAAATATCATAACCCTTTACAATCTAGGGATCGACCCCTGTAGTCGTTAGATGAAATATCATAACCCTTTACAATCTTGGAATCGACCCCTGTAGTCGTTAGATGAAATATCATAACCCTTCACAATCTAGGGATCGACCCCTGTAGTCGTTAGATGAAATATCATAACCCTTTACAATCTAGGAATCGACCCCTGTAGTCGTTAGATGAAATATCATAACCCTTTACAATCTAGGAATCGACCCCTGTAGTCGTTAGATGAAATATCATAACCCTTCACAATCTAGGGATCGACCCCTGTAGTCGTTAGATGAAATATCATAACCCTTCACAATCTAGGGATCGACCCCTGTAGTCGTTAGATGAAATAGCATAACCCTTCACAATCTAGGGATCGACCCCTGTAGTCGTTAGATGAAATATCATAACCCTTCACAATCTAGGAATCGACCCCTGTAGTCGTTAGATTAAATATCATAACCCTTCACAATCTAGGAATCGACCCCTGTAGTCGTTAGATGAAATATCATAACCCTTCACAATCTAGGAATCGACGCCTGTAGTCGTTAGATGAACTATCATAACCCTTTACAATCTAGGGATCGACCCCTGTAGTTGTTAGATGAAATATCATAACCCTTCACAATCTAGGGATCGACCCCTGTAGTCGTTAGATGAAATATCATAACCCTTCACAATCTAGGGATCGACCCCTGTAGTCGTTACATGAAATATCATAACCCTTCACAATCTAGGGATCGACCCCTGTAGTCGTTAGATGAAATATCATAACCCTTTACAATCTAGGAATCGACCCCTGTAGTCGTTAGATGAAATATCATAACCCTTTACAATCTAGGAATCGACCCCTGTAGTCGTTAGATGAAATATCATAACCCTTCACAATCTAGGGATAGACCCCTGTAGTCGTTAGATGAAATATCATAACCCTTTACAATCTAGGAATCGACCCCTGTAGTCGTTAGATGAAATATCATAACCCTTCACAATCTAGGGATCGACCCCTGTAGTCGTTACATGAAATATCATAACCCTTCACAATCTAGGGATCGACCCCTGTAGTCGTTAGATGAAATATCATAACCCTTTACAATCTAGTGATCGACCCCTGTGGTCGTTAGATGAAATATCATAACCCTTCACAATCTAGGGATCGACCCCTGTAGTGGTTAGATGAAATATCATAACCCTTTACAATCTAGGGATCGACCGCTGTAGTCGTTAGATGAAATATCATAACCCTTCACAATCTAGGAATCGACCCCTGTAGTCGTTAGATTAAATATCATAACCCTTTACAATCTAGGAATCGACCCCTGTAGTCGTTCGATGAAATATCATAACCCTTTACAATCTTGGAATCGACCCCTGTAGTCGTTAGATGATATATCATAACCCTTCACAATCGAGGAATCGACCCCTGTAGTCGTTAGATTAAATATCATAACCCTTTACAATCTAGGGATCGACCCCTGTAGTCGTTAGATGAAATATCATAACCCTTTACAATCTTGGAATCGACCCCTGTAGTCGTTAGATGAAATATCATAACCCTTCACAATCTAGGGATCGACCCCTGTAGTCGTTAGATGAAATATCATAACCCTTTACAATCTAGGAATCGACCCCTGTAGTCGTTAGATGAAATATCATGACCCTTTACAATCTAGGGATCGACCCCTGTAGTCGTTAGATGAAATATCATAACCCTTCACAATCTAGGAATCGACCCCTGTAGTCGTTAGATGAAATATCATAACCCTTTACAATCTAGGGATCGACCCCTGTAGTCGTTAGATGAAATATCATAACCCTTCACAATCTAGGGATCGACCCCTGTAGTCGTTAGATGAAATATCATAACCCTTTACAATCTAGGAATCGACCCCTGTAGTCGTTAGATGAAATATCATAACCCTTTACAATCTAGGAATCGACCCCTGTAGTCGTTAGATGAAATATCATAACCCTTCACAATCTAGGGATCGACCCCTGTAGTCGTTAGATGAAATATCATAACCCTTTACAATCTAGGGATCGACCCCTGTGGTCGTTAGATGAAATATCATAACCCTTCACAATCTAGGGATCGACCCCTGTAGTCGTTAGATGAAATATCATAACCCTTCACAATCTAGGGATCGACCCCTGTAGTCGTTAGATGAAATATCATAACCCTTCACAATCTAGGAATCGACCCCTGTAGTCGTTAGATTAAATATCATAACCCTTTACAATCTAGGAATCGACCCCTGTAGTCGTTAGATGAAATATCATAACCCTTTACAATCTTGGAATCGACCCCTGTAGTCGTTAGATGAAATATCATAACCCTTCACAATCTAGGAATCGACCCCTGTAGTCGTTAGATTAAATATCATAACCCTTTACAATCTAGGGATCGACCCCTGTAGTCGTTAGATGAAATATCATAACCCTTTACAATCTTGGAATCGACCCCTGTAGTCGTTAGATGAAATATCATAACCCTTCACAATCTAGGGATCGACCCCTGTAGTCGTTAGATGAAATATCATAACCCTTTACAATCTAGGAATCGACCCCTGTAGTCGTTAGATGAAATATCATAACCCTTTACAATCTAGGGATCGACCCCTGTAGTCGTTAGATGAAATATCATAACCCTTCACAATCTAGGGATCGACCCCTGTAGTCGTTAGATGAAATATCATAACCCTTTACAATCTAGGGATCGACCCCTGTAGTCGTTAGATGAAATATCATAACCCTTCACAATCTAGGGATCGACGCCTGTAGTCGTTAGATGAAATATCATAACCCTTCACAATCTAGGGATCGACCCCTGTAGTCGTTAGATGAAATATCATAACCCTTTACAATCTAGGGATCGACCCCTGTAGTCGTTAGATGAAATATCATAACCCTTCACAATCTAGGGATCGACCCCTGTAGTCGTTAGATGAAATATCATAACCCTTCACAATCTAGGGATCGACCCCTGTAGTCGTTAGATGAAATATCATAACCCTTTACAATCTAGGGATCGACCCCTGTAGTCGTTAGATGAAATATCATAACCCTTTACAATCTAGGGATCGACCCATGTAGTCGTTAGATGAAATATCATAACCATTCACAATCTAGGAATCGACCCCTGTAGTCGTTAGATGAAATATCATAACCCTTCACAATCTAGGGATCGACCCCTGTAGTCGATAGATGAAATATCATGACCCTTTACAATCTAGGAATCGACCCCTGTGGTCGTTAGATGAAATATCATAACCCTTCACAATCTAGGGATCGACCCCTGTAGTCGTTAGATGAAATATCATAACCCTTCACAATCTAGGGATCGACCCCTGTAGTCGTTAGATGAAATATCATAACCCTTCACAATCTAGGAATCGACCCCTGTAATCGTTAGATTAAATATCATAACCCTTAACAATCTAGGAATCGACCCCTGTAGTCGTTAGATGAAATATCATAACCCTTTACAATCTTGGAATCGACCCCTGTAGTCGTTACATGAAATATCATAACCCTTCACAATCTAGGAATCGACCCCTGTAGTCGTTAGATTAAATATCATAACCCTTCACAATCTAGGGATCGACCCCTGTAGTCGTTAGATGAAATATCATAACCCTTTACAATCTTGGAATCGACCCCTGTAGTCGTTAGATGAAATATCATAACCCTTCACAATCTAGGGATCGACCCCTGTAGTCGTTAGATGAAATATCATAACCCTTTACAATCTAGGAATCGACCCCTGTAGTCGTTAGATGAAAGAGCATAACCCTTCACAATCTAGGGATCGACCCCTGTAGTCGTTAGATGAATTATCATAACCCTTCACAATCTAGGAATCGACCCCTGTAGTCGTTAGATGAAATATCATAACCCTTCACAATCTAGGGATCGACCCCTGTAGTCGTTAGATGAAATATCATAACCCTTCACAATCTAGGGATCGACCCCTGTAGTCGTTAGATGAAATATCATGACCCTTTACAATCTAGGAATCGACCCCTGTGGTCGTTAGATGAAATATCATAACCCTTCACAATCTAGGGATCGACCCCTGTAGTCGTTAGATGAAATATCATAACCCTTCAAAATCTAGGGATCGACCCCTGTAGTCGTTAGATGAAATATCATAACCCTTCACAATCTAGGAATCGACCCCTGTAATCGTTAGATTAAATATCATAACCCTTAACAATCTAGGAATCGACCCCTGTAGTCGTTAGATGAAATATCATAACCCTTTACAATCTTGGAATCGACCCCTGTAGTCGTTACATGAAATATCATAACCCTTCACAATCTAGGAATCGACCCCTGTAGTCGTTAGATTAAATATCATAACCCTTTACAATCTAGGGATCGACCCCTGTAGTCGTTAGATGAAATATCATAACCCTTTACAATCTTGGAATCGACCCCTGTAGTCGTTAGATGAAATATCATAACCCTTTACAATCTAGGGATCGACCCCTGTAGTCGTTAGATGAAATATCATAACCCTTTACAATCTAGGAATCGACCCCTGTAGTCGTTAGATGAAAGAGCATAACCCTTCACAATCTAGGGATCGACCCCTGTAGTCGTTAGATGAATTATCATAACCCTTCACAATCTAGGAATCGACCCCTGTAGTCGTTAGATGAAATATCATAACCCTTCACAATCTAGGGATCGACCCCTGTAGTCGTTAGATGAACTATCATAACCCTTTACAATCTAGGGATCGACCCCTGTAGTCGTTAGATGAAATATCATAACCCTTCACAATCTAGGGATCGACCCCTGTAGTCGTTAGATGAAATATCATAACCCTGCACAATCTAGGGATCGACCCCTGTAGTCGTTACATGAAATATCATAACCCTTCACAATCTAGGGATCGACCCCTGTAGTCGTTAGATGAAATATCATAACCCTTTACAATCTAGGAATCGACCCCTGTAGTCGTTAGATGAAATATCATAACCCTTTACAATCTAGGAATCGACCCCTGTAGTCGTTAGATGAAATATCATAACCCTTCACAATCTAGGGATAGACCCCTGTAGTCGTTAGATGAAATATCATAACCCTTTACAATCTAGGAATCGATCCCTGTAGTCGTTAGATGAAATATCATAAACCTTCACAATCTAGGGATCGACCCCTGTAGTCGTTAGATGAAATATCATAACCCTTCACAATCTAGGGATCGACCCCTGTAGTCGTTAGATGAAATATCATAACCCTTCACAATCTAGGGATCGACCCCTGTAGTCGTTAGATAAAATATCATAACCCTTCACAATCTAGGAATAGACCCCTGTAGTCGTTAGATTAAATATCATAACCCTTCACAATCTAGGAATCGACCCCTGTAGTCGTTAGATGAAATATCATAACTCTTCACAATCTAGGGATCGACCCCTGTAGTCGTTAGATGAAATATCATAACCCTTTACAATCTAGGAATCGACCCCTGTAGTCGTTAGATGAAATATCATAACCCTTTACAATCTAGGAATCGACCCCTGTAGTCGTTAGATGAAATATCATAACCCTTCACAATCTAGGGATCGACCCCTGTAGTCGTTAGATGAAATATCATAACCCTTTACAATCTAGGAATCGACCCCTGTAGTCGTTAGATGAAATATCATAACCCTTTACAATCTAGGAATCCACCCCTGTAGTCGTTAGATGAAATATCATAACCCTTGACAATCTAGGGATCGACCCCTGTAGTCGTTAGATGAAATATCATAACCCTTCACAATCTAGGGATCGACCCCTGTAGTCGTTAGATGAAATATCATAACCCTTCACAATCTAGGGATCGACCCCTGTAGTCGTTAGATGAAATATCATAACCCTTCACAATCTAGGGATCGACCCCTGTAGTCGTTATATAAAATATCATAACCCTTCACAATCTAGGAATAGACCCCTGTAGTCGTTAGATTAAATATCATAACCCTTCACAATCTAGGAATCGACCCCTGTAGTCGTTAGATGAAATATCATAACTCTTCACAATCTAGGGATCGACCCCTGTAGTCGTTAGATGAAATATCATAACCCTTTACAATCTAGGAATCGACCCCTGTAGTCGTTAGATGAAATATCATAACCCTTTACAATCTAGAAATCGACCCCTGTAGTCGTTAGATGAAATATCATAACCCTTCACAATCTAGGGATCGACCCCTGTAGTCGTTAGATGAAATATCATAACCCTTTACAATCTAGGAATCGACCCCTGTAGTCGTTAGATGAAATATCATAACCCTTTACAATCTAGGAATCGACCCCTGTAGTCGTTAGATGAAATATCATAACCCTTCACAATCTAGGGATCGACCCCTGTAGTCGTTAGCTGAAATATCATAACCCTTTAAAATCTTGGAATCGACCCCTGTAGTCGTTAGATGAAATATCATAACCCTTCACAATCTAGGGATCGACCCCTGTAGTCGTTAGATGAAATATAATAACCCTTTACAATCTAGGAATCGACCCCTGTAGTCGTTAGATGAAATATCATAACCCTTTACAATCTAGGGATCGACCCCTGTAGTCGTTAGATGAAATATCATAACCCTTCACAATCTAGGGATCGACCCCTGTAGTCGTTAGAAGAAATATCATAACCCTTCACAATCTAGGGATCGACCCCTGTAGTCGTTAGATGAAATATCATAACTCTTCACAATCTAGGGATCGACCCCTGTAGTCGTTAGATGAAATATCATAACCCTTTACAATCTAGGAATCGACCCCTGTAGTCGTTAGATGAAATATCATAACCCTTTACAATCTAGGAATCGACCCCTGTAGTCGTTAGATGAAATATCATAACCCTTCACAATCTAGGGATCGACCCCTGTAGTCGTTAGATGAAATATCATAACCCTTTACAATCTTGGAATCGACCCCTGTAGTCGTTAGATGAAATATCATAACCCTTCACAATCTAGGGATCGACCCCTGTAGTCGTTAGATGAAATATCATAACCCTTTACAATCTAGGAATCGACCCCTGTAGTCGTTAGATGAAATATCATAACCCTTTACAATCTAGGAATCCACCCCTGTAGTCGTTAGATGAAATAACATAACCCTTCACAATCTAGGGATCGACCCCTGTAGTCGTTAGATGAAATATCATAACCCTTTACAATCTTGGAATCGACCCCTGTAGTCGTTAGATGAAATATCATAACCCTTCACAATCTAGGGATCGACCCCTGTAGTCGTTAGATGAAATATCATAACCCTTTACAATCTAGGAATCGACCCCTGTAGTCGTTAGATGAAATATCATAACCCTTTACAATCTAGGAATCCACCCCTGTAGTCGTTAGATGAAATATCATAACCCTTGACAATCTAGGGATCGACCCCTGTAGTCGTTAGATGAAATATCATAACCCTTCACAATCTAGGGATCGACCCCTGTAGTCGTTAGATGAAATATCATAACCCTTCACAATCTAGGGATCGACCCCTGTAGTCGTTAGATGAAATATCATAACCCTTCACAATCTAGGGATCGACCCCTGTAGTCGTTATATAAAATATCATAACCCTTCACAATCTAGGAATAGACCCCTGTAGTCGTTAGATTAAATATCATAACCCTTCACAATCTAGGAATCGACCCCTGTAGTCGTTAGATGAAATATCATAACTCTTCACAATCTAGGGATCGACCCCTGTAGTCGTTAGATGAAATATCATAACCCTTTACAATCTAGGAATCGACCCCTGTAGTCGTTAGATGAAATATCATAACCCTTTACAATCTAGGAATCGACCCCTGTAGTCGTTAGATGAAATATCATAACCCTTCACAATCTAGGGATCGACCCCTGTAGTCGTTAGATGAAATATCATAACCCTTTACAATCTAGGAATCGACCCCTGTAGTCGTTAGATGAAATATCATAACCCTTTACAATCTAGGAATCGACCCCTGTAGTCGTTAGATGAAATATCATAACCCTTCACAATCTAGGGATCGACCCCTGTAGTCGTTAGCTGAAATATCATAACCCTTTAAAATCTTGGAATCGACCCCTGTAGTCGTTAGATGAAATATCATAACCCTTCACAATCTAGGGATCGACCCCTGTAGTCGTTAGATGAAATATAATAACCCTTTACAATCTAGGAATCGACCCCTGTAGTCGTTAGATGAAATATCATAACCCTTTACAATCTAGGGATCGACCCCTGTAGTCGTTAGATGAAATATCATTACCCTTCACAATCTAGGGATCGACCCCTGTAGTCGTTAGAAGAAATATCATAACCCTTCACAATCTAGGGATCGACCCCTGTAGTCGTTAGATGAAATATCATAACCCTTCACAATCTAGGGATCGACCCCTGTAGTCGTTAGATGAAATATCATAACCCTTTACAATCTAGGGGTCGACCCCTGTAGTCGTTAGATGAAATATCATAACCCTTCACAATCTAGGGATCGACCCCTGTAGTCGTTAGATGAAATATCATAACCCTTCATAATCTAGGGATCGACCCCTGTAGTCGTTAGATGAAATATCATCACCCTTTACAATCTAGGAATCGACCCCTGTAGTCGTTAGATGAAATATCATAACCCTTGACAATCTAGGGATCGACCCCTGTAGTCGTTAGATGAAATATCATAACCCTTCACAATCTAGGGATCGACCCCTGTAGTCGTTAGATGAAATATCATAACCCTTCACAATCTAGGGATCGACCCCTGTAGTCGTTAGATGAAATATCATAACCCTTCACAATCTAGGGATCGACCCCTGTAGTCGTTATATAAAATATCATAACCCTTCACAATCTAGGAATAGACCCCTGTAGTCGTTAGATTAAATATCATAACCCTTCACAATCTAGGAATCGACCCCTGTAGTCGTTAGATGAAATATCATAACTCTTCACAATCTAGGGATCGACCCCTGTAGTCGTTAGATGAAATATCATAACCCTTTACAATCTAGGAATCGACCCCTGTAGTCGTTAGATGAAATATCATAACCCTTCACAATCTAGGGATCGACCCCTGTAGTCGTTAGATTAAATATCATGACCCTTTACAATCTAGGAATCGACCCCTGTAGTCGTTAGATGAAATATCATAACCCTTCACAATCTAGGGATCGACCCCTGTAGTCGTTAGATGAAATATCATAACCCTTTACAATCTAGGAATCAACCCCTGTAGTCGTTAGATGAAATATAATAACCCTTTACAATCTAGGAATCGACCCCTGTAGTCGTTAGATGAAATATCATAACCCTTTACAATCTAGGGATCGACCCCTGTAGTCGTTAGATGAAATATCATTACCCTTCACAATCTAGGGATCGACCCCTGTAGTCGTTAGAAGAAATATCATAACCCTTCACAATCTAGGGATCGACCCCTGTAGTCGTTAGATGAAATATCATAACCCTTCACAATCTAGGGATCGACCCCTGTAGTCGTTAGATGAAATATCATAACCCTTTACAATCTAGGGGTCGACCCCTGTAGTCGTTAGATGAAATATCATAACCCTTCACAATCTAGGGATCGACCCCTGTAGTCGTTAGATGAAATATCATAACCCTTCATAATCTAGGGATCGACCCCTGTAGTCGTTAGATGAAATATCATCACCCTTTACAATCTAGGAATCGACCCCTGTAGTCGTTAGATGAAATATCATAACCCTTCACAATCTAGGGATCGACCCCTGTAGTCTTTAGATGAAACATCATAACCCTTTACAATCTAGGGATCGACCCCTGTAGTCGTTAGATGAAATATCATAACCCTTTACAATCTAGGAATCGACCCCTGTAGTCGTTAGATGAAATATCATAACCCTTTACAATCTAGGGATCGACCCCTGTAGTCGTTAGATGAAATATTATAACCCTTCACAATCTAGGGATCGACACCTGTAGTCGTTAGATGAAATATCATAACCCTTCACAATCTAGGGATCGAACCCTGTAGTCGTTAGATGAAATATCATAACCCTTCACAATCTAGGGATCGACCTCTGTAGTCGTTAGATGAAATATCATAACCCTTCACAATCTAGGGATCGACCCCTGTAGTCGTTATATAAAATATCATAACCCTTCACAATCTAGGAATAGACCCCTGTAGTCGTTAGATTAAATATCATAACCCTTCACAATCTAGGAATCGACCCCTGTAGTCGTTAGATGAAATATCATAACTCTTCACAATCTAGGGATCGACCCCTGTAGTCGTTAGATGAAATATCATAACCCTTTACAATCTAGGAATCGACCCCTGTAGTCGTTAGATGAAATATCATAACCCTTTACAATCTAGGAATCGACCCCTGTAGTCGTTAGAAGAAATATCATAACCCTTCACAATCTAGGGATCGACCCCTGTAGTCGTTAGATGAAATATCATAACCCTTCACAATCTAGGGATCGACCCCTGTAGTCGTTAGATGAAATATCATAACCCTTTACAATCTAGGGGTCGACCCCTGTAGTCGTTAGATGAAATATCATAACCCTTCACAATCTAGGGATCGACCCCTGTAGTCGTTAGATGAAATATCATAACCCTTCATAATCTAGGGATCGACCCCTGTAGTCGTTAGATGAAATATCATCACCCTTTACAATCTAGGAATCGACCCCTGTAGTCGTTAGATGAAATATCATAACCCTTGACAATCTAGGGATCGACCCCTGTAGTCGTTAGATGAAATATCATAACCCTTCACAATCTAGGGATCGACCCCTGTAGTCGTTAGATGAAATATCATAACCCTTCACAATCTAGGGATCGACCCCTGTAGTCGTTAGATGAAATATCATAACCCTTCACAATCTAGGGATCGACCCCTGTAGTCGTTATATGAAATATCATAACCCTTCACAATCTAGGAATAGACCCCTGTAGTCGTTAGATTAAATATCATAACCCTTCACAATCTAGGAATCGACCCCTGTAGTCGTTAGATGAAATATCATAACTCTTCACAATCTAGGGATCGACCCCTGTAGTCGTTAGATGAAATATCATAACCCTTTACAATCTAGGAATCGACCCCTGTAGTCGTTAGATGAAATATCATAACCCTTTACAATCTAGGAATCGACCCCTGTAGTCGTTAGATGAAATATCATAACCCTTCACAATCTAGGGATCGACCCCTGTAGTCGTTAGATGAAATATCATAACCCTTTACAATCTAGGAATCGACCCCTGTAGTCGTTAGATGAAATATCATAACCCTTTACAATCTAGGAATCGACCCCTGTAGTCGTTAGATGAAATATCATAACCCTTCACAATCTAGGGATCGACCCCTGTAGTCGTTAGCTGAAATATCATAACCCTTTAAAATCTTGGAATCGACCCCTGTAGTCGTTAGATGAAATATCATAACCCTTCACAATCTAGGGATCGACCCCTGTAGTCGTTAGATGAAATATAATAACCCTTTACAATCTAGGAATCGACCCCTGTAGTCGTTAGATGAAATATCATAACCCTTTACAATCTAGGGATCGACCCCTGTAGTCGTTAGATGAAATATCATTACCCTTCACAATCTAGGGATCGACCCCTGTAGTCGTTAGAAGAAATATCATAACCCTTCACAATCTAGGGATCGACCCCTGTAGTCGTTAGATGAAATATCATAACCCTTCACAATCTAGGGATCGACCCCTGTAGTCGTTAGATGAAATATCATAACCCTTTACAATCTAGGGGTCGACCCCTGTAGTCGTTAGATGAAATATCATAACCCTTCACAATCTAGGGATCGACCCCTGTAGTCGTTAGATGAAATATCATAACCCTTCATAATCTAGGGATCGACCCCTGTAGTCGTTAGATGAAATATCATCACCCTTTACAATCTAGGAATCGACCCCTGTAGTCGTTAGATGAAATATCATAACCCTTCACAATCTAGGGATCGACCCCTGTAGTCTTTAGATGAAACATCATAACCCTTTACAATCTAGGGATCGACCCCTGTAGTCGTTAGATGAAATATCATAACCCTTTACAATCTAGGAATCGACCCCTGTAGTCGTTAGATGAAATATCATAACCCTTTACAATCTAGGGATCGACCCCTGTAGTCGTTAGATGAAATATTATAACCCTTCACAATCTAGGGATCGACACCTGTAGTCGTTAGATGAAATATCATAACCCTTCACAATCTAGGGATCGACCCCTGTAGTCGTTAGATGAAATATCATAACCCTTCACAATCTAGGGATCGACCCCTGTAGTCGTTAGATGAAATATCATAACCCTTCACAATCTAGGAATCGACCCCTGTAGTCGTTAGATGAAATATCATAACCCTTTACAATCTAGGGGTCGACCCCTGTAGTCGTTAGATGAAATATCATAACCCTTCACAATCTAGGGATCGACCCCTGTAGTCGTTAGATGAAATATCATAACCCTTCACAATCTAGGGATCGACCCCTGTAGTTTTTAGATGAAATATCATCAGCCTTCGCAATCTAGGAATGGATCCCTGTAGTCATTATATGAAATTATATCTTAAACCTTCATCATCTAGGAATAGACCCATGTCGTCGTTAGATGAAATATCATGTGCCTTCATAATCTAGGAATCGATCAATGCAGTCGTTAGGTGAAATATCATATCATAATAGATTGTTCGAACAAAATGCAGATTGTGATTTACTGTAGATGGTTCGTAACACATATACACGCGCGCGCATAAATACGCACTCACGCTCATACACATTCTTACACATCCTTTTATTTCAGTAAATCTGATATACATTTAAAAAAAAAAAACAGCTATTGATGATAACTGTAATATTATATATACCATTCTGCCGAAATATGTCGGCGCCTAAACAAACTATATAAAAGAGTGGCAAAGGGCTTTATAGACTTATTATCATTATACAATAATACCATTTTCTGTACTGGTGACTGGTTTCACGAAACTAATCATATCTTAACCCCTGCCCAGGCAGATTTTAGAAAGGGCTTCTCAGTAACGGATAATATTTTCGTAATTCATACTCTCATAGACTTGCTGAAGGTAGCCAAAAAGAAACTCTACTGTGTCTTTGTAGATTTTACGAAAGCTTTTGACACTGTTTGGCGCACAGGGTTATGGTATAAGATGTTAAAAGTCGGCATAAATGGACGTTTTATGGACTTAATTAATAATATGTACCATAACATCAAATCTGCTGTCATGGTAGACGGATAGATCTCCTTATTTTTCATGCAACTCTGGCGTCAGACAAGGAGAAAATTTGTCCCCACTCCTGTTCTCTGTTTTTGTGAATGACCTGGAAGCAGTACTTATATGCAACACTATTGTAAAGGGGTTAACCTTGAATGCGATGAAGGAAATGTGATGCTATTTATCCAGTTACTCATTTTGTTATATGCTGATGATATCGTATTGTTTAGTGACGATCCAAGAGAATTACAAAAAACACTTAATGTATTTCATGACTATTGCAGAACTTGGAAATTGAGTGTTAACTTATCAAAAACAAAGATTTTGATTTTCGGCAGCGGCCCAGCCAATAAATGTAAACTATCCTTCCGTTTGGGTGAAAGTGTTATTCATATAACTGATATGTACACATATCTAGGTTTGATTTTTCACAGAAATGGAAGATTTACAAACTCTATAAAAGCTTTAGTCCAAAGTGCAACGAAAGCCATGTTTGCTTTACTGAAAAAAGCCCGAAATATAAATCTGCCTCTAGACTGTTTACTGTCAGCTTTTGACACAATGGTTGTCCCAATCTTACTGTATGGTTCTGAAATCTGGGGGTTTGAGAATATATCCCTGATAGAAAAACTACACATAAAATTCCTAAAGTTGGCGACTAATTTAAGAAACTCTACGCCTAATTTTGCATTGTTTGGTGAATTTTGAAGAGAAGCTCTATATACTAAAATTTATGTAAGAATGATACATTATTGGCATAGGATAGCTACCAACAACGAAACATTAAAGATATCTAGTTTATTATATACAATCATATCCAAAGAAAATTCAAACCTCGTGAAGAATCTACGATGGATTTCATTTATTAAAAAGATTTTAAACGATTGTGGTTTATCCTTGGTATTTAGCAAACCATGGCTGTATACAACGTCTGAACTCACTTCTAAAATTAAACAGATTCTATCCGATCAACACTTACAAAACTGGTAAAGTTCGGTTAGAAATAGTTCGAAAGGTATATACTATCAAATCTTTAAGACATCCCCGTGTTTTGAAACTTATCTGTTCATGCCTCGTTCTGTATACTATCCAATTTTGAAAATTAGGTCAAGTAATCATAACTTCCCGATTGAAACCTGACGCTGACAAGATATTCCAAAACATGAACGTTTATGTAACTTATGTAATTCACCAGCTATAGGAGACGAGTTTCACTATCTCTTTCGATGTGAAGCTCTTCTCCAACAACGTATCAAGTATATCCCAGACAATTTTATGAAATTTTCTAACCCTTTAGCAATGAAACAATTATTGACCACAAAAAAGATTAAATATTTAAAACAGTTGTCATTATTTATAAATCATGTCCTTAAGATTACTAAAACTCTTAGTTAGTATTTGCACATTGTACATATTTATTGCCCTACTTGTATTTTGTATTTGCATGATATGTGTATATGCATACGCCATCTTGATCAATTTATTCTTTATATAAATGTGAATGTATTATGCTCATGTACTACCGAAGGTTGAATTGAGTTAATAAAAACCTTGAAACCTTGACATGGATTTGAATGTAGGCTGAACAATGCTTACATCTGACCAAAGCTTGTATCTGAGATCCGAGGAATAAGTAATCTGTTCGATGATTGTTTTCATAATGGATTAAGGAGGATTACTGACGAATAATAATGTCAAATTATCGTTGAATTTGTATAAACAAATATGTTGCTTTGTGATTTTATTCAGTTAAGCAAAAGTAAGTGATATCATTTTAAAGTGGTGTCAATGGTAATTGTAAATCGTTAAGTGAGGAAGTTTAAACTGATTGACAAGCAAGGTGGTAAGTGCATTTTAATGAAAATGTTTTTGTATAATATAAAACGCTCATCTTACTTAACTTGAACTTACACTTGAACTTGAACTTGAACTTTATTAAAAAACTCAGGCTGCAAACAGCAGCATAAGAGGTACATAAAACCTAAAAGTATATACATTGATACAACATATAATATAATAGGTATGTACAGCTGGTGTTTTCAGTAAAGGTACATATGATTATAAAAGTTTTTTCTTGAACAAAGACATGATGATTTTACAAATTTTTTATATTTTTTATTAGAATTAAATAAAATATTCATTTGGTACATATTTGACCTATTGTTATTATATTTGTGAATATAGTTTCTCTTTCTTATTGTAATATAGGACGGACAAATAAATAATGAAATTCGTCCCCAAGATCGTTTAAATTACAAAGAGTACATGTTCTTTCATGGACTGGGATATTTTCCCATCTACCGGTCTCGATTGGCAGAACGTGATTAGCTGTTCGAAATCTTAACAAGACAGACATATACAGACAGACAGATGTGTATTATAGTCTCACCTCAATCACGTACATAAAATACAGATATTAACTCATACAGATAGTAACATTATGAGCCACCCTGTAGTGGGTTATGAGAGACTTTACATACGGTTAAAATACCAAAGAAAAGTTCATATATCTTAAAATGTAAAATAGTATGGCTTAAAATACATATAAATATACATTTTGTAAATATATAAATAATGTAATCTAATATAACTAAGAATATATGTAAATATGTTTTTGTAAATATATAGTGAGTAAAAGAGACCAAACGATACAATGAAAGAATAAGGAGAATATATACAGATTGAACATGATATAAAATTGAGGTGCGATGATCTAAAATATTTTTGCAGGTCTTGGCCGCTGTATAAACCACATCAGGTGAAGAGAATATGTAACCTACTTTCTTAATATCACTGAGTATTAAAAAGTCAGGGCATGTTAAAATACATCTACTGTATAGGAGATTCCTTTGTTCTTGATACAGTGGGCAGTGGAGTAATACTAATAATAACTAGGATTGACGCGTCAATACTTAGGTCTTCAAGACTTCTGCTTGACCTAGAACTCCATGTAGGGTTATTCGTCTGTTTCTCCGCTTTAAAATGAGCTATCAAACATGTCTCTATCTTCAGTAGTTTTTTCCAAAAAATCTCTTAAGAAGGTACCCCTCTGAAAACGGAAAAATCACATATTAATGGACCCCTACATTACATTTCTCACGATTAAGACAAAATGGTTAATATTTCCATACTAAGGTGTAACAAAGAAAATGTTGTGCTTTAATTTCCACTTAAGAAGATGTAATCATCATTTACATTGCATACATAATTAATGCGTTATGCTGTTCTGAATATTCAAGGAAACACTCAAAAATGCTTAAATTTGGACCCCTAGACATCGCTTGCGATGTTCGAGGCTTAACTATCAACTTTTTGATGAAAGCGGTCAACATAAAAGTTGTTCTTCTTGACATTGTGCATACGTAGGTGTATGTAAAATTTCAATAGCATAAGAAGTTAAGCAGTTATGAATCTTTCAACTTTGTTGAAAATGGCGATTTTTTAAAAATGACAAACTTCTATGACTTGTTACACAAAAACTAAGACAGATTTGAGCTTGGAAAATATTTTCCTCAATAAATGACGTTTCTACATCACCATGATCTATTTAAAGTCTTCCTATCTTCAGTGGTTCAATTATCAACAATTCCCCAAAGGATGAACACCTCAAAAAGTCTCAAAATCAAAATATTTCACTGTTTGGGGAATATGCTCAAATTACGCCGAAACCATGAACTTTTATATGATACTGATGTGTTATGGAATTGTTAATCTCGTTATTAGAAAGAGATTGAAGTCAGTAATTATGACATAACTTCATTAATTACAGAGTTATGTCCCTTTGAAAGCGAGCCATAAAAATAAGTTTTTAAAAAAGTTCCATTTTCAAATTGCTGTACTCCGTTAACCGTTCAAAATAGCCCAAGGGTTTGGGGGGTTCCTTTAAACTACATTCTTTTAGCTTTCAAATGAGCTAGTGCATGATGCTGTATCTATTGCCGTTATTTAGGAGAAGATTTTTAAAGACGCGTACCCTCAAAACCGCGAAAGTCAACAAAATTTTCAGTTTTTTCGAAATAGCAAAAAATCTATTATTACGGCCGAGAACCGCTATAGGCCTAGTCGATGGGGAATGGTGTTGCCCACATTTTGGTGAAAGTTTTGTGAAAATATCTTGAATAGTTTTCGAGCTATTGAGGTTTGAATTTTTTCACATTTTGGGTTATCTCCCCCTTTTGAGGTCAAAAATCGAAAATCGGGCTCCGCTATGCACTAAGTTGAGTCACAGGCTACATTCACTGAAAATTTCATCTAAATCGGTTCAGCCGTTTACTCAGAAACCTCTGGACAAATTTGGTACAAAGAATAATAATAATAATAATAATAACTAGGATTGACACGTCAATACTTAGGTCTTCAAGACTTCTGCTTGACCTTGAACTCCATGTTGGACTCAGGGTTATTCGTCTGTTTCTCCGCTTTAAAATGAGCTATTAAACATGTCTCTATCTTCAGAATTTTTTTTTACAAAAAATCTCCAAAGAAGGTACCCCTCTGAAAACGGAAAAATCACATATTAATGGACCCCTACATTACATTTCTCACGATTAAGAAAAAATGGTTAATATTTCCATACTAAGGTGTAACATAGAAAATGTTGTGCTTTAATTTCCACTTAAGAAGATGCAATCATCATTTAGATTGCATACATAATTAATGCGTTATGCTGTTCTGAATATTTAAGAAAATACTCAAAATGCTTAAATTTGGACCCCTAGACATCGTTTGCGATGTTCGAGGCTTAACTATCAACTTTTTTATGAAAGCGGTCAACATAATAGTTGTTCTTCTTGAAATTGTGCATACGTAGGTATATGTAAAATTTCAATAGTGTAAGAAGTTAAGCAGTTATGAACCTTTCAACTTTGTTGAAAATAGCGATTTTTAAAAAATGACGAACTTATATGACTTGTCACAAAAAAACTAAGATAGATTTGAGCTTGAAAAATATTGTCCTTAATAAATGACGTTTCTACATCACCATGATCTATTTCAAGTCTTCCTATCCTCAGTGGTTCATTATCAATAATTCCCCAAAGGATATACACCTCAAAAAGTCTCCAAATCAAAATATTTCACTGTTTTGGGAATATGCTCAAATTATGCCCAGACTAATAACTTTTATATGATAATGATGTGTTATGGAATTGTTAATCTAGTTATTAGAAAGAGATTGAAGTCAGCAACTTTGATATTACTTCATTTATAACAGAGTTATGTCCCTTTGAATGCACCCCCTAAAAATAAGTTTTTGAAAAAGTTCAATTTTCAAATTGCTGTAGCTCGTTAACCGTTACAAATAGAGCAAGGGTTGGGGGGATTACTTTTTGCAGCATTCTTTTAGCTTTCGAATGAGCTACTGCACGATGTTGTATGTATTGCCCTGATTTAGAAGAAGATTTTTGAAGACGCGTACCCTCAAAACCGCGAAAGTGCACCAAATTTTCAGTTTTTTCGAAATAGCAAAAAATCTATCATTACGGCCGAAAACCGCTATAGGCCTTATCGATGGGGAATGTTGTTGCCCACATTTTGGTGAAAGTTTTTTGAAAATATCTTGGTAAGTTTTCGAGCTATTGAGGTTTAAAGTTTCAACTTCCAGGGGGGATAACTCACGAAAGAAGTCGAAAATCCAAAAAGTAAGAAAATTACTTCTAAGTTTGATTACAGGCTACCTTCCCTGAAAATTTCATGCAAATCGGCCCAGCCGTTACTGAGAAATCTGCTGCACAAAATTTGGTACAAAGAATAATAATAACTAGGACTGCCGCGGCAGTACTTAGGTCTTCAAGACTTCTGCTTGACCTTGAACTCCATGTTGGACTCTGGGTTATTCTCCAATTTCTCTGCTTTAAAATGAGCTATCGAACGTGTCTCTAACATCAGTAGTTTTTTTTACAAAAAAATCTTCAAAGGAAGTACCCCTCTGAAATTAGAATAATCGCATATTCATCGACCCCTACATGATCTTTCTCATGATTGAGACAAATGGTAAATATTTTCATTCTGAGGTACAACATAGAAAATGTTTTGCTTTAATTTCCACGTAAGGTGATATAATCATCTTCTAGATTGCATACATGATTAATGTGTCATGTTCTTCTGAATATTCATTAATATAGTCAAATACGCACATTTTCGGAACATTAGACGACATTTGTGATGTTTGAAGCTGAACTATCAACTTTTTGATGAAAGAGTGCACCTCTTGAAATTGTACATACGCAGGTGGAAGTAAAAGTTCAATAGGTTAATTAGTTAAGCAGTTATTAACCTTTCAACTTTGCTGAAAATGGCGATTTTCTAAAAATAACAATCTCCTATGACTCGTCGCATGTAAACTATTACAGATACGTGCTTGAAAATTATTGTCCTTAATATTTGACGTTTGTACTTCAAATGCGTTATTCAAGATCCTCCTATCTTCAGTGGTTTTTTATCAATGATAATTGAAAGGATATACCCCTCGAAATTGCTGAAAATAACAAAATTTTACTTTTTTGTGAATATGTCCAAATTGTGCCCAAACAATCAATTTTTATATGATAATGATGTGTTATGGAATTGTTGAACTAGTAATTGGAAAGAGAAGGCAATAAGTACCTTTGACATAACTTCATTCGTAACAGAGTTATGTCCCTTTAAATTCATAGACCGAAAATCCCCTTTTCAAAAAGTTCAATTTTTAAAATGCTGTACTCCGAAAACGGTTTGACATGGAGCTGAGGTTGAGAGATTCATATAAACAGCAGCATTTCAGCTTTCAAATGAGCTATCACACATAGCTGTATATATTGCCGTTATTTAGAAGAAGATTTTTGAAGATGCGTACCCTCAAAATCGCGAAAGTTCACAAAATTTTCAGTTTTCTCGAAATAGCAAAAAATCTATTATTACGGCCGAAAACCACTATATGCCTAATCGATGGGGAATATTGTTGCCCACATTTTGGTGAAAGTTTTATGAAAATATATTGATAAGTTTTCGAGCTATTGAGGTTTGAAGTTTTGACTTCAAGGGGAGATAACTCAAGAAAGAAGTCGAAAATAAAAAATCGGGCTTCGAGGTGCACAACTTCAGGTCACAGGCTATCATCCCTGAAAATTTCATGAAAATCGGCCTAGCCGTTAAGTCTGGACCGGAGGCACAAAATAGTACAAATAATAATAATAAATATAGTCGCAAGCGACGACAAGCGGATTCTGCGCATAGATAGATTAAATGTAATGAATGAAGCCATCCTTCTGATGTAATTGCGAAGCATTTGCATGTCTCTAGCTTGTCTGTAGGATTATTGACACCAAAAGTTTACATGTTAAAATCGAACAATTGTGTGACAATATACAATTGTGTGAGCGTGTACTTACGTAAATGAATGGACCGGAAGTGGTTGTTTCAGACCTATTTTCAAAAGGGAGCAATTGGTGTACTGGTTAGGTAGAACATGATTTGATAATAATTTTTGAATAAAAAGAAAAGAGAAGGAACAGAATTGAAATAGTTTAGAAATGCAAGGACAATGACGATGTAGAACAGGGCTTAATAACGTGTTAGAAACGGCAGAAAAAATGTCTCTGGAAAAGAGACAATAATGTCTGAAATCCGTTACCCTTACCTGTTTTTAGAATACGCATTCAATGGTTTCAATAGGTATACTGTGTGAAAGACTTGCTTAAAACGAGCGTAGTTTCATTGATGAGTTTGTTAATCAATTGCCACATGTGTAATGTGTGAATGATGGAAGTGGGACTCATTTGGCGGGTGCAGGAAAATATCATCTTGCCTTATTTGGACGTAGCTTACTATGACAATAGTAAAATCGTGTTAAATCGTGATGCAGTGTCCGGTTTTCGACCAGAACTACTTTTACATATATATCGTCACTATACTGAGTCGACTGTCTTCAAATTGGTCATTTTCGGCAACATTAAGTACTTCTACATACAATAACACCATCTATAATCTTTAGCATGACTGACTCCCCAGCAACACCATGTATGTCGAAACGAAAGTAGGAATTTCCTCTGTTTACACATCAAAATGAAATGGACTGCATTGTCTCTGAATTGCTTCCGGGTTGAAGTAAAAGTTCGTAGCTATGTCCGATGCCTCTTCAATAGAAATTACTTAAAATCAAATTATGAGTGGTCTATTTTCTAGTGACGCTTCAATAAAATCTTCATCAAGTCAGTTCAAATCAAACTTATTAAAATATTCAAAATGACCATACTTTGAAAGGTGATTGTGAAACAAGGATTAGGAGTTTACTCAAAATATAACAAACTTGTTATTCTCGAATGCTTCAGCTGCATATAAATCTAAGATTCAGCGCTTAGATGCAACTGTCTTCAAAGTGGTGTTTCCGCAAAAGTGCATGATCAAAAAAGGTTAAAATTCAATATGGCGTCGAAACCACGTGACCTACGACTTCGCAATGGTAACATATTTTGCTTGTCTAGTTATAAAGCATCTTTTAAAACAAGTTGCGAGTCTCTAGTATGTCACTGGGATTATTTAGACCCAAATATAACATGTCAAAATCAGACAAATTTTAAGAAAATCAAAATGGCGGCTTAACCACGTGACCTACGATTTGGTCATGATTTACTTTTTTGCTTGTATTGTTCCTGCGCATCTTTTAAAACAAGTTTCGAGTCTCTATGTGGATTTTAAAGATTTTCCCCATGTTAAAGTTTTTCTTTATTATGACCGGAAATGACTGTTCGCGAGCGATTTTATTATTGATTCATAAAGACCATAGTCCTGTCTTACTCTCCTGAAAAAATCGTTCGATTCCATTAATAGGTTTTTGAATTATGGCCCTTTGAAGTTTGCGATTTTCAAAAATTGTCGGACTTTGAAAGGTCACTGTGACAAAAGTATAAGAGGTACGCTAATGGTTTGGAGTATCGTTTAATCACCAACCCTTTAGCTACACATATATGCAAGTTTGAGCTCTTAGATGCTAGTATCTTCAGAGGAGAAGATTGCCAAAGGTGTATGGGGTCGGAAAATTGTAAAATGTGTCTAAAATCAAAATGGCGGAAAAACCACGTGACTTACGAATTCGCCGTGATTTAATTTTTTGCTCGCATGGTCATTGCGCATCTTTTGCAAAAAATTCCAAGTCTCTAAGTGCATTTTGAAAAAATTTCCTATGTTAAAAATCGAAATTTGGAATCGAACTGGACCTTTAATGGCTCAAACGATTGGGCCCAAAAGCTTATTTTGCCGTGTCCTTAGCAAGAGCTGTCAGACTGTAAAATTTGGTTGAATTATCTTTAGCCGTTTTGGCTGAATCGCTGCCACAAGATCGGTGCTAATAATAAAAAAAAAAAAAAAAACAAAACAAAACACGCCAATAACAATAAGGATTCTGCCCCAAAGGGCAGAATCCTTAATAATAATAATCAGGATAAAAACAATAGGTCTTCACGACATACGTCTTGAAGACCTAAAAGTTCACAAAATTTTCAGTTTTCTCGAAATAGCAAAAAATCTATTATTACGGCCGAAAACCACTATATGCCTAATCGATGGGGAATATTGTTGCCCACATTTTGGTGAAAGTTTTATGAAAATATATTGATAAGTTTTCGAGCTATTGAGGTTTGAAGTTTTGACTTCAAGGGGAGATAACTCAAGAAAGAAGTCGAAAATCAAAAATCGGGCTTCGAGGTGCACAACTTCAGGTCACAGGCTATCATCCCTGAAAATTTCATGAAAATCGGCCTAGCCGTTAAGTCTGGACCGGAGGCACAAAATAGTACAAATAATAATAATAATAATAATAATCAGGATAAAAACAATAGGTCTTCACGACATACGTCTTGAAGACCTAATAAAATAATCAGGATAATAACAATACGTCTTCGAGACATACGTCTTGAAGACCTAATAATGCATGCACTTGTAACGCGCAGCAATTCACACTGAAGTATGCTCTGTACGCAAATGATAGCTTAATTGTAGGTTTGGGTAAATAGAAGGGTTTTGAGATTGGTCTTGAAAGATTGAACGGAAGGGGCTAGTTTGAGTTCGAGGGGCAGAGCGTTCCATTTCTCAGCTGCAGCAAACTTGAAAGTTCTCTTGCCAAAAGTAGAAGAGTTTATCCTTGGGACAGAAAATAGGTGTTGTTGCTGAGAGCGAAGAGTTCTTTTGGCACGATAGAACGGGAGAAGTTCATTGAGGAAAGGTGGGGCAAGGCTGTTGAAACACTTGTAGGCATACAGAAGGATTTTGAAGTTGATTCGTTGAGAGACTGGTAACCAATGAAATTCTTTGAGGATGGGTGAAACATGTGTGAATTTAGAAGATCTACTGGTGATCTACTACTGAGTAACACATGTATTTCATCTTCTATTGGTACCACACAGAACGGACAGGTTCTTTCTTCTATAGGGGTATAGTGTATCTTCCTGTCATCCTGTCTCAATCTTGCAACTCCGCACCTGAACCTTCAAAGGGCACTTCTTTGGGATTTTTTAATGCGACGTTATACATACTCCTCAGGGCGATATTCTGACTTAAAGGTACAGTATGTATATTTTATCCAGTTCCACCTGCAGGAGAGGTGATATATGTTCTCCATTTTCCCAAAAACTCTGTATAAACATGTTCCTTAATCTTGTTGACCACAAAGTGCTCAGCATATTTCCTCTCAGGTGGGATGAAGTGGCCGAGTCCGAGGAGAGTAAACTTGTTATTGACTCTATAGCATTGGTTGTGTTTACGTCATAAAGCCCACTGGGTACTCCAAGCGAACATTCTGTGTGCCATTCTACAGGAATCCATATTACGTAGGCGCATGTAGAGTCTGGTGACGCATCCCCACTGTCTCACTATCGACGGGACCAAGCCCATGTCGCCACATACTGCGTTGTTGGGAGCGTAAAGCCTCAATCCAAGGTGGAACCTCATTGCCCGGTTCTGCACGGCCTCGATACAACTCACCTAGAAGGTCCCCCATATGCTGGCGCTGTGCTGAACCACACCATAGCGTCGTACAATTTGGTGAACGTGCCGTACTCCATACCTCCCAGGAACTTGGATTTGGAGATGAGAAGGCCAAGTGCTCTACTGAGCCAGCTGCTGCTCTTGCCATGCGTTTAACATCCAGATGCTCTGTTATAAGGATTCCAAAATAACTGTAACAGTCTACGAGGTCTAATGTTTTTTTCCACATTGAAATTTTACACCTGTCCTGGGAACAGAGGAAGGTCGGAAGTGTAGAACCTTAGACTTCTCCTCGTTTACAGTCATTGTATTCACTTAACACCATGTGTTTAGACAGTCCAGGAGCAGATTCATATCATCATCACACTCTGCCAGCAGAACTAGATCATCTGCATAAGTTATTGTAATTAAAAAAATGTAGGTATTGTTCAAAATGGAGAGATGGATTTTTGAAGATATTGTATATAGTTGCTTTGGAAGAATTTTCAATTGTTGATAACCGATTTTGCTGAAAAATATCTTTAAATTTGCTTTTAACTACAAATTTTAGCCAAATGGTACTTTTGAAATTTTGAGATTTCCAAACAAAACTCGGTCCAAGATCATCAAAAATTCGTTTGATATAAGATAACCATTTATGTGAACATTTGCCGAAGATAAAATCATTAAATAACAATTTATAAACCAGAATGCACAATTTTGACGATTTACCAGTTAGAATTTTGGCCTCAAAACAGACCATTCTGCATTTAATAATATTTACAAGTGGGAATCTACCAAACTCGCCATAGCCCATGTAGTTGGGGGGTACCTTTGCGCAATGACGACAAATATTTAAAGAATCGTAGATGGACATTTTCAAAACAGGACGCATTTTCAAAACCCCAGACTTCACATCCATATAAAAGAATTGGGGTAATCATACAATCAAATAATTTCAAATGACAGTAAATAGAAAGTTTAAGTTTTCTTCCTTGACTTAATACGAAAAACATTGCCTTTGTAGCCTTTTCAACCAAAAAACGCTTGGTTTTAATAAATTTATTATTTTTCTGAAGTGTTATTCCGAGATAAGGATAGCAATCTACATTATCAAGACTGGTTACTCCAATATTAAAATTTCTTTTATATTCTTTTTTGGAACCACCGAAAATTAAAATTTTGGATTTGGATGCGTTGATTTTAAGCCTCCATTTGTTACAGTAATTGTTAAAAGAATCCAGCATTTTTTGTAAATCATTTGGGTCTGAAGACATAAGTACTGTATCATAAGCATATAATAATGCAAAGAGTGCAATAAGTGTATCTAGGCGGTTGTGAAAATCAACAGGGTTAAGTTGTTAACCGGAACATGAATCTAAAGCTATGCATCTTCAAGATCGTTCAGAAAAAGTGAAAACAAAATAGGAGATAAATTCTCTCCATGACGGACACCTTGCTTGCACAAAAAGAAGTCAGAATAATTACCGCCGTTACAATCACAGGATTTTATGTTTTGGTACACGTTAAAAATGACCTTGAAGCATTTTCCACTTATGTTATTTTGTAAAAGGTGTTGCCAGAGCCCTGATCAGATGTCTATTGAGCGTATTCCGATCTGATACTGGATGATGTGTATGTTACACAGACAAACTTTAGAATGATAAACTATAACAGTTGAAATAAATTGAATACTTACATAGCGCACATTTCGCGAACATTTCGCGAAATCCGGTGTACTTAATTCTGCACAGTAGTGTATCCTATGTTGTTGCACATTTTTAAAAACAAGTTTCAAGTCTAAAGCATATCTCTAGGAGCATTGAGACCCAAAGTTTACATGTCAAAATCGAACAATTGCAAAGAAAATCATTTTGTACCATTTCTCATGACTGTACACGATCGATTTTATTACGGATCCATACACTCAGCTTTTGTCTTGTAGTCCTGAGAGAATCATGCAACTTAACCTCCAGGTTTTTTTTTAAATATTCGCTTTTAAAGTTGGTACAATGTTCAAAGTCACCAAACCTTGAAAGGACATTGTGAAAAAAGTATTAGGAGTTCGCTAAAAAATAACAAACTTTCCCCAATTCCCCAATGCTTCAGCGATATAGAAATCCATGACTCAGCTCTCAGATGCAAATATACTGAACCCCATAAAAATCGCAAGAACACACTAATGTGAAAATAGAAAATTGTATTATGTATATTCCAATGTTATAAGTAATAATTCAACGCTTTGAGTGTACATGATGTCCTGGCTTACATTTTGTACACTTACGAAACCGTTCAGGCCAACGCAGCCACAATGTGTTAAATCATGGATTTTGCATGTGCAATCACAAGGATTGCTGCACCATACTGTATCCTTTATAAAGTGGTCTGTCCCAAAGACATTCATTCTGAGGATTTAGTGTGAATGGTTTCCATGAAAGACGATGCCATGATTAACACAGCTGCAAAGAGGAATGGCCCTGGGGAGTTTGCAGGAATGTAACTCCGCCACTAATGTGGCCAGGCGCTTAGGATGTCACGTGAGCACTGTCACAAGGCCTGCTGACCGCTACCGACATACAGGTGCTGTTGCTGACCGACCCCGGACAGGGAGACCAAGGGTGACAACTCAGCCCAAGACCGGTTCATCCGTGTAACGCACTTACGTAAAAAATCGAAATTTGGATTCGAACTGGACCTTTATAGGCTGGACCGATCGGGCCCAAAAGCTTCGCCTGGCGAGTGCGCAGTAAGGGCTGTCAGACTGTAAACCGTTTTTGCTGAAAAGTATTAATAAGATAGGTTAAAAAAACACACGCCAATAACAATACTAAGGATCACTCTGTTTGAAGCAATTTGAGTTTGATTCTTTCTTTCTGTGACAGTGTGACATACAAGCTACGTTACACAAGCAGAAGCCAGATAAGCTCTTGGCCATGGAATGGGTGTTCTGTGCATTGTGGAAAGCTGTATATTTGTGCTTAACTATTAACTTTTATATCATGTTGAGCTCAAATGCATATCTTAAATCTGAGAGCGAGCTTTATGGGATATAGATTCCCATACTTTACAATAAGTTTATTGGTAACAGGACTTTATCCCTTTGAATAAACAACCCCATTTTAAAAAATATATGCTATTAAAGGGCAGATTTCTAGGCCGAAATTAAACTTCAATTGTTCATCACATACGTTTGTGCATGTTACTGTTAGTGAAGAGCAGATTTCAAAGATTCATGCCGTCTTAAACTGATACACTTCTTTGGGGCAACAGAGTAATCATATCTACAATTATACACAAGGTTTTAACACTCTGAAGCTATTTGTACTACGTCCTACGTTTTACGGACGGACACCGGATGTCATGCCATGTTGTTCCATAATTAGCAGCCCCGATTAGAAAAGAGCCCCCCCCCCCCCCCCCCCCCCCCGGAAATCTAATTTAAGTGCTTAAGAAATAATTTGCAAGAATACCCCATACTGTTTTATAGGGGTGGCCATGCTACAATGTGCCTCCTCAGTATTATGAAGGTTTGATAATGATGAATACCACTATACTTAGTATTAACCCCTGTCTTAAAACCCATGTAAACGAATATTGATCTGCCCTCATATAAAATAGGTGTCATGTAAACGCACCTTTAGAGATTTGCTCCGGAAACAAACCCTACCCTTCAAATAGACAAAGTCCAAAGTATTACCATGGAGAAAAAATAAATTAAATCTTGAAAACCCCCGAAAATACACATCTACACTATATGGGGAGGATGTATATCAAATTTAGTGAAGATTGGCAAAGCAGTTTTCAAGTACTGCTCCGGAAACGATGTGATCACGGACAGACGGACGGACGGACGTACGGACGAACAGACAGGCGAACGGAAGGCCGAAAACACCGGCGAAGCGAAAGACTATATCCCTCCGCGTTATATGCCGGGTGTATAATAATATTTGACAGCATAGAAATTAAGGTATTCATCGTCAAAAGCAATGACTGTACATACATTAAATTTCAGCCGTTCCATCACTTGAGCAACCAATGTCATTTTGTCTGTGAAATTTGGTCTACACTTTAACGGGAAACAAAACTACCTACACCGGTATTTGACAGACCAGAGGTTCCACTTCGAACACATTTAGTGTTTAAACACCACATTACATGTGATGGCTGCTGGTAAAAAAGGTAAGGTTAATTTCTTTTAATTTCAACTGCAGTCGACTTTGTAGGTCGATATTGATCGGCCGAGCCGTTAGCGCCGACCGACTCAGCAGCCGACATGTCTCCAATACAAATAAGCTTTATCGTCTCCAGTGAGCGAATAGATCTAGAATGCGTGTTGCGAGAATATAGCAAAAATCCCGCATACTGAATATAGAGAATAAGCGTAAACATGTAGGACCATGTTATAAAGAGACATACGAGTCTGATCACCCTTCTCTACTGATGCACTCCATCACCTGCCCCAGCGTAGCTTCCCTCAAGCGCAAATGCTTACTCTCAACATACACCTTTAGGTAGTGATGGTGCTGGACAACTTAATAACTAATACTGACACCGATGGCTGGATCAGACAAAGTGTTCGCCCTACACCTGGTCCTGGCTATACAAATTTGAAGAAGCGTTTATTCATGACCATGACATATTATGTGTGCAACGATGTGTGAAGCGCCATTTTGAATCACGTGATCTGTGACGTACACGTACAATGATTTTTTTCCATTTCCCTCACAGAAACGATACAAAAAACAAACTATCACAATCGTATTTTCATGAAATGTTTGACATTTCAGTTCAATTGATAATAAATCTAATACATATAATAATTTAAAGTTTTAATAAAGTTGATTAAATAAATTGTTGACAAAAATGACTTAAAGGTGCATCCATGGTTTTGTTGAGGATCACATATGCAAACGTCATTAATGGTGTTATCGAGCGGTGCTGAAGCCTGAAATTTTTTGGGGGACCAAAATCGAGATTTATATCCAGATCCAAATCCAGATATCTAAGATCACATATAGAGAGAAAAACTTTGATTTTGCAAGGTACAAATGTACATGACCTTTCTCACGATATTTTCATACTAAGGTGTAACATAGAAAATGTTGTGCTTTAATTTCCACTTCAGGAGATGTCATCATTATTAGGATTGCATACATAAGTAATGCGTTATGTTATTCTGAATGTTAAAGAAAATACTCAAAAATGCTTCAATTTGGACTACTAGACAATGTTTGCGATGTTCGATGTTTTGTTGAAAGGGTTCAACAGAAAAGTTGGTTTTTCTTGAAATTTTGCATCCGTAGGTTTTAATATATGTTCAATTTTATAATTAGTTAAGCAGTCATGATTCTGTGAACTATGCTAAAAATGGCGATTTTCGAAAAATGACAATCTTCTATGACTTGTCACATCTAAAATATGACAGATACATGCTTGAACATTATTGTGCTTAACAACTGATGTTTCCACTTCAATACGGGCTATTGTACATAATGTTATCTTCAGTGGTTTACGATCGAAAATTCTCAAAATCACAAAATTAAACTTTTAGGGAATATATAATCAAATTGTGCCGAAACTATCAACTTTTATATGATAATGATATGTTATGGAATTGTTAAACGAGGTATAAGAAAGAGGTGTATATAAGTAAATATGACATAACTTCATTCATAACAGAGTTATGTCCCTTTGAAGGCTAGCCCTAAAAGTAAGTTTTTCAAAAAGTTCAATTTTTAAACTGCTGTAGCTCGTTAACCGTTGGAAATAGAGCAAAGGTTGGGGGATTACTTTTAAGCTCATCAGGCCTGAAAGGCCAGATGGGCTTATGGTATGGGCCGTCGTCCGTCGTCCGTCGTCCGTCGTCCGTCGTCCGTAAACTTTTCATTCTGTCGACTTCTCCTCCAAAACCGCTACACCTCCGAAGCTGTAATTTGGTGGGGGTGCACCTATCACCTAGGGGGTCAATGTTTGTTCATCACGAATTCCAACACCCACAAACATGGCCGCCAGAGATGTTTAAAGTGAAACCTTTAAATGACTTCTTCTCCGTAAACGCTTGATATAGGAATGTGAAATTTTGTCATTAACATCTTTGTAGGATGGAGATGCAAGTTTGTAAATTTTGTTGAGATAAATTATGAAATATGAACTTTGCAGCAGGTTCACCCTTAAAGCTTCAAAAGACTTCTTCTCATGAGCCAGCACTAGGAGATATCCATAAACCTGGGCAATGTTTTCTTTAAAAGATGGAGATTATGATTTGTTCATTTCATTACTCTAATAATATTGTTACCATTGGTGGGGGGAGAGGCTCAGTGTGTAAAGGGCTATCGTTCATTGGGTTTTGGTCAAGCCTTTTCGATTTATAAGTAGGATTCATTAATACAGTATACTCACTTGAAAATGGATTTGTATTGTTTCTCTCCAAATGTTATACCATTTTGTTTGATGATTTGGGGAATATATATTCTATTCTAATTCAACACATTTTAGTAATTTACCAGTTTTACACAACTTTCATTATATTTGTATCATAGATATTAAGCAAGATAGAACTTAGTTTATTTTTTGCAATTTTTAGTCTACAACATAAATCACTATCAAGCAGGATATTATTACTACTTTGAGTGAACAAAACATACTAAAATGCTGAAATATTGTGTAGACATATCTTTTGAAGCAGTTATAATTACATAATATAAATCTCTTATTCTAATTTAAACAGTTGTTAAAGGGGATGTAGCACGTTTTTTGCAAATTTTATTTTTTCAATATTTCCCATTTATAATGATAATTGATGTGATTTATATTTACTTTAGAGGTTAACACATCTTATTACACAAACCAATTATCCGTAGTGGTAATAACAGTGTTGCATATAAAGCCAAAATTGCATGGCGGCCATTTTAATGTGAACACATTTTATTATTTAAAATTGCAAAAAAACTATTCCCATGGCTTAACCGAACCATGTACACTCATTTTTTTACTTGATTTTCCGAAGGGCATGTTGTTTGATACTTGAAAGATAAATTAATCTTTTGGCTAGAAGTATAATATGATTTAGTATTTTATTGTATGAGCACAATCCAAACATTATTATGAGTCTTGTAATGGTAATACCACTTTGGAGATGAGTATTTAGGAAATATTCTACATTATTCTACATTATTCTACATATTTATTGCCAGAGCAATTTATAATGAGCTACAGAGCCCATGGCATTCGTTTAGCTTTTGAATAAGCTAAGGCATGGTGATGTATGTATTGCCTTGATTTAGAAGAATATTTTTGAAGACAAATACCCTCAAAATCGCGAAAGTTCACCACAATTTCCGTTTTTTAGAAATAGAAAATACATTTGTATATTGTTACCGCCGAAAACCACTATAGGCCTAGGTGATGGGGAATGTTGTTGCCCACATTTTGGTGAAGGTTTTGTTAAATTATCTTGAATAGTGTTCGAGCTATTAAGGTTTGAAGTTTCAACTTCAAGGGGATATAATTCGCGTAAGAAGTCGAAAATCCAAAATCGGTAGTAAACGAGTTCAGGTCACGGGCTACCATCCCCGTAAATTTCGTAGAAATCTGTTCAGTGGTTACTGCAGGACGCGACCAACAAAAAACGTCCAAAGAATAATAATAACTAGGTCTTCCAGACTTCTGCTTGACCATGACCTCTATATTGGACTCTCGATTATTCATTAGTTTCTCTGCTTTAAATGAGCTATCAAACAATGCAAGTCTCTATCTTTAGTAATTTTTTAACAAAAAATATCCAAAAAAAACACCCCTCTGAAATTGGAAAACTCACATATTAATGGACCCCTACATTATATTTCTCATGATTAAGACAACACGGTTAAGGCATCAGAAAGGAAATATTGTGCTTTAATTTCGAATTAAGTAGATCTTATCATCTTTTAGATTGTATACATAATTAATGCATTATGTTCTTCTGAATATTCAGGAAAATACTCAAAAATGATCATTTTCGGACCCCCTGACAACGCTCGCGATTTTTTAGGCTTAACTATCAACCTTTTGATGAAAGCAGACAACAGAAAGGTTGTTCTTCTTGAAATTGTGCATAGGTTGGTGTGAATAAAATCTCAATAGGATTAGAAGTTAAGCAGTTATGAATCTTTCAACTGTGCTGAAAATGGCGATTTTCGAAAAATAACAATCTTCTATGACTTGTCACATATAAACTATGACAGATAGGTGCTCGAAAAATATTTTCCTGAATAAATGACGTTTCTACATGAAATTGGACTATTAAAAGTCCTCCTATCTTCATTGGTTGATGATCAATAATTCTCTAAAGGATATACCCCTCGAAAATGCTCAAAATTTTTGGGGAATATGTCCACATTGTGCCCAAACTATCAAGTTTTATACGATAATGATGTGTTATGGAATTGTTAAACTAGTTATTAGAAAGAGAGGGCAATAAATAACTTTGACATAACTTCATTCGTAACAGAATTATGTCCCTTTTTAGTCAAAGGTCGAACATCCCCTTTTCAAAAAGTTCAATTTTCATAATGCTGTACTCCGAAAACGGTTTGACATGGAGCTGAGGTTGATAGATTCATATAAACAGCAGTCTCTCATCTTTTCAAATAAGCTATCACACATGGCTGCATATATTGCCGTTATTTAGGAGAAGATTTTTGAAGACGCATACCCTCAAAATCGCGAAAGATCGCAAAATTTTCAGTTTTTTCGAAATAGCAAAAAATATATTGTAACGGCCGAAAACCCTTATAGTTCTGATCGATAGGGAATGACTTCAAGGGGAGATAACTCACGATAGAAGTCGATAGAAATCGGGCTCACGGGCTATCATCCCTGAAAATTTCAAAGAGATCGGTTCAGCCGTTTTGGCTGTACACCGGGCACAAGAAAAGTACAAATAATAATGATAAGGAAAAAAATCAGGATAAGAACAATAGGACTTCACGACATGCGTCTTGAAGACCTAAAAATCAGGATAAGAACAATAGGTCTTCACGACATACGTCTTGAAGACCTAAAAAATCAGGATAAGAACAATAGGTCTTCAGACATACCGGTACGTCTTGAAGACCTAAAGAATCAGGATAATAACAATACGTCTTCGAGACATTCGTCTTGAAGACCTAAATATAGTCACAAGTGACGATAAAAGGATTCAGCGCAGAATTGTTAAATGTAATGAATTAAGACATCTTTCAATTGTTATACTGCATCTTTTTATACAAGTTGCAAGGTTCTAGCATGTGCCTAGGATTATTGATACCTAATATGTACATGTCATATCAAAGAATTGTAATTAAAATCAAAATGGCGACTAAACCACAAGATCTACAACTTCGTCATGATTTACTTGTTTGCTGTTATTGCGCATCTTTTGAAAAATTTTCAATGATGAGTTTGACTTTTTTTCCATTGTTTAAATTTTTCATCCTTAATTATGACCGGAAATGACTGTACGCGAACGATTTTATTGTTGATTCGTAAAGAACACATCCTTGTCTTAATGCCCTGAACAAATCTTAAAATTCGGTGGGTAGGTTATTTCCCTTTGAAGTTTGCAATTTACGAAAATTGCCTAACTTTGAATGATCAATATCAAAAAAGAATTAGGAGTTTGCATTTGCATTTGACTATCGTTTAGTCACCAATCCTTCGGCCGCACAAATTTGCCAGTTTGAGCTCTTAGATGCAGATTTCTTCAGAGTAGAAGATCGTCAAAGGTGCATGGGGGTCAGTAAATTGTAAAACGTCCCTAAATTCAAAATGGCGGCTAAATTACTTGACGTACGGATTCGTCATGATTTACTTTTATGTTCGCATAGTTAATGCGCATCTTTTTAGAAAAAGTTTGAAGACTCTAAGTGCATTTTCAATTTTTTCTCAATGTCAAAAAATGACATTTAGATTCGACCTGGACCTCTAATGGCTGTGGCGATTGGGCCAAAAAGCCCCGCAGTTCTTTTCCACATTGAGGGCTATCAGCATATAAAATTTGGTTGCATTGGCTTCAGCCGTTTTGGCTGAATCTTGTTCACAAAATTATTGAAATAATAAAAATAAACACGCCAATAACAATAAGGATTCAGCCTTATGGCTGAATCCTTAATAATAATAGAACGAATCAGGATAATAACAATACGTCTTCGAGACATTCGTCATGAAGATTCGTCTTGAAGATTCGTCTTGAAGACCTAATAAAAACAGGATAAGAACAATAGGTCTTCAGACTTTCGTGTTGAAGTCCTAAAAAACACGCCAATAACAATACGGATTCAGCCTTATGACTGAATCCTTAATGAAAATAATGTTTCACAGATCGAGTAACTTCTGTGAATGTAAATTTTATGATGGCTTGTTTTTCGTAAACAGAAACATAAGTTTTCAAATTTTAAAACAATTTGGAGACAAGGTTTTAAGTATGTTTCAGGCGTATTTATCACTCATGGGTAAAATATGCTGCTTTTTGTTCATATTTTGTTTTGTTTGGCATTAATTTTGTTGGATTAAACATCGTTGCATAAAGAAGTATAGGAGACAATACTTGTAGCGCAGCGATTTATACAAAATTCATTGCTGCACTACTTCGATAGAGGCACAATACACCTACAGCAATCCTTATAATTACAAATTCAACATTTTCAAAGTCTTTCTTCTACGATGACCCATAAGGGACATTACTTTTTTTTCATAGTATTTTGGATATCGCTTGTGTAATCATATTACATCATTAGTTAATTGCATCATAAGGCTTTGACATCACTGAGAACACTGCTAACAATGGTATGACGTCACAAAGTTGATAATGTAAAAATACTATGATACCATAATGATGATGCCGTCACAATGTCATGACCTCGGTATCCACTCGTGAAAGTCAAATTTGAGAAATATGGTCTGCCGCGAAAGCAACATTTCATGTAGAGGCCTCATTGCATTGAAAGCCATAATTAATTACTGACTGATTACCCCTCCTCACCGAGATCATTGATGCAGAAGCTATAAGCTGTGTTTCAGATATATTCGTAATTTTGATAATAATTGTTGAATAATGATTTTGAATGATAAATAAAATATCACCATCGTGTCTTCTGATGCCAATATTTATCAAGCCTCGGATATTTGTAACTTTAATCAACTCGATATATTTGATATCAGAAGACACGAGGAGATATCATATCTACCCCGAGAATTCGGACACATATGTGTCGTTCTTGTGTATTCCAATGCACTACGCTGTTTCAATTATGCAAAGTCATATCCAGAAACTTGAGTCTATCATTCGCGATGCCCTGCAGTGTGTGCCTCGCGATGTCAACGGTTCAATGCTAAACTCTGTTTTACCAAACTATGAACAGTATGTCAAGTGTGCAACTCGAAAAGAAAAGACAATTGATTTACGTTACGGGAACAGGCATACAAAGCGATTGCCAACCCCCCGCTTGGAGTTTCAGATCACAACTCTGTATATTTGATGCCATTTTACAAGCAGGTACTGAAGACACAAAAAGAATAGTCTAAAAGTGTGAAGTCATGGGATCCTGAGTCTATACAGCGACTTCAAGGCTTTGATTGTACAGACTGGGACATGTTCTTTAGCATATCCGACGACCAGTGTACCGTTACAGATACTAGTATCAGCTACATCAACTTCTCTGTAGAGAATATCGTCCCGGAAAAGGTCATCAAGGTTTTTCTCCCAAAATAACTATTGGACAACGAAAGATCTGAAACTTTTATTTATTGAGAAGAAGCCATTGTTTTGTACTAAAGCTAAACTGAAACTGCAATATATACAGAAAGAAATAAATCTTCAGATTAAGAGATGTGAGAACAACTATAAAGAGAAACAACACGCGTCAAGCATGGCAAGTTATGAAGAAAATGATTGGCTGTTCCAAGAAACATTCTCCTATCAACATGACACACGACCAGGGATATGCTGAAGATCTGAAAAACCTCTAAGCCAGATTTGATACGCGTGACGTCAGCAGCGAACGGGAAGCCGTGATTAACAAAATAAATAATAAAGACGCAGAAAATATCATCATTCACCAGAAACGGTTAAGATTCAGCTCAATATAAGTAAAGCGCCGCGGCCAGATGGTTTAGGCGGCATCGTCCTGAAACGTTGTTGTGAACAATTGTTAGCTGTATTTTGTCAGTTGTATCAACTCTCCATCGATTGTCTTGTGATCCCGGAAATGTGGAAAAAATATAAAAAATTGTACCAATACCTAAACAGATTAATTATACTGAAATGAACGATTTTCGACCAGTTGCTCTTACTTCTATAGCTGTGAAATGTTTTGAACGAATCATTCTAAACTCCTTATTGTGTGACGTTTGTCATTTACTTGATCCGTATCAGTTTGTATATAGAGCAAGAAGGAGCGTGGAAGATGCAAAACCATGTACTTTTGACAGCGTTTATAAGCATTCAGAGCTTCCAAGATCCTATGGGAATTTTATTTGTTGACTTTTCTTCAGCATTCAATACAATCTAGCCGCACATATTGTTAGGAAAACTTTTTTAACATGGGCGTACATTGTAATTTATTATTGTGGATTGAAAATATTCTCACTTGAAGACCTCAATTTGTAAAAGTTAATACCGCCCACTCCTCTATAATGTATACAAATACTGGTGCCCCTCAAGGATGTGTGCTTTCGCCGGTATTGTTTACTCGGTACACACATTATTGTGTAAGCAATAGCCCAAATGAAATTACTAACTCAGTATGTATAAATACTGACAAATGTTTATGAATATAAGTACTTTGGCACAATAATTGATAATAAATTGAATTGGAATTGAATGTCAACAAGGATTGCATTTCCTGTTCAAGTTACGATCTTTTAATGTGAACGAGCGTGTTTTGTCACATTTTATTATTGTTTCATTGAAAGCTGTTAACTTTCTCTTTCCAATGTTGGTATGGTTCATTGTCTATGGTATCATATCTATATTAAAAAGAGTTTTGAAAATATTTGGAAATTTTATATGATAAAAAACATGTTTTACACGATGAATATGTCAAGCTTCCTTCTGGAAACCAATAGAGATCAAAATACATTTATTCCTCTCAGCATTCATCTGTTAATTATATTTAAGTTAATCGCGTTTGATTGTTCCATGTGTATACTTGTAATCGTTTGATATTAATGTACTTGAGCTCTGCTTTGATACAAATTGAATTGCATTCGGGGTAACAAAGTGTTATTCTTATCATTATTATTATATCAGGATATCAATATAAAGTGAAGTACATAAGAAAGTACATAACTCACCTTGTTTTGGATTAATCCAATTTTTAGCTAATCAGGCCTGAAAGGCCCGATGGGCTTATGGCATGGCATGGCATCCGGCGTCCGGCGTCCGTCGATCCGTCCGTCCGTAAACTTTTCGCTTTTTCGACTTCTTCTCGAGAACCAATGACTCCACAGAGCTGCAATTTTATGTGCAGACTCCTTGGCCAATGGGGATTCTGAATTGTGACCCCAAATGAGGTCACAGGGGTCACATCCTTAAAAACGTATTTTCATGTTCTCCTCCAGTTCCAAAAGGTCTAGAGAGCTGAACAGTTGTTTGCAGAATCCTTGGCCAATGGGGATTCTAAATTGTAGATCTCGTGACCCCGTGACCCCAAATGGGGTCACAGGCGTCACATGCTTAAACACCTATTGTCATCTTCTTATCCAGTTCCAAAAGTCTAGAGAGCTGAAAAGTTGTGTGCTGACTCCTTCGCCAATGGGGATTCTAATTGTAGATTTCGTGACCCCGTGACCCCAAATGGGGTCACAGGGGTCACATGTTTAAAAACCTATTTTCATCTTCTTCTCCAGTTCCAAAAGGTCTAGAGAGCTGAAAAGTTGTGTGCAGACTCCTTCGCCAATGGGGATTCTAATTGTAGATTTGGTGACCCTGGCGTGGGACCCCAAATAAAGGCCTCTCAGGCCATGACCCAAACTACTATTTTCAGCTTCTCCAGAACAAAGGTACCTAGAAGGCTGTGATATTATGTGCAGACTCTTCAGCTAATGGGGATTCCAAATTGTAGATTTGGAGACCCTGAGGCCCCAGATAAAGGCCTCTCAGGCCATGACCTAAAAATATATTATTTCTTCTCCTCCAAAACAAAGAGACCTAGAAGGCTGTAATATTGTGTGCATACTCTTTAGCCAATGGGGATTCTAAATTGTAGATATGGTGACCCTGTGGTGCCCCAAATAAGAGCCTCAAGCAATGATCTAAACATCTATTTCAGTCTTCATCATTAAACAATATAAACCCTGATGAGAGCCCATGGCTCTATTTTTACAAAATGAGATGCATTTGATTATGTATGATACAATAACACATATCTCAAGTAGTTTGAATTTAATTACATTGGTGAATGAATACATTTTAGTTAGAATATCTTTATTTAATGGAGCAGGAAATGAAATTTAAACCAAGATGACCCCATGAGGCACATTTATTGATTTTCACTAGTAATATGTATTATATGTCGATGAACAGTTGTGTTTTATCCATGTTAATTTTGGAAAATTTATAAAATAAAAATACCATTTTTTCTTAAAAAATTTTTAAACCACGTAGAAGAATTCCTTGGCTGATTACTAAATGCCTGCATTTTCAGTTTTAGGGTACGACGTCGAAAACTCGGATGATATTTTTAATTGAAAATTATACACATGATAAAACCAACTGAGGTGTGTAATTTCTTTTGTATTTTGTGCGGCTCACTGTGACGTAACGGCTGAACCAATTTCCACGAAATTTTCAGGGATGATAACCAGTGATTTAGACTTTTTTCGTGCGTTATCTGCCCTTGAAGTTAAAATTTCAAACCTCATTAGCTCGAAAACTAATCAAGATATTTTCACAAAACTTTCACCAAAATGTGGGCAACAACATTCCCCGTCCATTAGGCGAATAACGGTTTTCGGCCGTAACAAAAGATGTTTTGCTTTTTCGAAAACACTGAAAATTTTGTGCAATTTCGTTGTCTTTAGGGTATGCGTCTTTAAAAATCTTCTCCTAAATAACAGCAAAACATACAGCTATGTATTATACCTCAACATGAAGCTGAATAACTGCCTTAACGTGAAATTGCCCGAATTTTTAATTTCGACTTGGTATTTGAGTAATTCACATTTGAAAATCGTCATTTTTGAAAGGTCGAATTTCGGCTTCATGGTCAAAGGGTCATAACTCTGTCTGAATTGAAGATATGTCACAGATACGTATTACAATATGATCTAAATACGTTACTTAAAATCTTAAGGTCTATATCATGTAAAAGTTTATAGTTTTGCCATAATTTAACCATCGGTCCAAAAATATGAAATTCTGTGACTTTGAGACTTTTCGAGGGGTATATTTTTTTTGGAGAATATTCAATCGTCAACCACTGAGGATAGCAACATCTTTAATAGCTTATTTTGAAGTGGAAACGTCATTTATTAAGGACAATAACGTTCAAGTATGTATTTGTCATAGTTTACCTGTGACAAGTCATAGAAGATTATCATTGTTCAAAAATCACCATTTTCAGCAAAGTTGAAAGGATCATAACTGCTTAACTAATTAGGCTATTGTAATTCTATTCACTATTTCGGATGTACAATTTCAAGAACAATAACTATTCTGTTGAACCCTTTCATCAAAAAGTTTATACTTAAGCTCTGAACATCGCAAACGTTCTCTTGGGGTCCAAATTTAAGCATTTTTGAGCATTTTCTTGAATATTCAGAACAACATAACGCATTACTTATATATGCAATCTTAATGATGGTTACATCTTCTTAGGTGGAAATTAAAGCACAAGTGTTTCTGTGTATGTATGTATGAAAATATTAACCGTTTTGTCTTAATGATGAGAAAAATCATGTGGGGGTCCATTTAATAAGCATGTTCCATTTTCTGCAGGTCATTGTCTTTTGAGAATTTTTGTAAAAAAAAATACTGAAGATAGAGACTTTAAATTCATTTTAAAGCAGAGAAACTGATAAATAACCGAGAGTCCGACATGGAGTTCAAGGTCAAGCAGAAGTCTTGAAGACCTAAGTATTGACGCGTCAATCCTAGTTAGGTCTTCAAGACGAATGTCTGAAGAGCTATTGTTATTATCCGGATATTTAGCTCATCAGGCCTGAAAGGCCCGATGGGCTTATGGCATGGCATGGCGTCCGGCGTCCGTCCGTCCGTCCGTCCGTCCGTCCGTCCGTCCATCCGTCCGTAAACTTTTCGCTTTTTCGACTTCTTCTCCAGAACCAATAATTCCAGAGAGCTGAAATTTTATATGCAGACTCCATGGCCAATGGGCATTCTAAATTGTAGATTTTGTGACCCCGTGACCCCAAATGGGGTCAAAGGGGTCACATCCTTAAAAACCTATTTTCATCTTCTTCTCCAGTTCCAAAAGGTCTAGAGAGATGAAAAGTTGTGTGCAGACTCCTTGGCCAGTGGGGATTCTAAATTGTAGATTTCGTGACCCCATGACCCCAAATGGGGTCACAGGGGTCACATCCTTAAAAACCTATTTTCATCTTCTTCTCAAGTTCCAACAGGTCTAGAGAGCTGAAAGGTTGTGTGCAGACTCCTTGGCCAATGGGGATTCTAAATTGTAGATTTCGTGACCCCATGACCCCAAATGGGGTCACAGGGGTCACATGTTTAAAAACCTATTTTCATCTTCTTCTCAAGTTCCAAAAGGTCTAGAGAGCTGAAAAGTTGTGTGCAGACTCCTTGGCCAATGGGGATTCTAAATTCTAGATTTCGTGACCCCATGACCCCAAATGGGGTCACAAGGGTCACATGTTTAAAAACCTATTTTCATCTTCTTCTCCAGTTCCAACAGGTCTAGAGAGCTGAAAAGTTGTGTGCAGACTTCTTGGCCAATGGGGATTCTAAATTGTAGATTTCGTGACCCTATGACCCCAAAGGGGTCAAAGGGGTCACATCCTTAAAAACCTATTTTCATCTTCTTCTCCAGTTCCAAAAGGTCTAGAGAGATGAAAAGTTGTGTGCAGACTCCTTGGCCAGTGGGGATTCTAAATTGTAGATTTCGTGACCCCATGACCCCAAATGGGGTCACAGGGGTCACATCCTTAAAAACCTATTTTCATCTTCTTCTCAAGTTCCAACAGGTCTAGAGAGCTGAAAGGTTGTGTGCAGACTCCTTGGCCAATGGGGATTCTAAATTGTAGATTTCGTGACCCAATGACCCCAAATGGGGTCACAGGGGTCACATGTTTAAAAACCTATTTTCATCTTCTTCTCAAGTTCCAAAAGGTCTAGAGAGCTGAAAAGTTGTGTGCAGACTCCTTGGTCAATGGGGATTCTAAATTGTAGATTTCGTGACCCCATGACCCCATATGGGGTCACAAGGGTCACATGTTTAAAAACATATTTTCATCTTCTTCTCCAGTTCCAACAGGTCTAGAGAGCTGAAAAGTTGTGTGCAGACTTCTTGGCCAATGGGGATTCTAAATTGTAGATTTCGTGACCCCATGACCCCAAATGGGGTCACAGGGGTCACATCCTTAAAAACCTATTTTCATCTTCTTCTCCAGTACAAAAGGTCTAGAGAGCTGAAAAGTTGTGTGCAGACTCCTTGGCCAATGGGGATTCTAAATTGTAGATTTTGTGACCTCGTGACCCCAAATGGGGTCACAGGGGTCACATCCTTAAAAACCTATTTTCATCTTCTTCTCCTGTTCCAAAAGGTCTAGAGAGCTGAAAAGTTGTGTGCAGACTCCTTGGCCAATTGGGATTCTAAATTGTAGATTTCGTGACCCCGTGACCCCAATTGGGGTCACATGGGTCACATCCTTAAAAACCTATTTTCATCTTCTTCTCCAGTTCCAAAAGGTCTAGAGAGCTGAAAAGTTGTGTGCAGACTCCTTGGCCAATGGGGATTCTAAATTCTAGATTTCGTGACCCCATGACCCCAAATGGGGTCACAGGGGTCACATCCTTAAAAACCTGTTTTAATCTTCTCCAGTTCCACAAGGTCTAGAGAGCTGAAAAGTTGTGTGTAGACTCCTTGGCCAATGGGGATTCTAAATTGTAGATTTCGTGACCCCATGACCCCAAATGGGGTCACAGGGGTCACATCCTTAAAAACCTATTTTCATCTTCTTCTCCAGTTCAAAAGGTCTAGAGAGCTGAAAAGTTGTGTGCAGACTCCTTGGCCAATGGGGATTCTAAATTGTAGATTGTGTGAACTCGTGACCCCAAATGGGGTCACAGTGTCTTTTGCTTGTAAACAATTACTTAAATAACTTAAATATTAGATAGATAGTAAATCAATGAAATCCTGGTGAGCTACAGAGGCCATGGCTCTATTTTTTTAGTTCTTCAAGACGTATGTCCTGAAGACCTATGGTTCCTATCTTGATTTTTTTGTGTGCGCCGTGTACAGCAAATTTGACTGCCCCGATATCAATGGGCCACAATTCATGGGCCTACATGTAGGTGTAAGCTCGTGGCATACAGAGCCCAATTTGTTATTTTCGGCCTCTAAAAAGAGAGGTAACTCAAAACGTGAACAGATTCAAATTGCAATATCTCGAAATCTTATTTACTTATTTTCAAAAACAAATGCACCAAAATGTAGGTGACAACTTCTTTCATCAAATGATGTCATAGCGGATTTCAGCCGTCACCGGGGTCACATCCTGAAAAACCTATTTTCATCTTCTTCTTCATTTCCAAAATGTCTAGAGAGCTGAAAAGTGGTGTGCAGACTCCTTGGCCAATGGGGATTCTAAATTGTAGATCTCGTGACCCCGTGACCCCAAATTGGGTCACCGGGGTCACATCCTTAAAAACCTATTTTCATCTTCTTTTCCAGTTCCAAAAGGTCTAGAGAGCTGAAAAGTAGTGTGCAGACCCCTTGGCCAATGTGGATTCTTAATTGTTGATCTTGTGACCCCGTGACGCCAAATGGGGTCACCGGGGTCACATCCTTAAAAACCTATTTTCATCTTCTCCAGTTCCAAAAGGTCTAGAGAGCTGAAAAGTAGTGTGCAGACTCCTTGGCCGATGGGGATTCTTAATTGTAGATCTTGTGACCCCGTGACCCCAAATGTACCTAGAAGGCTGTAATATTGTGTGCAGACTTTTTAGCTAATGGGGATTCTGAATTGTAGATGTTGTGCCCCAAATAAGGCCTCAAGCCATGACCTAAAAATCTATTTTAGTCTTCATCATTAAACAATATAAACCCTGATGAGCTACAGAGGTCATGGCTCTATTTTTCGAAAATCACCATATCAACAAAGTTCAAAGGATCATAGCTGTTAAACTAATTAAGATAATTAAATTGGAAATAAAAGCACAACTTTTTCTATGTTACACCTTAGTATGAAAATATTAACCATTTTGTCTTGAGAAAAGTCATGCAGGGGTCCAGTATTCCGAACATCGCAAACGTTGTCTGGGGGTCAAAATTTAAGCATTTTTTAGTAATTTCTTGAATATTCAGAAGAATATAACATATTACTTATGTATGCAATCTAAATGATGATTACATCTACTTAAGTGGAACTTAAAGCACAACGTTTTCTGTGTTACACATTAATATGAAAATATTAACCATTTTGTCTTAATCGTGAGAAAGGTCATGCAGTAACCATTGTAACATTTTAAGAGGGTCATTGTCTTTGGATAATTTTTGTAAAACAAATACTGAAGATAGAGACATGTTTTATAGCTCGTTTTAAAGGGGCAGTATTTTGCAAAAACTATTTTTCAAATAAGCTATTTATAATGATAGTTTGTGCCATTTAAATTTACTTTAGAGGGTAACACATCTTATTACACAAACCAATTATCTGCAGTGAGGCGCTCATGTGATCAAGACGTGTGAAAGACCGCTCCTCTCTAATCCACAACAATCTACCAAATTTAAATGGCCACGTCAACTAGAAGTAAAACTGAAAATAAAATAAACAGTCAAAAGAAAAGTAAAACACAAAATACGAACCAAACAACGCCAACTAAAGACAAAACTTGTGGGATAAAATCGTTAAATCCAAACGAAAACAGCATGCAGTCGGCCATGACACCTGAAGACATACCAACGAAAACTTTCATTACTGAGGCGTTGAAGAAAAACATGGAAGAACTGAAATGTTTCGTTAAAGGCGAACTAGAGACAATTAACAGTAAACTTGAAGACACATTGAAGAGTGTTGAATTTAATTCCGCGAGTATTAAAGAAAATAAAGACGAAATGCAAAAGCTACGCGAAGAAATGATGAAACAAAAAGAAGAACTGACAAAGAAGATATTGATTCAGGAAATGTATTCTCGCAAGAATAACCTGTTGTTTTATGGAATACCAGAAGATGAAGATCCGGAAAGTGTGTGCAGAAAACTGTTCAAAGATATCGGTGTCGCGGGAGACATTCAATTCGTGAACATTCATAGGCTGCCACGCGCCGCAAAACCACGACCAGTTGTGGTAAAGTTTGTCTCAAACCTAGACAAACAAGCTGTGGAGATGACAGGGAGAAAGAACGGGAAGATTCTGAGGGAGAAGAAAATAAAGATCAAGACTGATCTACCTGTGGATTTGAAGAAATACCGAGGCAAACTTGAAGCGTATGCCTACGACATCAGGAAAACCAAGGGATTTCACACAAGAGTCATCGAAAGAGGTATCGAAATAACACTCCAGTACCGAAAAGACATTACGTCTACTTGGCAGAATACTGGACTTAATCAAGAAATCATCTGACGTTGTTAATTGTTTACAGGAAAATTGTGTAATGCAATCATGTGAAGGATATTTTCATCTAGTGTAATGTTTATTTACATCGCGGAGGACTCGCTATATATACTAACACTGTGATGAGCTTTAAGGCTCAGTAAGGAGCTGACCAATCCGGGTCAAGGACGTTTATGTTTACTGTTTTTAGTTTTTCACGTGTTATGTTTTCATTCTTGGATTTCTAGGACAGAAATGTGAGTACACAAAGTAAAACATGAATTACAACACTGGACAGTGACTTTCCTTTTAGATCTTATCTTGTGATACAAGTGTAAACAGGATCTGGGCCAACATAATCGATAATGATATATTGATTGTTACTTATGTATCTGAAAGGTATTTATGTTTTTATATATATATGAAAGTAATACTAACTTGTTAAGTTACCTTTCAGTGGTAAACAATATACTTTAGGAGCTTATCATGTGCATAAGGTTTCAAAATGGGTTTCACAAATGCGGAAGTCGCAAAGATAACCCTAAATACGTTATGTTTATTTGTTAATATTATTGATAAAAAGTCCCAACAAACAAATTGTTCTGGAAATACTTGTGTGAGGTGTGTATTTTTCATTTTGTGTTGTAAATTATCTATGTTTCTACCAATAGACCTACTCACTTGTCACATCATAACAATATATGACAATGGATAAGCAGGGTAAATTCAAAATTCTATCACTTAATTGTAGGGGATTAGGTTCAACGTTTAAAAGAAAACAAGTATTTAGATTTCTACGAAAGAAAAAAGCCCAAATATTTTGCCTTCAGGATGTCCATTTTACTTCACAGGAGGAACAACTTATAAAGCAGCAATGGGGTTATAAAGAATGTTATATTAGTCCTTTTAAAAGTAATGCAAGAGGCACTGCAATTTTCTTTAACAACAATTTTGATTTTGAAGTAAGTAAAGTGATTAAAGATACAGAAAATGGTAATTATATTGCTTTAAAAGTTAAAATATATGACAATATATATACACTTATGAATATTTATGGGCCTAATAAGGATGAACCAGAGTTTTATAGTAACATAATTGAAGAAATGGAAGAAATGGACTGTGATAATATTATAATTTGTGGCGATTTGAATTTAGTTTTGAATAACAAACAAGATACTTATAACTATAAATATGTAAATAATCCCAAAGCACGGCAGGTAATAATTGACAACATGGAAGTTTTAGATTTGAAGGATGCTTGGAGAGAACTACATCCACATGAAAGAAGATTTACATGGAGAAAGCCCACCCCCCTTAAACAAGCACGATTAGATTACTTCCTTGTATCTAATAATATCATGAATTCTATATGTGATGCTGATATTATACCAAGCATTAACTCTGACCATTCAATTATCTCACTTACTATATCACATACGGAATTACAAAGGGGAAAGGGCTTTTGGAAGTTCAACAATTCATTGTTATATGATAAAGAGTATGTTGAAAATGTAAAAGAAACAATAAATACTACCCTGAATAGATATAAAAAATCAAATCAACTTATAGATGAATACACAATAAACCCTCAAATGTTATGGGAAATGTTGTTACTAGAAATCAGAGGAATGACTATCTACTATTCATCTACTAAGAAAAAGAAACAAATAGAGAAAAAAGATAAACTACTTGACCAGCTTGAACATTTAGAAATAAACCTAGATTCAGAAGAAGATAGCGAAAAGAAAATATTGATGTTAAAAGATATTGACAATATTAAATCAGAAATAGATGAGATTCATAAAGTGGAAACACAAGGGGCATTTGTAAGATCAAGAGCTAAATGGGCAGAACATGGTGAAAAACCAAGTAAATATTTTTTAAAACTAGAGCACAGAAATTTCTTGAATAAGGCAATGACAGGATTAGAGGGTAAAAATGGAGATAAAATTACAGGCCAAAACAATATCTTGGAAGAAACCTGCACTTACTATAAAAAACTTTACACAGGGGAAAATTGTGCGGATATTGATTTAGATTATCTTTTAGGAAATATTGAAGTACCTAAACTTAATTGTGAAGAATCTTCTCAATTAGAAGGGGAATTAAACTACGATGAAACTTTAATGGCCCTTAAGAAAATGAAAAATGACAAAACTCCAGGACCGGATGGTTTTACTGCAGAATTTCTCAAATTTTTTTGGAAGGATCTACACAAATATCTCATAAAATCTTTGAACTTTGGTTTCCATGAAGGTTTATTGTCCGTTACACAGAGACAAGGATTAATAACTTGCCTTCCAAAAGCAAACAAAGATAAATCTCTTCTGAAAAACTGGAGGCCAATTTCTCTTCTGAATACATCATACAAATTAGCATCTGCTGTGATTGCAAACAGAATAAAACAAGTCCTCCCTATAATTATTCATGAAGATCAAAAGGGGTTTGTCCCAGGAAGGTACATAGGTGAAGTGACAAGGCTAATTTATGACTTAATGGACTATACTGAAACTTTCCAAATTCCTGGATTGCTACTATTAATAGACTTCGAAAAAGCTTTTGATTCTGTAGACAGGGACTTCATGATTAAAGTTTTGAATTTTTTTAATTTTGGACCAAATATCCAATCTTGGACTAAACTATTTTTTAATAGAATAGAATCAAGTGTCCTGGTTAATGGTTTCGCTAGCTCCTTCTTCCCTATTACTAGAGGCTGTCGTCAGGGAGATCCTGTGTCACCATTAATATTTATTCTATGTGCAGAAATATTAGCAATCCAAATAAGAAATGAAAAAAATATAAAGGGAATAAAGATGGGCAGTATTGAACATATTTTATCACAATTTGCAGATGATACAACACTAACTTTGGATGGAAGTGAGAAATGCTTGTACAGTGTTATTAATGTATTAAATAATTTTGCCAGATTCTCTGGACTCAAAGTAAATACAGAGAAGACAAGATTGCTATGGATTGGATCTAAAAAGAGATCTAGATACAAACTATGTAAAGATATACACTTTGACTGGTCACAATCAGAGTTTAAAATGCTAGGAATTAATTTCGATGTAGACTTGGATAATATTGTTGATATGAATTTTAACGACAAATTGAATAAAATTAATAATGAAATGAAAATTTGGTCAATGAGAACACTAACTCCAATGGGTCGAAACGTTGTATTGAAATCATTGCTTCTACCTAAACTTAATCATCTCTTTGCTGCACTGCCAAATCCACCTGATAAAATAATAGATGATTTTCAAAAAAAATGTTTCGAATTTATATGGCAAGGCAAAAGAGATAAAGTGAAAAGAGATGTAATGACTTTTCCACCTAAATATGGAGGCATAAATGTTCCCAATATTCGATGTGTTATGGCTGCACAGAAATTAGCTTGGATGAAAAGGATAGAGAATAATTTGAAATGGTACGATCACTCATCACATTTCATTATGAATGTCGAAAGAATATTTACTGCAGACTCTATCTACATTAACAGACATATCATCCCTTTTATTAGAAATACATTTTGGAAAGATGTCTTACATGCATGGTCATGTTTCCTCAAAACTTGTTATTTGAATCAGAAAAAGATAACAGATCTAATGACACAATCTGTTTGGTACAATTATAATGTAACTGTTGGTAACAAATATATTGCCAACCAAAAATGTCAAAATAGAGGTATTTCATATGTAAATGATTTTTTGAAAGGAAATGGGGAAATATACACCTGTGAAGAATTTTGTGAAATTTATGATATAGACATTAATTTTCTAACTTACCTTTCCATGCGGAATGCAATCAGAATGTTCATAAAATCAAATTTTGATGGAACTATAATAAAGATAAATGGACCAATTTTGCCTTTTAATAGAAATATATTACACAGTAAAGAAAAAACAAGCAAATATTTTTATCTGACTTTATTGAATACAAAAAATATAGAAACAGCAAGTTCACAGAGATGGACAAATATTTTTCAAGAAAATTATACCAGAGAAAAAATAAATTATAATTTAATGGCATATAGATGTAAAGCTCATGTGAATTTGAAATGGCTTCAATTTAAAATAATGCATAATATTCTGGCAACAAGACATTATCTGTACAAGATTGGATACTGTGAATCTCCACTTTGTTATTTTTGTGAAGTTGAAAATGAAAATATTGTACATTTACTATGTGAATGTGATTATGTAATTGAACTTTGGAATTATTTAGCGGAATGGCTTGGTACAGTTGCAGATGGAGAAATTGTCTTTACAAATGAAAACATTATTTTTGGTTTTAAAGGCATACATAACAATCCGTTAAACGCTGTTGCTTTGGTAACCAAACAATACATCTACAATTCAAGTAAAACTAAAAAACGCCTATATTTCAAAGCACTTCAAAAAGAAATCATCAGATATTACCAAACAACAAGGACGATTGCATTCTCCAACTGCAACTATGCCAATTTTTACACATTCTGGTCAAGTTTCCATACTCTACTTAATAAGTGATTTAATTCATGAATTGGAACATGTAAATGATATACACTTATACAGTATACAATACCTACATGTAAACACAATGTAATGTTGGGAAATAAAAATGGAAAAACAAAAAAAAAAAAAAATTATCTGCAGTAGTAATAACGGTGGTGCGTATAAAGCAAAAATTGCATGGCGGCCATTTTATTGTGAATGACAAAACGATTTCCATGGGCTTACTAGCCATGTACACTAATTTTTAGCTTAATTTTTCGAAAAGAGAAGGGTGTTTTCAAATACATTTCATCGACTTATTTCAGCGGAAAAACGTGCTACTGCCCCTTTAAAGCGGAGAAACTGATTAATAAACGAGAGTCCAACATGGAGTTCGAGGTCAAGCAGAAGTCTTGAAGACCTAAGTATTGACACGTCAATCCTTATTATTATTATTATTTTTGTTTTAGCGCGACTTTCCGTACTTCGTCGTCTGTGACGTCATAAAACCATTGTTCGTGATGTCACTGTAACTTGCCATCGCAAGATAAGTAGGCCGTTTTATGGTTATTTTGACGAGAAGAAAAGAGAAAGGAATGTAAAATAAAGAAATTATTACACTCGAAAGGGTGTAATATGGCTCTTACAAAACTCGTGTAAATTTATGTATAACACTCGCTCTCGCTCGGGAAATACAAAAATCTTACTCGTATCGTAAAAGCTATATGACACACTTCCTTGGGTAATAATCTCTATATACATGTACGTCGCATGTATGTTTTCTTGGAGAGCAATAAATAAGTCCATGGTTGGTTTGCCGATCCACTTTTTTTTTTTTATCATAACAACAAACCATTACCATATAATTACAAAATGGTTTTGTTACACTAAATTCCGCGTTTCTGATTGGACGAGAGCTCTCAAAAACCTGCTGCCATTTCTCGATGAATGCAGAAAAATGTGCTACCATACCTCGTGCATTCGTACTGTATGACGTCACAATCCATCAGAACAAACGGACGTGTCAGTTGGTTCTAACAACTGAGCATAACGTTTTGATGCAAAATAAGATATACACATGTCATTCCGTCTTCAAACCTATGTCAATAACTGGAATATACATTCCTTTTCCGAATGAGACAATTAATTTCACCGGGAACACTTCATTTTAATCGATACAAGTCCTCAAGCTTGTTCAGCCACTAGCGCTTCGCAAACGGTAGCCATGTTTGAACGTCGCGTGATATGCTAATGAGTGTTAATCACAAATTGCGAAAAAAAGAAAAAACGAACCCTGATTGTATTCATGTGAATGCTGGGAAAACGAAATTGAATCCTCTGCCGTTTTAGATTAAGGATTCCTCAATTTTGCTTCAGCCATGTATTGTTGCGTGTAACAAGCTGCTGCCTCCCGTGATTAATGACAAATATATTAGATTTGTGTAAATATTTAAAGAAAAACTTGTTGATTTTGTAATTATAAGGATTGTTTTACATGTTTTGTGCCTCTATCGAAGTATAACAGCAACAAATTTCGTATAACATCGCTCCGCTACACTACGCGATGTTATACAATTTGTTGCTGTTATACTTCGATAGAGGCACAAAACATGTAAAACAATCCTTAAGTAAAACAAAACAGACTCTTAAGGTATTTGTTTCGATTAAAATACATTCCTATTTGCGCTTGTACGGCAAGTAGTGGCGAGTAAGCAGATGCGCAAAATAAGCATCGATGAATAGGGGTAACGTTAATTCTGATTTCCTACTCGCTTATTACCTTACTGAATTTCAGCTTTCCAGCGTTTTATTCCCCACCTAGTCAATTCTTAACTACATCGATAATACCATTACAGCTCCTGTAAAAGCCATAACTGTCATTGTTTAAAGAATTAATTTCGATTTGTATGCATATTATGTGTTTTGAACTTCAGAACTGGTAATGTTCATTCTAAAGAGTGTACCTGCTTAAAATAAATATAGTTATATAACAAAATATTCATCAACAGGTGAGGGCCCACCTCCATCTTACGAAGAAGCCCATAGATACCCACAATTCGATACTCACGGTCAACCTATTTCTAATCTTGGACCGCCCCTTTCTCAGACTGGTTCCATCTTCACATACAACATACCGACAACTGATCACCAAGAGACATACTCAAGCCAACCAGGTGGACCCCCTGCTCTGACAGGAATCCCCCCACGTGCACCAGGTGCTCCTCCCCCCGAGTACGTGCTTCACACCTCTCTAAACCCTTCCACGAACACCTATGGTGCTCGCTTCGGTGCTCAGTTTGGAGGCTTTGGTGTCTCTTTGCCAACACAATATGGTGCCCAAGATTCAAGTTTCTATCCAATTCATAGCAAAGTCGTTCAATCTACAGCACTTATGGAAAGCAGGACAGTCAGCGCACACTACCATCAAGGCCAAGCCACCATTTACACCCCCAAACAGTTGGAAATTTATCGTGGCTACAAAACATCACCTGAGGTGAGTATTCACTATTGACTTGTACAGGTAGTTGAAATGAGTAGTCTAAATGTAGATCCATTTGACAAAGATCTAGCGCAATGAATAAAAGTTTCTGAAGTATTTGGTGAAGAGATGCTTCAGTATTGTTATTCTTCAGCGTCCTGGGGGATATAGGAGGCTGTCTTTTGCTGATTTGTCACATGAAGGCGAATCATTTGAATTTTATGTCATAATACATTATATACATTATATACCCATTTGCGTTGTAATGATGAAATGTGCATTATATATCTGGAAAAGCCCATTAACAATGCGTTCTTCTTGCCATTGATACTAATGCCGTGATGTACCTAATTACGAAATTATGCCAAAATTGGCACTGAGAGAGGCCATTTCTTGTTCGTAATAAAATATTGGAACTACATCATGAACTCGCGAAATCACAAAAAAAATAAAATTGAAGCAATATTGCAAAACTTGGCAATATTGTATTATAAATTCATGCGAATTAGTGATGTATGATCTAATCAATATTGCGATATCATGTAAATATGAGTTTAAAGGTTTTACTATTTGGCAATTTCTCTTTTTACAATTTTTGCAGTTGCTAGTTGTTTTATGTTTAGTTCTTTGCATATAATCGGAAATTTATTCGAAAATATCGTCTCACCAAAAGAGATTCGCAAGTGTGCCGATGTAAGATTAAAAGAATACCAACGTTGGGTACTATTTCACAATGCATAGCAAAGCTCAACATTCTGCACAATTATATAATTTTATATTTGTATGTTTAGCAATCTTAATAAACTTACATCAACAGCTTTATACAGTAAAAAGTGTTTTTACCTGACAGGTATCCTTTCAACATTGAATTATTACCGGGTTTTCAAGACCATGCCTCTGTTGAAAATGACCCATCGGGTAAGGGATAATGTCACATTCGGCTGGAATCGTAGGCCTAGGGTAGGGTAATGTCACGAATTCACTAAGATAATAAACTATTACGAATGTTGCACGAACCTCAGAAGAAGCTACAAACCACATCAAATGCATTTACGAATTAGGTACAACCTAAACTTAATTTTGGTCTTTTAGTGACAGTTTGTGTGATTGTTGTCTCAGGTTAACTGCGCAGCATATTCGAAGGGTTCGTATTCGTATCCAAATCGTTATGAATTTTGTTTTACAGAATATACTAAACATATGTATGAATTCCTCAAAATAATTCTCTGGAAATAAGATACTGCTTGTATCAACAGGTTTACATTTATAAATAGTGTTGTACACTGACTAAGATTTTATGAAATTAATTACTATGAAGAGCTTAGGTCACAGAAGAAGCACCAGAAATTCTTTGATGAAGTAATAGGTAGAGGAACATACTGAACAAAATTCGTTTTAATGTTTGTATTTATAGTGAAGAATATATAATATTTAGGTATACATATTTTCACATTGAAAAATGGCTTACAATTCAACGATATACAGGACATGGGACTTTAACTGACAAAGCACATGACGACAAATATAAATTCATAATGAATATAGGAGCAGATGTAACGGGGAAAGGGTAATCAGGAGCAACAGGGAAAATAAATAGTAATTTCTTTTTAATAATAGAATATAATAATAACACCCTTAAACGATGCTTTTCGGAGTACGGGGACATCCGGTATGGGTTCACCCCTCTTACTATATATGTATATATACAAGTATATTAAACACTATAACTGGAACATTCCTTCGGTTTATAAACTTATGTAAGTTATTTACTATTAACAAAACTACTCAATTATGTGACGGGAGTAAATTCCTTGTTAAATCGACTTAAAATGTAGATATATACATTGTGCAATTTAAAGTGCGGCCAAATTTAATATTATCAAATGCCAAAACATGTTCATCATGAGTCTACTGAGAATCTACCTGGCAAACACTTTATAAATAGCTCCAGATAACAAAGGGAGTTTGGGTCACATATTCATTTTCCCAACGTCGGTCTTTACTGTTCTATATATGTGACTTGAGGCAAGGGGATTTTACAATTAGCAGCTTAATATTCACTCTGGCTCTCCGGGTGCTATGTAAGTTGCCCTATGCAACCGAGTGGAAGGCAAGTAACTCTCGCCCCTTAGTGAGATAGACATGCCAGTAGTATATGCATTCATTAAGGCCACAATTTTGGACCCAAATATTTTCAGTCCTATTTTCTGTCATGTTGAATTTTTAATGAACGTACGCGTCATGAGGATTTATACCCCCAACTCTCACAGTTAATCATGGTGGGGAACCCTCATATGCTCCTGAATTTACTCATGGTGTTGGCAGTTTACCTTGAAGATAGAAAATGGAAACATAACGTATTAATTATGGTATCATGATGCTATCATCTACTTAAGTTGAAACTACTTGACAATATTCTTTGGTATGAAAATATTAACCGTGTTGTCTTAATCATGAGAAATATAATGTAGGAGTCCATTAATATGTGAGTTTTCCAATTTCAGAGGGGTGTTTGTTTTGGGATAAATTTTGTTAAAAAACTACTAAAGATAGAGACTTGTTTGATACCTCATTTTAAAGCAGGGAAACAGATGAATAACCGAGAGTCCACCATGGAGTTCAAGGTCAAGCAGAAGCCTGAAGACCTAAGTATTGACGCGTCAATCCTAGTTTTTTCTTATTATTATTTGTACTATTTTTGTATGTCGCACAGTGACGTAACGGGTGGACCAATTCACCTGAAATTTTCAAGGTTTATAGCCTGTCATATAATCTAGCCTTAAGCGGTCTCCCATTTTTGATTTTCGATCTCACACAGGGGAGATAACCCAAAATGTAAAAAACTTCAAACCTCAATAGTTCGAAAACTAAACATGATAATTTCACAAAACTTTCACCAAAATGTGGGCAACAACATTCCCCATAAATTAGGTATATAGCAATGTAATAACAGATTTTTTGCTATTTCGAAAAAAATTTTTTGTGAAATTGTGAAAATCTTCTTCTCACTAACGGCAATACCTTATAATACAGTTATATGTGATAGCTCATTTTGAAGTTAAATGAACTGTTCACAAGTTTCTACGCCCGAATTTTGAATTTCGCCCTAGATGTTTAGTAATCGGTTCTAGAAAATCGTCTTTTTTGAAAAAGGCGTTTTTCGGCTTCATGCTGAAAGGGGCATAACTCTTTTACAAATTAACTTATGTCAACGTTATATATTGCAATCTCTTTGAAATACTTCCATAACATATCAATATCATGTAAACGTTGATAGTCTCGGTACAATTTAGACATAGTCCCAAAAAGTAAAATTTTGAGATTTTGCGACTTTTCGAGGGTTATTTTCTTTGGAGAATTTTCGATTGTAAACCACTGAATATACAATTCTGTTTAATACGTCATTCTGAAGTAGAAGTGTCGTTTATCAAGAACAATAAATTTTAATCATGTATCTGTCATACTTTACGCGTGACAGGGCATAGAAGATTGTCATTTTTCAAAAATCGTCGTTTTCAGCGCATTTCAAAGGATCATAACTGCTTAACTAGTTGATATATTGAAGTTGTATTTACACCGTCGGATGCACAATTTCAAGAACAACAACGTTTCTGTTAAACCCTTTCATCAAAAAGTTGAAAGTTAAGCTCCGAACATCGCAAAGGTTGTCTAGGGGTCCAAATAGAAGCATTTTTGAGTGTTTTCTTTAACATTCAGAATAACATAACGCATTACTTACATGTATGTATGCAATCCTAATGATGAAAACATCTTCTGAAGTGGAAATTAAAGCACAACATTTTCTATGTCACACCTTAGTATGTAAATATTAACCATTTTGTCTTAATCGTGAGAAAGATCATGTAGGGGTCCATCAATATGTGATTTTTCCATTTTCAGAGGGGTACCTTCTTTGGAGAATTTTTGTAAAATAACTATTGAAGATAGAGACATGTTTGACAGCACGTTGTAAAGCAGAAAAAAACTGGTGAATAACCGAGAGTCCACCATGGAGTTCAAGGTCAAACTGAAGTCTTGAAGACCTGACGCGTCTATCCTCGTTATTATTATTATTATTATCCCCCACCCAACGTAGTTGGCGGGGGATATTGAAATGAGCTCCGTCCGTCCGTCCGTTCGTCCGTTCGTTCGTTCGTCCGTTCGTTCATCCGTCCGTCCCGATTTCGTTTCCGGAGCACAACTTGAAAACTGTTAGACCTAGCTCAACGAAACTTGGTGTTATGAACAATCACCATGTGTAGATTGCCTTTTTGGGTTTTCAACTTCTTCAAAATATTATTATTTTTTATTTTTAACCGTTTCCATGGAAACGCAACATAGAATTTTCGTTTCCGGAGCAGAACATGAAAACCGTGAAACGTACCTCAGCTAAACTTGGTATGTGCAACGGTCACCAAGTGGAGATGTGCCTTTTGAGGTTTTCAACTTCTTCAGGTTTTTATTTTTACCCGTTTCCATGGAAACTTTACTTAGGATTTCGTTTCCCGAGCAGAACATGAAAACCGTGAGACGTACCTCAGCTAAACTTGGTATGTGCAACGGTCACCAAGTGGAGATGTGCCTTTTGAGGTTCAACAAGTCTCATCTCCCACACACTCTGCTGGTTGCACTCTAGATCTGCTCTTCAGGACATCATTATTATCATTATTATTATTATTATTATTATTATTATTGATGAAATTAAAAAAGTTTTTATCGTTGCATTCGACTTCATATATTTTTTTTCCTTGCAGGCATACAGCAAGAGACATGTAACCACTGCAGCAGGGAGACAGAATCGAAAACTTGTATTGTCAATTGTATGCTTTATCATACTTGTTATCCTCATTATTTCTATATTTTTTGGTACTTTTATAGCATAGTATCAATTAGTTTCCCAAATCGTCATTTATGTTTTGACTCCATCAAAGATCAATCATATTTGGAAATTTTTGTTTGTTCATATAATATATACTCACAAAAAAACCCGCAAATAATGTTTTCTAATGTTTTCTTATTTATTGTATTTATTTAAAAAAAATATCTCTTTATATTGTTTATAAGGCAAATGAATTTAACGAAAGATTCGCAAGGAAAGGGTGAAAATATCCCCTCAAATGGACTCCTGAAAAGTCACTTAGTGGATCACAATGAAGTCAAGAACAGGGGGCATCGTCAAGGCAATGATCCTCTGATTGTTATATTTGGGTATGATGGTCCATTCTGCCCCTCGTGCATCTGCAAGTTGCGGAATTGGCTGCGGGGTACGCCATCGCACCTGCCTATCCAGTTCAACCAAATGGTATTGTGTTCGATTTACGTTTGTGATCAAGAGGGCCAAGATTCTGCAGTAATGCTCTCATTACGAGTGCTGTATATGGACTAACGTTGTCTTTCTGGAATAGATCTTTGTGGCGGTGAACAATAGGAAGGATGTTGGAGACTGTTCTGACTGTCAATCCTTCTGATTTAATTATTGTCATTGTATAAATGCTAAAATTTATGTTACTTCTATTATTAAGAATGTTTTTAACCTCATACTTGATCTGTACCAGTTTGTACACAGAGCAACTTTTATATATAGGTAATTTGTAATGCAGTATTGTGGATTTAGACACTTCTAGTTATTAGAACTCAGTTTGTACCAATTCCATCAATTCCCCTATACTGTATACAGATAGGGGTGTGTTACGACGAAAGTTGTAATAAACGCGGTAAGATGTAATAACTGCGGTAAATTGTAATAAAAACGCGGTAAGATGTAATACTGCGGTAAATTGTAATAAAAACGCGGTAAAATGTAATAAAGTTTACTGCGGTAAATTGTAATAGGGGGTGCGGTAAAATGTTTCGATGAAAGGTGCGGTAAATTGTAATACGATGTGCGGTAAATTGTAATATTTTCTTTTTATCCCACCGGTATGTAATACCGTGGGATATAGTCATCGCCCCGTCCGTCTGTCCGTCCGTCCGTCCGTCCGTCCGTCTGTCTGTCCGTCCGTCCGTCCGTAATCATTTCGTTTCCGGAGCAGAACTCGAAAACCATTCATGATATCTTTCTGAAACTTTGCATGTGTATTACCCATTAACTGAAGTGGTGCCTTTTGATATTTTCAGATTTCTGAAAATTTAATTTTTTTTCGTTTTCATAGAAACATGTTGAAGTTGGACTTTGTTCAGAGACATGTTCGTTTCCGGAGCACAGTTCCAAAACTGTTCATCATATCTTCCTGAAACTTTGCATGTGTATTACCCACTAACTGAAGTGGTGCCTTTTGATATTTTCAGATTTCTGAATTTTTTATTTTTTTTGTTTCCATAGAAACATGTTGAAGTTGGACTTTGTTCAGAGACAGGTTCGTTTCCGGAGCACAGCTCCAAAACCGTTCATCATATCTTCCTGAAACTTTGCATGTGTATTACCCACTAACTGAAGTGGTGCCTTTTGATATTTTCAGATTTCTGAAAAATTTTTTTTTTTTCGTTTTCATAGAAACATGTTGAAGTTGGACTTTGTTCAGAGACAGGTTCGTTTCCGGAGCACAGCTTCAAAACCGTTCATCATATCTTCCTGAAACTTTGCATGTGTATTACCCATTGACTGAAGTGGTGCCTTTTGATATTATCAGATTTTTTCTGAAAAATTAATTTTGTTCTGTTTCCATAGAAACATGAGAGGGATGTTGGTTGTTGTTGATTTTGACTGCTTCTGGAGCAGAAGTCTAAAACCCTTAACATGCCTGAAACTCAGCATCTATAATACCCACTAACTGAAGTACGGTAGTAGATACACAAGTATCTGTAAAAGATGTGTTTTACAAATTTTGTGGAACCGGTGGGATATGTCATCTTCTGATGACTCTTGTATAGAAGTTGATGTTGATGAAAGTAAAATTCACCAATCAAAATGTCCGTCTGACAATTCGTCCGTCTGATTTTGTTTCACTAACAGCTCTGATACTAATTTGATGATATGTTTCTAAACAGATGTGCTGTTTGTTTGTTTCGGTTTGTCTTATTTGCATAATTAAGTATATTTGCTAAGAATGATAGGCTATTAATGACATGTGATTTGCATGTTCGAATCCCAGATTTATCGCTTCGTTTCGACAAAATACGCACACAATTCACAAGTATTCTTTTCATCGTTAGTATTACAGAAACAAGATTTTACAGTGACTGAATACGCTCATGATCTCGTACACACGTTAATTTGTATGTGTAAGCGCATTAGTTTGGACGAGTGCGCATCGTATCATGTGGCGGCAAAGAAATCATTATTGGAAAATATTCTGAATGTGAGAATCATAGCAGGGAGCGAAGCCCAAGAGTTTTGTGTTTCTGTAATGTTTAATGTTTTATTCTACAATAAAATACAATAACAAGTCTTCTATTTCTATTTGATATAACCTTCAACAATTACTCGCATTTATAAAAAAACCATGCACTTTAAAAGTTGTTAGTATAAGTTATATTTTGTCGTAAACTTCACTTGCTAAACGACGCAAAGCTATTATTACCGATATATAACGTAATTCCTAAGCGATGTGATTTTACCGAAATGACATCAAAAGTCAACCGCATGTTATATCGTTGAATAAGTCACGCTGTCGTGGGTATCTTATATGATGAATGTGTCTTACCTACATACTTTATGATAATACATATAGCATTGCACCGTTCAATGTATTTTTCAAAATCTGCGGTTTACGATTAAAGTTTAATAATTTTACCACTTTAGATGGTAAAACTTCTCACTACACAAACCAGTTTTCCGTAGTCGCAGACAATTATGTTGCGGTTATAATGAAAACTACTGGCGGCCATTTTAATGTCAACAGCTTCAAATGGCCGAAAAATACAGAACTGAATTCCAATAGTTTTAAAAAGCATGTGGAGAAGTTTTCAGACTTTAATATTTGTGTTAAGAAGAGTGTTTTTCAATTGGCGACATTATTTTAAAAATTCATGACATGAACTTATTTTAGCAAATAAAACGTGTTACAGCCCCTTTAAGGAGTTGGCACTACGTTCCTACACAGTTCTTAAAGTTCGCAATTGGTCCTCGTTATGTTCTATTCGTTCGTAGTACGTTTGAGAAATTATGAAGGGACGGATATAATTCCATTTAGTTTAACAAGTGAAACATGAACAATCTGTTTATATGCTGACTGATGGTTTTCTACAACCTTTGGATGGAAACAGAGAAACAGTACAGGTACACGTGTGCAGAGTTCTTTGGTTAAACATATAATATTTATAATAAACGGATTGGGAACAAATTATCCACAAACATATATATATATCCTTTCCTTTGTTATCTAATTGTTTGGTTTGAGGCAAGAGATTTTAATGGACAAAATTCTTTGTCCACAATATATAAAAAAAACTTCAAATTAAAATTGAAAACGGAAATATCAATGCAAGAATGTGGGCATATTAAGAACGAGATAGGTTTGGTTGAGAACGCATATAAACTGACTGATAACGGCGTTGGACTGAAGTAAAACGTTTTGAGCACGAGATGAACGAGCAATTTTGTTCAATCAAAACATGGTACCAACTATTAGAGGACAGAGTAAAGACGACATGGGCGTACTAAGAATTGTCTATCGTATTTGAAAACTTCTTCATAACAGTTAGCTGTCTCTGTCCCGTTCGAGGCCGTTTTACAACATTTTTTGGAAGGAAAAGAACGTAGTAGGAACTTCTTTTGTGTGACGGAGGCATATGCTTTCGCCAACCAAATGCTAACTACTGCATGCAATAAAATCGATTTATCAGAAAAGAGACTACGTGATATCTTTATGCCATTTCCACAGTTTAAAGGGTAGCACGTGTTTTTCTCTGAAATAAATCAATGTCATGAACTTGACAAATAATGTCGCCATTCGAAAAACACCATTTTTCTTCGCAATATTAAAGTTAAAAACATGTGCACATCTTTTTTTAAAGCTATGGGAATCATTTTGTACTTGGCGGCCAGTCAAAGGTGTTCACCTTGAAAAGTCCGCCAATGGTTTTCATTATGACCACTACACAAATTTCTGCGACTACGGATAGATGGTTCATGTAATGAGAACTATTACCCTCTAAAGTAATTATAAATTGCATAAATTTGTAATATAAATGGTAAAAAGGAAAGAATAAAATTGGCAAAAAACATGCTACAGCTCCTTTTAGCAAAATATTGACCAAACATGTGTGCCAATAACAGTTTTACACAATAACCTCAAGAAAAATAGAAAATATTTGAACGACGGCGCTAGTTTTCTAAATGAATTAACATTTTAATTCAACACACACACAGGCACACAAGCACACATGTAAACGTTTCCCAATTGACGCATTTCCACCCTGGGATGTTGTGCAATGACACTAGCCATCATGACATAAGTGAAATCATTTTGAAAATGACATTAAACCCTAATAATAACACACATACGCACGCACAAACACGCACACACACACACATACACAAATAATTATTTATGTTTTAAAATGTCTATCGAGAGTTTGGCTTGCCAGAATAGAGCAAAGGTACTAGCAGAAAATAAGTTCAACTTAAAAAGTTTCCGCTATCAATTAGGTATGGAATTAAATTATGTTAAGCGTTGCATGTAACATAATTTTTTTCTCATATCAACTGTAAAGTCATATACCCTAGGCTCATTTTGTTGGAATGGTGACACTTCATGACACCGGAAGTTACGAACATGTTACATGGAACCTTATACTTTAACAGTTCAAGACAATATGATTACCATTACATAAAATTCAAAAACTTGCAAAATGTAAATCTGAATATGAATACAGTTTAATGAAGTGAAACATATGATAGTTTCAGCGATTCTGCAAAACAATGGAATATATATTCTTCCATTATACACATAAAGTCACTGTTTCGTTTCCATAGAAACTCAAACAAACACAAGAGTCATCAGAAGATAAAATATCCAAACGGTCCCCTATTAACTCAGAGTGCTTTATTAGCATGTATAATCGATCTTTGATATAAATGATGATAGACTTTTTAATTATGTTAGTGGATAATACACGACATGAATAGGTTTCAGAAAGATATGATGAATGGTTATCAATCTCTTCTCAGGAAACAACCTATCTATCTGTAAACGTGAACAGAGTCAAATTCTCGTTTTTCATGAAAACAAACAAAAATAATAAAATTTTCAGAAATCTGAAAATATCAAGAGGCACCACTCCAGTAAATTTGAAATACATATGTAAAGTTTCAGACAGATTGACAGAATAAACCCTGTATACTCCCATGTAAGGCGGAGGTTTAATCAAAACAGTTCGTCTGTAAATTTTGGAGAACTTATGATTTTAATATGCAATAATACTTATAATAATACTCTCATTAAAAAAATACATATGTATATGTTCAATGAATTACCCAAATTCGGCATTCATGGCAGCTAAAAATTAGATGTATGGTTATTACATTTTACCGCATTATGTATTACATTTTACCGCACTTTTTAGTAACATTTTACCGCACCCCTTTTTACAATTTACCGCAGTAAACTTTATTACATTTTACCGCGTTTTTATTACAATTTACTGCAGTATTACATCTTACCGCGTTTTTATTACAATTTACCGCAGTTATTACATCTTACCGCGTTTATTACAACTTACGTCGTAACAGGGTGCCCCTCAAGGATGTATCCTTCATTGTTCAAACATTTCAAACTCAAATATTTGTGTTAATAATAGCCCCAAAAATCTAATTGGAAGTTTGTTGATGACACTGTATTTTCAGACTCATCCATTGCCTTGTCATACAAAGATAGTATCAACCACACTGTGTGGTGTGAGACCCATTTTCTAATGCTAAATAGAAAAAAATGGAACTGATCATAAATAAAAATAATCGGAAAGATCAAAAGCATAACAAACTGTCTATGTATCAATGGTGACAATATGAAGATATTTAATGAATAAAGTGTATTGAATTGGAATGTTAATACTCATTCTGTTTTAAAAACGGTCACTGTTCTTTTCTACTATCTTTTAAGTTAAATTGGTATATATGCCAGAGCTTTTCGAAGGCATTTATACAACAGTTTTACTTCAAAACGTTTATCAGGCAGTGAGCAAATTCATTTCTTATAAATTCCCACTTTGCAATTTAAGGGATGTTTTATTCCTCAAATAAAATCGAAAAATTACAATAAAAATGCAAAACAAATGTGACGCATGTGCCACCATACGCCAAACGGTGTTCACAGGAAAGATTAAGAAATACAATTAAAGTATTTATTTATGGTTCTAACTTACTGTATTAATCTAACATTTTACCACACTACAAATTTAATTCTCATTTGAAGGTTTTTAAAACGTATATGTAAGAAAACAGTATTGCATAGCAATGTCGTAATTGAACAATGATACAGTTAAAGTGATCCTGAAGGTTGTTTAGTATAAAATTCCAAGTATGAAGGTTATGCTATTCTTCTATCAATTTCGTGTTTATGAAAAAGTAAACTGGCCACACGAACTTTTTTGTTTCACTCAATAGAGAGCATATGGCTTAAATTTCAAAGACTGAATTTATAAGTAAATGAATGTGTATTGTCTGTCCTTAACCATTTTAACTTTTTCTTTCAAATAATGGTACCACAGCTTGTCTTTATCTATGGCATAGACAAAATAGTTCTTCTAGAAAAATGGAGTTTTTTAAATCGGTTCAGCATTTTCTCATTTTCATGGTTCAGCATGCATATTTACATATATATATATATATATATATATATATATATATATATATATATATATATATATATATATATATATATATATATATAAATCAAAAGCTATTCCCCCTAAAAGCAAAAACAGACATTTGGAACATTTTCTAGACATTCTAACTAATCAACCACTTTCAAAAAATACGGGAAACATTAAATCCAACATAAATCAGAAAGAGAGACAAGCAATAGAAGAACTTAAAAATAATAGCAATATTATTATAAAAGAAGCAGACAAAGGAGGAGCTGTAGTCATAATGGACTCGGACTATTATGAAGTGAAAATACTGGAACTACTAAAGGACCCTGTATTTTACAAAACTCTTCCTAAGAATATGGATCTTAAAATTATGTCACACCTCGGTAAACATATCAATAAACATAGCAGTAATCTCACAAAGGAGGAAATTGACTACATTTTAAACTTTGAATTCAAAACAAGTAACTTCTATGGCCTTCCCAAAGTTCACAAATCTGATATCATCAAAACAGAAATTCAGCTTCAAAACTCGGAATATGTTCAAACCCTAAGACCCCCTGATCTCAAATTTCGACCAATAGTAGCTGGACCAGCCTGTCCGACACACAGACTAAGTAACATAATAGACATCATTCTGCAACCCTTCCTACAGAATATCAAGAGTTATGTTCGAGATGATCTGGACTTCTTGAATTACATTCCGGACCAAACCCCGGAAGATACACAATAATATATATTATTGGTTAGCTTTGATGTAACATCACTTTACAGCAATATCCCACACGAACTAGGCATTGAAGCACTTGAATATTGGATTGATAAACACCCTGAAAATCTGAACGACAGATTTGATAAGTCATTTGTCCTTGAATCAGCAACATTTATTTGGGAAAACAACACATTCCAGTTTAATGATGTCCCTTTCATACAAATTCTAGGTACAGCTATGGGAACAAAATTTGCACCTGTTTATGCAAACCTTGTTTTAGGATACCTTGAGGAAAAGTTATATCTACAATTGAAAGATATCTATGGTGATGATTTTGCAAATGACTTTATCTCAAAATGGAAACGTTATTTAGATGACTGTTTTCTGTTATGGCAAACATCAAACGGAGATATTCAAGATATTCTCAGTATACTTCAGAATATGCATCCAAATATCAAATTTACTATAGAAACGGATAACAATAAGCTCCCGTTTCTAGATATTCTCATCATAAAAGAAGGTACTAAACTATCTACTGACATTTACCATAAACCTACAGACACACAACTTTACCTTCATTTCAAAAGTTCTCATGAAAAACATGTTAAAACTAATTTACCTTATTGTCTAGCAAGACGCATATGCACAATAATTAAGGATGGAAGCTTAAGACAAAAAAGGTTAGAAGAGTTAAAATTTGCTCTGCTGAAACGAGCCTTTCCTCAAAATATGATTGACAAAAGTATTGAACAAGCAACCAATCACACCATTTCTGAATTGCGAACGCCCACAAATAAAATAGTACCCAAACGTACTATAACATTTGTAACTACCCATAATCCAAACAATCCAAATGTGTTCCCTCTAATACGAGACAACTTAGACATACAAACACAAGACAAAAAGCTGAAAGCTATGCTTAATAAAACCACTATAATTAAGAGTAAACGGCAACCACATAACTTGAAAAAACTACTCACTCAAGCAAAATTCAGCAACAATGACAATCAAGCTGAAGTTTCAAAATGTTAAGATAAGAGATGTGGTACATGTCCAATTATTATGGAAGGTCAAAAATTCCAATTTGAAAATGGGCAACATTTTATTGTTAAACACAACATGAATTGCAAATCTAAAAATGTAATTTACGCAATCCTCTGTCCGAAATGCAATCTCACTTATATTGGACAAACTTCCAAACTTCAAGCTAGGGTACGTGTTCACAAACAGCAAATCAATAATCCTAATCTCCGTCACCTAAAAATTAGTAAACATATAGCAGACTGCAACAATGGAAACTTTCTTATTTTTCCATTTTATAAATTATTCTCCAATTCACAAATTACAAATTTAACTTTAGAGACTAAAGAAACATTTTTCATAAATAAATACTGCCCATCACTGAACAGTTAGTTCACACGAGAAATTGATTGATTACGACTCCATTGTTTTACATGAAATCAAGGACACACAATGAACTCGTTAACCCTCAGAGACCTCATTGTCCTTGAGTGACACCCAATTGAAGACCTCGAGGCAATTTACGAACATGATTGAAAGACAATGACTGATTTGGATATTCAGCAGCATCTGGTTATCTTCCAATCGTAGTTGACACGTGTTAAATTGTATATAGCATCATACTTACCAGATTAGTTTATTAATTGATACAAACAACACAAAATATACACAGAATAACACTGTCGATCATCATCTAATCGAAACTCTCCTTTAACCGTTCGATTCTCCTACGAAATTTACTCCTTTGATCTACAATGTTAATCAAATATTACTAACGTAAAATGACATTACATAAAAATGGTTATATTGAACATTTCCTTTCCAAATTGAGTTAAAATTGTAATAAAATTTCATTTATTTATCTTTTATATCCTGTACAAGTGAAAATGATTGAAATTTACCAAAACTCAAAGTAATGTTTCAATATTCTGCTGTAATCCATTTTCCCAATTACACTTTACAACTACAGAGGCACATACCATTTATTATTCCTGTTATTTCCTAATATTAAGATTCTATCCTAAATATTTTTAACGAAAGTATTCATACTTCACTGATCACACATCAGACAATTCATCAGATTTTATATTTTTATGCAATTAATTTGAATATTTTGATATTATAGGTAATGCGAAACATGGACCTCTTCTATTGATTGTGAATCTACATTTTCAGATTTTATTGTAATTAGTAAACAAGCAGAGAAGATATCGACAAGTGGACGACTCTCGGGTGGAATACTTGTTCGGGTAAGAAAGAACTTTAAAAAGTACATTTTAACAAGGAAGATAACTGAAAATGCAGTATTTATGTTGTTTGACATCTTGATCACAATTTACTGTATACCTGTACATATATTCACCTGGAGGGGTCCACTTTCTACAACAAACCAGGTTTATATTGTAAAAATGGTATAATTCTTTTCCAAGATAGTTTTTTAGACGTTTTATCAAATATGTCAAATGTACATATTTTATGTAGAGGCGATTTCAACGCTCGAACATGTACTGAGTCCGATTTTATTGAGGATGATATTATCAAACATACAGAGGGACATGATCATTCAATTCTTAGTAGACTTTTCAACTTACAAAATTGTAAATACGTATGGAAACGGTCTGTTAGATTTATTTTCAGTTTTTAACATTCACATAATGAATGGTCGATGCGGATCTGATTCAGAAATTGGAGACCATACATTTATTGGTCACACCGGAACAAGTGTCGTAGATTATACTATAAGTTCATCATTGGTTTTTGATAAAGTGCTTGACTTTGCAATGCCTTCTCGGACAGAATCGGACCATCTTCCTGTTACAATGAAGTTACGCGCGCTTCATGCGCATCATATGCCAGCTGAAAAACAGACTGATTGATTTAAATTTGTTTGGGATAATGATAAACTCCAGAATTTTAGATCAAATATTTTTCAAGAGTTACCTAGCCAGTCAACAGACTTTGTATTTACAAACATTGATAAAAGCATAGATCTCATTGTACAAGTTCTATGTACAGCGACTTCAGATATGAAAAAAAAATATGGTAAGACGAGAAAAAGGGCTCAAATTTGAAGAAGAAGAAGTTTATTCGTATACAAGGCCTCATGGCCAAAAGTACAGATTTGTATATACAAAATGTTAGTGCATATATACATCGAAGTGGTTTTTATACAGGTAAATTACGTTTCAAGAAAATTGAAAGATTTTTTAAATATTCAGCATTTTGGGTAAACATTAAAAAATTGAACTTTTCACGTGTTGGATAGGTATAAAAATATACTGGTAACAACATTTTTCTACTTTCCACATAGTATGGACAAATCAATAAAAAGTGAAATTCATCTTCGATAACGTCATATTTACATTTTGTACACTTCAATAAATCAGGATTTACATTTTTATCATATCTATATTGCTGAATATTGAGTTTATGGCTCATACATCTGAATTTACACAGAATACGTAGTAAATCTCTGTTCGAGTTAAGTTTTAAAATGTAAAGCTCTGGCTCCAGCACACTCTTGTAGGCACAATAATCATGCAGATATGATGATGAATTTAATTTACTTTGCCATAATTGAAAATTAATGTCTTTACATCTCTGTTTAAAACATTGTATAAAATATGATACGTCACCACAGTCTTGGGAGATCCATACATATGAAAACCCCGTCTCCATTAACAAAGTACGAACATGTGACACCCAGCTGACACCGCCATGGTCGTCATATGACTTAAGCATTAAGTAACAAGCCTTTGGATGGCGACCTGAATCCATGCTTATTAGCCTCGCCCAATATTTGATACATCTTTGAAAATAATTTATACAAAGTTTATATCTTCCAACTTCACCAAGTATAGCTGTATTCGCTACAAATTTACCAACACCAACATACCTTTTAAAGAACGAACTTTGAACCTTTTCAATGTCATCTCTTATAGTATATCCCCAAATTTCAGACCCATACAACAATATTGGAGCTATTTTCGTGTCAAAAATTTGGGTAATGATATTTAGTGGGATATGAGGGTATTTGTTCAAGAGTTGAAATATTGGAAAGCAAGCTTTTTTTTTAGCTTGAATCGCTAGCGTCTCACATGCCTTAGACCATATTAGTCTTGATGAAAACAGTATACCAAGGTATTTATAGTATGACGAAACGTTAACGTTTTGTCCATCATACGTCCATTTCTCGGTCTTTTTAAGGTAACCTCCATTTCTGAATATAACAATACATGATTTATCCAGGTTTACCTGTAGACCCCATTTATCACAATATGTTTTTAACAAATCAAGCTTTCTCTGCAGACCAATTACAGTATCATCTAATAAAGTTACATCGTCGGCAAACAAAATTAATTGGATATCTTCAGTTCCATCCCTCACAAATACACCTCGTAGCCCAAAGGTCTTAAATTCTTCAATAAGCTCATTAATGAAAAATAAAAACAGAACGGGACTAAGAATGCAACCCTGCCGAACTCCAGATGAAGTTTTAAATACTTCAGTTTTAAGGTTGCCAACTCGAACACAAGCGGAGACTTTTTCATACATATTCTTCAATATACAAAACATCTTTCCGTGAATACCTTTTGTTAAAAGAACATAAAGTAATTTATTTCTATTTACAAGGTCGAACGCCTTTTTAAAATCTATGAATGCAGCATAGAATCTATGTTTAGGCTTTCTCAGATATTTCTGGCATAAAGATTGAAGAATGAACATATTGTCGACAGTAGAATAGTCATTACGAAAACCTGCTTGAGACTCATGTAGGAGTTCATGAAGATCAAGCCATATTCTAATTCTATGTTCCAGAATAGATGTAAAAAGTTGCCCATTGTGTTTAATAAAGAAATGCCACGATAGTTGTTCGGGTCTCGCGTATCACCTTTCTTATAAAGAGGAATTATCATTCCTACATTCCAATTGTCTGGAAATATGCCAGTGTCCAGTACAGAATTAAATAGAAGTTCTAGAAAAGGAATGAGAAATGGTGCATGTTTGTAAAATTCGGACGGAATCCCATCGACACCTGGGGATTTTCCTTGTTTTAGGAGCTTAATTGATCTCTCTATTTCATCTCTGGATATTGGTTCTGATAAAATATCGCCATTAAGAAATTCTTCACACGCACTGTATTCATGATTAGTTAGAACATTTTCCACTACCTCATCGAAAGGATGCTCATTTGCAGAAGTTGGATTTAACAGTTCTTTAAAATAGTCATACCGTGAAGCTGCAGTAATATCACTAGTCTTTGTATCACCTCTAAGTAGCTTCTTTATCCGAAACCAGAACCCCTTACAGTCCCCATCTCTTGCCGCTGTGCATATTTCCTCTACAGCTTTAATGTTTGACTCATTCTTCTTTTCAGTACAGATGTCCCTGAATTCTTTCTTTGACTCTAGATACTTAGCAAGATTTTCATCTGTGCGACATCTCCGAAAAACATTCAAATTGTGATACTTAGTGTTCTTAGCAGTTGCGCACTCGTGATCAAACCAGTTAGGTTGGCTGTGAAGTTGCCGGTAGTTTACTTTCTGTTTTACTTTCATATCAGCTCCTAAGTACTGAAGTACCTCAACAAGTTTGTCAGCAGCTGTATTTATATTGACACAAACTTCATCTAAGAAATCATTTACGATTTCCTGGTATGTTTCGGAAAACAGAGATTCATTAAACGTTTTTGCATCCCCTTGCCATATGTATCTATCAACATAGATAGCGTTAGTACAATTAGAATTATCTATCTCTTGAGATTCACAAGATCTGATATTTAAAGTGCATGATAATGGAAGATGGTCAGACTCAGTTCTAGTATGTACCTTTAGCTCTAAAATATTGTTAAAATAATTAGTTGTTGCTAGTACATAATCCACTAAACTCGTTCCATTTCTGTTGATACATGTAAACGCTCCGTGTATGTCACCGGGTTTCCTTCCGTTGACAATATGAATACCCCATGTTTTGCATAATTCTATCAATGCTAAACCAAACTTATTTACACTATCATCCTGAGTTGCCCTCGGTTCATTAAAATCATCAGGAACATATGTGATAGGTAGAGGTATGTAGTCTAGTTCTCGTTCATTTTCATGTATAAAATCGTTGTTAGAACCTACGCGTGCATTAAAATCTCCAAATAATACTATATCAGTTTCATTTCCAAACTTAGATTTAATAGCCGCGAGTTTTAGCTCTAAACCATCAATATCCTCGGAGTCTGTCTTGTCATACATGGGAGACTTTTCAGGCAGTTTATATAAAAAACCTATGTTTTACCTACTAGTTTTCTGTCTGACATTGGGTTACATACCACACTGAAGAATACACAATTGCTCCACGTATTAAATATTCTCTCAAAGATAGATAGTAGACATGATTTAACAAACACAGCAACACCACCGGAAAAACGCCCAGCATTATGTTTTCTCTTAGCTTCTGCAGCGAATCCAACATAGTCAGGAAACATATTTATAATCTTATCATTGTCTTTCTGCATTGTTTCAACAAAACCAAAAATATCAAATGTTTCACAAAATGTCTTAAGATCTTTGTCATACATTTTGGAATGTATTCCTTGAATGTTCCACACACATATATTCAGGTCGATGTAGGTTTTCACGTCATCTTCTGTCGACGTCTGGCCACGGCCGTCCCCCTAGCAATCTGCAAAAGACGCCCCCTGGCGGCCTTCACCCCCACTCGACCTGGGACCAGGAGGCGCCCCTCTCTGGGTCCCGGGCGAGCGGCGGTTCAGGGTACCACGGCGGGCGGTTGAGCGATCATTAGTGATTTTTCTTATCCCAGTATCACCCATGACATACGTTTCACCCTCGATAATCAATTTATCATAGGAAAGATAAGCATTTTTGTCTTTTTCACGGGCTTCTACCATATGTGGGATTAACTCTGCTCTGACCCTCCTCACTCTCTCTGTGTAGTCATGAGTGACGTACATACTGTCGTCATGCTTAAGCTTGTCTTTAGCAGTATCAAACACGCTCACCTTGTCTTATATGAAAGGAACTTGACGATGATTGGTCGCTGCTTCCCCCGGCTCCGCAGGCGATGTGCACGTTCAATGCCGATGACGTCGTGGTTTTCCATGCCAAGAACATTTTCCAGAAAGTCTCTGACACACCTCTCTGTATCAGCCCACTTCTCTCCAACTACACCCTCAATTCCATGAATTAGCAGATTGTTTCTTCTACTCTGAGCCTCTTCTTTATCAACTAAATATTCTAGTTTCGAAAGTCTATCTTTTAGCTCTTCGTTTTCTGATCTTAATTTTGAGAACTCGTCCGAAATATCTTTCCTCACCTTATCAAATTTCTTATTCAGTCCACCTATCTCCTTTCTGATCTGTTTCAGAATATCGGACATTTCCTCTTCGTGGCTATCAGAATCTACACCATCCGATACATGATCTTCATTGAATTTCAGTGTACTCTGCCTGGTAGTCTTAGCGCTAGCACCCCTGCGAGACGACGTCCCCCTCCCCCTGTGTGTAGGGCCGGGATTCAGTTCCACATCAGCACACATTTCTAATAGGCGGGAAAGATATGGCACATACATGTACATACAGAGATTGTTACTAGAGTTACAATCAAGCACTGACGAGTACAATTTCGGTTCATCAATTTGGCATGAGCGACGCTCGCTTACAGCATTTGTGGTCCTCACATGAAGAAAGAAGTTCAAGATCAGTAAAAATTTCAACTGCCTCATCAAAAAATGTCCAGAAATGTTCAAAGTTTTCACGGATTGTTGTCGATTTCGTATACGTGGCGAAAACCAGCCGATTTGACCACGCCAGCTCATAAGCGAATCTCCCATTTCGCACGTGAAATCGGTGACAGACAACTGATTGACAGCAATTGACAAACATCAATTTCACAGGCAATGCGATTTGGTTCAAAATCCTTCAAGATACAATCACAGTATATATTTCGGTATATAACTACTTACTGGTACATTTTTGTTGTTATCCATTCACCATTTTGTTGTTAGGAGCAAGTTTTGAGATCAGAAAAGCTCACTTTCTTTAGCTCGACGTGGACACGTCTTGCCACTTCGACGCATGCGCATGATCAAATTTGGCATGATATAGAGTGTGACAAACTGAAAAAAGAAAGATGCAGGTACATGTACCTCAATAAGTTTCGTAAGCTAACGGATACTAAATCCTTGAATGATTATCGTTGCATTAGAAATAAATATAAGACAACCTGTAAACAAAAACGAAATGAATATTTGCAATTGAAGCAACGACAGAGAGAAAACAGTGTAAATAATTCTAAACAGTTTTTTAAAATGGAAATGACATAAGGATAAATAATTGGTTTTGCTTATTTCAAGAACCTGTTCTCTATACATGAAACAAATAAGGTTATTCATGATTTGATCAAATAGAAAATAGTGATGGAAAAAGTGATGATGCAATGGCTATTGAAATTCTTGACGCACCAATAACACGAGAAGAAATAGTTAATAGTATCAGACATTTAAAACTAAATAAATCATCCGGAGTTGATAATAATATCTCAGAATTCTTCCAACATACCTCAGATATTTTACTACCGCATCTTGAACTGCTATTTAATGTCATCCTTGAGATCCTTGGGGCTTTCCCACATCCATGGTCGATTGGTATCATTATTCCCACAACAAGCATGGTGATACATAAAACTGAAAACTATAGAGGCATTACCCTTCTTAGTGTGTATAGTAAAGTAAAATATTTACTGATACTATAAATAAACGTTTAGTATTCTGGGCAGAATCCTATGATAAGATATCTGAATGCCAAGGTGGTTTTAGGAAAGGGTACCCTACTAGGCCACGGGCCGAGGATTGTTTTGAGGTCCAAGTTTTGGGTGAAGTTGAAAACTTTACTTTATATTGTAGAAAATGGTTATTTTTCACAAAATATTCAATGTTCCACCTAAAAACACTTGTTCATTAATTAATAAACAGTAATAAAAGGCCCTTGAGAAATATGCTATTTTCAACCAATCAGAGAGCAACTAGGTCAGCCTGTCCGGTACAACAAAGATGGCCGCCCCCATCATAGATTGTGTTTGTGTCTGTTTGTGAGTCTTCAACTGATCAAATTGTTGCAATATCAGAAGTTTCCAGGGGCCATATATATGGGTATATTAAACAATGGCTACTTCTGGATGGAAAACAGAAAAATAATCAGAACTTTGATTATCAACACTGTGGTACTGCAGAATAATAATCAGGGGAGAGGTTTTTGTGGTCAATTTTCGAGTTTGAAGAGCTACTAAAGTTATCTTAGGGGTGACATATGTTTGAAATCAACTGGGTTTGTGGAGAAATGAATAGTTGATTGGCATGTTTATTTGTGAATGTCACCGATTCATTTTGACCTGAAGTTCCTTAGATCGGCAGTATGGCTGACCTTGTTCCTTTACTCTTTTTATTTGATATAGGGTGTAGTTTTTTTTTAAACTTTACCTTTAACCTTTGTTTTACTTACAATATCGGGTTCCTGTTGAGAAAACGGATCATTTGCCCAAATTTAATGGTACACAAGTGACATTTTTTTTTACCATTCATAATATTATGTTACGTTCAGATTTTTAAACTGTCTTCATGGTTAAAACTAACAGTTAATTTGGTATTTGAGTAGAAAACATTTTTGATGATGGCATGTACAACACTTTATTGGTAGTCAATTTTGTGGCCATTAACATCAATCTGGAAACTTTTACTGACACCTATTATTATTTATCTTTGACAACAATAGACTGATGATATGTATATTTTTGTTTTGTATGTATATTCTATGTATTCGAAATGAAATGGAATAAAAAAAATAAATAGACAAATAAAGAAAAAAAATAGAGAAAGAAAAAAAACAGAGAAAGAAAAAGAAGAAGAAAAGTGGGAACACCTTTTGAAAAAACACACAGAAAAAAACTTTTACCTTTAGCAATATTTGTAATATCTTCAAAAATGACAAACAATCCTGAGCAATAATGTATTACGATTACATATGATTATATTTTATATGCAAATACTAAGTTGAATTTTGTTGGGTGTTCATATTGACTCTATGCATATATCTACCTATCTACTGTCTATAAAACTGACGTGCAGATAAACTTTGCAAACAGTAGAAACAACAGTATGGGTCCTCACAAAATGGCTCCAGGTCTCACTTCTTTTCATGGAAACAAATCAAAATTTGAAAGTTTTGAAACATAAAAGGCCCATATTATTTATAAGGTATATTGACCTTTTGTGTTGGGAAATGAAAGAAACCTATCCCTCAATAAAAGTTCAGTTCGTTTCCATGAAAACACAATAATTATATATTAAAAACAATTAACATGTCATAAAATACCACGTTTAATACTGATTACCACCTATTAAGATAACACAAACAGTTCTGCTCCGGAAATGAACTAATTCACAAGGTTGATAACACATATTAGGTTAAAAAAGATATCATAAACCTTTTTTTTAAATTTCTTATATGGAAACTAACCAGTCCCTGTGTCTAAATCCAAACCATTTCCATAGAAACTGAAATAATAATTTTAAAATCTTAAAATAAAAAAGGCATATGGATAATTCACCTGAAGAGATTCAGAAAAATAAAATTAACAGGTTTTTAGCTATGCTTTGGAAATGAACCTATCTGTCTTGATAACACATTTGAGTCAAAATCAAAGTTATCATTGAAAAAAATTATAATATCTTAAAGCAACTCTTCAGTAGTTGGTTGGTTACTTTAAATCCCCTGGTTCCAACGGCAATGTTGAAGATACTATGGAACATAATTTTGGATGATAAAAGGTGATAGTGAGATCTCCGTGTCCATTGGAACCTTGATCAAAAGTGTATGAGGTCTGATAACAGAGAAAAACCCGCTCATGCAAAAGACAGAGATGAAAGTATGTTGTCAATTAATAGTTTGATGTCATTAGTTCAATCCATAATCATGACAGATGGTGTAACACTATTTGGATTGAGGTTTGTGGGTAGTTAGAATTGTAGTTTGTATCCAGTATGTTTTCATTGATTAAGCAAATAAATTTTATTTTTTTAAATAATTTTATGATCAAGAAAACACGGAATTTCTCTATTTATCTGTTTGGGAAAACGTTCTCACAACTGCAGTTTGATCTTAGTTCTCAACACAGTGAAAATATCACACAGGGAATGACATCATGTCAACAATAATATGACGTCACGTCTGCTATCAACAACGTTAGCGTATGATATCACAACTCCCTAAGTTTTGAACTTTTTAACTTTAAAACACCACATTTTTTTAAACACAGAAGCATATAATAAGTAGAATATTTTGTATTTACAGTGTGATGTCACTTATCTCATCTTATATATCTTATCTTATCTGCGCCACTTAAAAAATACTGGCACTCGCTGAGAGATAAACTGCAACATTATACTGAAAACACTGAAGAGTCCTCTATTTATCTGGCCTACCAAACACATAAGTTCTTTTGAATGAAATTCTCATAATCAAAAAATTATGAGCATTCAAAGGATTCAAAGAAGTAAATAAAGGGGAAAACATAATTGTTTTATAACCTTTTTTGTTAATCAAAGATATTTTCATTTATATTTTTATTTAAAGAAAAAGCTCAGACCTTTAACTTCTTTCTACAGAAAATGGGTATCTTAAGCGAACAGACTTAACACACCTTTTATAAAATGTTTATTTCTTACGTACAATTTTGTATCGCTGCATTATTGTAGTTCGATGTTTGCATTTATTTATTTTTTTACATATTTATGCCATTGGGAATAAAATCAAAACTTTATATTTTCATTCTTCTACATTTTTGTAACATATGATTCCATAATGCGTTTTCGTACGTTTGAAATAAGAATCAGTTGTTACTTGATGGCAAATTCTATGAGAAATGTTAAAAACAATTAGAAATACTTGCAAGAGTTACCTCCCTTTGCTCAGAAAAAAACTCTCACCCCTGTTATAAAAATTCATTTAGCTCTCTTGGAAATTAATGTAGTTTAAAAAATCCAACTTCTCATTGATGTAATTACATCTGTTTCTTAAACTAGGAATTGAATTAGGGCTAACATTTAATTTTCCTTTTAAAATCATAAACGAAATGGAACAGTGTGAGAAAAAATAATTTTTTCAGATCATTTTTTGCAGAAATTTCACATTTTTGAATAGGAAACCCAGTTGGATCACACTATTTAGATAGAACAACATATTCTCTTTCAACAGATATGTGATATGTGGAAATATATTAAAAACTTTTGTCAAAAAATCAGTTTTTCCATGGCTAAGAAGACCTTTTGCGAAACTGCTGATTCATCACTTCAACATGCCTTAATTTCATTATGAACAAGTATCCTAGGTGAAACATTGAATTTTTGGAAGCAGTTAACACTCAGGATTAAATTGATATATTGTTTCTGCCTTCACCAAAACCTTGGACCTAAAGTCACTTTAGAGACAAGCTACGGCTTTCGGCCCATGGCCTATACCACTGACAATATATTTATCTTATATTCACTTATACAAGGATACTTGAACACTAAAGGTTCGAAATTTTACGTCCTATTTGTAGATTTTGCAAAGGCTTTCCACTCTGTACACAGAGTAAAACTTTGCACTCTTCTAGATAACCGATCAAAATTATTGTTTTTTCCGCAAAAAACTAAAAATTGCGATTTTGAGGAAATTTGAATAAAATAAACCCCGAATATCCGAAAATCAAGAAAACATTTTTTTAGCGGAAAATCAAAAAGTTAAAATTTCGATGGAATTTAAATGAAAAAAAACCCTCAAAAATATATGAAAATCGTGGGGTTTTTTTGTAGCGGAAAATAAAAAATTGCAATTTCGATGAAATTGTAATGATAAAAAAACCTTAAAAAATCGGAAAATCATGACTTTTAATGAATTTGATATTTTTTAGCTAAAAATTAAATCGCAATTTCGATTTCAATTGAATGAAATTAGCCTTAAAAATCTTAAATTGGTGATTTTCGATCAAAATTATAGTTTTTTTCGCAAAAAACTAAAAATTGCGATTTTGAGGAAATTTGAATGAAATAAACCCCGAATATCCGAAAATCCAGAAAAAAATTGTAAGCGGAAAATCAAAAAGTTAAAATTTCGATGGAATTTAAATGAAAAAAAACCCTCAAAAATACATGAAAATCGTTGGGTTTTTTTGTAGCGGAAAATAAAAAATTGCAATTTCGATGAAATTTTAATGATAAAAAAACCTTAAAAAATCGGAAAATCATGAATTTTAATGAATTTGATATTTTTTAGTTAAAAATGAAAAATCTAAATTTCGATTTAATTTGAATGAAATTAGCCTAAACAATCTTAAATTGGTGATTATCGATCAAAATTAAAGTTTTTTTCGCCAAAAAATAAAAATTGCCATTTTGAGGAAATTTGAATAAAATAAACCCCGAATATCCGAAAATCAAGAAAAAAAAACCAAAAATTATATGAAAATCGTGATTTTTTTTTGGTAGCGGAAAATAAAAATCTGCAATTTCGATGAAATTTTAATGTTTTTTTAAGGTTTTTTTACCTTAAAAAATCGGAAAATCATGTTTTTTAATGAATTTGATATTTTTTTAGCTAAAAATGAAAAATCTAAATTTCGATTTAATTTGAATGAAATTAGCCTAAAAAATCTTAAATTGGTGATTTTAGATCAAAATTACTATTTTTTCAGCAAAAATAAAAATTGCGATTTTGAGGCAATTTGAATGAAATAAACCCCGAATATCCGAAAATCAAGAAAACTTTTTTTTAGCTGAAAATCAAAAAGTTAAAATTTTGATGGAATTTAAAGGAAAAAAACAACTAAAAAATATATGAAAATCGTGGGGTTTTTTTGTAGCGGAAAATAAAAAATTGCAATTTTCGATGAAATTGTAATGATAAAAAAACCTTAAAAAATCGGAAAATCATGACTTTTAATGAATTTGATATTTTTTAGCTAAAAATTAAATATCGCAATTTCGATTTCATTTGAATGAAATTAGCCTAAAAAATCTTAAATTGGTGGTTTTCGATCAAAATTATAGTTGTTTTCGCAAAAAAATAAAAATTGCGATTTTGAGGAAATTTGAATAAAATCAACCCCGATTATCCGAAAATAAATATAAAAAGTTTGAGCGGAATATCAAAAAGTTAAAATTTCGATGGAATTTAAATGAAAAAAAAACGAAAAAAATGTATGAAAATCGTGATTTTTTTTTGTAGCGGAAAAAAAAATATTGCAATTTCGATGAAATTTTTATGATAAAAAAACCTTAAAAAAACGGAAAATCATGAATTTTAGTGAATTTGATATTTTTTAGCTAAAAATGAAAATTCGCAATTTCGATTTAATTTGAATGAAATTAGCCTAAAAAATCTTAAATTGGTGGTTTTCGATCAAAATTATAGTTGTTTTCGCAAAAAAATAGAAATTGCGATTTTGAGGAAATTTGAATAAAATAAACCCTGATTATCCGAAAATAAAGAAAAAATTTTTTTAGCGGAAAATCAAAAAGTTAAAATTTCGATGGAATTTAAATGAAAAAAAAAACAAAAAAATGTATGAAAATCGTGATTTTTTTTTTTGTAGCGAAACAAAAATATTGCAATTTCGATGAAATTTTAATGATAAAAAAACCTTAAAAAATTGGAAAATCATGAATTTTAATGAATTTGATATTTTTTTAGCTAAAAATGAAAAATCGCAATTTCGATTAAATTTGATTGAAATTAGCCTAAAAAATCTTAAATTGGTGGTTTTCGATCAAAATTATAGTTGTTTTCGCAAAAAAATAAAAATTGCGGTTTTGAGGAAATTTGAATGAAATAAACCTGATTATCCGAAAAAAAATAAATACATTTTTTTAGCGGAAAATCAAAAAGTTAAAATTTCGATGGAATTTAAATGAAAAAAAAAACAAAAAAATGTATGAAAATCGTAAAAAAAAATTTGTAGCGGAAACAAAAATATTGCAATTTCGATGAAATTTTAATGATAAAAAAACCTTAAAAAATCGGAAAATCATGAATTTTAATGAATTTAATATTTTTTAGATAAAAATGAAAAATCGCAATTTCGATTTAATTTGAATGAAATTAGCCTAAAAAATCTTAAATTGGTGGTTTTCGATCAAAATTATAGTTTTTTTCGCAAAAAAATAAAAATTGCGGTTTTGAGGAAATTTGAATAAAATCAACCCCGATTATCCGAAATAAATAAAAAAATTTTTTTGCGGAAAATCAAAAAGTTAAAATTTCGATGGAATTTAAATGAAAAAAAAAACCCCAAAAAATGTATGAAAATCGTGATTTTTTTTTTGTAGCGGAAACAAAAATATTGCAATTTCGATGAAATTTTAATGATAAAAAAACCTTAAAAAATCGGAAAATCATGAATTTTAATGAATTTGATATTTTTTAGCTAAAAATGAAAAATCGCAATTTCGATTTAATTTGAATGAAATTAGCCTAAAAAATCTTAAATTGGTGGTTTTCGATCAAAATTATAGTTTTTTTCGCAAAAAAATAAAAATTGCGGTTTAGAGGAAATTTGAAAAAAATCAACCCCGATTATCCGAAAATAAATAAAAAAAATCTTTAGCGGAAAATCAAAAATTAAAAATTTTGATGGAATTTAAATGAAAAAAAACCCAAAAAAATGTATGAAAATCGTGATTTTTTTTTGTAGCGGAAACAAAAATATTGCAATTTCGATGAAATTTTAATGATAAAAAAACCTTAGAAAATCGGAAAATCATGAATTTTAATGAATTTGATATTTTTTAGCTAAAAATGAAAAATCGCAATTTCGATTTAATTTGAATGAAATTAGCCTAAAAAATCTTAAATTGGTGGTTTTCGATCAAAATTATAGTTGTTTTCGCAAAAAAATAAAAATTGCGATTTTGAGGAAATTTGAATAAAATCAACCCCGATTATGCGAAAATAAATATAAAAAGTTTGAGCGGAATATCAAAAAGTTAAAATTTCGATGGAATTTAAATGAAAAAAAAACGAAAAAAATGTATGAAAATCGTGATTTTTTTTTGTAGCGAAACAAAAATATTGCAATTTCGATGAAATTTTAATGATAAAAAAACCTTAAAAAATTGGAAAATCATGAATTTTAATGAATTTGATATTTTTTAGCTAAAAATGAAAAATCGCAATTTCGATTAAATTTGATTGAAATTAGCCTAAAAAATCTTAAATTGGTGGTTTTCGATCAAAATTATAGTTTTTTTCGCAAAAAAATAAAAATTGCGGTTTTGAGGAAATTTGAATAAAATAAACCCCGATTATCCGAAAATAAATAAAAAAAAAATTTAGCGGAAAATCAAAAAGTTACAATTTCGATGGAATTTAAATGAAAAAAAACCCCCAAAAATGTATGAAAATCGTGATTTTTTTTTTGTAGCGGAAACAAAAATATTGCAATTTCGATGAAATTTTAATGATAAAAAAACCTTAAAAAATTGGAAAATCATGAATTTTAATGAATTTGATATTTTTTTAGCTAAAAATGAAAAATCGCAATTTCGATTAAATTTGATTGAAATTAGCCTAAAAAATCTTAAATTGGTGGTTTTCGATCAAAATTATAGTTGTTTTCGCAAAAAAATAAAAATTGCGGTTTTGAGGAAATTTGAATGAAATAAACCTGATTATCCGAAAAAAAATAAATACATTTTTTTAGCGGAAAATCAAAAAGTTAAAATTTCGATGGAATTTAAATGAAAAAAAAAACAAAAAAATGTATGAAAATCGTAAAAAAAAATTTGTAGCGGAAACAAAAATATTGCAATTTCGATGAAATTTTAATGATAAAAAAACCTTAAAAAATCGGAAAATCATGAATTTTAATGAATTTAATATTTTTTAGATAAAAATGAAAAATCGCAATTTCGATGAAATTTTAATGATAAAAAAACCTTAAAAAATCGGAAAATCATGAATTTTAATGAATTTAATATTTTTTAGATAAAAATGAAAAATCGCAATTTCGATTTAATTTGAATGAAATTAGCCTAAAAAATCTTAAATTGGTGGTTTTCGATCAAAATTATAGTTTTTTTCGCAAAAAAATAAAAATTGCGGTTTTGAGGAAATTTGAATAAAATAAACCCCGATTATCCGAAAATAAATAAAACAATTTTTTAGCGGAAAATCAAAAAGTTAAAATTTCGATGGAATTTAAATGAAATAAATGTATGAAAATCGTGATTTTTTTTTTGTAGCGGAAACAAAAATATTGCAATTTCGATGAAATTTTAATGATAAAAAAACCTTAAAAAATCGGAAAATCATGAATTTTAGTGAATTTGATATTTTTTAGCTAAAAATGAAAAATCGCAATTTCGATTTAATTTGAATGAAATTAGCCTAAAAAATCTTAAATTGGTGGTTTTCGATCAAAATTATAGTTTTTTTCGCAAAAAAATAAAAATTGCGGTTTAGAGGAAATTTGAAAAAAATCAACCCCGATTATCCGAAAATAAATAAAAAAAATCTTTAGCGGAAAATCAAAAATTTAAAATTTTGATGGAATTTAAATGAAAAAAAACCCAAAAAAATGTATGAAAATCGTGAATTTTTGTTGTAGCGGAAACAAAAATATTGCAATTTCGATGAAATTTTAATGATAAAAAAACCTTAGAAAATCGGAAAATCATGAATTTTAATGAATTTGATATTTTTTAGCTAAAAATGAAAAATCGCAATTTCGATTTAATTTGAATGAAATTAGCCTAAAAAATCTTAAATTGGTGGTTTTCGATCAAAATTATAGTTGTTTTCGCAAAAAAATAAAAATTGCGATTTTGAGGAAATTTGAATAAAATCAACCCCGATTATCCGAAAATAAATATAAAAAGTTTGAGCGGAAAATCCAAAAGTTAAAATTTCGATGGAATTTAAATGAAAAAAAACGAAAAAAATGTATGAAAATCGTGATTTTTTTTTGTAGCGGAAAAAAAAATATTGCAATTTCGATGAAATTTTTATGATAAAAAAACCTTAAAAAAACGGAAAATCATGAATTTTAGTGAATTTGATATTTTTTTAGCTAAAAATGAAAATTCGCAATTTCGATTTAATTTGAATGAAATTAGCCTTAAAAATCTTAAATTGGTGGTTTTCGATCAAAATTATAGTTGTTTTCGCAAAAAAATAAAAATTGCGATTTTGAGGAAATTTGAATAAAATCAACCCCGATTATCCGAAAAAATAAATAAAAAAGTTTGAGCGGAATATCAAAAAGTTAAAATTTCGATGGAATTTAAATGAAAAAAACCCCCCAAAAATGTATGAAAATCGTGATTTTTTTTTTGTAGCGGAAACAAAAATATTGCAATTTCGATGAAATTTTAATGATAAAAAAACCTTAAAAAATCGGAAAATCATGAATTTTAGTGAATTTGATATTTTTTAGCTAAAATGAAAACTTGCAATTTCGATTTAATTTGAATGATATTAGCCTAAAAAATCTTAAATTGGTGGTTTTCGATCAAAATTATAGTTGTTTTCGCAAAAAAATAAAAATTGCGGTTTTGAGGAAATTTGAATAAAATAAACCCTGATTATCCGAAAATAAAGAAAACAATTTTTTAGCGGAAAATCAAAAAGTTAAAATTTCGATGGAATTTAAATGAAAAAAAACCCAAAAAAATGTATGAAAATCCTGATTTTTTTTTTTGTAGCGAAACAAAAATATTGCAATTTCGATGAAATTTTAATGATAAAAAAACCTTAAAAAATTGGAAAATCATGAATTTTAATGAATTTGATATTTTTTTAGCTAAAAATGAAAAATCGCAATTTCGATTAAATTTGATTGAAATTAGCCTAAAAAATCTTAAATTGGTGGTTTTCGATCAAAATTATAGTTGTTTTCGCAAAAAAATAAAAATTGCGGTTTTGAGGAAATTTGAATGAAATAAACCTGATTATCCGAAAAAAAATAAATACATTTTTTTAGCGGAAAATCAAAAAGTTAAAATTTCGATGGAATTTAAATGAAAAAAAAAACAAAAAAATGTATGAAAATCGTAAAAAAAATTTTGTAGCGGAAACAAAAATATTGCAATTTCGATGAAATTTTAATGATAAAAAAACCTTAAAAAATCGGAAAATCATGAATTTTAGTGAATTTGATATTTTTTAGCTAAAAATGAAAAATCGCAATTTCGATTTAATTTGAATGAAATTAGCCTAAAAAATCTTAAATTGGTGGTTTTCGATCAAAATTATAGTTTTTTTCGCAAAAAAATAAAAATTGCGGTTTAGAGGAAATTTGAAAAAAATCAACCCCGATTATCCGAAAATAAATAAAAAAAAATCTTTAGCGGAAAATCAAAAATTAAAAATTTTGATGGAATTTAAATGAAAAAAACCCCAAAAAAATGTATGAAAATCGTGATTTTTTTTTGTAGCGGAAACAAAAATATTGCAATTTCGATGAAATTTTAATGATAAAAAAACCTTAGAAAATCGGAAAATCATGAATTTTAATGAATTTGATATTTTTTAGCTAAAAATGAAAAATCGCAATTTCGATTTAATTTGAATGAAATTAGCCTAAAAAATCTTAAATTGGTGGTTTTCGATCAAAATTATAGTTGTTTTCGCAAAAAAATAAAAATTGCGATTTTGAGGAAATTTGAATAAAATCAACCCCGATTATCCGAAAATAAATATAAAAAGTTTGAGCGGAATATCAAAAAGTTAAAATTTCGATGGAATTTAAATGAAATAAATGTATGAAAATCGTGATTTTTTTTTTGTAGCGGAAACAAAAATATTGCAATTTCGATGAAATTTTAATGATAAAAAAACCTTAAAAAATTGGAAAATCATGAATTTTAATGAATTTGAAATTTTTTGGCTAAAAATGAAAAATCGCAATTCCGATTAAATTTGATTGAAATTAGCCTAAAAAATCTTAAATTTGTGGTTTTCGATCAAAATTATAGTTTTTTTCGCAAAAAAATAAAAATTGCGATTTTGAGGAAATTTGAATAAAATAAACCCCGATTATCCGAAAATAAATTTAAAAAAATTTTGGCGGAAAATCAAAAAGTTAAAATTTCGATGGAATTTAAATGAAAAAAAACCCCCAAAAATGTATGAAAATCGTGATTTTTTTTTTGTAGCGGAAACAAAAATATTGCAATTTCGATGAAATTTTAATGATAAAAAAACCTTAAAAAATCGGAAAATCATGAATTTTAGTGAATTTGATATTTTTTAGCTAAAATGAAAACTTGCAATTTCGATTTAATTTGAATGATATTAGCCTAAAAAATCTTAAATTGGTGGTTTTCGATCAAAATTATAGTTGTTTTCGCAAAAAAATAAAAATTGCGATTTTGAGGAAATTTGAATAAAATCAACCCCGATTATCCGAAAATAAATATAAAAAGTTTGAGCGGAATATCAAAAAGTTAAAATTTCGATGGAATTTAAATGAAAAAAAACGAAAAAAATGTATGAAAATCGTGATTTTTTTTTGTAGCGGAAAAAAAAATATTGCAATTTCGATGAAATTTTTATGATAAAAAAACCTTAAAAAAACGGAAAATCATGAATTTTAGTGAATTTGATATTTTTTTAGCTAAAAATGAAAATTCGCAATTTCGATTTAATTTGAATGAAATTAGCCTTAAAAATCTTAAATTGGTGGTTTTCGATCAAAATTATAGTTGTTTTCGCAAAAAAATAAAAATTGCGATTTTGAGGAAATTTGAATAAAATCAACCCCGATTATCCGAAAAAATAAATAAAAAAGTTTGAGCGGAATATCAAAAAGTTAAAATTTCGATGGAATTTAAATGAAAAAAAACGAAAAAAATGTGTGAAAATCGTGATTTTTTTTTTTGTAGCGAAACAAAAATATTGCAATTTCGATGAAATTTTTATGATAAAAAAACATTAAAAAACGGAAAATCATGAATTTTAGTGAATTTGATATTTTTTAGCTAAAAATGAAAAATCGCAATTTCGATTTAATTTGAATGAAATTAGCCTAAAAAATCTTAAATTGGTGGTTTTCGATCAAAATTATAGTTTTTTTCGCAAAAAAATAAAAATGGCGATTTTGAGGAAATTTGAATAAAATAAACCCCGATTATCCGAAAATAAATAAAAAAAAATTTTAGCGGAAAATCAAAAAGTTAAAATTTCGATGGAATTTAAATGAAAAAAAAAACCAAAAATGTATGAAAATCGTGATTTTTTTTTTGTAGCGGAAACAAAAATATTGCAATTTCGATGAAATTTTAATGATAAAAAAACCTTAAAAAATCGGAAAATCATGAATTTTAGTGAATTTGATATTTTTTAGCTAAAAATGAAAAATCGCAATTTCGATTTAATTTGAATGAAATTAGCCTAAAAAATCTTAAATTGGTGGTTTTCGATCAAAATTATAGTTTTTTTCGCAAAAAAATAAAAATTGCGGTTTAGAGGAAATTTGAAAAAAATCAACCCCGATTATCCGAAAATAAATAAAAAAAAATCTTTAGCGGAAAATCAAAAATTAAAAATTTTGATGGAATTTAAATGAAAAAAACCCCAAAAAAATGTATGAAAATCGTGATTTATTTTGTAGCGGAAACAAAAATATTGCAATTTCGATGAAATTTTAATGATAAAAAAACCTTAGAAAATCGGAAAATCATGAATTTTAGTGAATTTGATATTTTTTTAGCTAAAAATGAAAATTCGCAATTTCGATTTAATTTGAATGAAATTAGCCTTAAAAATCTTAAATTGGTGGTTTTCGATCAAAATTATAGTTGTTTTCGCAAAAAAATAAAAATTGCGATTTTGAGGAAATTTGAATAAAATCAACCCCGATTATCCGAAAAAATAAATAAAAAAGTTTGAGCGGAATATCAAAAAGTTAAAATTTCGATGGAATTTAAATGAAAAAAAACGAAAAAAATGTGTGAAAATCGTGATTTTTTTTTTTGTAGCGAAACAAAAATATTGCAATTTCGATGAAATTTTTATGATAAAAAAACATTAAAAAACGGAAAATCATGAATTTTAGTGAATTTGATATTTTTTAGCTAAAAATGAAAAATCGCAATTTCGATTTAATTTGAATGAAATTAGCCTAAAAAATCTTAAATTGGTGGTTTTCGATTAAAATTATAGTTTTTTTCGCAAAAAATTAAAAATTGCGGTTTTGAGGAAATTTGAATAAAATCAACCCCGATTATCCGAAAAAAAATTTAAAAAAAATTTAGCGGAAAATCAAAAAGTTAAAATTTCGATGGAATTTAAATGAAAAAAAACCCCCAAAAATGTATGAAAATCGTGATTTTTTTTTGTAGCGGAAACAAAAATATTGCAATTTCGATGAAATTTTAATGATAAAAAAACCTTAGAAAATCGGAAAATCATGAATTTTAGTGAATTTGATATTTTTTAGCTAAAATGAAAACTCGCAATTTCGATTTAATTTGAATGAAATTAGCCTAAAAAATCTTAAATTGGTGGTTTTCGATCAAAATTATAGTTGTTTTCGCAAAAAAATAAAAATTGCGATTTTGAGGAAATTTGAATAAAATCAACCCCGATTATCCGAAAATAAATATAAAAAGTTTGAGCGGAATATCAAAAAGTTAAAATTTCGATGGAATTTAAATGAAAAAAAACGAAAAAAATGTATGAAAATCGTGATTTTTTTTTGTAGCGGAAAAAAAAATATTGCAATTTCGATGAAATTTTTATGATAAAAAAACCTTAAAAAAACGGAAAATCATGAATTTGAGTGAATTTGATATTTTTTTAGCTAAAAATGAAAATTCGCAATTTCGATTTAATTTGAATGAAATTAGCCTAAAAAATCTTAAATTGGTGGTTTTCGATCAAAATTATAGTTGTTTTCGCAAAAAAATAAAAATTGCGATTTTGAGGAAATTTGAATAAAATCAACCCCGATTATCCGAAAATAAATATAAAAAGTTTAAGCGGAATATCAAAAAGTTAAAATTTCGATGGAATTTAAATGAAAAAAAACGTATGAAAATCGTGATTTTTTTTTGTAGCGGAAAAAAAAATATTGCAATTTCGATGAAATTTTTATGATAAAAAAACCTTAAAAAAACGGGAAATCATGAATTTTAGTGAATTTGATATTTTTTTAGCTAAAAATGAAAATTCGCAATTTCGATTTAATTTGAATGAAATTAGCCTAAAAAATCTTAAATTGGTGGTTTTCGATCAAAATTATAGTTGTTTTCGCAAAAAAATAAAAATTGCGATTTTGAGGAAATTTGAATAAAATCAACCCCGATTATCCGAAAAAAAAAATAAAAAAGTTTGAGCGGAATATCAAAAAGTTAAAATTTCGATGGAATTTAAATGAAAAAAAAACGAAAAAAATGTGTGAAAATCGTGATTTTTTTGTTTGTAGCGAAACAAAAATATTGCAATTTCGATGAAATTTTTATGATAAAAAAACCTTAAAAATACGGAAAATCATGAATTTTAGTGAATTTGATATTTTTTAGCTAAAAATGAAAAATCGCAATTTCGATTTAATTTAAATGAAATTAGCCTAAAAAATCTTAAATTGGTGGTTTTCGATCAAAATTATAGTTGTTTTCGCAAAAAAATAAAAATTGCGATTTTGAGGAAATTTGAATAAAATCAACCCCGATTATCCGAAAATAAATATAAAAAGTTTAAGCGGAATATCAAAAAGTTAAAATTTCGATGGAATTTAAATGAAAAAAAACGTATGAAAATCGTGATTTTTTTTTGTAGCGGAAAAAAAAATATTGCAATTTCGATGAAATTTTTATGATAAAAAAACCTTAAAAAAACGGGAAATCATGAATTTTAGTGAATTTGATATTTTTTTAGCTAAAAATGAAAATTCGCAATTTCGATTTAATTTGAATGAAATTAGCCTAAAAAATCTTAAATTGGTGGTTTTCGATCAAAATTATAGTTGTTTTCGCAAAAAAATAAAAATTGCGATTTTGAGGAAATTTGAATAAAATCAACCCCGATTATCCGAAAAAAAAAATAAAAAAGTTTGAGCGGAATATCAAAAAGTTAAAATTTCGATGGAATTTAAATGAAAAAAAAACGAAAAAAATGTGTGAAAATCGTGATTTTTTTTTTTGTAGCGAAACAAAAATATTGCAATTTCGATGAAATTTTTATGATAAAAAAACCTTAAAAATACGGAAAATCATGAATTTTAGTGAATTTGATATTTTTTAGCTAAAAATGAAAAATCGCAATTTCGATTTAATTTAAATGAAATTAGCATAAAAAATCTTAAATTGGTGGTTTTCGATCAAAATTATAGTTGTTTTCGCAAAAAAATAAAAATTGCGATTTTGAGGAAATTTGAATAAAATCAACCCCGATTATCCGAAAATAAATATAAAAAGTTTAAGCGGAATATCAAAAAGTTAAAATTTCGATGGAATTTAAATGAAAAAAAACGTATGAAAATCGTGATTTTTTTTTGTAGCGGAAAAAAAAATATTGCAATTTCGATGAAATTTTTATGATAAAAAAACCTTAAAAAAACGGGAAATCATGAATTTTAGTGAATTTGATATTTTTTTAGCTAAAAATGAAAATTCGCAATTTCGATTTAATTTGAATGAAATTAGCCTAAAAAATCTTAAATTGGTGGTTTTCGATCAAAATTATAGTTGTTTTCGCAAAAAAATAAAAATTGCGATTTTGAGGAAATTTGAATAAAATCAACCCCGATTATCCGAAAAAAAAAATAAAAAAGTTTGAGCGGAATATCAAAAAGTTAAAATTTCGATGGAATTTAAATGAAAAAAAAACGAAAAAAATGTGTGAAAATCGTGATTTTTTTGTTTGTAGCGAAACAAAAATATTGCAATTTCGATGAAATTTTTATGATAAAAAAACCTTAAAAATACGGAAAATCATGAATTTTAGTGAATTTGATATTTTTTAGCTAAAAATGAAAAATCGCAATTTCGATTTAATTTAAATGAAATTAGCCTAAAAAATCTTAAATTGGTGGTTTTCGATCAAAATTATAGTTGTTTTCGCAAAAAAATAAAAATTGCGATTTTGAGGAAATTTGAATAAAATCAACCCCGATTATCCGAAAATAAATATAAAAAGTTTAAGCGGAATATCAAAAAGTTAAAATTTCGATGGAATTTAAATGAAAAAAAACGTATGAAAATCGTGATTTTTTTTTGTAGCGGAAAAAAAAATATTGCAATTTCGATGAAATTTTTATGATAAAAAAACCTTAAAAAAACGGGAAATCATGAATTTTAGTGAATTTGATATTTTTTTAGCTAAAAATGAAAATTCGCAATTTCGATTTAATTTGAATGAAATTAGCCTAAAAAATCTTAAATTGGTGGTTTTCGATCAAAATTATAGTTGTTTTCGCAAAAAAATAAAAATTGCGATTTTGAGGAAATTTGAATAAAATCAACCCCGATTATCCGAAAAAAAAAATAAAAAAGTTTGAGCGGAATATCAAAAAGTTAAAATTTCGATGGAATTTAAATGAAAAAAAAACGAAAAAAATGTGTGAAAATCGTGATTTTTTTTTTTGTAGCGAAACAAAAATATTGCAATTTCGATGAAATTTTTATGATAAAAAAACCTTAAAAATACGGAAAATCATGAATTTTAGTGAATTTGATATTTTTTAGCTAAAAATGAAAAATCGCAATTTCGATTTAATTTAAATGAAATTAGCATAAAAAATCTTAAATTGGTGGTTTTCGATCAAAATTATAGTTGTTTTCGCAAAAAAATAAAAATTGCGATTTTGAGGAAATTTGAATAAAATCAACCCCGATTATCCGAAAATAAATATAAAAAGTTTAAGCGGAATATCAAAAAGTTAAAATTTCGATGGAATTTAAATGAAAAAAAACGTATGAAAATCGTGATTTTTTTTTGTAGCGGAAAAAAAAATATTGCAATTTCGATGAAATTTTTATGATAAAAAAACCTTAAAAAAACGGAAAATCATGAATTTTAGTGAATTTGATATTTTTTAGCTAAAAATGAAAAATCGCAATTTCGATTTAATTTGAATGAAATTAGCCTAAAAAATCTTAAATTGGTGGTTTTCGATCAAAATTATAGTTTTTTTCGCAAAAAAATAAAAATTGCGGTTTTGAGGAAATTTGAATAAAATAAACCCCGATTATCCGAAAATAAATTAAAAAAAAATTTAGCGGAAAATCAAAAAGTTAAAATTTCGATGGAATTTAAATGAAAAAAATCCCCCAAAAATGTATGAAAATCGTGATTTTTTTTTTGTAGCGGAAACAAAAATATTGCAATTTCGATGACATTTTAATGATAAAAAAACCTTAAAAAATCGGAAAATCATGAATTTTAGTGAATTTGATATTTTTTAGCTAAAATGAAAACTCGCAATTTCGATTTAATTTGAATGAAATTAGCCTAAAAAATCTTAAATTGGTGGTTTTCGATCAAAATTATAGTTGTTTTCGCAAAAAAATAAAAATTGCGATTTTGAGGAAATTTGAATAAAATCAACCCCGATTATCCGAAAATAAATATAAAAAGTTTGAGCGGAATATCAAAAAGTTAAAATTTCGATGGAATTTAAATGAAAAAAAACGAAAAAAATGTATGAAAATCGTGATTTTTTTTTGTAGCGGAAAAAAAAATATTGCAATTTCGATGAAATTTTTATGATAAAAAACCCTTAAAAAAACGGAAAATCATGAATTTTAGTGAATTTGATATTTTTTTAGCTAAAAATGAAAATTCGCAATTTCGATTTAATTTGAATGAAATTAGCCTAAAAAATCTTAAATTGGTGGTTTTCGATCAAATTATAGTTGTTTTCGCAAAAAAATAAAAATTGCGATTTTGAGGAAATTTGAATGAAATCAACCCCGATTATCCGAAAAAAAAAATAAAAAAGTTTGAGCGGAATATCAAAAAGTTAAAATTTCGATGGAATTTAAATGAAAAAAAAACGAAAAAATTGTGTGAAAATCGTGATTTTTTTTTTTGTAGCGAAACAAAAATATTGCAATTTCGATGAAATTTTTATGATAAAAAAACCTTAAAAAATCGGAAAATCATGAATTTTAGTGAATTTGATATTTTTTAGCTAAAAATGAAAAATCGCAATTTCGATTTAATTTGAATGAAATTAGCCTAAAAAATCTTAAATTGGTGGTTTTCGATCAAAATTATAGTTGTTTTCGCAAAAAAATAAAAATTGCGGTTTTGAGGAAATTTGAATAAAATAAACCCCGATTATCCGAAAATAAATAAAAAAAAATTTTAGCGGAAAATAAAAAAGTTAAAATTTCGATGGAATTTAAATGAAAAAAAAAACCAAAAATGTATGAAAATCGTGATTTTTTTTTTGTAGCGGAAACAAAAATATTGCAATTTCGATGAAATTTTTATGATAAAAAAACCTTAAAAAATCGGAAAATCATGAATTTTAGTGAATTTGATATTTTTTAGCTAAAATGCAAACTCGCAATTTCGATTTAATTTGAATGAAATAAGCCTAAAAACTCTTAAATTGGTGGTTTTCGATCAAAATTATAGTTGTTTTCGCAAAAAAATAAAAATCGCGATTTTGAGGAAATTTGAATAAAATCAACCCCGATTATCCGAAAATAAATATAAAAAGTTTGAGCGGAAAATCAAAAAGTTAAAATTTCGATGGAATTTAAATGAAAAAAAACCCCAAAAATGTATGAAAATCGTGATTTTTTTTTGTAGCGGAAACAAAAATATTGCAATTTCGATGAAATTTTTATGATAAAAAAACCTTAAAAAAACGGAAAATCATGAATTTTAGTGAATTTGATATTTTTTTAGCTAAAAATGAAAATTCGCAATTTCGATTTAATTTGAATGAAATTAGCCTAAAAAATCTTAAATTGGTGGTTTTCGATCAAAATTATAGTTGTTTTCGCAAAAAAATAAAAATTGCGATTTTGAGGAAATTTGAATGAAATCAACCCCGATTATCCGAAAAAAATAATAAAAAAGTTTGAGCGGAATATCAAAAAGTTAAAATTTCGATGGAATTTAAATGAAAAAAAAACGAAAAAATTGTGTGAAAATCGTGATTTTTTTTTTTGTAGCGAAACAAAAATATTGCAATTTCGATGAAATTTTTATGATAAAAAAACCTTAAAAAATCGGAAAATCATGAATTTTAGTGAATTTGATATTTTTTAGCTAAAAATGAAAAATCGCAATTTCGATTTAATTTGAATGAAATTAGCCTAAAAAATCTTAAATTGGTGGTTTTCGATCAAAATTATAGTTGTTTTCGCAAAAAAATAAAAATGGCGATTTTGAGGAAATTTGAATAAAATAAACCCTGATTATCCGAAAATAAATAAAATAAAATTTTAGCGGAAAATCAAAAAGTTAAAATTTCGATGGAATTTAAATGAAAAAAAAAACCAAAAATGTATGAAAATCGTGATTTTTTTTTCGTAGCGGAAACAAAAATATTGCAATTTCGATGAAATTTTAATGATAAAAAAACCTTAAAAAATCGGAAAATCATGAATTTTAGTGAATTTGATATTTTTTAGCTAAAATGAAAACTCGCAATTTCGATTTAATTTGAATGAAATAAGCCTAAAAACTCTTAAATTGGTGGTTTTCGATCAAAATTATAGTTGTTTTCGCAAAAAAATAAAAATTGCGATTTTGAGGAAATTTGAATAAAATCAACCCCGATTATCCGAAAATAAATATAAAAAGTTTGAGCGGAATATCAAAAAGTTAAAATTTCGATGGAATTTAAATGAAAAAAAACGAAAAAAATGTATGAAAATCGTGATTTTTTTTTGTAGCGGAAAAAAAAATATTGCAATTTCGATGAAATTTTTATGATAAAAAAACCTTAAAAAAACGGAAAATCATGAATTTTAGTGAATTTGATATTTTTTAGCTAAAAATGAAAATTCGCAATTTCGATTTAATTTGAATGAAATTAGCCTAAAAAATCTTAAATTGGTGGTTTTCGATCAAAATTATAGTTGTTTTCGCAAAAAAATAAAAATTGCGATTTTGAGGAAATTTGAATAAAATCAACCCCGATTATCCGAAAAAAAAAAAAAAAAAGTTTGAGCGGAATATCAAAAAGTTAAAATTTCGATGGAATTTAAATGAAAAAAAAACGAAAAAAATGTGTGAAAATCGTGATTTTTTTTTTTGTAGCGAAACAAAAATATTGCAATTTCGATGAAATTTATGATAAAAAAACCTTAAAAAAACGGAAAATCATGAATTTTAGTGAATTTGATATTTTTTAGCTAAAAATGAAAATTCGCAATTTCGATTTAATTTGAATGAAATTATCCTAAAAAATCTTAAATTGGTGGTTTTCGATCAAAATTATAGTTTTTTTCGCAAAAAAATAAAAATTGCGATTTTGAGGAAATTTGAATAAAATCAACCCCGATTATCCGAAAATAAATATAAAAATTTTTTAGCGGAAAATCAAAAAGTTAAAATTTCGATGGAATTTAAATGAAAAAAAACCCCAAAAATGTATGAAAATCGTGATTTTTCTTTGTAGCGGAAACAAAAATATTGCAATTTCGATGAAATTTTAATGATAAAAAAACCTTAAAAAATCGGAAAATCATGAATTTTAGTGAATTTGATATTTTTTAGCTAAAATGAAAACTCGCAATTTCGATTTAATTTGAATGAAATTAGCCTAAAAAATCTTAAATTGGTGGTTTTCGATCAAAATTATAGTTTTTTTCGCAAAAAAATAAAAATTGCGATTTTGAGGAAATTTGAATAAAATCAACCCCGATTATCCGAAAAAAAAGAAAAAAATTTTGAGCGGAATATCAAAAAGTTAAAATTTCGATGGAATTTAAATGAAAAAAAAACGAAAAAAATGTGTGAAAATCGTGATTTTTTTTTTTGTAGCGAAACAAAAATATTGCAATTTCGATGAAATTTTTAAGATAAAAAAACATTAAAAAAAACGGAAAATCATGAATTTTAGTGAATTTGATATTTTTTAGCTAAAAATGAAAAATCGCAATTTCGATTTAATTTGAATGAAATTATCCTAAAAAATCTTAAATTGGTGGTTTTCGATCAAAATTATAGTTGTTTTCGCAAAAAAATAAAAATTGCGATTTTGAGGAAATTTGAATAAAATCAACCCCGATTATCCGAAAATAAATATAAAAAGTTTTGAGCGGAATATCAAAAAGTTAAATTTCGATGGAATTTAAATGAAAAAAAACGAAAAAAATGTATGAAAATCGTGATTTTTTTTTGTAGCGGAAAAAAAAATATTGCAATTTCGATGAAATTTTTATGATAAAAAAACCTTAAAAAAACGGAAAATCATGAATTTTAGTGAATTTGATATTTTTTAGCTAAAAATTAAAAATTAGCAATTTAGAGTTAATTTGAATGAAATTAGCCTAAAAAATCTTAAATTGGTGGTTTTCGATCAAAATTATAGTTTTTTTCGCAAAAAAATAAAAATTGCGATTTTGAGGAAATTTGAATAAAATAAACCCCGATTATCCGAAAATAAATAAAAAAATTTTTTAGCGGAAAATCAAAAAGTTAAAATTTCGATGGAATTTAAATGAAAAAAAACCCCCCAAAAATGTATGAAAATCGTGATTTTTTTTTGTAGCGGAAACAAAAATATTGCAATTTCGATGAAATTTTAATGATAAAAAAAACCTTAGAAAATCGGAAAATCATGAATTTTAATGAATTTGATATTTTTTAGCTAAAATGAAAACTCGCAATTTCGATTTAATTTGAATGAAATTAGCCTAAAAAATCTTAAATTGGTGGTTTTCGATCAAAATTATAGTTGTTTTCGCAAAAAAATAAAAATTGCGATTTTGAGGAAATTTGAATAAAATCAACCCCGATTATCCGAAAAAAAAAAAAAAAAGTTTGAGCGGAATATCAAAAAGTTAAAATTTCGATGGAATTTAAATGAAAATAAAACGAAAAAAATGTGTGAAAATCGTGATTTTTTTTTTTGTAGCGAAACAAAAATATTGCAATTTCGATGAAATTTTTAAGATAAAAAAACCTTAAAAAAACGGAAAATCATGAATTTTAGTGAATTTGATATTTTTTTAGCTAAAAATGAAAATTCGCAAATTTCGATTTAATTTGAATGAAATTATCCTAAAAAATCTTAAATTGGTGGTTTTCGATCAAAATTATAGTTGTTTTCGCAAAAAAATAAAAATTGCGATTTTGAGGAAATTTGAATAAAATCAACCCGATTATCCGAAAATAAATATAAAAAGTTTGAGCGGAATATCAAAAAGTTAAAATTTCGATGGAATTTAAATGAAAAAAAAACGAAAAAAATGTATGAAAATCGTGATTTTTTTTTGTAGCGGAAAAAAAAATATTGCAATTTCGATGAAATTTTTATGATAAAAAAACCTTAAAAAAACGGAAAATCATGAATTTTAGTGAATTTGATATTTTTTTAGCTAAAAATGAAAATTCGCAATTTCGATTTAATTTGAATGAAATTACCCTAAAAAATCTTAAATTGGTGGTTTTCGATCAAAATTATAGTTGTTTTCGCAAAAAAATAAAAATTGCGATTTTGAGGAAATTTGAATAAAATCAACCCCGATTAACCGAAAATAAATATAAAAAGTTTGAGCGGAATATCAAAAAGTTAAAATTTCGATGGAATTTAAATGAAAAAAAACGAAAAAAATGTATGAAAATCGTGATTTTTTTTTGTAGCGGAAAAAAAAATATTGCAATTTCGATGAAATTTTTATGATAAAAAAACCTTAAAAAAACGGAAAATCATGAATTTTAGTGAATTTGATATTTTTTAGCTAAAAATGAAAATTCGCAATTTCGATTTAATTTGAATGAAATTAGCCTAAAAAATCTTAAATTGGTGGTTTTCGATCAAAATTATAGTTGTTTTCGCAAAAAAATAAAAATTGCGGTTTTGAGGAAATTTGAATAAAATAAACCCCGATTATCCGAAAATAAATAAAAAAAAATTTTAGCGGAATATCAAAAAGTTAAAATTTCGATGGAATTTAAATGAAAAAAAACGAAAAATATGTATGAAAATCGTGATTTTTTTTTGTAGCGGAAAATAAAATATTGCAATTTCGATGAAATTTTTATGATAAAAAAACCTTAAAAAAACGGAAAATCATGAATTTTAGTGAATTTGATATTTTTTAGCTAAAAATGAAAATTCGCAATTTCGATTTAATTTGAATGAAATTAGCCTAAAAAATCTTAAATTGGTGGTTTTCGATCAAAATTATAGTTGTTTTCGCAAAAAAATAAAAATTGCGGTTTTGAGGAAATTTGAATAAAATAAAAACCGATTATCCGAAAATAAATAAAAAAAAATTTTAGCGGAAAATCAAAAAGTTAAAATTTCGATGGAATTTAAATGAAAAAAAACCCCAAAAATGTATGAAAATCGTGATTTTTTTTTTGTAGCGGAAACAAAAATATTGCAATTTGGATGAAATTTTAATGATAAAAAAACCTTAAAAAATCGGAAAATCATGAATTTTAGTGAATTTGATATTTTTTAGCTAAAATGAAAACTCGCAATTTCGATTTCGATGAAATTTTAATGATAAAAAAACCTTAAAAAATCGGAAAATCATGAAATTTAGTGAATTTGATATTTTTTAGCTAAAAATGAAAATTCGCAATTTCGATTTAATTTGAATGAAATTAGCCTAAAAAATCTTAAATTGGTGGTTTTCGATCAAAATTATAGTTGTTTTCGCAAAAAAATAAAAATTGCGATTTTGAGGAAATTTGAATAAAATCAACCCCGATTATCCGAAAATAAAAATAAAAAAGTTTGAGCGGAATATCAAAAAGTTAAAATTTCGATGGAATTTAAATGAAAAAAAAACGAAAAAAATGTGTGAAAATCGTGATTTTTTTTTTTGTAGCGAAACAAAAATATTGCAATTTTTATGAAATTTTTATGATAAAAAAACCTTAAAAAAACGGAAAATCATGAATTTGAGTGAATTTGATATTTTTTAGCTAAAAATGAAAATTCGCAATTCGATTTAATTTGAATGAAATTAGCCTAAAAAATCTTAAATTGGTGGTTTTCGATCAAAATTATAGTTGTTTTCGCAAAAAAATAAAATTGCGGTTTTGAGGAAATTTGAATAAAATAAACCCCGATTATCCGAAAATAAATAAAAAAAAATTTTAGCGAAAATCAAAAGTTAAAATTTCGATGGAATTTAAATGAAAAAAAAAACCAAAAATGTATGAAAATCGTGATTTTTTTTTTGTAGCGGAAACAAAAATATTGCAATTTCGATGAAATTTTAATGATAAAAAAACCAAAAAAATAAAAATTGCGTTTTTGAGGAAATTTGAATAAAATCAACCCCGATTATCCGAAAATAAATATAAAAAGTTTGAGCGGAATATCAAAAAGTTAAAATTTCGATGGAATTTAAATGAAAAAAAACGAAAAAAATGTATGAAAATGGTGAATTTTTTTTGTAGCGGAAAAAAAAATATTGCAATTTCGATGAAATTTTTATGATAAAAAAACCTTAAAAAAACGGAAAATCATGAATTTTAGTGAATTTCATATTTTTTAGCTAAAATGAAAATTCGCAATTTCGATTTAATTTGAATGAAATTAGCCTAAAAAATCTTAAATCGATCAAAATTATAGTTGTTTTCCCAAAAAAATAAAAATTGCGTTTTTGAGGAAATTTGAATAAAATCAACCCCGATTATCCGAAAATAAATATAAAAAGTTTGAGCGGAATATCAAAAAGTTAAAATTTCGATGGAATTTAAATGAAAAAAAACGAAAAATATGTATGAAAATCGTGATTTTTTTTTGTAGCGGAAAAAAAAATATTGCAATTTCGATGAAATTTTTATGATAAAAAAACCTTAAAAAACGGAAAATCATGAATTTTAATGAATTTGATTTTTTTTTAGCTAAAAATGAAAATTCGCAATTTCGATTTAATTTGAATGAAATTACCCTAAAAAATCTTAAATTGGTGGTTTTCGATCAAAATTATAGTTGTTTTCGCAAAAAAATAAAAATTGCGATTTTGAGGAAATTTGATTAAAATCAACCCCGATTATCCGAAAATAAATATAAAAAGTTTGAGCGGAATATCAAAAAGTTAAAATTTCGATGGAATTTAAATGAAAAAAAACGAAAATAATGTATGAAAATCGTGATTTTTTTTTGTAGCGGAAAAAAAAATATTGCAATTTCGATGAAATTTTAATGATAAAAAAACCTTAAAAAATCGGAAAATCATGAATTTTAGTGAATTTGATATTTTTTAGCTAAAATGAAAACTCGCAATTTCGATTTAATTTGAATGAAATTAGCCTAAAAAATCTTAAATTGGTGGTTTTCGATCAAAATTATAGTTGTTTTCGCAAAAAAATAAAAATTGCGATTTTGAGGAAATTTGAATAAAATCAACCCCGATTATCCGAAAATAAATATAAAAAGTTTGAGCTGAATATCAAAAAGTTAAAATTTCGATGGAATTTAAATGAAAAAAAAACCCAAAAATGTATGAAAATCGTGATTTTTTTTTGTAGCGGAAAAAAAAATATTGCAATTTCGATGAAATTTTTATGATAAAAAACCTTAAAAAAACGGAAAATCATGAATTTTAGTGAATTTGATATTTTTTAGCTAAAAATGAAAATTCGCAATTTCGATTTAATTTGAATGAAATTAGCCTAAAAAAATCTTAAATCGATCAAAATTATAGTTGTTTTCCCAAAAAAATAAAAATTGCGTTTTTGAGGAAATTTGAATAAAATCAACCCCGATTATCCGAAAATAAATATAAAAAGTTTGAGCGGAATATCAAAAAGTTAAAATTTCGATGGAATTTAAATGAAAAAAAACTAAAAAAATGTATGAAAATCGTGAATTTTTTTTGTAGCGGAAAAAAAAATATTGCAATTTCGATGAAATTTTTATGATAAAAAAACCTTAAAAAAACGGAAAATCATGAATTTGAGTGAATTTGATATTTTTTAGCTAAAAATGAAAATTCGCAATTTCGATTTAATTTGAATGAAATTAGCCTAAAAAATCTTAAATTGGTGGTTTTCGATCAAAATTATAGTTTTTTTCGCAAAAAAATAAAAATTGCGGTTTTGAGGAAATTTGAATAAAATAAACCCCGATTATCCGAAAATAAATAAAAAAAATTTTTAGCGGAAAATCAAAAAGTTAAAATTTCGATGGAATTTAAATGAAAAAAAAAACCAAAAATGTATGAAAATCGTGATTTTTTTTTTGTAGCGGAAACAAAAATATTGCAATTTCGATGAAATTTTAATGATAAAAAAACCTTAAAAAATCGGAAAATCATGAATTTTAGTGAATTTGATATTTTTTAGCTAAAAATGAAAATTCGCAATTTCGATTTAATTTGAATGAAATTAGCCTAAAAAATCTTAAATTGGTGGTTTTCGATCAAAATTATAGTTGTTTTCGCAAAAAAATAAAAATTGCGGTTTTGAGGAAATTTGAATAAAATCAACCCCGATTATCCGAAAATAAAAATAAAAAAGTTTGAGCGGAATATCAAAAAGTTAAAATTTCGATGGAATTTAAATGAAAAAAAAACGAAAAAAATGTGTGAAAATCGTGATTTTTTTTTTGTAGCGAAACAAAAATATTGCAATTTCGATGAAATTTTTATGATAAAAAAACCTAAAAAAACGGAAAATCATGAATTTTAGTGAATTTGATATTTTTTTAGCTAAAAATGAAAATTCGCAATTTCGATTTAATTTGAATGAAATTAGCCTAAAAAATCTTAAATTGGTGGTTTTCGATCAAAATTATAGTTGTTTTCGCAGAAAAATAAAAATTGCGATTTTGAGGAAATTTGAATAAAATCAACCCCGATTATCCGAAAAAAAAAAAAAAAAAGTTTGAGCGGAATATCAAAAAGTTAAAATTTCGATGGAATTTAAATGAAAAAAAAACGAAAAAAATGTGTGAAAATCGTGATTTTTTTTTTTGTAGCGAAACAAAAATATTGCAATTTCGATGAAATTTTTATGATAAAAAAACATTAAAAAAACGGAAAAGCATGAATTTTAATGAATTTGATATTTTTTAGCTAAAAATTAAAAATCGCAATTTCGATTTAATTTGAATGAAATTAGACTAAAAAATCTTAAATTGGTGGTTTTCGATCAAAATTATAGTTTTTTTCGCAAAAAAATAAAAATTGCGGTTTTGAGGAAATTTGAATAAAATAAACCCTGATTATCCGAAAATAAAGAAAACAATTTTTTAGCAGAAAATCAAAAAGTTAAAATTTCGATGGAATTTAAATGAAAAAAAAATCCAAAAAAATATATGAAAATCGTGATTTTTTTTTTTGTAGCGAAACAAAAATATTGCAATTTCGATGAAATTTTAATGATAAAAAAACCTTAAAAAATTGGAAAATCATGAATTTTAATGAATTTGATATTTTTTAGCTAAAAATTAAAAATCGCAATTTCGATTAAATTTGATTGAAATTAGCCTAAAAAATCTTAAATTGGTGGTTTTCGATCAAAATTATAGTTGTTTTCGCAACAAAAAAAAAAATTGCGGTTTTGAGGAAATTTGAATGAAATAAACCTGATTATCCGAAAAAAAATAAATAAATTTTTTTAGCGGAAAATCAAAAAGTTAAAATTTCGATGGAATTTAAATGAAAAAAAACGAAAAAAATGTATTAAAATCGTAAAAAAAAATTTGTAGCTGAAACAAAAATATTGCAATTTCGATGAAATTTTAATGATAAAAAAACCTTAAAAAATCGGAAAATCATGAATTTTAATGAATTTGATATTTTTTAGCTAAAAATTAAAAATCGCAATTTCGATTTAATTTGAATGAAATTAGACTAAAAAATCTTAAATTGGTGGTTTTCGATCAAAATTATAGTTTTTTTCGCAAAAATAAAATATGTGGTTTTGAGGAAATTTGAATAAAATAAACCCCGATTATCCGAAAATAAATCAAAAAAATTTTTAGCGGAAAATCAAAAAGTTAAAATTTCGATGGAATTTAAATGAAAAAAACCCCCAAAAATGTATGAAAATCGTGATTTTTTTTTTGTAGCGGAAAAAAAAATATTGCAATTTCGATGAAATTTTAATGATAAAAAAACCTTAAAAAATCGGAAAATCATGAATTTTAGTGAATTTGATATTTTTTTAGCTAAAAATGAAAAATCGCAATTTCGATTTAATTTAAATGAAATTACCCTAAAAAATCTTAAATTGGTGGTTTTCGATCAAAATTATAGTTGTTTTCGCAAAAAAATAAAAATTGCGATTTTGAGGAAATTTGAATAAAATCAACCCCGATTAACCGAAAATAAATATAAAAAGTTTGAGCGGAATATCAAAAAGTTAAAATTTCGATGGAATTTAAATGAAAAAAAACGAAAAAAATGTATGAAAATCGTGATTTTTTTTTGTAGCGGAAAAAAAAATATTGCAATTTCGATGAAATTTTTATGATAAGAAAACCTTAATAAAACGGAAAATCATGAATTTGAGTGAATTTGATATTTTTTAGCTAAAAATGAAAATTCGCAATTTCGATTTAATTTGAATGAAATTAGCCTACAAAAATCTTAAATTGGTGGTTTTCGATCAAAATTATAGTTTTTTTCGCAAAAAAATAAAAATTGCGGTTTTGAGGAAATTTGAATAAAATAAACCCCGATTATCCGAAAATAAATAAAAAAAATTTTTAGCGGAAAATCAAAAAGTTAAAATTTCGATGGAATTTAAATGAAAAAAAAAACCAAAAATGTATGAAAATCGTGATTTTTTTTTTGTAGCGGAAACAAAAATATTGCAATTTCGATGAAATTTTAATGATAAAAAAACCTTAAAAAATCGGAAAATCATGAATTTTAATGAATTTGATATTTTTAGCTAAAAATGAAAATTCGCAATTTCGATTTAATTTGATTGAAATTAGCCTAAAAAATCTTAAATTGGTGGTTTTCGATCAAAATTATAGTTGTTTTCGCAAAAAAATAAAAATTGCGGTTTTGAGGAAATTTGAATAAAATCAACCCCGATTATCCGAAAATAAAAATAAAAAAGTTTGAGCGGAATATCAAAAAGTTAAAATTTCGATGGAATTTAAATGAAAAAAAAACGAAAAAAATGTGTGAAAATCGTGATTTTTTTTTTGTAGCGAAACAAAAATATTGCAATTTCGATGAAATTTTTATGATAAAAAAACCTTAAAAAAACGGAAAATCATGAATTTTAGTGAATTTGATATTTTTTTAGCTAAAAATGAAAATTCGCAATTTCGATTTAATTTGAATGAAATTAGCCTAAAAAATCTTAAATTGGTGGTTTTCGATCAAAATTATAGTTGTTTTCGCAAAAAAATAAAAATTGCGGTTTTGAGGAAATTTGAATAAAATAAACCCCGATTATCCGAAAATAAATAAAAAAAAAATTTAGCGGAATATCAAAAAGTTAAAATTTCGATGGAATTTAAATGAAAAAAAACGAAAAAAATGTATGAAAATCGTGATTTTTTGTTTGTAGCGGAAACAAAAATATTGCAATTTCGATGAAATTTTAATGATAAAAAAACCTTAAAAAAACGGAAAATCATGAATTTTAGTGAATTTGATATTTTTTTAGCTAAAAATAAAAATTCGCAATTTCGATTTAATTTGAATGAAATTAGCCTAAAAAATCTTAAATTGGTGGTTTTCGATCAAAATTATAGTTGTTTTCGCAAAAAAATAAAAATTGCGATTTTGAGGAAATTTGAATAAAATCAACCCCGATTATCCGAAAAAAAAAAAAAAAAAGTTTGAGCGGAATATCAAAAAGTTAAAATTTCGATGGAATTTAAATGAAAAAAAAACGAAAAAAATGTGTGAAAATCGTGATTTTTTTTTTTGTAGCGAAACAAAAATATTGCAATTTCGATGAAATTTTTATGATAAAAAAACATTAAAAAAACGGAAAAGCATGAATTTTAATGAATTTGATATTTTTTAGCTAAAAATTAAAAATCGCAATTTCGATTTAATTTGAATGAAATTAGACTAAAAAATCTTAAATTGGTGGTTTTTGATCAAAATTATAGTTTTTTTCGCAAAAAAATAAAAATTGCGGTTTTGAGGAAAGTTGAATAAAATCAACCCCGATTATCCGAAAATAAAGAAAAAAATGTTTAGCGGAAAATCAAAAAGTTAAAATTTCGATGGAATTTAAATGAAAAAAAAAAAAAAAAAATATATGAAAATCGTGATTTTTTTTTTTGTAGCGAAACAAAAATATTGCAATTTCGATGAAATTTTAATGATAAAAAAACCTTAAAAAATTGGAAAATCATGAATTTTAATGAATTTGATATTTTTTAGCTAAAAATGAAAAATCGCAATTTCGATTAAATTTGATTGAAATTAGCCTAAAAAATCTTAAATTGGTGGTTTTCGATCAAAATTATAGTTTTTTTCGCAAAAAAAAAAAAATTGCGGTTTTGAGGAAATTTGAATGAAATAAACCCCGATTATCCGAAAAAAAATAAATAAATTTTTTTAGCGGAAAATCAAAAAGTTAAAATTTCGATGGAATTTAAATGAAAAAAAACGAAAAAAATGTATTAAAATCGTAAAAAAAAATTTGTAGCTGAAACAAAAATATTGCAATTTCGATGAAATTTTAATGATAAAAAAACCTTAAAAAATCGGAAAATCATGAATTTTAATGAATTTGATATTTTTTAGCTAAAAATTAAAAATCGCAATTTCGATTTAATTTGAATGAAATTAGACTAAAAAATCTTAAATTGGTGGTTTTCGATCAAAATTATAGTTTTTTTCGCAAAAATAAAATATGCGGTTTTGAGGAAATTTGAATAAAATAAACCCCGATTATCCGAAAATAAATAAAAAAAATTTTTAGCGGAAAATCAAAAAGTTAAAATTTCGATGGAATTTAAATGAAAAAAACCCCCAAAAATGTATGAAAATCGTGATTTTTTTTTTGTAGCGGAAAAGAAAATATTGCAATTTCGATGAAATTTTAATGATAAAAAAACCTTAAAAAATCGGAAAATCATGAATTTTAATGAATTTGATATTTTTTAGCTAAAAATGAAAAATCGCAATTTCGATTTAATTTGAATGAAATTAGCCTAAAAAATCTTAAATTGGTGGTTTTCGATCAAAATTATAGTTTTTTTCGCCAAAAAATAAAAATTGCGGTTTAGAGGAAATTTGAATAAAATCAACCCCGATTATCCGAAAATAAAAATAAAAAAGTTTGAGCGGAATATCAAAAAGTTAAAATTTCGATGGAATTTAAATGAAAAAAAAACGAAAAAAATGTGTGAAAATCGTGATTTTTTTTTTGTAGCGAAACAAAAATATTGCAATTTCGATGAAATTTTTATGATAAAAAAACCTTAAAAAAACGGAAAATCATGAATTTTAGTGAATTTGATATTTTTTTAGCTAAAAATGAAAATTCGCAATTTCGATTTAATTTGAATGAAATTAGCCTAAAAAATCTTAAATTGGTGGTTTTCGATCAAAATTATAGTTGTTTTCGCAAAAAAATAAAAATTGCGGTTTTGAGGAAATTTTAATAAAATAAACCCCGATTATCCGAAAATAAATAAAAAAAAAATTTAGCGGAATATCAAAAAGTTAAAATTTCGATGGAATTTAAATGAAAAAAAACGAAAAAAATGTATGAAAATCGTGATTTTTTGTTTGTAGCGGAAACAAAAATATTGCAATTTCGATGAAATTTTAATGATAAAAAAACCTTAAAAAAACGGAAAATCATGAATTTTAGTGAATTTGATATTTTTTTAGCTAAAAATAAAAATTCGCAATTTCGATTTAATTTGAATGAAATTAGCCTAAAAAATCTTAAATTGGTGGTTTTCGATCAAAATTATAGTTGTTTTCGCAAAAAAATAAAAATTGCGATTTTGAGGAAATTTGAATAAAATCAACCCCGATTATCCGAAAAAAAAAAAAAAAAAGTTTGAGCGGAATATCAAAAAGTTAAAATTTCGATGGAATTTAAATGAAAAAAAAACGAAAAAAATGTGTGAAAATCGTGATTTTTTTTTTTGTAGCGAAACAAAAATATTGCAATTTCGATGAAATTTTTATGATAAAAAAACATTAAAAAAACGGAAAATCATGAATTTTAATGAATTTGATATTTTTTAGCTAAAAATTAAAAATCGCAATTTCGATTTAATTTGAATGAAATTAGACTAAAAAATCTTAAATTGGTGGTTTTCGATCAAAATTATAGTTTTTTTCGCAAAAAAATAAAAATTGCGGTTTTGAGGAAATTTGAATAAAATAAACCCTGATTATCCGAAAATAAAGAAAACAATTTTTTAGCGGAAAATCAAAAAGTTAAAATTTCGATGGAATTTAAATGAAAAAAAAAATCCAAAAAAATATATGAAAATCGTGATTTTTTTTAGCGAAACAAAAATATTGCAATTTCGATGAAATTTTAATGATAAAAAAACCTTAAAAAATTGGAAAATCATGAATTTTAATGAATTTGATATTTTTTAGCTAAAAATGAAAAATCGCAATTTCGATTAAATTTGATTGAAATTAGCCTAAAAAATCTTAAATTGGTGGTTTTCGATCAAAATTATAGTTGTTTTCGCAAAAAAAAAAAAATTGCGGTTTTGAGGAAATTTGAATAAAATAAACCCCGATTATCCGAAAAAAAATAAATAAATTTTTTTAGCGGAAAATCAAAAAGTTAAAATTTCGATGGAATTTAAATGAAAAAAAACGAAAAAAATGTATTAAAATCGTAAAAAAAAATTTGTAGCTGAAACAAAAATATTGCAATTTCGATGAAATTTTAATGATAAAAAAACCTTAAAAAATCGGAAAATCATGAATTTTAATGAATTTGATATTTTTTAGCTAAAAATTAAAAATCGCAATTTCGATTTAATTTGAATGAAATTAGACTAAAAAATCTTAAATTGGTGGTTTTCGATCAAAATTATAGTTTTTTTCGCAAAAATAAAATATGCGGTTTTGAGGAAATTTGAATAAAATAAACCCCGATTATCCGAAAATAAATCAAAAAAATTTTTAGCGGAAAATCAAAAAGTTAAAATTTCGATGGAATTTAAATGAAAAAAACCCCCAAAAATGTATGAAAATCGTGATTTTTTTTTTGTAGCGGAAACAAAAATATTGCAATTTCGATGAAATTTTAATGATAAAAAAACCTTAAAAAATCGGAAAATCATGAATTTTAATGAATTTGATATTTTTTAGCTAAAAATGAAAAATCGCAATTTCGATTTAATTTGAATGAAATTAGCCTAAAAAATCTTAAATTGGTGGTTTTCGATCAAAATTATAGTTTTTTTCGCAAAAAAATAAAAATTGCGGTTTTGAGGAAATTTGAATAAAATCAACCCCGATTATCCGAAAATAAAAATATAAAAGTTTGAGCGGAATATCAAAAAGTTAAAATTTCGATGGAATTTAAATGAAAAAAAAACGAAAAAAATGTGTGAAAATCGTGATTTTTTTTTTTGTAGCGAAACAAAAATATTGCAATTTCGATGAAATTTTTATGATAAAAAAACCTTAAAAAAACGGAAAATCATGAATTTTAGTGAATTTGATATTTTTTAGCTAAAAATGAAAATTCGCAATTTCGATTTAATTTGAATGAAATTAGCCTAAAAAATCTTAAATTGGTGGTTTTCGATCAAAATTATAGTTTTTTTCGCAAAAATAAAATATGCGGTTTTGAGGAAATTTGAATAAAATAAACCCCGATTATCCGAAAATAAATCAAAAAAATTTTTAGCGGAAAATCAAAAAGTTAAAATTTCGATGGAATTTAAATGAAAAAAAACCCCAAAAATGTATGAAAATCGTGATTTTTTTTTTGTAGCGGAAAAAAAAATATTGCAATTTCGATGAAATTTTAATGATAAAAAAACCTTAAAAAATCGGAAAATCATGAATTTTAATGAATTTGATATTTTTTAGCTAAAAATGAAAAATCGCAATTTCGATTTAATTTGAATGAAATTAGCCTAAAAAATCTTAAATTGGTGGTTTTCGATCAAAATTATAGTTTTTTTCGCAAAAAAATAAAAATTGCGGTTTTGAGGAAATTTGAATAAAATCAACCCCGATTATCCGAAAATAAAAATATAAAAGTTTGAGCGGAATATCAAAAAGTTAAAATTTCGATGGAATTTAAATGAAAAAAAAACGAAAAAAATGTGTGAAAATCGTGATTTTTTTTTTTGTAGCGAAACAAAAATATTGCAATTTCGATGAAATTTTTATGATAAAAAAACCTTAAAAAAACGGAAAATCATGAATTTTAGTGAATTTGATATTTTTTAGCTAAAAATGAAAATTCGCAATTTCGATTTAATTTGAATGAAATTAGCCTAAAAAATCTTAAATTGGTGGTTTTCGATCAAAATTATAGTTGTTTTCGCCAAAAAATAAAAATTGCGGTTTAGAGGAAATTTGAATAAAATCAACCCCGATTATCCGAAAATAAAAATATAAAAGTTTGAGCGGAATATCAAAAAGTTAAAATTTCGATGGAATTTAAATGAAAAAAAAACGAAAAAAATGTGTGAAAATCGTGATTTTTTTTTTTGTAGCGAAACAAAAATATTGCAATTTCGATGAAATTTTTATGATAAAAAAACCTTAAAAAAACGGAAAATCATAAATTTTAGTGAATTTGATATTTTTTAGCTAAAAATGAAAATTCGCAATTTCGATTTAATTTGAATGAAATTAGCCTAAAAAATCTTAAATTTGTGGTTTTCGATCAAAATTATAGTTGTTTTCGCAAAAAAATAAAAATTGCGGTTTTGAGGAAATTTGAATAAAATAAACCCCGATTATCCGAAAATAAATAAAAAAAAAATTTAGCAGAATATCAAAAAGTTAAAATTTCGATGGAATTTAAATGAAAAAAAACGAAAAAAATGTATGAAAATCGTGATTTTTTTTTTTGTAGCGGAAACAAAAATATTGCAATTTCGATGAAATTTTAATGATAAAAAAACCTTAAAAAAACGGAAAATCATGAATTTTAGTGAATTTGATATTTTTTTAGCTAAAAATAAAAATTCGCAATTTCGATTTAATTTGAATGAAATTAGCCTAAAAAATCTTAAATTGGTGGTTTTCGATCAAAATTATAGTTGTTTTCGCAAAAAAATAAAAATTGCGATTTTGAGGAAATTTGAATAAAATCAACCCCGATTATCCGAAAAAAAAAAAAAAAAAGTTTGAGCGGAATATCAAAAAGTTAAAATTTCGATGGAATTTAAATGAAAAAAAAACGAAAAAAATGTGTGAAAATCGTGATTTTTTTGTTTGTAGCGAAACAAAAATATTGCAATTTCGATGAAATTTTTATGATAAAAAAAAATTAAAAAAACGGAAAAGCATGAATTTTAATGAATTTGATATTTTTTAGCTAAAAATGAAAAATCGCAATTTCGATTAAATTTGATTGAAATTAGCCTAAAAAATCTTAAATTGGTGGTTTTCGATGAAAATTATAGTTGTTTTCGCAAAAAAAAAAAAATTGCGGTTTTGAGGAAATTTGAATAAAATAAACCCTGATTATCCGAAAATAAAGAAAACAATTTTTTAGCGGAAAATCAAAAAGTTAAAATTTCGATGGAATTTAAATGAAAAAAAAAACAAAAAAATATATGAAAATCGTGATTTTTTTTTTTGTAGCGAAACAAAAATATTGCAATTTCGATGAAATTTTAATGATAAAAAAACCTTAAAAAATTGGAAAATCATGAATTTTAATGAATTTGATATTTTTTAGCTAAAAATGAAAAATCGCAATTTCGATTAAATTTGATTGAAATTAGCCTAAAAAATCTTAAATTGGTGGTTTTCGATGAAAATTATAGTTGTTTTCGCAAAAAAAAAAAAAAATTGCGGTTTTGAGGAAATTTGAATGAAATAAACCTGATTATCCGAAAAAAAATAAATAAATTTGTTTAGCGGAAAATCAAAAAGTTAAAATTTCGATGGAATTTAAATGAAAAAAAACGAAAAAAATGTATTAAAATCGTAAAAAAAAAATTTGTAGCTGAAACAAAAATATTGCAATTTCGATGAAATTTTAATGATAAAAAAACCTTAAAAAATCGGAAAATCATGAATTTTAATGAATTTGATATTTTTTAGCTAAAAATTAAAAAACGCAATTTCGATTTAATGTGAATGAAATTAGATTAAAAAATCTTAAATTGGTGGTTTTCGATCAAAATTATAGTTTTTTTCGCAAAAATAAAATATGCGGTTTTGAGGAAATTTGAATAAAATAAACCCCGATTATCCGAAAATAAATCAAAACAATTTTTAGCGGAAAATCAAAAAGTTAAAATTTCGATGGAATTTAAATGGAAAAAAAACCCAAAAATGTATGAAAATCGTGATTTTTTTTTTGTAGCGAAAACAAAATATTGCAATTTCGATGAAATTTTAATGATAAAAAAACCTTAAAAAATTGGAAAATCATGAATTTTAATGAATTTGATATTTTTTAGCTAAAAATGAAAAATCGCAATTTCGATTAAATTTGATTGAAATTAGCCTAAAAAATCTTAAATTGGTGGTTTTCGATTAAAATTATAGTTTTTTTCGCAAAAAAATAAAAATTGCGGTTTAGAGGAAATTTGAAAAAAATCAACCCCGATTATCCGAAAATAAATAAAAAAAATCTTTAGCGGAAAATCAAAAATTAAAAATTTTGATGGAATTTAAATGAAAAAAAAACAAAAAAAATGTATGAAAATCGTGATTTTTTTTTGTAGCGGAAACAAAAATATTGCAATTTCGATGAAATTTTAATGATAAAAAAAACGTTAAAAAATTGGAAAATCATGAATTTTAATGAATTTGATATTTTTTAGCTAAAAATGAAAAATCGCAATTTCGATTTAATTTGAATGAAATTAGCCTAAAAAATCTTAAATTGGTGGTTTTCGATCAAAATTATAGTTGTTTTCGCAAAAAAATAAAAATTGCGATTTTGAGGAAATTTGAATAAAATCAACCCCGATTATCCGAAAATAAATAAAAAAAATTTTTAGCGGAAAATCAAAAAGTTAAAATTTCGATGGAATTTAAATGAAAAAAAAAAAAAAAAAATGTATGAAAATCGTGATTTTTGTTTTTGTAGCGAAACAAAAATATTGCAATTTCGATGACATTTTAATGATAAAAAAACCTTAAAAAATCGGAAAATCATGAATTTTAATGAATTTGATTTTTTTTAGCTAAAAATGAAAAATCGCAATTTCGATTAAATTTGATTGAAATTAGCCTAAAAAATCTTAAATTGGTGGTTTTCGATCAAAATTATAGTTTTTTTCGCAAAAAAATAAAAATTGCGGTTTTGAGGAAATTTGAATAAAATAAACCCCGATTATCCTTAAATAAATAAAAAAAAAATTTAGCGGAAAATCAAAAAGTTAAAATTTCGATGGAATTTAAATGAAAAAAACCCCCCAAAAATGTATGAAAATCGTGATTTTTTTTTTGTAGCGGAAACAAAAATATTGCAATTTCGATGAAATTTTAATGATAAAAAACCTTAAAAAATCGGAAAATCATGAATTTTAGTGAATTTGATATTTTTTAGCTAAAAATGAAAAATCGCAATTTCGATTAAATTTGATTGAAATTAGCCTAAAAAATATTAAATTGGTGGTTTTCGATTAAAATTATAGTTTTTTTCGCCAAAAAATAAAAATTGCGGTTTTGAGGAAATTTGAATAAAATAAACCCCGATTATCCGAAAATAAATAAAAAAAAATTTTAGCGGAAAATCAAAAAGTTAAAATTTCGATGGAATTTAAATGAAAAAAAAAAAAAAATGTATGAAAATCGTGATTTTTTTTTTTCTAGCGAAACAAAAATATTGCAATTTCGATGACATTTTAATGATAAAAAAACCTTAAAAAAACGGAAAATCATGAATTTTAATGAATTTGATATTTTTTAGCTAAAAATGAAAAACCGCAATTTCGATTAAATTTGATTGAAATTAGCCTAAAAAATATTAAATTGGTGGTTTTCGATTAAAATTATAGTTTTTTTCGCCAAAAAATAAAAATTGCGGTTTTGAGGAAATTTGAATAAAATAAACCCCGATTATCCGAAAATAAATAAAAAAAAATTTTAGCGGAAAATCAAAAAGTTAAAATTTCGATGGAATTTAAATGAAAAAAAAAAAAAAAAATGTATGAAAATCGTGATTTTTTTTTTTCTAGCGAAACAAAAATATTGCAATTTCGATGACATTTTAATGATAAAAAAAACCTTAAAAAAACGGAAAATCATGAATTTTAATGAATTTGATATTTTTTAGCTAAAAATGAAAAACCGCAATTTCGATTAAATTTGATTGAAATTAGCCTAAAAAATCTTAAATTGGTGGTTTTCGATCAAAATTATAGTTTTTTTCGCAAAAAAATGAAAATTGCGGTTTTGAGGAAATTTGAATAAAATAAACCCCGATTATCCGAAAATAAATAAAAAAAAAATTTAGCGGAAAATCAAAAAGTTAAAATTTCGATGGCATTTAAATGAAAAAAAACCCCCAAAAATGTATGAAAATCGTGATTTTTTTTTTGTAGCGGAAACAAAAATATTGCAATTTCGATGAAATTTTAATGATAAAAAAACCTTAAAAAATCGGAAAATCATGAATTTTAGTGAATTTGATATTTTTTAGCTAAAATGAAAACTCGCAATTTCGATTTAATTTGAATGAAATTAGCCTAAAAAATCTTAAATTGGTGGTTTTCGATCAAAATTATAGTTGTTTTCGCAAAAAAATAAAAATTGCGATTTTGAGGAAATTTGAATAAAATCAACCCCGATTATCCGAAAATAAATATAAAAAGTTTGAGCGGAAAATCAAAAAGTTAAAATTTCGATGGAATTTAAATGAAAAAAAACGAAAAAAATGTATGAAAATCGTGATTTTTTTTTGTAGCGGAAAAAAAAATATTGCAATTTCGATGAAATTTTTATGATAAAAAAACCTTAAAAAAACGGAAAATCATGAATTATAGTGAATTTGATATTTTTTTAGCTAAAAATGAAAATTCGCAATTTCGATTTAATTTGAATGAAATTAGCCTAAAAAATCTTAAATTGGTGGTTTTCGATCAAAATTATAGTTGTTTTCGCAAAAAAATAAAAATTGCGATTTTGAGGAAATTTGAATAAAATTAACCCCGATTATCCGAAAATAAATATGAAAAGTTTGAGCGGAATATCAAAAAGTTAAAATTTCGATGGAATTTAAATGAAAAAAAAACGAAAAAAATGTATGAAAATCGTGATTTTTTTTTGTAGCGGAAAAAAAAATATTGCAATTTCGATGAAATTTTTATGATAAAAAAACCTTAAAAAAACGGAAAATCATGAATTTTAGTGAATTTGATATTTTTTAGCTAAAAATGAAAATTCGCAATTTCGATTTAATTTGAATGAAATTAGCCTAAAAAATCTTAAATTGGTGGTTTTCGATCAAAATTATAGTTGTTTTCGCAAAAAAATAAAAATTGCGATTTTGAGGAAATTTGAATAAAATAAACCCTGATTATCCGAAAATAAAGAAAACAATTTTTTAGCGGAAAATCAAAAAGTTAAAATTTCGATGGAATTTAAATGAAAAAAAAAACAAAAAAATGTGTGAAAATCGTGATTTTTTTTTTTGTAGCGAAAAAAAATATTGCAATTTCGATGAAATTTTAATGATAAAAAAACCTTAAAAAATTGGAAAATCATGAATTTTAATGAATTTGATATTTTTTAGCTAAAAATGAAAAATCGCAATTTCGATTAAATTTGATTGAAATTAGCCTAAAAAATCTTAAATTGGTGGTTTTCGATTAAAATTATAGTTTTTTTCGCAAAAAAATAAAAATTGCGGTTTTTGAGGAAATTTGAATAAAATAAACCCCGATTATCCGAAAATAAATAAAAAAAAATTTTAGCGGAAAATCAAAAAGTTTAAATTTCGATGGAATTTAAATGAAAAAAAAAAAAAAAATGTATGAAAATCGTGATTTTTTGGTTTGTAGCGAAACAAAAATATTGCAATTTCGATGGTATTTTAATGATAAAAAAACCTTAAAAAATCGGAAAATCATGAATTTTAGTGAATTTGATATTTTTTTAGCTAAAAATGAAAATTCTCAATTTCGATTTAATTTGAATGAAATTAGCCTAAAAAATCTTAAATTGGTGGTTTTCGATCAAAATTATAGTTGTTTTCGCAAAAAATAAAAATTGCGATTTTGAGGAAATTTGAATAAAATAAACCCTGATTATCCGAAAATAAAGAAAAAAATTTTTTAGTGGAAAATCAAAAAGTTAAAATTTCGATGGAATTTAAATGAAAAAAAAAACAAAAAAATTTGTGAATGTGAAATCGGTGATTTTTTTTTTGTAGCGAAACAAAAATATTGCAATTTCGATGAAATTTTAATGATAAAAAAAACCTTAAAAAATTGGAAATCATGAATTTTAATGCATTTGATATTTTTTAGCTAAAAATGAAAAATCGCAATTTCGATTAAATTTGATTGAAATTAGCCTAAAAAATCTTAAATTGGTGGTTTTCGATGAAAATTAAAGTTTTTTTCGCAAAAAATAAAAATTGCGGTTTGAGGAAATTTGAATAAAATAACCCCGATTATCCGAAAATAAAAAAAAAAAATTTTGGCGGAAAATCAAAAAGTTTAAATTTCGATGGAATTTAAATGAAAAAAAAAAAAAAAAATGTATGAAAATAGTGATTTTTTTTTTTGTAGCGAAACAAAAATATTGCAATTTCGATGACATTTTAATGATAAAAAAACCTTAAAAAATCGGAAAATCATGAATTTTAATGAATTTGATATTTTTTAGCTAAAAATGAAAAATCGCAATTTCGATTAATTTGATTGAAATTAGCCTAAAAAATCTTAAATTGGTGGTTTTCGATCAAAATTATAGTTTTTTTCGCAAAAAAATAAAAATTGCGGTTTTGAGGAAATTTGAATAAAATAAATCCGATTATCCGAAAATAAATTAAAAAAAAATTTAGCGGGAAAATCAAAAAGTTAAATTTCGATGGAATTTAAATGAAAAAAAACGAAAAAAATGTATGAAAATCGTGATTTTTTTTTGTAGCGGAAAAAAAAATATTGCAATTTCGATGAAATTTTTATGATAAAAAAACCTTAAAAAAAAACGGAAAATCATGAAGTTTAGTGAATTTGATATTTTTTAGCTAAAAATGAAAATTCGCAATTTCGATTTAATTTGAATGAAATTAGCCTAAAAAATCTTAAATTGGTGGTTTTCGATCAAAATTATAGTTGTTTTCGCAAAAAAATAAAAATTGCGATTTTGAGGAAATTTGAATAAAAT